>CM053401.1:130420133-130496295 GCA_028644305.1 Xerus rutilus | reverse complement strand
CCTCACAGAATTCCTGAGGCTGGCCTTGAACTTGTGATCTTCTTGCCTCAACTTTGCAAATTGCTGAGATTACAGGCTTGTACCACTGCACCTGACTCTAGGAATAGCAATTCTAATAAGCATTATGGATTCTCCCTGGTGTGAAACAAAATTGTGGGAGGCCAATTGTTTTGGACTGAGCTCCTGCCCTCAGCCCCAACAGACCAGAACAGACCAAGATGGAGTCACTCATGCAACATGCCATATAATCAGACTGAACTTCTAAAGAAGCAGACAGATACCCAAACAGACTAGTTTTTCCTAATAACTAGATTCCAGTCTGCCTGAGTCAGTGTAATAAGGAAGTCCTCTTTGCCTGAATCATTATAAAAAGCAACCTGAGCTGGGCACCTGTAATCCCAGCTACTCAGAAATCTGAGGCAGGAGGATTACAAGTTTAAGATCAGCCTGGGCATCTCAGAGAGACCTATCTCAAAATAAAATAAAAAGGGCTGAGGATGCAGCTCAGTGGTAGAGAGCTTGTTTAGCATGCCTGAGGACTTGGGTTCAATCCCTGATACCACACACACACACACACACACACACAAACACACACACACAGACATAAAGTAACCTGATAAACTGGTATTACCCAATCAGTTATTTTTCTTTCTTTCTTTTTAAATATTTTTTTTAGTTGTCAATGTACTTCATTTGTTTATATGCTGTGCTGAGAATCGAACCCAGGGCCTCACACATGCTAGGCAAACGCTCTACCACTGAGCCACAATCCCAGCCCCCTAATCAGTTACTTTCTATTGTTCTCTTTCCTTGTTCCCACCTTATTAAACCCACTGTTCTGCTATTGCCCAGGGAGCTCTCATTCTGTCTTGTAGAAGGGAGGCTGCTCTGTTAGATCTATACCAAAATTTATTGTAATTTTGCCTTTTTTGGGGGGTACAGGGGACTGAACTCAGGGGCACTTGACCACTGAGCCACATCCCCAGCCCTATTTTGTGTTTTTTTTTTAATTTTTTTTAAGTTGTTGATGAACCTTTATTGCATTCATTTATATGTGGTGCTGAGAATCGAACCCAGTGCCCTGCACATGCAAGGCATGCATGCGCTTTACCACTAAGCTACAGCCTCAGCCCCCCTATTTTGTGTTTTATGTAGAGAAATGGTCTCACTGAGTTGCTTAGTGCCTTACCCTTGCTGAGGCTGGCTTTGAACTCGCAAATCTCCTGTCTCAGCCTCCCAAAGTGCTGGGATTACAGGCATGTGCCACCGCGCCTGGCTGTAATTTTGCTTTTTGATACCGGCTCCATACACAAGGTTGCAAATGTACCACTCACCTCTGCTCTTGGTGGGTTTTGCCTGTATTTGCAGCCAAAATGGCCCATGCGCACTGCTGGCTTCCTGACTGGCCAGGAAGGACCACTTCATTGCACTTTCAAAAGATCCAATGGATTCCACTGCAGAGGTGCATTTAGTGCCACTTCAAACATACTAAATATCGGTGATAGCAAGTTGTATGTGCATACAATGCCTGGCAGTTGATTATTAGCATTTTTTCAGTTTCCTCCAGCTCCCTCTGCCCTTCATGAGTAAGTGCTGAAAAATCGCTCTGTTTCAGTGTTACCTGATGGCTCACTCCCGTAAGGGTCAGGTCAGGCTACCTGCTGCTCAATGTCTGTACTGAGAGCATGCATCCAGGCCTGAGCACGCATGCCCTCTGCAACTCAGGAGGCTGAGGCTAAAGGATTGCAAGTTCAAAGCTGGCCCTAAGCACCTTAGTGAAATTCCATCTCAAAATTAACAATAAAGGGCCCAGATTATAGCTCAGTGGTAAGAACGCTTGCCTCGCATGTGTGAGTCACTGGGTTTGATCCTCAGCACCACATAAGAATAAAATAAATAAGTAAAATAAAGATGTTGTGTCCATCTACAACTAAAAAATATTTTTTAAAAAAAAATTAAAAATAAAAAGGGCTGAGATTTGGCTCAGTGGTTGAAGGCCCCTGGGTTCAATTTCTGGTTTAAAAAAAGAGAGACAGAGAGACATCATGACTGACACATAGATTTTTTTAAAGACAACATATGTTAAAGATTTTTTTCAACTTCTAAGTCAGTTTAAGAAAACCAGGCAGATGTTGTGATTACAACATCAAGTAAAATCTGAATGACACATTTATTGATCAGGAAGATGGAAATCAATGTGTGAATGGAACAGTGCTGGTCCATGGACAGTTTGGAATCAGCAGGTCTGCAAAGAAGGACTCTGATGGGAGTGATGGCTCACATCTGTAATCCCAGCAAATCAGGAACCTGAGGCAGAAGGATTGCAAGTTTGAAGCCAAGTCTGGGCAACTTAGTGAGACCCTGTCTCAAAATAAATTAAAAAAAATAGTCTGGGGATGTGACTCAGTGGTAGAGCACCCCTAGTTTCAGTCCCCAGTACTGAAAAAAAAAGATTCTGCATTGACTCTCAGTTACCTACAACTTACAGAGTTGTAAAATAACCTTCATAGGATACAATCAGATCATCCGAGGAGATTCCTGTAGATAAAGCACAGTTTTCCACAAATGTGCAAATATTTACCTACAACTCTGACCACCTCAAGACCCTCACCTGGCCAGCTTCACTCTCATTTTATCCATGGAGCCTTCCCTGGCTCCCAGACTATGCCAGGAGTTTTCCAGTGAGCTCCCCTGGCCCTTCAACTCCTGTTGAACATTGTTCCACCCCCCATCAACCTTCTGGAGCTCCTTTTCTTTGGTACCAGGAATTGAACTCAGGGGTACTCAACCACTGAGCCACATCCCCAGCCCTATTTTGTGTTCTATTTAGAAACAGGGTCTCACTGAGTTGCTTAGCACCTCGCCGTTGCTGAGGCTGGCTTTGAACTCATGATCCTCCTGTCAGCCCCCAGAGCCACTGGACTGAAGCTCTTAAAACAGAAAGTCTTACCCACCTTTCATTGTGCCTTTGCGAGAGAGCCTAAAGGGCAGTTGTTTGAATGAATGAATGAACAAAGGAAAAAAACAGGATCCTAAAAGCAAGACGGTCCACAGGACGCCTCCATAAGACTGTAAAAATTACCCAGGGGTGGTGGTGCACGCCAGAGACTTGGAAGGCTGAGGCAGGAGGAGTGTAGGTTTGAGGCCAGCCTGGGCAACTTGGCAAGACCCTGTCTCAAAATAAAAAGGGCTGGAGATGTAGCTCAGTGGTAGAGCATCTCTGGGTTCAATCCACAGTACCAGGGGCAGTGGTGGGGGTGGGGGTGGCAGCTTCGAGCTCCAGCTTAAAATGGACTTCTTAGAAATAAGGCTCGAAGAGCAAACAAGTTTGGGAAATGCTAGGTTAAACACAATCAGGTTGTTTTTGCTTTTTTCCCTTTTAACCATAGAACTTCTGAGAGCCTTTACTGTACTAAAGTGCCCTATGAATCTCCCACAAGTGAAAGGAAATATTCCAGGTCTTTCCATGCTTATCTGATTGGGAAACAATTTTTTTTTTTTTAATTTTAACCTCATTTAAAAAAATTTTTTTTAACAGTTCTGGGGATTGATTCCAGGAGATCCCATGTGCTAGGCAAGTGCTCTACCACTGAACTATATCCCCAGTTCTTTGAGGTAGGGGCTTTCACTAAGTTGTACAGGCTATCTCTGAATTTTCAATCTCAGACTCTCTCCAAGCAGCTGGGATTACAGGTGTGTGCCAGCATGCAGGGCTCATTTTTTTTTTTTAAAAACTGGGGATGAACCCAGGGGCGCTTAACCACTGAACCACATCTCCAGCCCTTTCTTTTTTTTTTAAGTATTTCTCAGTTGTAGGATTGGGGTTGTGGCTCAGTGGTAGAGCGTTTGCCTCGCATGCGTGAGGCACTGGGTTCGATCCTCAGCACCACATAAAAAATAAATAAAGATATTGTGTCCATCTACAACTAAAAAAAATATTTAAGAAAATATTTCTCAGTTATCAATGGGCCTTTATTTTATTTATTTATATGCAGTGCTGAGGATCAAACCCACTGCCTCACACATGCTAGGCAAGTGCTTCACCACTGAGCCACAATCTCAGCCCTCCTTTTTATTTTTTATTCTGAGTTAGGGCCTCACTAAATTGCTGAGGCTGGCTTTGAACTTGTGATCCTCCTACCTCAGCCTGCTGAGGTGCTGGGACCATAGGTGTGTGCCACTGTGCCTGGCTTGGGGATCAATTTTTGTTAAATGGACCAAAGAAGCTGGGTAAAGTGATGTGTGCCTATAGTCCCAGCTACTCAGGAAGCAAGATGATCTTTTTTTTTTTTTGTACTGGAGGTTGAACTCAGGGCACTCAACCACTGAGCCACATCCCCAGCCCTATTTTGTGTTTTATGTAGAGACAGGGTCTCACTGAGTTGCTTAGCGCCTAGCCGTCGCTGAGGCTGGCTTTGAACTCGCGATTCTCCTGTCTCAGCGTCCGTAAGTGCTGGGATTACAGGTTTGTGCCACTGCGCCCAGCTGAAAGATCATCATTGAGCCCAGGAGTTTGAAGCTAGCCTGGGTAACATAGCAAGACCCTGTCTCAAAAAAGAAAAAGAAGCTGGGCGCAGTGGCGCACACCTGCAATCCCTGCACTTTGGGAGGCTGAGACAGGAGAATCGTGAGTTCAAAGCCAGCCTCAGCAACGGCGAGGCGCTAAGCAGCTCAGTGAGACCCTGTCTCTACATAAAACACAAAATAGGGCTGGGGATGTGGCTCAGTGGTCGAGTGCCCTGAGTTCAATCCCTGGTACCAAAAAAAGAAAAAAGAAAGAGAACAAAAAGAAAAGAAAAAAGGAACAAAGATGAGATTTTGAAGAATTTACATTGAGAAAAACCAATTTAATCCAGATTATTTCATAATGGCCTGGAACAGAATTCTGTTCCACTGTCACTGTTTCTGTGGCCTCGGGCAAGTTACTTAATGTCTCTATACCTCAGTTTCTTGGTCTGAAAATGGGACTAAAAAGAGAACTCATTTTTTTTTTCTGGTACTGGAGATTGAACTCAGGGGCACTCGACCACTGAGCCACATCCTCAGCCCTATTTTGTGTTTTATGTAGAGACAGGGTCTCACTGAGTTGCTTAGCGCCTCGCCATTGCTGAGGCTGGCTTTGAACTCGTGATTCTCCTGTCTCAGCCTCCCTAAGTGCAGGGACTACAGGCTTGAGCCACCGCGCCCGGCTTGAGAACTCATTTTAAAGTTGCCAACAGAATTAAATGTGTTTACTGGGAGGAAGACCCTTAATAAAGCAGCGACTGTAGAACATAATAAATATGAATCGTGTCATTATGATTTATAAATATCTGAGCTGCCGGGCTGGGATTGTAGCTCAGTGGTAGAACGCTTGCCTCGCATGCATGAGGCCCTGGGTTCGATCCTCAGCACCACATACAAAGCAATAAAATAAAGACATTGTGTCCATCTACAACTAAAAAAATAATAATAAAAAAAACTGAGCTGCCAATTAATTTTTCCTTTGCTTGCATCATCTCCCTTGACCCTCACAACCTCAGGAGGCCACATGAGAAAGTTAAGGCAGATGAGGGCATAATATTTGGAACATAAAAGTACTAATCCAAGGCCTTTTGCAGGCAAGTGCCAGGATTCTTGGACCCTCTATGAGGCCCTTACAGTAGGTGCTCAATAAAGACAGGTTTCTTCTGTCCTTACCTCTTCCCTCCTTCCCATCCAGCCAAGAGTTGTGCTAGGTCCTGAAGGTCAACTCTCCCTAAGGTAACGGTGAGTAGACAGTGATCTGGGCCAAGGATGCCCAGAGGGAGGTACTGGGTGGGCCCCAGCTGACCTTGGGCCTCCCCATTCCCTACTCAGCTCCTCACTTCCCTGTCTCCTCTTCTTCCCACATCTGCACCTCCCCTGGGTTACCTGAGGATATGAGAACCTGGAAGTCCTCCCTTCTCCAACAGAGGAGGCTTAAAAAAGCTTCTTTAAAATTTTAAAAAATTTTTTAAATTTTATTTTAAGTTGCTGAGTGCCTTGCCTAATTTGGCCTCAAGCTTGCAGGCCTCCTGCCTCAGCCTCCCCAGGAGCTGGGATTAGTCATGTGCCACTGTGCCCAGCTTAAAAATGCTTCTTGATTCATCAAGTGTCTAAATAAAGCCTGTGCCAGGGGCTTGAGTGGATCTGCAGGTCACCTGGGGCTGCCCACAGGATAAACACAGACCCACACAGATCCAGCCCCACCCTAGGCCTGGCCAAAAAAAACCCTGCCACCCAGCTGAGAGCTGGTTCAGAGAAATGACTCAGCTTGAGGCGCAGATGCAATTTCCACATTTTATGGACTAAAGGTGTTTTCAAAACAGCTGTGGAGGATGAGCCAGAGGCAAGCTATAAACAGATCTGGTAAAAAAAAAAAAAAAAAGCCCCAGCCTGTGCCCTCACTGGCCTTTGGAAGCTGTGAGTGGCTCCATGGTGGTGCTTCCTTCATGTCCAGGTAAACCCAAGGGCTCCTTGCTTCATGCTGGCCAATAGCAGGGCCCCCAAATAACACAGAGCTCACCTCCCTCACCTCAACTGAGGAGGGGAGAGAGCAGCAGGCCTGTGACCTGCCCCCCCATCCCCAAATGCTGAGGGCCTCCTGAGGTACTGGAAGCCTTCCATGAGCCCATGGCCTGGGACAAGAATCTGGGGAAGGCCAGGCATGGTGGCATGCACTTGTAGTCCCAGTTACTCAGGAGACTGAGACAAGAGGATCACCTAAGCCTGGGTATTTAGGGCCAACTTAAGAAATATAGTAAGACTGCCTCTTAGAAACAAAGGCCAGGGGCGGGAAATGTAACTCAGTGGTAGAGCACTTTCCCAGCATGTGCACGGCCCTGGGTTAGAGCCCCAGCACCACATACTGTGCCAGGCTGGGGGGGATGCATTAGTTGCTGCACAGGTGGAGAAGCTCCCCCTACATACCAGCAAAGACAGTTATGCCCCTGCTGCAGGGGCATAACACAGACCCACTGAGACAACTCACCCTGTGAAACAAGGCGGGGTGCAGGGTGTGATCCTCCTGAGCTCCAGACCTAAGGGCCACAGGAAAGGGTGGAGTAGCAGTCTGCTCAATGCCCCCACCTATTCATTCATTCACACACTCATGTACTTGGAAAGTGCCCACCTGTCAGCTTTGTCCAGGCTTTCCCATCTCAGGAAATGGTACTACCATCCTCCACTTAGTCCAAAAACCAAGGAGCCATCCTTGATCCCAAGTTTTGCTTCACCCCCACATCCTGTCCTCCAGCAAGTCCTGTCTGCTTTACCTCCAGTCACATCCAACACCAGCCCTCTCTTCAGCCACCCTCTGAGACCAGGCTGCTCAGCTCTCACTTGGACACTGTAGCAGTCACTGACTGGACTCCTGACCCCTTGGTCTTGGCCTCTGAAGCCCAGTTCAGAGGGCTTCAGAGTGACCAGATGACAATATCATTTTCACCTTAAAGTCTACAGGTCCTACCAAATATTAAAACTTTTTACAAGTTGGGTGCAGTGGCGCATGCCTGTAATCCTAGCACTTTGGGAGGCTGAGACAGGAGAACTGTGAGTTCAAAGCCAGCCTCAGCAATGGCGAGGCGCTAAGCAACTCAGTGAGACCCTGTCTCTACATAAAACACAAAATAGGGCTGGGGATATGGCTCAGTGATCGAGTACCCCTGAGTTCAATCCCTGGTACCAAAAAAAAAAACAAAACTTTTTACAGAGCTGGGAATGTAGTTTAGTGGGAGAGCCCTTGCTTAGCATTCATGAGGCTCTGGGTCCCATCCCCAGTACCACCAATGAAAAAAAAAAAACAACAACTTTTTTTGCAGAAATTAAGATAGAAAGGTTTGACATCAGGTTTTAAAGAGAAGAAATGGACAAAAGGGGGACGCAGATGGAACTGTACCTATCGGAGAATTTGCCATATGACAGAGAGACATCACCAACCAGTGGGGGAAAGACAGACTCTTTTATAAATGTGTTGGGACAAGTGGTGATCCATATGGGAAAAGTAAAATTAGATCCTCACCAACACCATACACACAACTCCAGGTGGATTCAGGGCTTACATGTGAATAACAAAATCTTAACACATTGAGAAGAAAATACAGGAGAATAATATTATGACCTCAGGGTAAGTAATACCCTCTTTTTAAAGTGAACTTCAAATTTACAACATGCATGAAAAAAAGAACACACGTGATAAGTGTGCAGCTTGATAACATTCTGCAAAGTGAATCCAGCTGTGTGCTCAGTGTACAGATTAGCAGACAGGACATGACTAGTACCTCCCGGAGCCTCCTTGTGCCCCTTGATAGGGAAGAATATCTCAGGTACAAAGGCTGGAGTGTAGCTCAGTGGTAGAGCACTTGCCTAGCATGTGTGAGGCCCTGGGTTCAATCCTCAGCACCACAAACAAACAAACAAACAAAAAACACTACCACCACCACAACAAAAAAACTTCAGTACAAAAAGCATCAGCCTTAAAGAAAAGATTACTCTGTAAACCCAGTTACTTGGGAGGCTGAGGCCAAAGGATCACAAGTTTTTGGCCAACCTGGACAACTTAGTAAGATCCTGTCTCAAAATAAAAAAACAAAAAGGGGTGGGGATATAGCTCAGTGGTAGAGCGCCCCTGGGTTCAATCCCCAGCTCTAAAGAACAGAAAGAAAGAAAAGGAGGGAGGGGGTTGGAGGGAGGAAGGGAGGAAGGAAGGAAGAATGAGAGGGGTTAGCTGGTGGTGGAGCATGTGCCTAGCATGCACAAAGCCTGGGTTCAATCCCCAGCACCAAAACAAACAAACAAACAAACAATAAATAGATGTGAATTATCACTAAGATACACCAAGCAGGACATGTATATAAGGAGGACATGAATGGCTCTGTTAGAGAAGTGGGAGCAAGATCAGAGCCTTGGAGAGAAGAGAGCTCCCCTCCTGCAAGGGGACCACCCTGTGGAAGTGAGATACAAGTTGGGCCTTGAGCACTGAGGAGAATTTATGCAGAAAGGAAAAGAAAAATTCTTTTGGTCTTTCCCCCTCACCTTGGTACTGGGGCTTGAACCCAGGGGTGCTTTACCACTGAGCTACATCCCAGCCCTTTTTATTTTTGAGACAGGGCCTCAATTTGAGAGACCTAAGTTATCCCTTTCTCCTTGCCCGAGTGCCCTCCTCATAAAGGCCTAGGCAGGTGCACCAGCCTCCTCATTGGCTTCCCTGCCTTTATTTTCTCCACTCTACACAGGGCCTACAGAGAGGCCATCACTGTAATCGCAGGGCTCCCTGGTCAAAGCTCCCTACAACCTCTGACTTCAGTGGCTACCTCTTCGAGAGAGAGCAACTGTTTACTCAGCCACAGATTCTGTAGGTCAATGCTTTGGAGACAAACTCTGTGGAGCCTCTGCTGACTGATTTGAAGACTTGGGGCTGAGTCTGAAGGCCATGTCATGCACATGGCTGGCTAGATGCTGGTCAAAGATTAGCAGAGGTCTCAGTCGAGCATCAAATGGAACTTGTACACATAACCCTGCTGTGTGACCTGGGCTCCTTCACAACATGGCAGATGAGTTCAGAGGTCAAACATCCTGAGAGACAAAGAGGGAGAGAGAGAGAAAAAAAGAAAGAGAGATGCTTCTGCCTCTTTGACTTTATGACCCAGCCCTGGAGACCAAACAACATCACTTCTGCCAAATTTTATTCAACAAGGCAGCTACGAGAGGAGGAAAAATAGATTCCACCTTGTGTATATGAGCAGCAAGTTTCTGGAAGAACACCTGGGACCAAAACATTTTTGTGGCCTTTTTTTATTCTGTAGACTTATTAAAAGTCAGTATTTAAAGCATGAGTGGCTTGAGAAAGAATCATAGAATGTCTCGGTGGGAATCCTGACATCACTCCTTAGCAGGGTAGGGACCTCACCCACTCTGGGCCTGTTTCCCCACTGGTAGCAGTTAGGAATACCTCTGACTGCACTGTGGAGTCCAGCTATCTGCAAATGGTGGCCCTCTTAATCCCCCCTTGAAAAGCCCAGACGTATGCAGTTGCTGGTGTTGGTTTGGGAGCTCAGAGAGAGCACCCTAGGGACTGGGGATGGGGCTTAGTGGTAGAGCACTTGCCTAACATGTGTGAGGTCCTGGGTTCACATCCCCTGCACTGCCAAAAAGAAAGAGCGAGCCACTGTCCAGAATGGAGTCCTGCAACCAGGGAGTTGTAACCAAGGCTGAAAACTGAGCAGGAGCTCAGTGATGCAGAGACTCATACCTGGAGGGCATTTTAGAAATGTGTGCAGTAGTTTGCTGTTGAGGCAATAACTGGGCAACCAGTGGGAGCAGGCTGTAACAATGCATTGACTATATTGTCTCTCCTCCTTCAATCAGTTAAGGCTAATTTAATTAAAATATGCATTAGTTTTGATTTTTATTTTGTATTTTTACTTTTTGTTTGCATTAATATTTTCTAGACCATACACACATGGAGGGGGCAGAAACATTTACATTTTATTTTATTTTTTATTTATTTTATTTTATTTTATTGGTACTGGGAGTTGAACTCGGGGGTACTTGACCACTGAGCCACATCCCCAGCCCTATTTTTTTTTTTTTTTAAATGTAGAGACAGGGTCTCACTGAGTTGCTTAGTGCCTCACCATTGTTGAGGCTGGCTTTGAACTTGTGGTTCTCCTGTCTCAGCCTCCCAAAGTGATGGGATTACAAGCATGAGCCACTGCACCTGGCTAACATTTACATTTTAAATGAATTTATATTTTGAAATATATACATACATAGTTTCTTTCCTTTTTTTTTTTTTTTCCTAAGTTCCCATGTTGAAAAAATATTCCATCTTCAAGAGAGGCACAGTGATTGAAACCTCGCTACCCAGGAAGCTGAGGCGAGAGTTTTGCTTGAGTTCAGGAGTTCTACTTTTAGAATCAAAGAAAGTTTTGTTTATAAAATTCCTATTGAGCTGGGAGGGGTGGCACATACCTGTAATCCTACTGGCTTAGGAGGCTGAGGCAGGAGGATGGCGAGTTCAAACCCAGCCTCACAAAGTTAGTGAGGCCCTAAGCAACTTAGCAAAACCCTGTCTCAAAATTAAAAATAAAACAGGCTGGGGGGCTGAGGTGGTGGTTCAGTGGTAGAGCATTTGCCTAGCATGTATGAGGCACTGGGTTAGATCCTCAGCACCACATAAAAATGAATGAATAAAATAAAGGTATTGTGTACATCTACAAGTAAAAATGTATTTTTTTTAAAAAGGGGGTGGGGATGTGGCTCAGTGGTTAAATGCCCTTGGGTTCAATCCCCAATACCTAAAATAAAATAAACTTCCTATTTACTAAATGCTATTTATTAAGAGCTGGATATGGTGATGCATGCCTATAAACCCAGCACTTAGGGAGGCTGAGACAGGAGAATCGCAGGGTTCAAAGCCAGCCTCAGCAATGCAGATGGTGAGGTGCTAAGCAGCTCAGTGAGACCCTGTCTCTACATAAAACACAAAATAGGGCTGGGGATGTGGCTCAGTGGTCGAGTACCCTTGAGTTCAATCCCCGGTACCAAAAAAAAAAAGTTACTTATTGAATTTATATTTCTTATTTCAATCTAACATTCCTACATATACTGTACAGGGTATTTTAACACCACTTCTGCAAATTATCCCATATGTAAATATAGGTATATATTTTTTTAAACATTTGTTTTTTAGTTGTAGGCGGACAGAATATCTTTATTTTATTTTTATGTGGTGCCGAGGATCGAACCCAGTGCCTCACGCATGCCAGGTGAGCACGCTACCACTGTGCCATAATCCCAGCCCCATAGATATATTTTTTATCTTATTAGAGAAGGTGGTTTATACAGTCTTTTGGGTGGCTTCAGGTACTGGATATTGAACTCAGGGGCATACTACCACTGAACTCCATCCCCAGCCCTTTTTATTTTTTTTTATTTTGAGACAGGGTCTCCCTAACTTGCTCAGACAGGACTTGAACTTGCTATCCTCCTGCCTCAGCATTTCAGGGAGCTGGTATTACAGGCATGTACCACCACACCCAGCTAGGAGATTTATATCCAAGTTTTAGCTCCAGCCTTACTGAGGAACTTTGAAAAAGTATTTAATTTTAATTTTTTTTCCTTTCTTTTCTTTTTTTCTTTTTTTTTTTTTTTGGTGCTAGGAATTGAACCCAGGGCCTTATGCATGCTAAACAAGCCCAGTACTAAACTGGGCCCCTAGTCAAGTCTTTTAAATTTATGATTCAGTCAGGCATGATGGCACACACCTGTTAAGTAGGCTGCCTCAGTCGGCTGAGGCAGAAGGATCCTAGGTTTGAGGCTAGCCTAGGCAACTTAGTGAGATCCTGTCTAAAACTAAAAAACAAAAATGGCTGGGGATGTAGCTCAGTGGTGGAACGCCCCTGGGTTCAATCACCAGTACCAGCAAAACATAAAAAATAAATAAAAAATTTATGTGTGTGTATGTGCATGTGTGTGTGCGTGTGTGTAAGAAAAAGACTCAGAGCCGGGCGCGGTGGCTCACGCTTGTAATCCCAGCACTTAGGGAGGCTGAGACAGGAGAATCACGAGTTCAAAGCCAGCCTCAGCAATGGCGAGGTGCTAAGCAACTCAGTGAGACCCTGTCTCTACATAAAACACAAAATAGGGCTGAGGATGTGGCTCAGTGGTCATGTGCCCCTGAGTTCAATCCCCAGTACCAAAAAAAAAAAAAAAAAAAAGAAAAAGACTCAGTGTCTTTATCTGTTAAATAGTGATAGGTACTAGGATACAGTCTCAGTCTCACATGAAGAATTGTTCCCACCCAAATGCCAAGAGTGTCTCCCATTGAAAACGTACAAAAGTCTCCCCGCCTCTGTAAGAGAAGGCCATGAGGCCATGAAGAGAATGGCTAGGTTGAGGTTGGTCAGGGAACCACCCTCAGCCTTGCCAAGTCCACCTCTCAGGCTGCTGTGGGACAATGTGAGGAAGTGCTCTGGCTGGTTCCTGGGGTATCCTAAGAGGCACTGAGAGATCAGAGCACCATGTCCAAGGTCTGAGAGATCATAGAAAAAACTGATCAAGGGATGAAAGGGAGGCTGCTTGTGGGGACCAATATCTCTGCTTGTGGTGATGTTTCTCTAAACTTCTTGCCCTTCTCTCAAGCCTGCCTAGTCCTTGGGGACTGTTCAGCGAGTCATGTCACATCCTGACACCCTGCTATCAGTCCGCAAAAGGACCCTGACTCAGCGTCAGACACCGTAGGGCAGGTGAAAGGATGTGGGGAAACGTCACTGTTGCTTGTCATGACTTCCCCAGGCCCAGTTCCCGGCAGGGAGCCAGCCCCTCCTTCCCTGCCAAGGGTGTGGGCCTAAACCACAGCTCCTTCCAGTGGGCCAGCAATATGGCCCACAGGATGCTGTCATCACCGGGACTGGGGTACAGAGGAGATCTGGATCTGACATCCAGGCAAGAGAGAGGTGTTTCTGGTCCTGAGGGGCAGAGAAATAGATGTCCCCATTCTGGGAAGTAAACCTGACCTAACTGGAGAGTCTGGTGAAGGAAGTTTACCCCTGTTCATGGCCAAAGCCCAGATCTGATGCTTCTTTCACTCTTGCTTCAAGGTTGTGTTTATTGCAGGTATAGCTCATGGTAGAGAGCTTGCCTAGCATATGCAAGGCCCTGGGTTCAATCCTCAGCCACCCATCATTTTGTTGTATTATTCTGATGTTTAAAAATGCAAATTGTGAGCCGGGCGCAGTGGCTCAAGCCTGTAATCCCAGCACTTAGGGAGGCTGAGACAGGAGAATCGCGAGTTCAAAGCCAGCCTTAGCAATGGCAAGGTGCTAAGCAAGCAACTCAGTGAGACCCTGTCTCTACATAAAACACAAAATAGGGCTGGGGATGTGGCTCAGTGGTGGAGTGCCCCTGAGTTCAGTCCCTGGTACCATGAAAATAAAATAAAATAAGCCAGCCTCAGCAAAAGCAAGGCGCTAAGCAACTCAGTGAGACCCTGTCTCTACATAAAACACAAAACAGGGCTGGGGATGTGACTCAGTGGTCGAGTGCCCCTGAGTTCAATCTCCAGTACCAAAAAAAAAAAAAAAAAGATGGGAGGGGCCTCAGCCTATCACTCCCGCACTAACATCCACACAAAGGGAGACCACAGAGAATGTGGGTACCAGCAGGCAACTGTTTGGAAATTTCTAATCTGTTCCTCAGAGCAAGAAAGCTTTCTCATTCCCCTTGCTCTTCTCCAAATTCAATAAAAACTGATTCTCTTGCCCTCTAAGCTTGGCCCACCAATTTCAGTTCTGATGACTACAGAGGCCACAGGAGATATATGGTTTCCACAGCAAGGCATGGGGTGCAGGCTGGGCTTTTATAGATGGAAAAGTCCCCAGGCCAGGTTCTCCTTTGTGAGCACCTGCTGTGTGTAGGGCACTGTGCCAGGTGTTTTATAAAATTAGTTCATCCCATTCTTGTGACATCTTAACAGGGGAGGTATCATTATCCCCACTTAATGGATGAAGACACCAATGCTCTGCAAAATTAAGCCACAGGCCAGCTTCCTTAGTGATGGAACACTAAGGAAGGTGGAGACCAAAGAGATGACCTGTCCAGAGAGAGAACCATCCTAAGGAAAGCTTGTCTGTCCTGCTTGGTCCAGGCCTGGCTGCCTCTCTCTGAGGCATTAGTTTTCCCACCTCTAGCCCAGGCTTGGTGGTTTATACCTGTGTGGTTGATCTGAGAGAGAGCACACATGTGTCCCAAGCCCACATGTCCAGTGGAGGAAGACACCATTCCTAACACTGGAGAGTCTGTCCTGGACATAGGCCCCAGGACAAAGGTTCAAATGAACATGAAGAGTCAGATGTCATATCCGAGATCCAGGCTTCCCAAGATCTGTCTCCTGCTGCCCAACTGACTCATGGAGCCCAGAAAGTCCAGATTTTTAAAGGTCATCCAAGCACCCTGGGATTTCATGCTGTACTTATTGACTTGTGGGACTAGAATGGTGTCTTCCCCTGGATGTGTGGCATGGGGACACACACATGTGCTCTGTCTCTTGGATCAACCATCCAGGTACAAGTGATAGTGAGTGGGCCAGACCTCCCTCCCTATCTTCCCTCATGATGCTCTATGTGATCTTGACCAGGTCTCACCCCTCCCTGAGTTCCAGTTGGTATTTTCTGTGGAATCTTAACCCATGATTTCTGAAGGACAGGGATAGTGAAGACCCACTTGAGCCCCACACTCAGGGCTGGCCCTTCAATCAGCATTGGCCATTACATTGCACCTCATGGGTGAATTCTGATAGATTATCAGGGGCTATGGGGATCACTTTGGGGAAAAGGGCTCCACAGCTATGTGGTGATGGATTAGTAATGTCTGCCATGGGCTAGGACAGACAAAGGGTGGTAATGTTCTCTTTGCATTAATCATGATTACTAAGTGGCCTGTCACAAGTGGACCCTTGAGGAGTTCCCCAATGCTCCCTTTTGGTGAGATGTCCCAGTAACCCATTTTGGTGAAAATGGACCCTGGGGAAAATATTGCAGCTGTGGGAAGGGGATTCTGCATGGTTTGTGCTTTTCCTAGCCACTTCCTGTCCCAGATAGCAGCTCTAGGGCCTGCCCTGGGGTTTATTTGTGAGGTCACAACTGTTGTCTTCAGGCCTTTGATTCAGAGGACTCCCGTCATAAAGAAGAGTCTCAGGCTGTTTCCTTTCCTGGCAGTGCCCCTGCTCCTAAATGCCCCCATTATCAAAACCCACACCCACTCCTGACCCAGTCAGAGATGACATGCAAATTGAAACCTGGTTTATATGACTGCAATAGCAGAACACCTGACCTTCCCAGGCATGCATTTTATTTTTATGCATTTGTTTGTTTGTTTTTGGGTACTGGGGATCGAACCCAGGGCCTCACAGGCTAAGCAAACATTCTACCACTGAACTACACCCCTGCTCCAAGAGTGCATTTCAAAAGTGAAAACCTACCTGTCTCGAATGGTGGGATTCCAGACATGTGGCAAGTAGAGGGGGACTCATCTGAGGAGATGGGGACTGCTTGACATTCCTCAGATCATGCCAGTGAGTGTACAGGCTGGCTTTACCCCACCTATGTCACAGTTTGCTAAGTCCTGAACAGGTCTCTGCTCTATTTCCTTCTGGGATAGTCTTGTTTGGCTCTGATAGGTAATCCCACTCCACCCTGTTTCCCAAGTCTTCTGCCTTGCAAGGCTCCCCCACAGTGCAGAGTGCCAAGGGAGAAGCCCTGTGCTGCAAGAATCCGGCAGTGTTTCCAAAATTCCCATTGAATGAATGGGGGGGGGGGTAGAGAAGTGTTTTGCAAGTTCCCAGAATTTTCTTAAAAGCAGGGACATCGGAGGCCATATAATCCCACCTCTTACCTAGTGTGTACATCTTTCCATAACCTCTTCCCAAAAGGCTGTTGGGCTTCTACGTGAATGCCTGGAGAAACAGGGAGCTCATTTGGAAGGGAAGGAGATTCTAGGCATTTTTTATTTCTTTTTTGTCTTTTTATGTAGAATCAAGTGTTCTACAATGAAATAATTCATTTGACAAATATTGACAGAGCACCAGGCGCTTTTCTAGCCCTTGGAGATATAGCAGTGGGCAAAACAGACAGAAATCCTAGCTGTCTGCCTGCCTGCCTGAGATGTGACATTCTAGGTAGGGAAAGAAAGACAATAAATAAACAAATGAGAATAGAGCATGTCCAATGGTGAAAGGTGCTCTGGAGGAAAAACAAAGCAAGGAAGTGAAGTAGGGGCTGCTGTGTGTGCATTTTGACATGTAGTAGTCAGCAAAAGTGGCATTGGAGAAAAGTCCCTGAAAGACAGGAGGGGGATAAGGCACCTTGGTGTGGTGGAGAGAGGTCTAGGCAGAGGCTCTGAGGCAGGAGTGTGTTTGAGGGATGGAAAAACAGCAGATGGAGCCAGATGGTAGGTTGTGGGGAACTGAGGTGAGGAAGTGATGGCGGCAATGATGGGGGGGAGGCAAGTGACAACCCCACTGAGAACTGCAGGGTTGGGACCCCTTATCTGGAGCTCTAACAGTGCCTGTACATCTCCTGGAGCCAAAGATGGGAGCTTGGTTTAGTTTAGGGTTTTTTTTTTTTTTTTTTTTTTGGCGGTGGTGATGGTTCATTTATTTGTTTCCAGCACTGAGGATTGAATCCAGAGCAACTCTACCACTGAACTACATCCCGAGCCCTTTTTATTTTTATTTTTTTATTTTGAGAGAGAGTCTGGCTAAGTTGCTGAGGCTGGCCTTGAACTTGTAATCCTCTTGCCTCAGTCTCCCGAGTCACTGGGATTATAGGCATGGACCACTGTGCTGGGAGCTTAGTTTTTACCATCAATTTTATTGATCTAGGAGAATTGAAGCCAAATTACCATACGGGGCAAAGGCTTGACTGATCTGCAGGGGCACTGGGAAGGGATGATTGGTTTGGGGCTCCACGCCTGCCTCACCACTTTGCCTCCCTTCTGGGACTAGAGCTGAGAGAATGGCCACAAGTCTGTGCTTACTTTCCTTTTCTTTTTTTTTTCTTCAGTACTGAGGTTGACCTAGGACCTTGTCCTTGCACATGCTAAGCAAACCGTCTACCACTGAGCCACACAGACAACCCCAGGTGCCAGAAATACACAGAACCCTTAGTCATTTGCCAGGACCTGACAGAGTGTCATTGTTGGTCACAGACATAGACCATTATCTTCTAAATGATGTTTTGGCATGTGTGTGTTTATTCACCTTGATACTGGGTGAGAGGAATTGCAATCACGTAGCCAGGCTTGGCACACTTTCTTCCAGGACTCTCCAAGAAGGTCCCTCTGGAGTTCAGGCCCCAATCGGGACTATGACCACCCCACTCACCTTCCACCCTCTGCCCTAGGCTTTATATATCCTGCCTGCCTCAGCCCAGCAGGGCCTGGCACAGGTGAGCACTTATGGCCAGGAACTGATGGCAAACAGCATAGTCAAGTCCCTATGACTGCCACCAGTCCCTAGCAGTCCCTAGAGACAGGCAGCCACAGATTCAAATTTCAGTGTTGCCACTTTCTATTCAAGTAGCCTTGAATAAGTTATTTAATCCTTCTCAGACTAAATGTACCTTTGTTTATTGTATGTATATATGTATGCATTTATTTTGTGGTACTAGGGATAGAACAAGCAGCTTGGTGAATGCTAGGCAAGTTTTGCTACTGAGTCATACTCTCAGCCTTTTTTATTTTTATTTTGAGACAGGGTCTCCCTAAGTTGTCCAGGCTGGCCTTGGACTTGAAATCCTCCTGCCTCAGCTTCCCAAGTTGCTGGGATTACAGGTATGCACCACTGTACCTTCTTAGACTAAATGTTCTAATCTGTAAAATGGGTAGAATTTACTTTATAGGGATATGGGGAGGATTGAAGAAAACCCTGCATGTAAAGCACTAAGCCTAGTGCCAGCACTTGGCAAGTTAGGCACTATGATTATTTCCATTATCATTCCTGTCAGCATGACCACCTTACAATTTACTGTTGACACGGGATTTCACTGCCCAAGTTTGCGTTTGTGTTTATGATTGTGTTGGCATCAAGCAGTCCTTTTTAATTGCTGCTGGCTAACAAGAAAAGAACAGAGGCGGATTTAATGCGTAAATGATGCGTTGAAGCCAAGTGGAGGCCAAATGATGTAACAGCCCACTGTGCAAACAGAAGTGTTGCAGTAATTCAAATAGAGGGAAAAAAAAGTCAGGGAGAACTGAGTCATTCCCAGAACATGGCAGCATCCATAGACACGACAAACTCAGGAGATAACTATTCTTCTACGGTCGGTCCCATCTTGCCGCAAGCAGCAATTTGGTTTTAGACAAACAACATCATCTTCCCATTAAACTGATATTATTGCTGGGCTCAGTGGCACACGCCTGTAATCCCAGCAACTTGAGAGGCTGAGGCAAGTTGGAGGCCAACCTGGGCAACTTAGTGAGATCCTGTCCCAAAATAAAGAAAGGGTAGGGGATGTAATTCAGCGGTAGAGCTCCTCTTGGTTCTATTACTAGTACCACACACACTGATACTGTTACTTTGCTTTTTTCTGGGTTTGGAGGGACTGAACCCGGGACCTCACACATACTGGGGAAGCACTCTACCACTGAGCCACACCACCAGCCCTCTTTACATTTATTATGTACTTTTCTCTGATGTAGATGTGTTGCTAAGTGAAAAAAACAATTGTTTTATGTCATCTATTGATAAAAAGGGAGTGTATAAGAATAAATGTGAGCTTGGAGGCTGAGAGGCTGAGGCAGGAGGATTGCAAGTTTGAGGCCAGGACAGGCGCAGTGGTTCACGCCTATAATCCCAGCACTTAGGGAGGCTGAGACAGGAGAATTGTGAGTTCAAAGCCACCCTCAGCAACGGCGAGGCGCTAAGCAACTCAGTGAGACCATGTCTCTACATAAAACACAAAATAGGGCTGGGGATGTGGCTCAGTGTGTCAAATGCTCCTGAGTTCAATCCTCAGTATCAAAAAAAAAAAAGTTTGAGACCAGCCTCAGCAACTTAGCAAGGCCCTAAGCAACTTAGCAAGACCCTGTCTCAAAGCAAAAAGTAAACAGGAGCCGAGCACAGTGGCGCAAGCCTGTAATCCCAGCACTTTGGGAGGCTGAGACAGAATCACGAGTTCAAAGCCAGCCTCAGCAATGGTGAGGTGCTAAGCAACTCAGTGAGACCCTGTCTCTACATAAAACACAAAACAGGGCTGGGGATGTAGCTCAGTGGTCGAGTGCCCCTGAGTTCAATCCCCAGTACCAAAAAAAAAAAAAAAAACAGGACTGGGAATATAACCCAGTGATAAAGTGCTCCTGCATTCAATCCTCAGAACCTGCCCCCTGCAAAATAATAGATCAATATGTGTGTGTGTGTGTTTCAAAAAGAAACACTGGAGAATGAGGGATGGAGATATAGCATATCACTAAATTAGACACAATAAAAATCAGTCCTGTGCTGGGCATGGTGGTATGTGTCTGTAATCCCAGTGGCTAGGGAGGCTGCGACAGGAGGATCATGAATACAAAGCCAGCCTCAGCAACAGCAAGGCACGAAGCAACTCAGTGAGACCCTGTCTCTAAATAAAACACAAAATAGGGCTGAGGATGTGGCTCAGTGCTTGAGTGTCCCTGAGTTCAATCCCTGGCACAAAAATAAATAAATAAATCAGTACTGCATAGAAGGGGCAAAGGTAGTGTTTTCCTATAGAGTTTTGACCTTTGAATTGTGTGTTATCTATTCATTTTGCATTGATAGTTGCCTAAGAGCTATAAGAAGGAATGTAAGCCAGGCGTGGTGGCACATGCTTGTAATCCTAGCAGTTTGG
Organism: Xerus rutilus; assembly: GCA_028644305.1. Taxonomy (NCBI): domain Eukaryota; kingdom Metazoa; phylum Chordata; class Mammalia; order Rodentia; family Sciuridae; genus Xerus; species Xerus rutilus. The sequence goes on along the minus strand of CM053401.1, from coordinate 130,475,929 downwards.
GAGGCTGAGGCCAGAGGACCGTGAGTTCAGTAACTTACTGAGGCACTAAGCAACTCAGTGAGACCATATCTCCAGATAAAATATTTTAAAAAATGTTTTTTGTAGTTGTAGATGGACAGAATACCTTTATTTTATTTGTTCATTTATATGTGGTGCTAAGGATGGAACCCAGTGCCTCACATATGCTAGGCAAGCGCTCTGCCACTAAGCTACAGTCCCAGCCCCTAAAATATTTTTTTTAAAAAGGAATGTTCTCTCTGATATGCAGATACTAACTCAAAATAAATAGGGCAGTGGGGGGCAGGGAGAAAAAATAGAAGTTCAGTGGATTAGACAAAAGAGAATGAAGAGAAGGGAGCAGGGATGGGAATAGGAAAGATAGTAGAATAAATTGGACATAAATTTCCTGTGTTTATTTATGAATGCACAACCAGTGTAACTCCACAGCATGTACAACTGCAAACATGGGAAGTTATTCTCCATGTATATATGCATATATGTCAAAATACATTCTACTGTAATATATGACTAAAAATAACAAATTAAAAATTTTAAAAAAAGGGCTGGGGGATGTGGCTCAGTGGTTAAATGCTCCTGTTATCAAAAATAAGAAGGAATATAAGCCAGGTATGGTGGTGCATGCTGTACTCCAAGCAACTCAGAAGGCTGAGGAAGGAGCATCACAAGTTCAAGTCCAGCCTGGACAAATTAGTAAGACCCTGTCTCAAAATTAAAAAAAGAAATAGAGGGGCTGGTGTTGTGGCTCAGTGGTACAGTGCTTGCCTACCATGTATGAGGCTCTGAGTTCAAGTCTCAGCACTGCATATAAATAAATGACTAAAATAAAGGTGCATCAACATCTAAAAACAAATTTAAAACAATAAAAAAAAAGGAAGAAATAGAAAGGGCTGGGGATGTAGCTCAGTGGTAAATTGCCCCTGAGTTCAATCTCTAGTACTAAAAAAAAATGTAATGCAATTTTTTTTTTACTTTGGCATTGAGGGGATATAAGACTTTTTTATATAAATATAATGTACAGAACTCAAATTAAAGATCTACTTCATGGTGAGAAAGATCCCTGGTGCTTCCCAGGAGAACAATCTCTCTGGAATTCTATCTGGAAATTACCCTTTCTCTCCAAAAACGGAAGGTCAGGAAGATTAGTCCTGCCAGGACGCCAGAGAAGAGAACTCAGCAATAGCCACCATCCCCCATGTGGCTAGGCCACCAGGGACCCCTTAGAGAGCCCTGCCCTCTAGTATACCTGAAATGGATTCTATTCTTACTTTGTGTGTGTGTGTGGTGTTGGAGATTGAACCCCAGGCCTTGCACATGCTAGGTAACTGCTCTACGAAATGGATTCTGGATTCCTTCCATTCCACCCCAAGCAGGCACCAGGGCTTAGGTGGCAGCTGTCAACAAGGCCCCACCAGCCTCAATCAGCTTCAACCACTTGCCCCAGCAGCCTGCCCGCATGTTCCAAGTGTCATGATGTGAATGAGTTGAAAGTACTGCCTGGGAGAACTTTGTTTGTTGACCTCTGACTTCAGGGGTAAAGGGTGAAAGGAGCAAGTGACTTGCAAAATGGACATGAGGGCATAGGCACTCCATGGGCTATCCAGGAACCAGGATACACTGAAAGGTTGCACTGAACATAGGCAGCCAGGCAAGGAGACTGGCAGCTCCCTGCTGAGGAAAAGAAGAGCTCTAGGGCTGGGGTTGTGGCTCAGTGGTAGAGTGCTTGCCTAGCATGTGTGCGGCGCTGGGTTCGATTCTCAGCACCACATCTAAATAAATAAAATAAAGGTCCATTGACAACTAAACAAATATTTTTAAAAAATTTTTTAAAAAAGAGCTCTCTAAAAAGAGCTGCATGAAGAGGACAGAGATCCACCTTCAAAAGCCTGGGTGTAGGCCAAGGTAGGAAGGTCAGAGAAGCCTTGTAGGGCAGCCAACCCAAAGAGCTCTCCTGCCTCAGAAGGAAAGAGGATGGAGCACAGTCACAGCAGCCATTGCTGCTGGCCTGGCACTGGGCTGAGCACTTTACAGGTATCACCTAATGAGCTGGGTGCTGTTTGTATCCCATTTTACAGATGAGGAAATTGAGGCCCTGGGAAGTTAAGTCATTTTCCCTGGGGTATTCAAGAGCATTTCAGAGCTGAATTTGAATTCAGAACTGAGCTAGTGACCAGCACACTGTATTGCCTCCTGCCAGGTTTAGGGCAGGAGGGCAGGTCAGTGATTAATTGGCACAAATGATATCAAAAACAAACATGTACTAGTATGAGAATGCAGGTGAACAAGACTTTCCCAAGAAAAAGTCAAGTGTGAATCACAGCTGAGCCTCCCACATCACGATGCCTGAGTGAATCTGTGTCTGATTCAGTCACGGCTCAACCCTCTTGTAGAGGCAGAAAGCAGAGTGGTTTCAGCGTGTGGGCTTCCATTCATACTCCTCTGCTCAAATCTTGAGTCTTTCTCTTCCTAACTGACTCTTAGCAAGTTCTCTAGGCCTCAATTTCCGAATCTGTGAAATGGGAATAATAACACTTGGGTGCCTGCCTCGAGGGTTGTTGTGAGCTGTTAATGGGGCAATCATCGTAAAGCATTAAACACGATGCCTGACACGGATGAGCCAATGAGTGCTCTGTGAGTGCTGCTAACTGAAAGCATCCCTTGGTGGCCAAGTCTCCTGCTAAAGATGCCCACAGGGGTGTGGTTTAGGGAGAAGCAACTGAGCCTGGTGAAGTGGTTGGGTTGTGGGATCTCAAGCCTGGTTGCACTGGTTGCCGGCTATTGTTCTGCTGAAATCCCCTCTTCTCAGGCTGTATGTACAGATCCTCTCTGACCATCCTCTTCAGGGGTGCTCAGTGCCCCCACACCTGCTTACTGGTTTGACAAAGTCACTAGGCTTCCCCAAGCCAGTCCCCCGACTCTCCTACCATGTGTAACATTGGGAGGGTTACCTGTGTAGGGCTGCTATGGATTCCCACTCTTCACTCTTCCCCGTATATCTTACTTCCCACTACAGACAGACGACCTTTAAAAAGGGTAAATCAGGCCGGGCGCAGTGACACACACCTGTAATCCCAGCACTTCCGGAGGCTGATACAGGAGAATCACAAGTTCAAAACCAGCCTCAGCAACGGTGAGGCCAGGTGCTAAGTAACTCAGTGAGACTCTGTCTCTACATAACATACAAAATAAGGCTGGAGATGTGGCTCAGTGGTTGAGTATCCCCGAGTTCAATCTCTGGTACCAAAAAAAAGGGGGGGGGCAAGTTAGCTGGCCAAAGTGGTCCATGCCTATAATCTCAATTGCTCAGGAGGTACAAGGCCAGCCTAGGCAAGTTAGTGAGACCCTGTCTCAAAATGAAAGATAAAAAAGACCGGGGATGTAGCTCAGTGGTAGCGCATTTGCCTAGCATGTATGGGGCCGTGGGTTCAGTCCGCAGCATCACACACACAAAAAGGTTAATTGGTAAAATTCTCCAAAACTGCCCATTGCTCTGGGAATTAATTTGACATCAGAATCCAGCCTGCCAAGTGCTCCATGATCTAGCTCTTATCTACCCCCTATATCCCCTCTTTTCACTCTTGCCCTCCTATAGTGCTCCAAGAAGTGTCTGCTCTTCAGATTCATGAGTTCAACTCCTGGGTCATGTTCTTGCTTTTCCCTCCTGGGAGGCCCTTACCCATGCCTTTTTCTTGAGCTTTGACTTAAAGATCACTTCCTCCCAGAGGCCTTCCCTTATACCCTAGGGACAGTAACCCTTCCCCTTCCCCAGGAAACCCCACATCAACCCCTACCTTTTCTTTTTTTGGGCAGTGCTTGGGATTGAACCCAGGGCCTTACGATGCATGTTAGGCAAGTGCTCTATCACTAAGCTAAACTTCCAGCCCTTTTCATTTCATTTCATTTTTTTTGAGACAGGATTTAAGTCGCCCAGTTTGGCCTTGAACTTTCAATTCTCCTGCCTCAGCCTCCCAAGTCACTGGGATTACAGGTGGGCATCACCATGCCCAGCAACATTACCCTCATTTTTTTTAAATATGTTTTTTAGTTGTTGATGGACCTTTTTTTTTTATTTATTAATATGTGGTGCTGAGGATCGAACCCAGTGCCTCACGCATGCTAGGCAAGCGCTCTACCACTGAGCCACCACCCCAGCTCCCACATTACCCTCTTTTTTTAAAGAATATTTTTAGTTGTAGATGGACACAATACCTTTATTTATTCATGGGGTGCTGAGGATCAAACCCAGTGACTCACACGTGCAGGGCAAATGCTCTACCACTGAGCTACAACCCCAGCCTTTACCCTCTTTATTACTGTATTCCATAGTACTTGGGTGATCTGAACTTACTTAGAAACTGGGCACTGGAAGAGGTCCTGTATTCAATAGGGTCTCAATCAATACTGGAGAAATGAACGAATACCTGGTGCATACTCAACCTTTCACAAGTTTGTTTCCACATATGATTTATCCCTATTACAATCTTTCTCCTTGCTCCCCTGCCTTGCCTGGGGGCGCCCAAGAACCTTGGTGGAGGTCTTCATCACCTCAGAAGCATTGGACCCCAGTGAGGGCCCCTCACGGTTTGCTACTCATAACCCTCCCTTTTGGGTATCTCCGGCATCCCCTCCTGCCAAGTGCAGCCCCTCAGGCAGCATGAGCCTGTAATCTGTGAGCAGGTTGGCACATGGCACTGGGCTCCCGTAGGTGTGCCCTGCTCCCCAGGTGCACTATGTCCCGTTGAGAAAGAGTGTCCACCCGCCCTCCTTGGGGGTATTAACTGACTTTTTCCCTAGCAATGTTTGTTTTAGGGATTTAAGTCAGTGGAGGAGCCTGTAATTTCCACAATCATCTGTTCCTTCCCTGGCAGCCAGCACTATACTTGTTATTTTATTTTCTTAAGCCCCTGATAATACTATTCCAGACATGTTGGTTTGATAGCATCATCCAACAGAAAGACTCTCCTATGCTTTCCTAAGCCAAAGACAGGCTGGCTTCACAGAGGGACCCTGGAGCCAAATGTTGTTGCTGTTCCTTTCCTTCCTTTCTTAGGTCAAGCCTGAATCCATGATCGTTTTCTTTTTGTTATTTATTTTTAAGTACTCTAGTGACCCCTCATTTATAGAACACCATCAAGAAATGGGCTGCTCACAGCCAGACAGTGTCACACGCCTGTAATCCCAGTGACTCCGGAGGCTGAGACAGGAAGATTACAAATTTGAGGCCAGCCTTAGCAATTTAGCAAGGCCCTAAGCAACTTAGCAAGACCCTGTCTCAAAGTGAAAAAGAAAAAGGGCTTGGGATGTAACTCAGTGACAAAGTGCCCTGGGTTCAATCCCCAGAATAAAAAAAAAAAAAAAATTTAAAAAAGGAAGAAAAGAAGCCAGGCGCGGTGGCGCAAGCCTGTAATCCCAGCACTTAGGGAGGCTGAGACAGGAGAATCACGAGTTCAAAACCAGCCTCAGCAACAGCAAGGCGCTAAGCAACTCAGTGAGACCCTGTCTCTACATAAAACACAAAATAGGGCTGGGGTTGTGACTCAGTGGTCGAGTGCCCCTGAGTTCAATCTCCAGTGCCAAAAAGAAAGAAAGAAAGGAAGGAAGTAGGAAGGAAGGAAGGAAGGAAGGAAGGAAGGAAGGAAGGAAGGAAGGAAGGAAGGAAGGAAGGAAGGAAGGAAGGAAGGAAGGAGAAAGAAAGAAAAAAAGAAAGAAAGAAAGAACGAAAGAAAGAAAGAAAGAAAGAACGAAAGAAAGAAAGAAAGAAAGAAAGAAAGAAAGAAAGAAAGAAAGAAAATGGACTAGTCACATGAGTGAATTTTCAAAATAATGTCCTTCCGGCACTAAAACTTCAAACAGATTTTACAAAGTTTTATTGAGTTTTAATTGACATACTGTTAACTGCATGTATTTAAAGTATACAACTTGGTATGTTTTGATGTATGTACACACCCTTGAAACCATCACCACAGTCAAGATAATGATCATATCCATCATCCAAGTTTCCTCTCGCTCCTCTCTGGCCCCCTTTCCCAAGCAGCCACTGATCTACTTTGAATATAATTAATGCTAAGATGTCTCACCCACTTCTTCACCTTAGCAAACGTAGTACTCTTTTTAAATTTTGCTCTTTTATTTATTTATTTGCAGTACTGGGGATTGAACCCATGGTCTCTCACATGCTAGGCAAGTTACATCCCCAGTCCTTTTTATTTTTATTTTGAGATAGGGTCTCACTAAGTTGCCCAGGTTGGCCTGGAACTTTCAATCCTCCTCCCTCAGTCTCCCCAGTAGCTGAGAGTACAGTTACTACCACTGTGCTCTGCATTGTTTTTTGTTTTCCTTGAGTCAAGGGTCTCTGTCTGTTGCATAGGCAGGCCTTGAACTCATGCGACTCTCCTGCTTCAGCTTCCTGAGTGCTGGGACTGCAAGCGCACACATCATTGATTCTGCATTATCATCAGCATTCTCAAAGTGATATCCTCAGTTGTCGGGAAGATGCGTATGATTATTTGTCCTGAACACTAAGTGGCCCCATTGCCATGCTGCCATATTAGGCAGTTTGGGGCTTGGAAGCTGTCTTGATGGACAGTTCCCAGCCCACAACTCCTATGGCCTCCAACCCTGACACATTAATTGCCAACCTGTGACATTCTCAGTCCCCAATGTGAACCAGCGGTTCTTAACTGGGAGTGATTTTGTCATTGGAAATGATTTGGCAATGTCTGGGGAACTTTTTGGTTGTAATAGGAATGGGGGTGTTACTGGCATCTAGTGTTTGGAGACCAGGGAGGTGGCTGAATATCCTACAATGCATAGGAAAGTCCCCACAACCCAAGACATCAAGAGAGACCCTGTTTCAGATGACAAACCAATTGGAAAACTCAGTAAGAAGCTAAGACAATTACTTACTTTTCTGGATCAAGAGGGCTAAGGAAGGGCAGCAGGTTTGTTGAAACTCAAGGTCATGGAGGTCTCAGATTCAGGAAGGTTCAGGTGAGTCTCATACCTCCTTTCAACTTACCAGAGGCAGCCTCTGGATTCCTGAGGACAAGCCCTAAGGGATCCAGCTCTGAGGTTCCAGGGCCCAACTGGTGCTCAGCGAATATCTCAGAGACTGTGCCCAAAGCATATATTAGGTGCCTGATTGTGGGTAGCACTGGCTGGGTATTGAAAACAAAGCAGAAGACATAGAGATGGCCAAAGGAAGCCATTAAACCAATGAGTGTCTGGGATGTGGTAGAGCCAGATGGTAAAAGGGAAGTGCAGACCCACCCCAATAAATGGGAAAATGAGAAGGGCTGGCCATGTTGGGATCTAGTCCCAGCATGACCAGATATTTCACCACCAACTCACTTCTAGTCTCCAGCTCCTCCCTCTCACCCACAGGCACCCTGCTTGTCTGTCATATAAAGGAGGTTTTCCCAAAGTGGGTTAGCCAGAACTGGAAGGGCTGTGACTTGTGACAGAAGAGGAGCCTGACTGTGGCACCAGCAGCCAGCAGGGGAAGCAGCAGCAATAAGCTGGATCCCAGGGGTTCTGGAGCTAGATGGTGAAGTATGGGCATGCTTTCTTTAATTCTGCATGACTTGAAGCTTTCACTATAACATTAGAAGAGCTATTGTAGACACTCCTGAAAATGCAGGTAAGTAAAAAAGAAAAAAAAGAAAAGCTCTCAGGTCTCACCCTTTCAGAAACAGCACGTTAAATTTTGTTGTGCACAATGCTATACATGCATGGATGTTGTGTACATTTTGATTAAAATCAGGCATGGGTGCTGCTGCTGAAGGTTTTATTTGAGGTGTATGAGGCAGGGAAGTGGTTTGAGATAGGGACTCCCAGAGCATCCCAAGGGAACAATGGAAGTGGGGAATTGGGGACTGTGATTACTCTATAGTTCCTAAGGAGCCTCATGGATTAGATCCAAATCCAAGGATAAAGAGAGGTCTGGCTGCTGGACCCTTCCTCTCAGATCCCTGCCAGGAAAAGAGGAACCCCTTTCCAGCCCTTCCTGGTCCCCAGGACCTAACTATCAAGCAGGCCCTGCTTTTCTCATCTTCAGGCTCCTGTCACTCCTACTACTAACTGCAGTATAAAACTGAAAATGCCTCACCAAAGAGGACCTTGGGCTCCTAAAGCCCCAAGTCCCAAGTCCTGAGCTGTAGAGACAGCTTAGCTTCTTAGGCCCTGAGGCCTCAGATCAGTAGGGAGAGATAAAGAGAACAATACCTGTCCACAGGATTTGTTTCAAAAAGATAAAGGCAGAAGTCCTCAGCTGGGGCAGCTTGATTCTCTCTAGAGGTATCTCAGAAAGTGGCTCCCAAATTATTTGTAGGCAGAACTGTTGCAAAATACAATCTTCTGGGAAACCCCAGAATGTGAGAAGGACCAGAATGAAGAGGCTCTGGGTGAAGCAGGGCAGGTGTTTATCTGCTCAGTGCCTCCTCATCCCACCCTCTCGGTGATACACCTTTGAGTAACATAGTTTAATGAATTCTATCTTTATGACAAAGGCATGATTGGAAGAACAAGCTGGCAGAAGAAATGGGGAAGTTGCCTGAGTGGCAGCCTTCCGAGCCCCTGCTTCCTTCCCCTTCCCTGTCCAAAGACCCACAGCGGCTTGCCTAGAACCAGTTCCCAGGATGGACAGGGCACCAGAGGTAGCCTATAGTGCTTTCTTTCTGGGCTGACCTTTCTTCTAGGCCAGAGGACACAAAGGAGGGGCCATGGGGGACTCCCATGTGAGGTAGGGCCAGCCCTGTCCCTATTTCCCCTCAATGGGGTTCTCTTGCTCATAGCCCGAGGAAGAACTGTGACTCACTTCCTGCCTCAGTCTCACTACAGGAGTATTGTTCTCCCAACTGTGGTTGGTGATGGTAGGGGCTACCCCAGGATGGCCCCTATAAGTTGTGGCTCCTTGTCAGGGAAAGTCCCCAAACTGGGAGGAAGTCAAACAGATTTATGGATTCACCAACTTATCTCCCACCTCTGAGGACCCCCACACTCTTATATTTTCTGCAGTGTTTGTAAGGGTGTCCCCAAAGTACCTAAACACATTATTGAATATTATCCCTATTTTAGAGGGGGGTACATGGAGGCTCTGAGAAGATGGCACAATACAAAACAGTGAGACAGGGACTTGAACCCAAGTTTGCTGGTTGACCTTTCACATGAGTGACTTTAGGAATATTATTTAACCTCTCTGGGACTGTTTCCTCTTCTGTCAAATGTAGTTCCTGATGCACAAAAGGCACCTAATGGAAACAGGACGTGGGGTACATGCCTATAATCCCAGCTCCTTGAGAAGCTGAGGCAGGAGGATTGCAAGATCAAGGCCAGCCTGGACAATTGCACAAGAGCTTATCTCAAAATAAAAAGGGTTGGAATGTAGCTCAGTGGTAGAGCATCTGCTTGGCCCTTGGTTCAATCCCCAGTACTGCAAAAACAAAACAACAACAACAACAAAACCACTTTGAAGCCAGTACATGCATGTAATCCCAGCTACCGGGACAGCTACTGGGGAGGTGAATCGCAGTTCCAGCTAGCCTGGGCAATTTAGCAAGACCCTGTCTAAAAATAAAATTAAATACAAGCAAATAAAGGAAAACAGTACTGTACCTATCTCATGAGGTTTGTGGTGAGAATAAAAAGAGTTAATACATGGAATTGGCTTAGAATGGTGCCTGGCTCTGGGTAAGCACTGTGTGGCATTGGTTTTCATCATTATCCAGGAACCTTTGTGAAGGAGGTGACAGGGTAGCACCTGCCAGGTTATCTCACAGGGCGCGGGAAGGGATGGGCAGAGGCTGCTCCACGACCTTGTAATAACCCAGCCTGGGAACCTCTTGGCCACATTTTCCCTCTTTTCTTTTTCAGCTCAAGCAGTGTCCACCTCGGCCAAGTAGCACAGACGTTTTCTAGGGCAGGAACCCAGGGAGGGAGAGGCTCAGGCTGGTATGTTGCAAGTAGCTTGGATTCAGGCTCTGCCAAAACCCCAGGTCTCTTCCAGACTCCAAGGCTTGTTAGTTGGGGGATTTAGGGCAAATTATTTAAACTTTGTACACCTCAGTTTCCTTATCTGTAAAATGGGATTAAAAATGTCAGCTTGAAAGGATTATGAGGATTAAATAATGTACCTAAGGAGGAGATAATCTGAAGTGACTGGCCGGGAACCTGGTATGTCCTTGGTGTGGGGGGAAAAATTAAAAGGAGGTGGGTTATTTCTGCTTATATATCCACCTGTCTAAACAGAAGCAAATAAAATCGTGACTCCTGTAACAGCAGGCCACGAGGTTTGTCTTGCCGCTGGGAGGTAGGACCTCCAAGTGGCATGCCCCAGGTCTGCCATTCCAGGGCCCTTAACCCGGTTATGCCCAAACTCAGGGCTCAGGAAGAGCTAGGGAAACGGGGAAGAGCTGAGATGGGGGTGGGGGTGGAGGTGAAGGGAGTACCAGCTTCCCAGAGTCCTGCCGAGGCTGGGTTCAGAATGACTCCCCAGGCCCTTCCCTTCCTATCCCCTCACGATGGTTCCGAGTTCGAGTCTCCGCAACCAGCTGCCCAGGGAGCTCGCGGTACGAAGAGCCGAACCCGGGGGCAGAGACGCGTACTGTGGGGCCTGAGGAGTGCGCTGGCTGCCGTGAGGGCTTTGGGATCACCAGCCCCACGTCCTACCTGCCCCTACCAAGAGCCAGAGGCAGCAGGCGCCCCAGAAGGCCGCAGGACCGGGCGTGCAGTGGTGTGCGGCGCTCGCGCTCCGAACGCGGGCCCTGGCTGGGCGACATGGGCTGGGCTGCGCGGCGGGCCGGCGGCGGCGGCGGCCGGGGGAGCGCGGAGGTGGCGCCGCGAGGGGGAGGGGCGCGGCGGCGGAGGAGGAGGAGCCCGGGCCGCCGCCGCCGCCGTGACAGCGGCCCGAGTAAACAAGCCGCGCCGCCGCGGCCCGGCCGCTGCCCCCGCCCGAGCCGGAGCAAGGCCGAGCCCTGCCCTGGTCGCCGGCCGGGCCGAGGCCGCGCCGCCGCGCCTCCCCGCCTCCGCACCGTGACGCTGCTGCTGGCGCGGGGACCGCGCCGAGCCCAGGCCCCCGGCGCCGGGCTCTCCGCTCGGCCGAGGGGCGCCTGAGCTGCCGCGGCGCTCGCCTGGAAAAGTTTCCCCGCCCGGGCTCCCCAGGGTAAGCAGCGAGGGCGCGGGGCCCGGGGCCCAGGGAGGCAGCGCGCCGGGGAGCCGGGGCCCGAGGGGAGCCGTTCGGGCCGGGCCGCTCTGCCCCAGGAGAGCGCGCTCCGCGGCCCGGGCGCCCCGGCGGGGAAGAATCGGGGTCGCTGGTGTCGGGGCAGCCCTGACCCGGGCCCTCGCTGCTCACCCGGCTTTGGGAACTGGCTCCGGGACTGGTCCCGAGGGTAGAGCCACGGGGACCAGAAAGGGCACTCAGTAACCCACCTGAGCGCCCGGCCCCGGCCTCGGCCCCTGCCCGTGCCGGTACTTTTCCGCTTGGGGCCGGGGCGAGCCCTCTGACCCCAGGAAGCGCCTGCGGGGCCCCTGCTGGGGGCGGGATGGGGAGAGAATTCCGGAGGCGCTGGGTGCTCCCGCCTCCCCGCCGGGGCCGCCGCCGCCGACTCGCCCACTCCGCGGCTGGGGAGGGCCTGCGTCCCGCCGGGAGAGGGGAGGAGCGGAGCTGCAATTCGTGAGGCAAAGGGGATCATTCGCGCTGGGTCCTCGCCTCAGTCCGCACACCTGTGTGACGGGCGGGCGCACTCAGGTGCGGGATTCGGGGATGCTGGCAGGCCGGCTCAGGTAGGTTCCAGGGCTGCCTCCTATGAGGCCTGGCGGAGGCCCCTGGCGTCCCCGTGGGGTGGCTGGACCGAGGGGCGGCCCAATTGCCAGACAGGTCTGACAGCAATCATTTGTCTGGTCAGTACCTACTTTGCCGTCACCCCCTCCCTTTCCCCTGCGGGGGCAGACCCTCATCTATCTGAGAGTATTGCGATGTGAGAGGAATCCAGGTGATGTGCCCTTAATGAAGGCTGGGCAGCTTCTAGCCAGGTGTGGACACAGCATAGGAGAGTAGCCAAGCTTGCCCCAACTTAACCATAGCAGCCCTAGTTTTACTATCCTCTACACTGAGCTTCCACATACGATTTGATTTTTTTTAAAAAGAGGATTCTGTGGCTTTAAAAAAGTTTGAAAACCGCTGGTCTAACAGTTTTTACCACCAAGGAAACTGAGGCCCAGACAGAGGAAGTGACTTGTTTAAGATCACACAGCAAATAGCAGCTGAGCAGAAACTAGGAGTCAGTATTTCATGGGAGCCTCCCAGTGCCTGTAACAGGACTTGGATTGAGGTCTTTGATGGAAAGAGATCTAATTGGATTTTCCAGTGGCCCTCAGTGGCTTGCTCTGTGGTTGTGTGGGAACCAGACCTCCAGTGCCTGGAAAACAGCAACCTAACCTGAGGTAGGTGCAGCTCAGGTACAGTGGGGTAGACATCTGCCTTGGGAAAGTCTGAGACTGGAGAAAAGGGCTTTGCCCAAGAACAACAGTCAGGAAGAGCACCCACAGCTCTCTCTGGTCAATCCTGGAGCTCATGCCCATGTAAGACCTATCACAAGGGGCTAGAAATACAGCAAGCCTCAGGGTTTAAGACAACTGAGACTCAGAGGGTGAGTCAGAGTCGGAGATGGGGGTGGGGAGAAGCCCATTCATTCATTGTTCTCAGCTCCTGCTTTTGGGGGGGAGGTGGGGCTTCCTCTGTCCTGGATGCTGAGACAGAGCTGTCTAGAGGGCTTTGGGGCTCTGGAAGCCATAAGGACACCTTACTATGGCTGGGGACACTAGGTGCTAGATGACAGGGTCTCTTTCTTGGGGGCTGTTCAGTTGTGCCTGAAGCCTGCTTTCTTTCTGGGTGCTGCAAGGTAATTAGATAGTTGGTTAATCATCTTTAACGCCAAGCAGCTGCAGCTCCATCTACAGTGTGCTGGAACCTGGGCTAGACCCAGATGAATCCAGCCTTAGATTTGAAGGCTTATAGCACTGTGGTCAGTGGCTCTTTACATGACATCTGGATCCAAGAGGCAGTTAGTTGTGTGGCAAGAAGGGGAGAAGATCTCAGCTACTCAGAAGGCTAAGGCATAAGGATCACAAGAATGAGGCTGGTCTGGGCAACTTAGCAAGACCCTGTCTCAAAAAAAAAAAAAAGGACTAGGGATATAGCTCAGTGGTAGAGTACCTCTGGGTTCAGTCCCTAGCACATGCACCACCTCCCCCTGCCAACCTGGGGAAAAAACAGAAGAGACCCAGTTCCCATATGGCTGTGCCCCCTATGCCCCACATCCTTTTATTTTTATTTTATTTTTGGTATTAGAGATTGAACCTAGAGGCACTTTACTCTGAGCTATATCTCCAGTTTTTATTTTTTTATTTTGAGACAGGGTCTTGCTAAATTGTTGACACTTACCTCAAATTTGTAATTGTCTTGCCTCAGCCTCCTGAGTTGCTGGGATTACAGGCATGTACCACTGCACCTGACCTGACATCCTTTTAAATGGGGGCTCAGGATCCCTTCATTCCCTAGGACTGAGGCACGCAGATGCCCACCTTGGCTTTAGTTGCCCAAAGCTGCACGGATCTGAGGCTCCTGGGCCTGTCATGGAGCTCTATGGGCTCTGCCCATCGGGTGTGGACGAGCTGCATTGTAGATGTCTCCTGCCATCAGCTGTCAGGTTATTTTGGTGTAAACTGAAAATACTCCAGGAATTACGTGGAGTCCCCACCCTCCCAGCCTGCAGTGTTGGACTACAGCAGCCAGAGAGGCTGGTTGTGGCTGAGGACAGATCCTGAGAAGCAAGGGGTTCCCACTGCCTGCCCAGCTCCCCAGGGCTTGTGTGAGCTGGGGTACCTTCATTTGCCATCTGGCAGTATGGCCTCCTTTGGGGCTGAGCCAAGGGTATGGTAGGGGCATAGGGCCCTGTGGGCAGGCACAAAAGACTCAGGGAGCTTGGTACTGAGACAGGGTACCCCCAGCAGCCCAACCGATACCTCAACTGCTGCCCACCCCAGGAGCTCAGCTTCTGGCTAGTCAGGGTTCCTATGTGGGGATAGTTATGTGGCCCGGGGCAGAGAGGTCCCACTGTCTGTTTGCTGAAGGAGGAAAAACAACACATGGACTATTGATTCAGCCTCACCTTGGTGCTCCTGGCTCAGCAGCCAGTGTTTGCCCTGGCTGCCCAGCTCTGATTACACAAGGTGGTGGGCCTGGAGCAAGCAAGCGGGTGGCTGGGGGCCCCAAGGTAGGGCTGCGCAGCCCTAGCATTCCCCAGGAAATAATAAAAAGAGCCTGGGCCCTCTGATTTTGCAGATGGCTGCCATCTCAGCCGTAGAGGGAGATGAAGCCTTGGGGATCCCTTGTGCTCCAAGCATGTGCTCCCAGGCTCCATCTCAACTTGGGTTGACCATTTTTTCCTCCCAGGAACTGTGGGCTTTGTGAATAACTCCCTCTGGCTGCATCTTTTGCTGAACCAGGAAACTAGTGAGTTTGGTAGACCCTATTCATTTAAGAACTTTTAGGGGCTGGGATTATGGCGCGGTGGTAGCGTGCTCGCCTAGCACGCGTGAGACACTGGGTTCGATCCTCAGCACCACATAAAAATAAAATAAAGATATTCTGTCATTTAAGAACTTTTAAAAAGCCAACATTTTTATTCCTTTATAAAATACACCTAGCTATTGTGGATAATATACAATGATACAAAGAAGGAAATAACAATTACTTGAAATTGTCATCATCTTGAGAGAACCATTGTTAACATTTTAGCGTGTGTCCTTCCAGATTTTGTTTTGGGTTATGTATAAATATGCATATATAAATAGTTTTTTAAAAAACAAAGCAAGATTGTGTGTACATACTGCTTTATAATATATCTTTTTTACTTCGATTATGGTGAGTTTTTATTTGTTGCTTCTGATTTTAAGGAAACAAAGGGACTCAAACTTGATACTCTTTCATCATCCCACTTCTGTGTTGCACTTGTTCCCTGGTTGAGAAAGGCTTAAGAAGGAGATGTGTGTGTACAGGGTGGTCCATGTGTCAGTCTATCACACTGACCTTGGAGGGGTGGATTTCTTTGGGGGTTTTTTGGTTTGTTTTTTAACTCCTTTCTCCACTAGCACCCACACTCTCTTTCTTGTACTGGGAACTGAACCCAGGAGTGCTTTACCACTGAGCTATACCTCTAGCCCTTTTTTATTTTGAAAGACAGGGTCTTCCTAAGTTGCTGAGGCTTGCCTCACACTTGGAATGCTCCTGCCTCAGCCTCTCAAGTAGCTTTAATTACAGGTATGTGTCACTACACCTGGTTCCTCAGAGCCTCTTTTAGGCCCTGATTGAGCCATGTGGTAGGAAGGGCAGCCTTAGCATGTGGCTGGGGAGGGACTGACTTTTTCCTCCTTTTTCCCCTGTTCATCTCAGAGCCGGCAACCCTCAGTCTCCCCCACAGCCCCACCCATCTCGGCTCCATGCCCCCGCCAGTCAGCCCCGGGCCACAGGCAGTGAGCAAGCACGTGGGAGCCGTGGGAGCCGTGGGAGCCCAAGCCCTGTGACCAGGCCAAGGAGACAGGAGCTCCAAGGTTCCAGCCTCCTGCCCCCCCATGGAGCTGAGGCCCTGGTTGCTATGGGTGGTAGCAGCAGCAGGAGCCTTGGTCCTGCTGACAGCTGATACCCGTGGCCAGAAGGTCTTCACCAACACGTGGGCTGTGCACATTCCTGGAGGCCTGGTCGTGGCTGACAGCGTGGCACGAAAACATGGATTCCACAACCTAGGTCAGGTAGGTGTGTCCTGGCTTGCTGGCCTAGGCACAGGACATTGCCTGGGGGTGAAGTCAGTGAGGACAGTGATTCTGGCACCAGAGGGCAGAAACAGTTGGGCTTGTCTTCTCAGGGCACCTAGGTAGTAGGCAAGTTCTGGGTGGCCAGTGGGATGGAAGCAGTGGCTTGTCCTGCCTGTGGATTTTTAGCATAGGTTGTTCAGACAGTCAGCATATCCAGTATGGGCGAAGTCCCCTGCTTGTTCTTGCAGGGTCTTGGGCAGGGAGCAGATGCCCCACCACCCACTGCTGTTGTGAGCCTCCCATTGCAGCCGTTGTCCACCCCCAACCCCCGCCTCCCTGGGTACTGACAGATGGAAAGCCTATCTCAGTTACCCTGCTTTATTGCAGATCTTTGGCGACTATTACCACTTCTGGCATCGAGCAGTAACAAAGCGGTCCCTGTCACCTCACCGCTCGCGGCACAGCCGACTACAGAGAGAGCCTCAAGTGAGTGTGACGGTAGCCCTTCTTGTTGCCACCCTCCCCTTCTCACTCTCAGGAGCCCCTCTTGCTTCCTCCTCCCACCCAAGTTATACTCTCTCTTCCTTGTTCCCTCCCAGGTGCTGTGGCTGGAACAACAGGTAGCAAGGCGAAGGTCCAAGCGTGATGTGTACCAGGAGCCCACAGATCCTAAGTTTCCCCAGCAGTGGTACCTGGTATGTAGCTTCTGGGGGACTTGCCCCCTCCCCACTGCACCCATCCATCCATTCTGAGGTATTTTGGGTGGATACCACTGAGACTTTCTCTAATTCTTTTTCTTCCCTTTGCTGGGTGATCTTTCCCCAGCACATGCTGCCAAGCTTGGAGGTTGCCCTCCCAGAGTCCTTAACATTTCCACAGAGGCCAAAAGACCAACAGTGGCTTTTCTAGAGCTGGGATGAGTGGAGGATGAGGTTTTGAGGTGGTGAGGGGATTCTTCAAATTAGTCTAACTTTACACAATCAACTATGTCGTGTAAGTAATCAGGTTGGGTGTCTTCGCAGTCTGGTGTCACTCAGCGGGACCTGAATGTGAAAGAGGCCTGGGCCCAGGGCTACACAGGGCATGGCATCGTGGTCTCCATCCTGGATGATGGCATCGAGAAGAACCACCCAGACTTGGCAGGCAATTATGTGAGGAGGTGGGAGAGGGAGGCAGTAACCCCTGTTGAGATCCACCAGGGATCTCCCGGGGGATGTCAAGGGGCCCTCATGTTCTGCCATGTGATTAGACTGCTCCTGACAATGGCCACATCCTTTCCAGGATCCTGGGGCCAGTTTTGATGTCAATGACCAGGACCCTGACCCCCAGCCTCGGTACACACAGATGAATGACAACAGGTAAGAAATAGCAGGCCCCTGGCCTCTGCCTCCCTTCTCCTTTCTTCCACCAAGGACACAGGCCTGAGTCTGGGTGCCACATGTCCTGCCCAAGACATGTTGTGCCACATGAGCCTGAGTGCCACAATCTTGGTCCTCCTCTGTGGGAGGGTTTGGTCAGAGTGGAGATGGCCACAGGCCTGGTAGAGTGTGTGCAGGGGTCTGTGCACACACATGGATGGTGGTCATGGGAAGAGGGGTATGCTGATCCTTCATGATCCTCAAGCTGCCCTGGCCTCTCTGCATCTGCTGTGCCCTGTTCATCGCACTAATGCTATGCGTTTGGTCCTGGCAGGCATGGCACACGGTGTGCAGGAGAAGTGGCTGCAGTGGCCAACAATGGTGTCTGTGGTGTGGGCGTGGCCTACAATGCCCGTATTGGAGGTGGGTGTGTGCCTTGGCCCCTCTATCCCATATTGGACATGGGAGGGCCTTTCTGATGGGAGTATACTCTGCTTGTTTTCCTTTTGTCCACACCTGCCACATTCCCACTGGGGATCCTTTTGACCATAGGGGTTCTTAGTGACTCAAAGAGCTGGACTCCCAATGCTGGTAGTACTGTGGGGTGGTGGTGTCTCTTAGCAGGAGTCTAAATCCTTATAACCCACTCTGAGTCCTTACATGGCAGGCCTTGATCAACTCACTCTTCTGAGAACTGAGAATCTTTCTAATCTAGAATGTGAGGCACTTCCTCTTCCTTTCCTTGGGTCTTGTCCTGGAAAGGCAGTAGTTAGAGGCTAAGGATTTCCCAGCACTGACGTCTATCCTCCCCTGCTCCTCTGCTGCCCCTCCCCTAGGGTATGGGACTGAGTATATCCCCAGAGGGGCCCTTGGCAGCTGGGCCCACATAGCATCCTTCTTCCGGTCCCTTCTATGGCCAGGGGTGCGCATGCTGGATGGAGAGGTGACAGATGCAGTGGAGGCACGTTCGCTGGGCCTGAACCCCAATCACATCCACATCTATAGTGCCAGCTGGGGCCCTGAGGATGACGGCAAGACAGTGGATGGGCCAGCCCGCCTCGCCGAAGAGGCCTTCTTCCGGGGGGTTAGTCAGGTGAGGTGAGGGTCCTGGCCTAATCCTGAAAACCAGGCCTGGCCTCTTGGGGCTGGCCTGGCACTCTCTTCTCCGTAGCTCTCTTCCTTCTATTTTGTTTTTATTTATTGTGTTTATTTTTAATTGTCACAAAGCATCTTTATTAAAACATTAATAAAGACTAGAGCACATGCTTTGCATGTTCAAGGCCCTGGTTTGATCCCAGCCCTGTTAAAAAGAAAAAAAAGGGGGGAGGGACAAAAAAAAGAGTAAGTTAAATAAAAGTCATCCATAACCCCACTCCCTGGAGAACACCACTCTGAGCATTTTGGTGGTGATCCTGGTCTATTTTTATTTTGTGCACAGAGATAAATTTTGCATACATACTTATCCACTAGGGATCTCCCGGAGGATGTGAGAGGTGGACCCAGAGTCCCCAGAGAATGAGATTCTAGCCTTCCCAGTCTGTAGCAGTGTCTTTGGCTGGACCTCTCCCAAGTACCTATCCTGAGTGACCCCAGCCCACTTTGTCCACAGGGCCGTGGGGGGCTGGGCTCCATCTTTGTCTGGGCCTCAGGGAATGGGGGCCGGGAACATGACAGCTGCAACTGCGATGGCTACACCAACAGTATCTACACGCTGTCCATCAGCAGTGCCACACAGTTCGGCAACGTGCCCTGGTACAGCGAGGCCTGCTCATCCACACTGGCCACCACCTACAGCAGTGGCAATCAGAATGAGAAGCAGATTGTGAGTCTTGCCTGGGGCAGGGAGCTGGGGAAGTGAGGCTATTGCTGGCTGTGTTCAGGGTCCCCTTTCAGACCCTATCTGCCTTTCATCCCCATGTGGCTGGCCGATAGCCATTCAGTCATCATTTAATGTGAGCTGGAAACTCTGTAAGACTCTTGAGGCTGTGAAGCTATCTGTGAAGCCCTTTAGAAGTGTAGAGTCTCCATAAAAACAGGCATTGCTCTCCAAGCTCTAGGTGAGCCCCCTTATTCCTTGGGAAACTAAAGTCCAGAAGGGGCCATGCATTGATCTGTCCACAGCAAGTTAGTAAGACAGCAGCTGGGATGGAGGTGTCTTGACCCTGGCTCACTATGCCATTGGTGGTACCCAGGGCCTGTGGACAGATGGAAGGCAGGCAAGTTGCCCTTCCAGCCCCCTCTACCCATCACAAACCTGAGCACTCTTGTCTCCTGGCAGGTGACCACTGACTTGAGGCAGAAGTGCACAGAGTCTCACACGGGCACCTCAGCCTCTGCTCCTTTGGCAGCTGGCATCATTGCTCTCACCCTGGAGGCCAAGTAAGTGGATGAGGGACATCCCTGTCTCAGTGTACTATGCAGGGCAGTCTTTAGTATCCAGCTTCTCTCCAAAAAGATTGAGCCTCAGCCTCTTCCTTCCTCCTTTCCAGTAAGAACCTCACCTGGCGGGACATGCAACATCTGGTGGTTCAGACCTCAAAGCCAGCCCATCTTAATGCTAATGACTGGGCCACCAATGGTGTGGGCCGGAAAGGTGAGGGCAGGGCAGTCCAGTGGGCTAGACTCCAAGGTAGGTGGAGGGGGGCATTTTCTGCTTCCCTGCTGATCCTGCCTTCCTTGTCCCCACAGTAAGTCACTCATATGGCTATGGATTATTGGACGCAGGTGCCATGGTGGCCCTGGCCCAGAACTGGACAACAGTGGCCCCCCAGCGGAAGTGTATCATTGACATCCTCACTGAACCCAAGTGAGAACTGGACCTGGGCTGGGAGGAGGCGAGTGGGCCCTGAAAGCTATAGGGGGTGCCCACTGGTCACTTTGGGCAAAGTTGACACACCACCATGGTGCTCTCTGCACAGGGACATTGGCAAACAGCTAGAGGTACGCAAGACTGTGACTGCGTGTCTGGGCGAGCCCAACCATATCACCCGGCTGGAGCATGCTCAGGCGCGGCTCACCTTGTCCTACAATCGCCGTGGCGACCTGGCCATCCACCTGGTCAGCCCCATGGGCACCCGCTCCACCCTACTGGCTGCCAGGTTCTTGCCCTGTCCCCTGCCCACCCTGCCCAGCCTCTCTTCTCCCTCACAGCCCACATTCAGTCATTCACCCACACCATCGAATACTACTTAGTGAGGGCATTGTTGGCATTTGGGGAGGGACAGCTTTATCCTGTGGGAGTGCCTCATCACCAGAATCCCTGGCTTCTACCTATTTAACACCAGGGTTGTGTTCCCTTGTGAAATGCCCTTGTCCCTCTAAAGTCCCCTCATTGAGAACATTTGGCCCCCTGGGAAACAGCCAAGCCAATAGGCATTTTCAGCCCAGCAGGGTTGGTGCTGCGTCGGGGGAAGGGTGTTTGGCCCATGTCTTGTCTGTTAGGTGTCACTTGGCCTAGGATCCCCCAAGGCCTTCAGGTGGCTATATGCAACTCCCTCCTCCAGGCCACATGACTACTCTGCAGATGGGTTTAATGACTGGGCCTTCATGACAACCCATTCTTGGGATGAGGACCCTTCTGGCGAGTGGGTTCTGGAGATTGAAAACACCAGTGAAGCCAACAACTATGGTATGGGGGTATTGAGTTGTGGGGAACAAGGAAAAGAGCTGGTGGGATCTAGTTTGATGCCAGTGCCCTCTAACCCTTGCTTCTTCCCCACTCTGGAATAGGGACACTGACTAAATTCACTCTTGTACTATATGGCACAGCCCCTGAGGGGCTCCCCACACCTCCTGAGAGCAGCGGCTGCAAGACCCTCACATCCAGCCAGGCCTGTGTTGGTCAGTAGTGGGTTCTCTTGGGACTAGCAGGGGGGCTGAGCTGGGTGGGGGACAATGAGTGCCTGTCTTAAAGCCCTGCTCTGGGAGAACAAGGGGTCTTAAGAGACCCGAGGGATGCTGGGGATTGTGGTAATTGTGCTTGGGGCTGCAGGTCTGGGTTAAGCAGGCAGCCATGGACCTGGGGTTGAGGGCTTACGTGGCTTGTGGCTATGGTCCACTTGGCTGACACCACCCTTCTCTCTTCATGCTGGCAGTGTGTGAGGAAGGCTTTTCCCTGCACCAGAAAAGCTGTGTCCAGCACTGCCCACCAGGCTTCACACCCCAGATCCTCGATACACACTATAGCACTGAGAATGACATGGAAATCATCCGGGCCAGTGTGTGTGCCCCCTGCCATGCCTCCTGTGCTACATGCCAGGGTCCAGCCCCCACAGACTGCCTCAGCTGCCCCAGCCACGCCTCCCTGGACCCTGTGGAGCAGACGTGCTCCAGGCAAAGCCAGAGCAGCCGTGAGTCCCCTGCAGAGCAGCAACCACCAGGGCTGCCCCCAGAGGTGGAGGCGGAACCACGGCTGCAGGCTGGGCTGCTGCCCTCTCACCTACCTGAGGTGGTGGCCGGCCTCAGCTGCGCCTTCATTGTGCTGGTCTTCGTCACTGTCTTCCTGGTCCTGCAACTACGTTCGGGCTTCAGCTTTCGGGGGGTGAAGGTGTATACCATGGACCGTGGCCTCATCTCCTACAAGGGGCTCCCCCCTGAAGCCTGGCAGGAGGAGTGCCCATCAGACTCAGAAGAAGATGAGGGCCGGGGCGAGAGGACCGCCTTTATCAAAGACCAGAGCGCCCTTTGACGAGCCCACTGCCCGCCCCCTCAAGCCAATCCCTTCCTTGGGCACTTTTTAATTCACCAAAGTATTTTTTTATCTTGGGACTGGGTTTGGACCCCAGCTGGGAGGCAAGAGGGGCAAAAACTGCTTCCTTCCTATCCCATCCTTGGGCCCACCTCGCTGCCCGAGGTAGGGACCCAGGACCAGCTGGGGACAGGCGAGGGCCTCACCTCACCCCCAGCACCCCTCCACGTGGAGAAGGAGTGAAACCTTTAGGGCAGCTTTCCAAGGCCTAGGCCCCAGCTGGAGTTCCTGCGGAGTGAAGAGGGGCAGTCCTTCTCGGGATTCCCTATCCAGGCTGCAGCTCTTGCCCCTTCCCTGTCCCTCTAAAGCAATAATGGTCCCCATCCAGGCAGCAGGGAGGCTGGCCTAGGAGGTTATTTGAAGGAGAGATCACCTCACCAAGGGCTTTTGCATCCCCAATCCTGTCCCACTCCTCTGGTGAGCCTCAGCAGAAGTGGCAATCATAGGAAGGGACCAAGGCGAGGCAGGTGCTTCCAGGTGTGCACATGTGTGCGTGTCCCCTGCCTCCGTGCTATAGGCCTCCACAACAGCTGGCTGTCAGGCTAAGCCAGGCTAGTATAGGCCACGGCTGCAGCTTGAGGGAGGGGGATGCTGGTGTCCTGACCACCCTCTGATCTTCAACACCCTTCCCTCCCGCCAGGGCCCAAGTCCCTGTTTTCTGAGCCCGGAGCTGCCTGGGCTGTTGGCACTCACAGTCCCGGAGCCCCTGGGTGGGTGGTGGGGAGGGACGGTGGCCCAGCCGGCCTCTCCCACCTCCCACCCAATGCTGCTTTCCCCTGTGGGGATCTCAGGAGCTGTTTGAGGATATATTTTCACTTTGTGATTATTTCACTTTAGATGCTGATTTTTTTTTTTTTTTGTATTTTTAATGGGGGTAGCAGCTGGACCACACCCACCTTCTCACACCTATGTCCACCCTGCTCTTCCCTTGGCTGCCCAGCCCCTGAGGTATAGGGGGCTGCAGCATGTTGCTGAGGAGTGAGAAGTAGCTGAGCCGCAAGTCTTGAAGAGGCAGGCCAGCCAGGCGGGCTCTAGGAAAGGGGGTCAGGGTTGGAGGGGCAAGCTGATATCTGTGTTTCAAATGGGGCTTGTGCCAAGGGCTTATGGGTCATTGGCTCTCCAAGTGCCAGGGGTAGGCAGGTGGTGGCACCTAAGCCCCTTCCAACACTGTGCCCTAGTGGAGAAAGCACCGACCTGTTATGCCCCCCCAAACCTCCTCTTCTGACGTGCCTTTTGCACCCCTCCCATTAGGACAATCAGTCCCCTCCCATCTGGGAGCCCCATTTTCTTTCCTCTAGCCCTTCCAGGTACCCAGTCACCTGCCCAGGGGTGCCCCCTCCTCTCCCATTCCCCTACCCTTGTGGCCAGCCCGGCTGGTTTTGTAAGATACTGGGTTGGTGCACAGTGATTTTTTTTCCTTGTAATTTAAACAGGCCCAGCATTGTTGGTTCTATTTAATGGACACGAGATAATGTTAGAAGTTTTAAAGTGATTAAACGTGCAGACTATGCAAACCAGGCCTGTCCTCCAGTGTGGTGATATTGTGTTTCCTAGGACCACTGGCTGTCCCTGCTGGGAATGGGATAGGATTGGAAGTCAGTTAGGTCTAGTGATGTACAGGTAGGCCAGTGTCAGAAGGCCAGGGACTCCAGGGCCTCCTGCAGGGAACCAATGCACCAGCCTGCCCCACCCCCACCTTGCAAGAGGAAGCTGGAGACAAGCCCCAGCGCACAGTGCAAGTGACTGGAAGGGGCTGAGCAGGGTAGAGAACAGGTGGGCCTGTGTCCCATTATTCGGTGTTCCCCCCTGAAGTGACCTAACTACAAGTCACAAGGCTTGAGCCCTGAAGTGGGGCCTAACTGGACATAAAGATGACACTGGTAATGTGTGTGGAGTACTGAGTCCCACATGGAAAACTGCATACCTAGGAATGGCTAGGTATGCCAGTCCCAGGTTTCCCTTAGAACAGAAATCCTTGCCAGGGATAGGAGTTGAAGACCTTGCTACCAGGACCTGTGCCTGACAGGCCTTTCAGGAAATTTTATCCAAATGGAGGCTGGTCTGAGTTCTCCTTAGGGAATCCAGTGGGGTGGGGAGGGCCTGGACTAGTTTCCCGGCCTTCCTTTTCTGGGTCACCGTGGTGACCTGCTAGGATCCACGTCTGTGGATTGCCCGGGCCCAACACCTGTCTAGGGCCTCACCGCGCGCCCATCTCCACTTCCACCGCAGGCCCCTTCTCCTCGTTCCTGGGACGGTGCTGGACCCTGGGGAGTGCCGCACAGGCCCCTCTCCACACGGCCATTCTTTCCCGGCCTCCCCCTCCCTTCCGTTTCCGTGTCCGAGTGGCGGGCGGCCGGAGGCTGCGGCCCAGCACAGAGCAGGGGGGGCGGGCGGGCGTCGGGTCGCAGGCCGCTCCCGCCCGCCCCTTCCCCTCCGCGGGCCCGCCCCGGGGCCTGGGCCAACTGAAACCGCTGGAGGAGGAAGCGCGGAATCAGGAACTGGCCGGGGGTCGGCGCGGGACCTGAGTCGGTCCACGGCCACCCCAGGAGCAGCTACCCGCGCGGGTAACACCAGCCTCGCGGCCCAGCAGGCGACGACGCGTGCATCAGCGGGGCGAGAAGCTGGGTGGCAGTGGGCAGGGGCCGGGCAGGCGTCCTGAGAGCCTGACACCCGTCGGGTGGGGGTAGGTGCCGCGGAAGGGCAGGGCGGCCACAGTGGCAGGGCTCTGCAGTGGCCGCCGGAGGCCCCAGCCCTGGTAGGCTTGGCCCTGTGGAGCGCCTGGCCCAGGCCTCTAACGGGTTTTCCTAGGGTTTTTGGATGGAAGGACCTAGGAATGGGGCTGGCACCAGACAGGTTCCTGTTTCAGGATTGGAAAGGGGACCTCTGGCTCTAAGGCATGACTTGGGGCATAGGAAGCAATGAAGGCCAGCCCTAGGCCAGGCCACTGTTCTGTACCTGTTCTGTTTCAGCAGGGCAGGACTCCACCCACCTTCTTTCTGTTTGCAGCTCCTTCTGGCCCTGCAGCCCTCTTGACCCTGTAGCCCCCAGCCTTTTTGTCCCCTCCTTTCATCTCCAGCTGCTGTTTTGCCCCCGTGATGTCCTATCCTCTGTTCCTAGGACAACACAATGGGTTTCTCCTCGGAGCTGTGTAGCCCCCAGGGCCACGGGGCAGTGCAGCAGATGCAGGAAGCAGAGCTTCGCCTGTTGGAGGGCATGAGGAAGTGGATGGCCCAGCGGGTCAAGAGTGACCGGGAATATGCAGGACTTCTTCACCACATGTCCCTGCAGGATAGCGGAGGCCAGAGCCGCAGTTGTGGCCCTGACAGCCCTGTCAGCCAGGTGGGCTTCTGGGGTTCCTGTGGGTGCTAGCTACACCCGCCCACTCCCCTTCCTTTCCTAAAACTCTCTGGGATAGAATTGGAGATTTGGCAGGCCCAGGCTTGGGAGCCATTGTTTACCCTTCCCTGCCTCTCCCATCCTGTGCTGTAGTCATGGGCCGAGATCACTAGCCAGACAGAGGGTTTGAGCCGGGTGCTACGGCAGCATGCAGAAGATCTGAACTCAGGGCCCCTGAGCAAGCTGAGCCTCCTGATCCGGGAACGGCAGCAGCTGCGCAAGACCTACAGTGAGCAGTGGCAGCAGCTGCAGCAGGAGCTCACCAAGGTAGGTGTATGGCATACAGGCTCTGGTCATTTCTGTCATAGTCTGGAGCCTAAAAGGAATGGTTTTGCACAAGAACTTCTAGAGTAACTGGGGAAGTGGAAGTGCCTGACCACAGGCCTGGCCTCAGGATGGTCTTTCTCTGGGTGCTTCAGTCCTGCATTCACTGTGCCGCCAGAACCATACCTCTTGCACCAGCAGAGAAGCTGGCTTTGCCACGGACCCACAGCAGCCCCTGGTGGCCAGCCTGGCCTCACACTCTTTCTTGCTTTTTTTTTTTTTTTTTTTTTTTGCTGTACTGGGGACTAAATCCAAGGGCACTGAGCTACATCCTCAGCCATTTTTAAATTTTCAGACAGGATCTCACAAAGTTGCCCAGGCTGGCCTTAAAACTTGCAAAACTTGGAGTCTTCCTGCTTTTGCCTGCCAAGTTGCTGGGATTAGGGGCCTGCCCATTTTTATAAAGTTTTACTGGAACATAACCATGCCTATTTGTTTTTGTATCATCTATGGCTACTATAGAGCTACAATGATAGAATTAAATAATTGTAGCACAGACCTTATGGCTTACAGACCTGAAATACTTACTTTTTGGTTCTTTAAGAGAAAAGCTGCTCTAGTTTATACATTTAGCTCAGTTATAGATGGGGAAACTGAGATTGAGACAAGGGATGGAGCTTGCCCAGCATGTCCCAACACCTAAACAGGAGAACTTGGATGAGAACTCTGCTCTCAGGCTGCCATCTATTGTTCCTGTTGGCCAGGAACAAAATTTGCCAAGCCCAGTACAAAATAACAATGTGGGGCTCCTTTTAAGAAATTATTAGGAATTTCAGTACAACACTGCATGGTGTGCTAGTGCACATCTGTAACCCTAGCTACTCAGGAGGCTGGGGCAGGAGGATTGCAAGGCCAACCTGGGCAACTTAGTGAGTCCCTGTCTCAAAATGAAAAAGGGCTGGGGATGTAGCTCAGTAGTAGAGTGCTTGTCTAGCATATATAAGGCCCTGGGTTCAATCCCCACTACCAAAAAAATTTTTTTCAACATGGGAACAAGAAAGCATGCAAACCACACACAAGACCCTTCTGCATATGGAGCCCTATGTGACTATACAGGCTATACACTCCTGAAGCTGGCCCTATATAGCTCCAGGATAGTACTCTCAAGCTATGGAGGGACAAGTAGAGCCTACCCAGGCCACCTGTCTGCCTCCTCTAGTGGACTATCTATAACTCAGCTAATCTGACCATAAGCTTTGCAGCCAGCTTCCTCACATGTCTCCAGACCCTTCTAGGAATGTGGGCTTGGTATGCTTCCTGACTCAATGGCAAGACCTTGCCAGGCCTTTACCTCAAGAAGGAATCTTCCATGCTTAGGGACAGTCCTCCTTATTCTGGCCATCCCTCTCTCCCCAGACCCACAACCAGGACATCGAGAAGCTAAAAAGCCAATACCGAGCCCTGGCACGGGACAGTGCCCAGGCCAGGCGTAAATACCAGGAGGCCAGCAAAGGTTTGTGGCTGCCCTTACTGGCAAGGAGGGAATCCCAAACCAGTGCTCACCTGCCTGTGGGTGTCCTGAAAATGGGGTCTACCCAGGCCCCTGTGCTGACACTGTCCTCCACACCTCCCTCACCTCCTACCTGCAGACAAGGACCGCGACAAGGCCAAAGATAAGTACGTGCGCAGCCTTTGGAAACTCTTTGCCCATCACAACCGCTATGTGCTTGGTGTGCGGGCTGCGCAGCTACACCACCAGCACCACCACCAGCTCATGCTGCCCAGCCTGCTGCAGTCGCTGCAGGATCTGCATGAGGAGATGGTGCACATCCTGTAAGCCCGCAGTCCCATCCCATCCCTATAACAGTCCTAAACCCACTACTAGGCCCAGAGGCAGGGCCCAGAAAATTCAGTCCTATAAAAGCATGGACTATGTAATTGGGTGAGGATAGGTCTCCAGCCAGTTGACTTACATCCAAATTACATTATTCCAGGGCCCCTTGGAGCAAGTGCACAGGTGCTGCAGCAGGAGAACTTTAGGGGGTAGCAGAGGGCCAGTGAACCTTCTGCAGAGCAAGGGGACAGAATGGTCCCTGAGTTTAGTTAAATTCATTGAGCACCATTCTGGGCTCTGGAATGCAGCAGAGAAAAATGTAGACAAACGCCTGTTCTCAGGATCTTCCACATTAGTGGAGGGAAGGAGGGGAGAAGTAAAATAGGAAGCATGTTAGAAGTGATAAATGAGCCGGGCGTGGTGGCTCACGCTTGTAATCCCAGCACTTAGGGAGGCTGAGACAGGAGAATCGCGAGTTCAAAGCCAGCCTCAGCAATGGCGAGGCGCTAAGCAACTCAGTGAGACCCTGTCTACATAAAACACAAAATAGGGCTGGGGATGTGGCTCAGTGGTCGAGTGCCCCTGAGTTCAATCCCCAGTACCAAAAAAAAAAAAAAAAAAAAAAAGAAGTGATAAATGCTATGAAGAAAAATAAACTTAGGGAAGAGGGTTAGGAGTGCTGATGGCAGGGGAGGACCTGCTATTTTTTTTTTTTAATTTTATTTATTTTTTTAGTTGTAGGTGGACAGAATATCTTTATTTTGTTTTTATGTGGTGCTGAGGATCGAACCCAGTGCTTCACGCGTCCTAGGCGAGCACGCTACCACTGCGCCACAATCCCAGCCCCAGGACCTGCTATTTTAAATAGAGTGCTCTGAGAAGGCTCCTTTGAGATGGTGATGTTCTGTAATTCCAGTGACTCTGGAGACTGAGACAGAAGCATCACAAATTCAAGGCCAGTCTGGGCAACTTAGCCAGATCCTGTTTCAAAATAAAAAATTAAAAGGGCTGGAGATATAGCTCGGTGGTAGAGCACTCCTGGGCTCAATCCCCAGTATCACTGAAAACAAAAGGAACATGAGAAGGTGACATCCCAAGAGAGATCTAAGAGAGGTATGAGAGTGAACCATGGGCTCTCTGGAGAAAGACTATTCCAGAAAGAGGGACAGTGAGTGTATAGGTGCTATAGCAGGAGAGCTTTAGGGGTAACAAAGAGTCAGTGGACCCTCTACAGAACAAGGGGAGAGGAGAACCAGACATGGGCTAGAGGAGCCAGAGGTTGGGGGCTCAGTGAGAGGGTCCAGCAGGCCACTGTGAGGACTGGCTCTGGGTGAACCATAGTGACATGATCTGACTTCTATTTTAACAAGGTTGCTGTGGCAGCTGGGTTAATAATAGACTTTTAACGGGTGAGGACAGAGGAGAGAGGTCAGACAGGAGTGTCTTGCATGGATCCTGACTACAGATCTTGGCCACTGGGCCAGGGTGGTAGTGATGGAGATGAGAAAGTGGTCAGATCCTAGGTTTATTTGGAAGGTAGAGTGGTAGGATTGCCTTATGATTGGAAGTGGAGTGTGAAATAGAAGAATCAAGCCTATCTCTAAAGACAAGGCTTAGAGCACCTGGAACATGCAGTTGCCATTAGCTTGTGTAGAGAAGGATATGGAAGGAAGAGGTTTTGGGGACTAGGAGTTCTTCTTTCAACGAGTAGAATTGGGATCAGTGTTCGATGGCATATTTTGGGTAGGTGGATAAAGACATGAGGCTGGAGCTCAGGGATGCTGTCAGGCCTAGGAGATGTAGATGTGGAGTCAGCAGCACATTGGTGGTTTATACATTTATTGGGGACCCAGAGCCCCAGTTTTAAGCTGGCTGCCAGAGCACTTCCTGAGTACCAGACACCTGTACTCAGGATCTCATTGGATCCTTTTTTTTTTTTTTTTTGGTACTGGGGATTGAACTCAGGGGTACTCGACCACTAAGCCACATCCCCAGCCCTCTTTTGTGTTTTTATTTAGAGACAGGATCTCACTGAGTTGCTTAGCACCTCGCCATTGCTGAGGCTGGCTTTGAACTCGTGGTTTTCCTGTCTCAGCCTCCCAAAGTGCTGGGATTATAGGTGTGTGCCACTATGCCCAGCTTCATTGGATCCTTATTACAACCGCCAGTGTGTCCATTACACACATCAGGAAGTAGAAGATCAGGGAGAGTTTAAATATTTTGTCTAAAGTCACATTAGCTGAGGTGGGGTCAATCCTAGCACAGCCTCCAAATCTAGTGCCCTAGACTGAACTGCCTGCCTCTCTCATCCTGAGGCCTCCCTAACTGAGGGTTGCATCTGGGGGACAGGAAGGAGATCCTGCAGGAATACCTGGAGATTAGCAGTCTGGTGCAGGATGAGGTGGTTGCTATTCACCGGGAGATGGCTGCAGCTGTTGCCCGCATCCAGCCAGAAGCTGAGTACCAAGGTTTCCTGCGACAGTATGGGTAAGCCCATCCTTGCACTTGCTGGACGCTAGGGCTACTGGCCTGTTCACTGACAGGGGCTTGTTACCCACAGGTCCACCCCTGACATCCCACCCTGTGTCACCTTTGATGAGTCGCTGCTTGAGGACAGTGAACAGCTGGAGCCTGGGGAGCTGCAGCTGAATGAGCTAACTGTGGAGAGCGTGCAGCACACGTGTGTGGTGGCTTGGCTCCGGGGCCAGGGTGGGCTCCTGACAGACCAGGGGTGTCCATGTGGCTAGGGTGGGGAGGGAACTCTGCCCATACCAGCTGTGGCGAGGCAACCAAGCTTACTTGGTTCTACAGGGATGCATGTGGGAAGCACAGCTCTAACACTGCTCTTCTCAATGGATATAGACTGACCTCCGTGACAGATGACCTGGCTGTGGCCACTGAGACTGTGCTGAACCGAAAGGAGGTGGTCAGTCAGCTGCAGCGTGAGCTCCAGAGTGAGGAGCAGAATACCCACCCCCGGGAGCGGTGAGTGGGCCCGCCAGCAGCAGCTTCCTGGCCCTGCTCTGTTCTTCCTTCCCTACCTGTTGCTGCTTCCAGCTGTGGACTGAGCCCTTGTCTCTGTCCTACCCTCCTACCTGCCCCCTGCCTGCAGGGTGCAGCTGCTAGGCAAGAAGCAGGCACTGCAGGAGGCGGTGCAGGGGCTGCAGGTAGCACTGTGTGGCCAAGCCAAGCTGCAGGCCCAGCAGGAGCTGCTGCAAACCAAGCTGGAGCAGCTGGGCCCTGGCGAGCCCCCAGCCGTGCTGCTCCTGCAGGATGACCGCCACTCCACCTCGTCCTCGGTGAGCCACCTGCTATTGCCCTTGCCTACCAGCCATGCCTGCCCGCAGGGGCTGTGCTCCTCATTTTCGCCCTCCCCCTCCCCAAGCCTGGCCACCTGCTGACGTCTGTCCCTGGCCTCAGGAGCAGGAGCGAGAGGGGGGAAGGACACCTACGCTGGAGATCCTTAAGAGCCACTTCTCAGGAATCTTCCGTCCCAAGTTCTCGGTGAGTGGCAGTCAGCCTGAGTTCATACCTCTGCACGTCTCTAAGAGGTAGGCCAGGTCAGGGGTCTCAGATATAATCCTCTAGGCTCCCTCCTTAGTGTTCTGAACCCAGAGGTGCTTAACCACTGAGGCATATCCCCAGCATCTTTATTGTTTGAGACAGGATCTCACTATGTTGTTCATGGGCCTTGCTAAGCTGCTGAGGCTGGCTTTGAACTTGTGATCTTTCTGCCCCAGCCTCCTGGGTTTTGGGTTGCTTTTATTGAGGTGTCCCTCTCTTCCCTAGGAGTCCCGGCTGCAGATGCCCCCAAATCCTGCTACCCCTGTACTCCTTCCACCCACCACCCCTGTGTGCTGCAGGGACTAGCAGCTTTGGCTAACCCAGGGCCCTACTTGCTCCAAGAGTAATCAGGGGCCTCTGTGGCCTGGAGGAAAAGGCACCAGCTTGGTTGGAGACTGCCAGTCTGGGCTTCCCATCCCAGTTCTTCCCAGAGTCATCCAGGGGCCCACAGATGGCTCTGTGTGTTATGCTGGTGGTTGTAAGGACTGAGAGCTTATTGGATAGGGGAAAGATACCCTTTAACCCAGTGGCCTTCCCTGGTAAGCTGGCTAAGTGACCCCACTTGCTTCTCCCCTGCCCAGCTTCCCCCACCTCTGCAGCTCGTTCCAGAGGTGCAGAAGCCCCTGCATGAGCAGGTATGGTACCATGGGGCCATCCCACGGGCAGAGGTGGCTGAGCTGCTGACACACTCTGGGGACTTCTTGGTGCGGGAGAGCCAGGGCAAGCAGGAGTACGTGCTCTCGGTGCTGTGGGATGGCCAGCCCCGGCACTTCATCATCCAGTCCTTGGACGTGAGTGGGGCTGGGACCTGAGCCTTCCCTTATCCTCCCCCAGTGGAATGACTTTGAGACTGATGACCTCTAGAGGGTAGGGAGTAGTAACTGCTATGTCTTAGATGCCTCCCTTGCTGGGCCAGAAGGAACTATCAAGAGCACCCAAGTCCCTGCAATGCTGTAGAGGCTTAAGCACACATCCTCCGCTAAGGAGGGTAGAGAGTTGTGCCCCACATGCTCATATCTTTTCTGTAGGTCTCTCTGCCTCTTGTTCCAGGCAGGCCCTTTCTTCCCTGCTGTTCTTCCTGCCCTCTGCCAAGTCTCAGGCCCCCTCAGCAATGGAAGCTGCTGACCTCAGTCCTCTTGTCCCACAGAACCTGTACCGGCTAGAAGGGGATGGCTTTCCCAGCATCCCATTGCTCATCGACCACCTACTGTGCTCCCAGCAGCCTCTCACCAAGAAGAGTGGTGTTGTCCTATACAGGCCTGTGCCCAAGGTGAGCCTGTGCCCAACCCGGCCTATGCTACTTGTGGTAAAGCTTGATCATGGGTCAGGACCCTCCAGAGTAGGAGCAGTAAGGACTTGCTATGTCTTTGGTCTACATGCAGAATGGAAAGGGAGCCCTCACTCCATAAGGTGGCCAGACTTCTAGGTTTGGAATGTCAAGGCCACTCCCACTCTATAGGCTGTGCAGAGGTGACTGGTGCTAACTTGGTAGGGGCACCTGGCTGCTCCCCAGAGTCATCTGAGCATGATCCTGATATCCAACTCCACGAGACAGATGAACACACTAAAACTCCAAGAAATGAAAGATAGTGTTGGTGGGAGAGCTGTTCATTCCTTCCCAGAGCCCAGCATGCCCTCTCATCACTGATTTCTGACTTCCTAACTGCTTTTCCTCAGGACAAGTGGGTACTTAACCATGAGGACCTGGTGTTGGGCGAGCAGATTGGGCGGGTGAGTTGAGCCTCCACTGTGTGGGTGCTCTGCCAGCCCCTCCTGGGTTGCCCTTTCCTCCAGCCCACAGCTGAGACCTATTCGGCCCTGCTGCTTCAGTGTGATTTCTAGCCACTGCCTTGCCCTGTCCTGCAGGAAGCAGAGTACCTACCCCTAAACTCCCCAGAAGACAGCTCTGTCACTGGCACCCCACCCCAGCTCCTGTCCCCTCAGGCCTCTTGCATATGTGGAAAGATACTTGTTAATGTGAACTGTAAAGTACCTTCCTGGGAAGGAAGTCACTTTCCTAAAAATCAGAATGCTTTTCAAACTCAAAGGAAAATGTTTTTTTGATTTTCCATGTCACTTCTCTTAGAGAATGTGGCATGTCACAGGTGACTTTTCCTGCCCATCCTCTCTCAGTTCCCTAACTAGGGGATAAACTAGAGAGCTAGGGTGAGCAATTGTGAATGTGGGGGCTGAATGTAGAGGGGGCGGGGACAAGGTGGGTGTTCCCCTGAGTGGAGAAAGGACAGTGGCATAGGGAAACTTTGGTAGGAGCTTGAGACCATTTCAGGGGAACTTTGGCGAAGTATTCAGCGGACGCCTGAGAGCTGACAACACTCTGGTGGCAGTGAAGTCCTGTCGAGAGACACTCCCCCCTGACCTCAAGGCCAAGTTTCTACAGGAAGCAAGGTGGGTGACAAAATAAGACAACCAGAGGTTCCATATATGAAAGTACCCCCTGTGCGTGGCCAGGCATAAAATGGTTCACTTCTGTGATGTCATTTAATCCTCTTGCGCCCTCACAGCTGGGTAGCACCTCCTCTCATAGTACCAAGGGGTTGAGACTGCCAAGGCCCCACCTAAGGCCACATATCTAGGGCTGTTAACCTCCAGAAGTCAAGCTCTTCTCCTCTCCAGCCCTTCTCCCATCCTCCCTGGGTTTTCTGGAAGAGGTAGGAGCTGGGCTGAGGCCACATAGTGCCTAAGCCACAGTGCCCTGCAGGATCCTGAAGCAGTACAGCCACCCCAACATCGTGCGTCTCATTGGTGTCTGCACCCAGAAACAGCCCATCTACATTGTCATGGAGCTTGTGCAGGGTGAGCAGGGGTGCTCAGCTCCAGGGTGGGGAACTCAGCCTGGCCAGGTGGCTGCCCCTCCAGGAGGCTCAAGGTGCCCCCACCTCCAGGAGGCGACTTCCTGACCTTCCTGCGGACAGAGGGAGCCCGCCTGAGGGTGAAGACTCTGCTGCAGATGGTGGGAGATGCAGCTGCAGGCATGGAGTACTTGGAAAGCAAGTGCTGCATCCATCGGTGAGTGGGCTACAGCCCTGATGCCCCCAAGTCAGGAGAGGCTGTCACCTCTGGATCCCTTGGCTATCAGGCTTCAGCTCCAAAGGTGGAGTTAGCCTCTCCTGATAGACCAGGAGTGCGTGGGACAAGCAGCGACTTCTATCCATGGCTTTGCTTGGAGGGCTTGGCGCAGGCAGAGCAGGAAACATTAACTAAAGGAGACCCCGGCCCTGCTTCACCCAGGGACTTGGCTGCTCGGAATTGCCTGGTGACAGAGAAGAATGTTCTGAAGATCAGTGACTTTGGGATGTCCCGAGAGGAAGCTGATGGAATCTATGCAGCCTCAGGGGGTCTCAGACAAGTCCCAGTGAAGTGGACCGCACCTGAAGCCCTTAACTATGGTACCTGGCCCTTTCCAACCCTGCTTTGCAACACTGGAAACTGGGCATGGGTGGAATCTTAACCCAGTGGATGTGGAAAGCTCTCTCATGCTGCCTCACTTCCTCTGCAGGCCGCTACTCCTCTGAGAGTGATGTGTGGAGCTTTGGCATCTTGCTCTGGGAGACCTTCAGCCTGGGGGCCTCACCCTATCCCAACCTCAGCAATCAGCAAACCCGGGAGTTTGTGGAAAAAGGTAAGGCAAGCCCCTGTGTGATGGCAACCTTAGGGCCACACCCTCTTACCCATGCTCCACCTTGGACACCTCTCCCTCAACTCCCCAACCTTCCCACTGGGGCAGAATAAGAATAATCCCAGAGTTGCCACTGAGCCGAGCACCTGTTAATGCTAGGCCATATGTTACTTCATTTACTCCTTGCCACATGTAAGGTGGAGATTATTATGTTCCTTCTACAGATAGAAAAACAGGCTTGCAGAGGTCACACAAGTAGCACATGGTGGGAACACAGGCCTCAGATGGGCATGGTGGTGCACACCTGTAATCCCAGTGACCTGGGAGACTGAGACAGAAGGATGGCAAGTTTGAGACCAGCCTTAGCAAAACGCTCATCAACTTAGTGAGATCCTGTCTCAAAATAACATTAAAAGGGCTGGGGGTGTAGCTGAGTGATAGAGTGCTTGCTTAACA
The DNA here is from genome assembly GCA_028644305.1 of Xerus rutilus. Taxonomy (NCBI): domain Eukaryota; kingdom Metazoa; phylum Chordata; class Mammalia; order Rodentia; family Sciuridae; genus Xerus; species Xerus rutilus. The sequence goes on along the minus strand of CM053401.1, from coordinate 130,440,848 downwards.
TGCATGAGGCTGTGGGTTCAATCCCTTATACCTTAAAAAAAAAAAAAGCCCACATCCAGGCCTCTGTTTCTTGAGGTTTTGTTGAACAAAAGTGGCCTTAGGGACAGTACAGTACATCTTCAGCAGCTCCTGTTGCTCACCGCCTGCCCTAGGAACCCTTCCTCATGCCTGGTGTGCTCTGCTTGTTCTCACAGGGGGTCGCCTGCCCTGCCCAGAGCTGTGCCCTGATGCTGTGTTCAGGCTCATGGAGCAGTGCTGGGCCTATGAGCCTGGACAGCGGCCCAGCTTTAGCACCATCTACCAGGAGCTGCAGAGCATCCGAAAGCGGCATCGGTGAGGCTGGGACCCCCTTCTCAAGCCAGTGGCTTCTTCAGGCAAGATTGTATCTCCTCGGCAGCTTCTGGTCACACTGTCAAACAGCTGTCCACGTTCTTGTGCTCCAGTCACCAGCAGTTCTTCTGCCGGAAAGATACAGCCCTATGTTGGCTCTGGGTCCCTGCTCTTGCCAGGGCTTCCTCTCCCAGGAAGAAATAATAAAACCACTTTTGTCCATCCAGTACTCTTGGTATGTATGCTTTCTGGAGGGCAGATCTTAGAAGGCCTGCAAGGCCTCTGTAGTGGCGGTGGGAAGACAGAGGACAGGCAGACCTCATGGAGCAGAGCTAATGTAATTTGGTAGCAGCTGGATGTGGGACATGGCCGATTAAGAGCTAAGGATGTTATACAGGCTTTGGCCAGATCCAGATGGTGGCGCTGTTCCCTGAAACAATCTCAACAAGAGGAGCAGTGCTGTAGGGAATGAAGATGGTAAGTTCAGAGATACTTTGTTTAAGGGCCTGTGGAAGTAAAAAGTGTGCAGATCAGTCTGGAAGCCCAGGTGGAGGTAAAGGCTGGCAACAGAGATATGAAAGTCATCAGCTTATAAATGTTAGAGAGTAATTGAAACTATAGATGTGTACAACAGTCACTATGATTCAAGAGAAGCTGAGAAGAGAGGGAAGGTTAGGGTTCCGCTCAGAGGAGACTGAGGTGGCTGAAGAGGAAAGAAATGCTTTTTCTAAGGAGATCATCTCTCAAGAGTTTCCTGGGACTGAGGTTGTAGCACAGTTGTAGAGCGCTTGCCTAGCATGTGTGAGGCACTGGGTTTGATTCTCAGCACCTCATATAAATAAAATAAAGGTCTATTGACAATATATATATGAGTTTCCTAAGCAACAGGGTGGCAGATTGGGGACCCCTTACCAGGAGGGATTCTACTGAAATCTGCCATCATCTGAAACATTCCCAGTAGAAACAGTGAAAATTGAGACAGGTAGGCTGGGTGTGGGGGCACATGCCTGTCGTCCCTGCAACTCCAGAAGCTAAGCAGAAGGATCGAGGATCCAGGTTAGCCTCAGCAACTTCCTGGGACCCTACCTCAAAATAAAAAATAAAAAGGAGCCGGGCGCGGTGGCTCAAGCCTGTAATCCCAGCACTTAGGGAGGCTGAGACAGGAGAATCGCGAGTTCAAAGCCAGCCTCAGCAACGGCGAGGCACTAAACAACTCAGTGAGACCCTGTCTCTACATAAAACATGAAATTGTGCTGGGGATGTGGCTCAGTGGTCGAGTGCCCCTGAGTTCAATCCCCAGTACCAAAAAAATAAAAAATAAAAAAATAAAAAAAATAAAAATAAAAAGGGCCGAGGATGTAGCTCAGTGGTAGAGCACCCCTGAGTTCAATACTCTGTACCATAAATAATAAATAAGTAAATAAAGTAGCATAGGACTGAACTTAAAAAAAAAAACAAAAACAGAAAATGAGAAAGATTTATAATACAAAAAAAACAAAGCCAGGTGTGATGGTGCATGCCTGTAATCCCTGCACTTTGGGAGGCTGAGACAGGAGAATCATCAGTTCAAAGCCAGCCTCAGCAAGGGTGAGGCGCTAAGCAACTCAGTGAGACCCTGTCTCTACATAAAACAAAACAGGGCTGGGGATGTGGCTCAGTGGTCGAGTACCCCTGAATTCAATCCCCAGTACCAAAAAAAAAAAAAAAGAAAGAAAGAAAGAAAACAAGTAATATGAATCATGAAGTAAAATAAAAAGTTCAGAAAATGGTCAATATAAGTTTTCAAAGAAACAAGAGAGAGCCCTATAACTTTTTAAAAAGCGTTTGAGATTGAGAGTTGGAGGTGTAGTTCAGCACTTTCCCAGCATGCATGAGGCCCTGGGTTCAATCCCCAGCACCAAAAATAAATAAATAAAAAGGAAATTAAGTTGGATTCTGATTAAATGAAAATAATAAGTGAAATAATTTCTCCAATGGAAGTGGTTAAAAAACAGAACTAAAGAACTTCTGCTTTTGGGTAGGCTGTGGTAGGTCTCTGTGGGCCATGCCCCTCCCTCCATTGCAACAGCTAGGAAAAAGCAGATAAGATAGACATGATTTTATTTTAAAAGAGATTTTATTTTCTCTTTTAAAATTTATTTTAAAAGAGAAAAAAGAGAATGGAGCATGATGGAAGAAATGAAAACCCAATAACCCACAATTTCAAGGGAAAGAATGCTTGCAAGGTCAGCTAGTGATAGGCAGCCATTTTCTTCCCTAAGGTGTTCATTGGTCTGGGTCATCAGTGAGAGCTGGTCTTGGTCTCCCTTCCTTATATCTGCCAGAGTTTGAACCTGTGTATGTGGGAGTCTATAAAGCTATCCTGAAAATCTCTGAAGAGCAGAACTTGAAAGAGCTGAGAGAGACAGAGAGGCCAGACTTTCCATTGAAATCTGAGGGCTACCCTCAGGGACAGGGTGATCAATGACAAGTAGTCACTCAGAAATGTACTGAGATCCACTTTTACAAGGAGCTATAAGAGATTTGGCCAAAAGTCTAGTGAAACTATAGAAGTATGACTCATCTGACTGCCAGGTGAGGGTTCTATGCAAGATCTCCTAGATGGGAAGGAACAGAAGTTGCTTATATGCTTTAGGACTGACCCCATGCTCCAGGCTACTTTTGTCCACAACCAATGACATGGATACAAAGGAGGAAAAGATTAAGAGAAAATCGGGGCTTGTTGCACTGGGTCTTTACAGCTGTCATGACACAGTGGCCTATCTGAGTTCCCGTCATCTGGACAGTACTAGAACCATGGATCACTTGGACAGTCCTGGAAGAGGCTACCACTATTTGGCCACTGTGACCTTAGCCTGAATTCATAATGGAGATCATGAGTGCCCAGATGATAAAATAGTCAAACCCATCAGACTGCACATTTAATTGACATATCAGGCTGTGAAGGGAAAATGAATCTTCTCTTACACTGTGGGGATATTTTTCAGAAAACTATTCAGCTATCAGGCAACATGTTTCACACAATGGAAGCCTTGGGAAAGGCCAAGATAATGCACTATAGACCAAGGTAGGGGAGAAACCATCTAAATGGCCACATTGGACCCACCAGGTGATCCCTGAAGAGGCAAGTGATGGTTGCCCATGAAGGAAAATTCTCTCGTAGGGCTCTGAGAGGGTCATGGGACTTAAAGATTTGGGCTATTTACTGGGCCAGCTTTAACATTTCCTGTGGGCTGACAGGAGGGACACCAGGCAACATCTACCTCCCAGCTGAGGTTTGTGCTGTTGGTACTACCGTTTGACCCACCATTTTCAGCACTAATCCTTCCCCACTGCATAAACAGGCTAGGTTGGAGGACTGGGTCCTTGGAGTGGGAATTAGGATAGGGACAAGTGTTCACCTCTCTAGACCTAGCCAAGTGGCTACTGCAGAGCAATACATGACAGGGGGGTGGGTGGGGAGCCTGAGTGGCCAGAACAAAAGACCCCTGGCCTTGGCATCTTATGGATTATTTCACATCACAGAGCTCATTGTACAAACCGAAGTCACCTAGTATGCAGAGGTAGACCTTGCTCATGTCAATTTTGGTTTTGTTTTTGCAGTACTGGGGATTGAACTCAGGGTTGCTTTCCTATAGCCCTTTTTATTTTTTATTTTGAGAAGTCTCACTAAGTTGTTGAGGCTGACCTTGAACTTGCAATCCTCTTGCTTCAGATACCTGAGTCACGAGGATTACAAGCTACTAATGCCTTTTTTTATAAATTTATTTTTAATTTTTTTAGTTATCAATGGAGCTTTATTTATTTATTTATTTATTTATTTATTTATTTATTTATTTATTTATTTATATGTGGTGCTGAGAATCGAACCCAGTGCTTCACACATGCCAGGCAAGTGCTCTACCACTGAGTCACAACCCCAGCCCCTACTGATGCCTTTTTGATTGTTCCACTACATGTGGAAGATGAAAACCAGTTTACCCTCACTGACTTGAGTGACAATGCATCTTTATAGTATTGCCACAGAGCTGCCTGCATTTCCCTGTGATTTGCCACCAGTGGATAGGCCAAGACATAGAGAAGCCTGGGATCCCATCAAAAGTGTCTTGGGAGCCGGGCGCGGTGGCTCAAGCCTGTAATCCCAGCACTTAGGGAGGCTGAGACAGGAGAATAACGAGTTCAAAGCCAGCCTCAGCAATGGCGAGGTGCTAAGCAACTCAGTGAGACCCTGTCTCTACATAAAACACAAAATAGGACTGGGGATGTGGCTTAGTGGTCAAGTGCCCCTGAGTTCAATCCCCAGTACCAAAAAAAACAAAACAAAACAAAAAAAAAAGTGCCTTGGGGGCTGGGGATGTGGCTCAGCTGGTAGAGTGCCTGCCTTACATGCATAAGGCCCTGGGTTCAAACCCTAGCACCACAAAAACAAACAAACAAAAAAAAACAGAAAAAACAAAAACAGAATAAGGTGATGAATTTAGCCTGGTGCGGTGGCGCAAGCCTGTAATCCCAGCACTTAGGGAGGCTGAGACAGGAGAATCATGGGTTCAAAGCCAGCCTCAGCAACGGCAAGGCGTTAAGCAACTCAGTGAGACCCTGTCTCTACATAAAACACAAAATAGGGCTGGGAATGTGGCTTAGTGGTCGAGTACCCCAGAGTTCAATCCCCAGTACCAAAAAAAAAAAAAAAAAATGTCTTGGTATTACTATGTTGATAACATCACCTAGTTAGAGAATAACTAGTACAAACTTCCTTAGATGGGATGGGCTAATCAAAGCTGAAAAAATTAACCTGATACAGAGACACGCAAAGTTCTTAGGCACCATGTGGAACTAGGACCAGAGGACAATTCTTAGGCCCAGAGGACAATTCCCAAGACTGTCAAGGGAAAAAAAGAACAAGTAAAACAACAGAACAACTGGCCTTAAAAACTTCCAGCAGACCAAAAGGAGGCAAAACATCCTATGGGCATGTCTGAGCATGGAGACAGTTTTACTCAACAGGATATGCACAGCACACTACACAAGTTTACTCAAAAAGTACCACCTCTGAGTGGGGCCCTGAACACCAGGCTTTTGGATGAAAAGTGTCAGTGACTGACAGCTATATAGACTAGAACCCAGGGAAGAAGGACATCATCCAGAGGCAAAGGCATCTGTGGATTTTAGGACACGTGGCACTTGCGTGACAACTCTAAGCCATAGTAGAACCCATTTCAGTGGCCTTGTCATTGGGTGCTGGTGATCACTGAGAGACCATTGTTACACTCTAGCATCTTGTTTTGGGATGGGCTAAAGTGAAAACACTGGTTAAGTGAATGTTGCCCACCAAATTTTTTTTTTTTCACAGTACTTGGGATGGAACTACACCCCCAGCCCTTTTAATTAATTTATTTATTTTGAGACAAGGTCTTGCTAAATTGCCCAGGCTGGACTCAACCTTGGCTCATCCTGCCTCAGAGAGGCTGGGATTCCAAGGGTGCCACAGTGCCTGGTTGCTCACCAAGCATTATTCATTAAAGAGGAAGTACTCCAAGAAAGCAGTGAACCAGGCATCTATGGAATCTCTTTCCTCCATAAAGAGAGCCAGGCACCTGTGTGGCTAACTCTGAGACAAAGACCAAAGACTGCCAGCATCTTGGGTTTCTCAGGTCCCAAGTACACTGATATTCCTGAGAACCTGGATGTGGCTTAAGGACTGACAGCCCAGTTAACGGCCAACGGAGTGTACAGAACAGCTGCAGCTGTGCAGCCACAGAACTAACGGTTTAAATTTTTGCATGGAAAAGGGAACTGCACCCAACAGGCAGAGATTTGGGCTGTGGTGAACACCTGGGAAACACCCCAGGGGGAACCTCACGACGTTTTCACGGACTTGTGAGCAACAGCCCATGAGCTAATGGTCTGGTGCCTGGCAGCAGGGCAACCGGATAATTAAGTCCCAACTCCTGTAGAAGCTGGGAACACTCTGGCAATTGATTCAGTGGGACACATGTCCAAGAGAGATGCCCACGGAAAAGGACCCTTTGACCATGAATATCAGTGGAAGCAACCATCTGGTTAGAACTATATCTCTCAAGTAAAAGCCACAGCCACTATCACATAGGATATGATGTTCTGTCTATGGCTAGGGCCTGAATAAGCACTTGTGATCCCAGCATGTGAGGCCAAAGAAGCCCTGCTAATGTGCCTAGATACTCTACACAGTTGAGGGGCAAAGAAAATTCCAGGGCACATAGTCTGGTTACTAGATTTGCCTGGCTCTGACAAATAGAATAGATGGGCCACCTACTTTAACCTTGAGGGATGTTGATTGCAATATACAGGGTTTTCCAGGTATGCCACAGCAGTTCCCATCATGCACAGTGGATATAGCCCATACTGTTCAGAGTCCTAAGTGGATGATGTCATATATTTGTTTGTTTGTTTCATATGTAGTTCTCTTTTTATTTTTTGAGGCAACTCCATACTGTTTTCCCTAATGCACATCTACATTCCCACCAACATTGTACAATCTCCACATCCCCACCAACACTTACCTTGCATCTTTTTGGCAACAACCTTTCTAACAGGTCTGAGGCATATTTGTATTCTTCAGACATATCCAATAAAGCAAGGGAACTGCCTGCCTTTATAACCAAGAGTACCCAGCAGTGGGGAACCACTTGGGACATTGACTAGACATTTTATGCTCTGTGTCACTGATAAGGTAGCAGCGTCAACAAAACACAGAATGAATTGTGTGTGTGTGTGTGGTACTGGGCATCAATCCTTCCAGCATTCTACCACTGAGTAAATCCCCAGCCCATTTTACTTTCTGTTTTAAGATGGTGATCTCACTAAATTGCCCAGACTGGCCTTGAACTTGTGTTCCTCCCACTTCAACATCCCAAATTGCTGGGATTACAGGTGTGTACCACTGCACCTGGATAAAATATAGAATGGATTCTTAAAGGATCAACTATAAAAGGTGAAAGGACAACCAAAGCTCAGCTCCCAAGGAGCACAGACATAAGGCAGGCAGTGTGTATTTTTTTTTTACACTCCTCCCCAACCTGCACTGAGGATTGAACCCAGGGTGCTCTATCACTGAGCTAAATCCCCAGTCCTTTCATAAAAATTTTGATCTGGGCATGCTGGCACATGCCTGCAATCCTAGCAGCATGGGGTAGGGGGAGGGGCTGAGTCAGGAGGCTCACAAGGATCACAAACTCAAGGCTAGCCTCCACAACTAAGAGAGGCCCTAAGCAACTTAGTAAGACCCTATCTCAAAATAAAAAATAATGGGCTTAGGCTGTAGCTCAGTGAAAGTGTTTGCCTTGCACTTGTGAGGCACTAGGTTCGATCCTCAGCACCATATAAAAGTAAATAAAGATTGTGTCCACCTACAACTAAAAAATAAAATTAAAAAATAAAAAAATAAAAAGGTCTGGGGATGTGGCTCAGTGGTTAAGCACCCCTGGGTTCAATCCCTGGAAAACACACACACACACACATACACAAATGTAAATGTGAAGACAAGGTCTCCCTAAATTGCCCAGACTGGTCTACAACTTGTGATCTTCCTGCCTCAGCCCCCAGAGTTGCTGGGATTACAGGTGTGGGCCACCACAGCTGGACAGGCAGTGTCTATTCTCACTGTGGCAATTTCCAGGATGGGTAGTTCTTATTAAATAAAATGTTTAACTCAAAGGTTGAGATGGGGAGAAGAGACCCCAACTGGTTGTAAGAGACCCAAATCACATATTTAATTCTCACTTTTCAGTTTTTCCTCTCATGCCTTCAGCAAATTAGGCTACTGGAACTTATGTAGGCAAAGGAGAGCTGGTGGAGGTAGGGGTGGGAGGTGGAGATTCTAACCTGGTGCTTCTCTTACTGCCCTGCCAAACACAAACTGGAGTTAAGAGTACATGCTACAGCATGAAAGGTGGTAGACCTTGCCCTCTTGCCCTGGGCATTTATGTGATTGCCAACATCTCTTGCTACACTTGGCTTAATGAACTAGAAAAGGTGGAGCAGCTTCTGAACTTACAGAGAAGGCCAAGTGGTGCTAATGCCCAAACCTAATGGCATCTGGAATGACTCTAGAATGGGGAGCCTGACTATGGTCTTCCAAGTGGGCTAATGATCCTGCTGAATCAGAGTGGTGGTCACTCTTATCTGATGTTACTTCTGATAAATAGAAAGAATTTGAGACAGGCATGGTGGGCATATGCTTGTTATCTTAGCTAATGGGGAAGCCAAGGCGGGAGAATCACAAGTTCGAGGTCAGCCAGGGCAACTTAGCGAGACCCACCTCCTCACCCCCGTCTCAAAATTTTAAAAATGTGTAAAAGAGCCCGGGATATAAATCAGTAGGAAAGTGCCCCTGGGTTCAATCCCCAGTACAGAAAATGGGGAGAGAAAAAAAGGCGGGGGAAGCGTCTTACTGAGTGGCACTGAAAGGAATTTCCATTAATTTTTACCAACAAGAGACAGCCCGACTTTGCCTGCAAAGGTAACTACAGAAAATAGGCTACCTAGAGCTGAACAAGGCGGACTGCGGAAAATGCATTCCACTATTCGGCTGGTAAAAGGCTAGAATATTTCTGCAACTGTTTGATAAAATGTGCTTACTCTAGGAAGATTCAGAAAAAAACAAAGTTGCGCGCCCCTGCTCAGGTTCCGCATCGCGCCATCGCCAGTTTCGGGCTGCGGCTGCGCAGTGCGGCCCCGGCGCCGGCACCTGGGTCCTTGGCGCGGACAGCGCGGGCAGCCCGGGCAGCCCGGACCAAGCCCAGCGAGCAGCGCCCGGGGAGCAGGGCGGGGGCTGCGGGGCTCACTAGGGAGGCGGTCGGGCCAGGCGGGGCGGGGCACGCGGGGGCGCGGCGCGTGTGTCCCCGCCCCGCACGCTGCTCGGCCGGGTGGCCGCTAGAGGCGGGCGGACCCGCGCGGGCGCAGCGGAGCGCGCGGGCGGCCTTGGCCCCCGCGGGATCGCTGCTGCGGCGCTGGAAACCGGGGGCGACGGGTGGGCGGGAGTTCGCCTTCGCCTGCGTCGCTGCCTGAGTGGGATCTCCTTCCCCAGGGATGTGAGGGGCCGCAGCTCGGCCGGCGGGGCCCCGAGCAGCGCGGAGGCCGGCTGCAGACGGTAACGGGCCGAGCGGATGCGGGGGAGGGTTCCAACTGTCCCGGCCGCAGCCGGGTTTGGGCGAGTGGCGCGCGTCATGCGCGGCGTTGCGAGGTCGGGTGGGGTGGGGTGGGGGCGGAAGGCCTGGCCCAGGCAGCTGACGTTGCGGTCCCCTACGCGGGCAGAGTCCGGGAGGGCCGGGAGAGTGCTGGGCGCGCGGCAGAAGACCCGGCGGCAGGTGCTAGCCCTCCAATTATCCAACTCTCTCCCCCCTAGCTCCACGCACTTTGGCCTGGACCCAGATTCCAGGGGCTAAAAATAATTGCCCACAGGCTCCTGAGAGGAATCAAATCGCGCTAAGTAGGACACAACACAGAGGCGACAGAGCTCCTCGGCCCCAGGGCTCCCGGAAGAGTCTCCGGAGCGTGGTCCCGCCCACGCCCGAGCAGCTAGCGCCCTCCCTCAGCCTGCCAGGCCAGTGAGGGCCAGCGGCGGTGGCAGCGGGTCAGTTCCTCAGAAGTTGTCCCACATCCGAGCTGCTATGCCTCTCCCTACCCAGGGGATTCTCAGCATCTTGCTGGCTTCCCAGGGATCCTCTAAATCTTCTATAAGCCAGGGCTGAAAGTTTTGCACTGCAGGAATTAGTACTAACGGAAAGGAGAACAGGTAGGAACTAGCTTTATGTTGGAAACAAGCATCTTTCTTCTTTTTTTAAAAAAGAAATTAATTCTGTATCCTTACTGAGGATCTGTGCCAAAGACTTCTTGCTAAGTGGCAGTCTGATCCAAGAGGATTGGGGGAGTTTGTGTAGTGAACTGTGGGGCCAGACCAGGGACTTTGTTTTCTTGGACTTGTTGTACATCATGAGCTGAGAGAGGGCATCATCTCCACCTTAGGGGCAGAGCTGTTTCCAGCACCAGGCAGGCAGCCCCAGATGTGCTGTTTATGCTTTTGGAGTCTGAAGCAAGAGAATAAAATCAGGGTTGGGTCAGGATCCTTAGCTAATGTTGCAATCTGGTGCTCAGAAGCTTGCTTTTTATTGGAGTTGGGCAAATAGGTGTTCCTTGGGAACAGCCCTTGGGAACTCACTGGGGTATTTGGTGGGAAGATACCAAAGGGATTTTTGCATGCCAGAGCTACAGATGGTGTCTCTCCCCAGGATTGTGTGGAGGCCATTATGAAGCTGAAAAAGCAAGTGACAGTGTGCGGGGCTGCTATCTTCTGTGTGGCGGTCTTTTCACTCTATCTCATGCTGGACCGAGTGCAGCATGATCCCACCCGACACCAGAATGGTGGAAACTTCCCACGGGTGAGTACAGCCTGGTTGCTAATCTCTTCATATACAAGTCACCCAAGCTCAGGTTGAGAGTTATGTCACCCCAGGACAGGAACATTCCTTTTCAATAGGTGGGTTTTTGTTTTTTTGATGCTGAGGATTGAACCTAAAGCCTTGTGCATGCTAAACATGCACTCTTGTCACTTAGCTACACCCCTAGCCACAACAGGATGCCAAAAATAATGATAAAAAGAACAAAGGAATAAAAAAATGAAGTGTGTATTGCCACTCTGTCCTCCTGAATTCTTGGCAGACATTGCTAATTGATTGTAGCATTTTTTTCCCCATTAAATTCCAATGCAGCCCTCGGCTTCATGCTCCAGAAAGCAATACTGATTGTTCAGCATAGGCATGTGAGAGGAAACCTTTACCATCTGTGAGCTAGAAAGTGACGGAACTTCTAACCCAAGTGGATCACAGTCCTTGGTAGTGATGTGCCCAGAGCTTTCCATTCCTGTAGGCTTATGGTCTGGGTTTTTTGTTTTGTTTTGTTTTATTTTATAGATAGACACAATATCTTTATTTTATTTACTTATTTTTTTTTTTTTTTAATTTTTATTTTTTTTTGGTACTGGAGATTGAACTCAGGGGCACTCCACCACTGAGCCACATCCCCAGCCCTATTTTGTGTTTTATGTAGAGACAGGGTCTCACTGAGTTGCTTAGTGCCTCGCCATTGCTGAGGCTGGCTTTGAACTCGCAATTCTCCTGTCTCAGCCTCCTTAAGTGCTGGGATTACAGGCTTGCGCCACCGTGCCCGGCTTTTATTTACTTATTTTTATGTGGTGCTGAGGATTGAATCCAGTGCCTCACGCACGCGAGGCAAGCGCTCTACCACTGAGCTACAGTCCCAGCTCACAGTCTGGCTTTGATTGAGGAGAGTGGGCTCATAGTCAGGCCTCAGTGGTAGACCCTAAGCAGAGATCTTCTCTGTAGCATAAAGATCTATGGATGATTCTTTCTGTTTTTTTGGCAGAGCCAAATTTCTGTGCTGCAGAATCGCATTGAACAGCTGGAGCAGCTGTTGGAGGAGAACCACGAAATTATCAGCCACATCAAGGACTCTGTGCTGGAGCTGACAGCCAATGCAGAAGGGCCACCCGCCCTGCTGCCCTACCACACAGCCAATGGATCCTGGGTGGTGCCCCCGGAGCCTCGGCCTAGCTTCTTCTCCATTTCCCCCCAGGATTGCCAGTTTGCTTTGGAGGACCGGGGCCAGAAGCCAGAACTACAGGTAAGAATCAGAGCTGGCAGGGACTTGCAGTGCCTATGGATAGGGCACTGAACTGCCTTTCTGACTGGCAGATGCTAACTGTGTCAGAAGAGTTGCCATTTGACAATGTGGAGGGTGGCGTGTGGAGGCAAGGCTTTGACATCTCCTACAGCCCACATGACTGGGATACCGAAGACCTGCAGGTGTTTGTGGTGCCCCATTCACACAATGACCCAGGTGAGGGCCCAGCAGGCGTATAAGGGGGAGTGTAGAGTGGGCTTTCCGATGGCAAACATAAAGGAGGGGCAGATGGCATCCTTGAAGAAGATGGCATCCTCAGGAGACCCTGTGTTGGCTCCCTAGGCTGGATCAAGACCTTTGACAAGTACTACACAGAGCAGACCCAACACATCCTCAACAGCATGGTATCCAAGCTACAGGAGGACTCCCGGCGGCGCTTCCTCTGGGCAGAAGTCTCCTTCTTCGCCAAGTGGTGGGACAACATCAATGCCCAAAAGAGAGCAGCAGTTCGAAGGCAAGTGGCAGGGAGGCATTGGAGGGCCTGAGCTGGATGGATAGATCTCACCTCATACTCTGGGTGCTGAGATGGCTAGCAGAGGCATCGGGAGCTGGGGCAGAGATGAGGAACAACAGTTTGAGGGCCACTAGTGCTAGAACACAGCAGAGTTGTCTGAGTATAAGCGAAGAAAAAGCATGGGGCCTTCCCTCTGGGAACACAGACAAGGTTCCAAGATAAGCAGAGCCAGGACAACATGGGGTTGGGCTGGAGGGAAAGGAGGGCTGGAGGGAAAGGAGGGCCAGTGTATGTTCTCTTTGAGTGAGGCCAGAGCATGCGGGCCTTGGTATCATTTTCTGGTTGGCAGGACTGGCCAAGCGTCCCCACCCCATCCTAAGTGTGCATCTTCACCTTCAGGCTGGTAGGCAACGGGCAGCTAGAGATTGCAACCGGAGGCTGGGTGATGCCGGATGAGGCCAACTCCCACTACTTTGCATTGATTGACCAGCTCATCGAGGGACACCAGTGGCTAGAGAGAAACCTTGGTAAGTCCAGGCCCAGGAGTGGGGTTCTGGCCCCATAGCTTAGCCCAGAGTGCTGTGACATGATGCTGTAAGGCGCAGGGATAGGTGGCGGGGGCGGGGGTCTTCTCAGGGTTAATGTGGGCCTGTCCATGTGGTGTCTACTCCCTGCCAAAGCTGGGATCTTAGGCAGGGAGGCCAGAGGGAGGCCCTGAGGTGCTCAGGGCCTCCGGTTACCTACCCTGCCCAGGTGCAACCCCACGCTCTGGCTGGGCAGTGGACCCATTTGGACATAGCTCCACCATGCCTTACCTGCTGCGCCGTGCCAACCTGACCAGCATGCTGATCCAGAGGGTGCATTATGCCATTAAGAAGCACTTTGCTGCCACACACAGCTTGGAGTTCATGTGGAGGCAGACTTGGGGTAAGGCCAGGTAGGGTAGAGGGGGTCCAAGCAGCATAGACTTCCCTGGGGAAGATCAGGAATGTCAGAAATAAACCTCACTGTCCTTCAGGGCAGACTGGCAGAAGCTGTCTCTCTTTTAGGCTAGGGGAAGGTCACATGACCTGTGACATCTATAGGGGCTGCTGTCTGTGCAAGGACTTCCCCTAAAGGCCTGGAGGCCCTGGAGTCTCTCATGTCCTGTCCCCTGGCCTGTATGTCCTGTACAGCCCAAATCCAGCTGGACCCTCATCAGGGCTACCTTTAGCTTATGTAGATCCATGACCTCCTGGAGTCTCTGTGCCCAATTCCTGAGGCACAGGAATGTTGACCCTTCCTGTTGACCACGTGATGTGTCTTCTGCAGACTCGGATTCCAGCACAGACATCTTTTGCCACATGATGCCCTTCTACAGCTATGATGTCCCCCATACCTGTGGCCCAGATCCCAAGATCTGCTGCCAGTTTGATTTCAAACGCCTGCCTGGTGGACGCATCAACTGCCCTTGGAAAGTGCCACCCCGGGCCATCACAGAGGCCAATGTGGCAGAGAGGTATTTGTTTCCAGCCCTGGCCTAGGTATGGGGTTGGCATTTTTGCTCCATAGAGTCAGGAGACCTGGCCTCTCGTCCGTGCTCTGCGGAGTGCGGGCACTGTGTGGTGCAGGTGGTATCTGGAAAATGGAGTAGACTCAGTGGGTTCACTGCAGCATTTGCAGTTGTGGCTGCAAAGTTTCCCCGGAAAACTAGAATGTGATAAGAAACCAGCTTTTCCAGAACGCTTTTATTTTCCCCAGGGAGTATATCTTCTGGTGTGTTCCAGCAAGCTGTCAGAGCCAGTTGACTGCCTCAGATGAATGATTCTTAAATTGGTACAGTTTCTTACAAACCTGAGACAAACGTGCCTTCATTTGGCTCAAATATTCTAACTTGGCTCAAAGTCAGCCAGGATCCTGTGTTCAGTGGACCTGAATTCCATTCAGGTCTGTATTCAGTCCCCCAGAGAGCTTCCAGCCACTGAGGAAACAAATTTGTCCCTATGAGAAAACAGTTGGGGACCCTCAAAGATGTCACTGTGGCTGAAATCAATACTAAGAAATCCACTAGGAAAGTGGCTGAAATTCACTAGGAAAGTGCTTATCAAGCATGATCTAACAGCAATTCAGTGAGAACCTTAAGAAAATAACAAGTCATAGCTGGGTGTGGTGGTACATGCCTGTAATCCCAGTGACTCGGGAAGCTGAGGCAGAAGGACTAAAGTTCAAGGCCAGCCTGGGCAACTGAACAAGACCTTTGTCTCAAAAAATAAAAAGGGTTGGGAATATACACAGTAGTAAAGTGCCCCTGGATTCCACTACCAAAAAAAACCAAACAACATAACAAATTGAAGGATGTGGGTGTAGCTCAGTGGTAGCATTTTTTTGGGGGGGAGGAGGCTTGAACTCAGGGGTACTCGACCACTGAGCCACATCACCATCCCTATTTTGTGTTTTTTTTAGAGACAAGGTCTCACTGAGTTGCTTAGCGCCTCACCCTTGCTGAGACTGGCTTTGAACTCTCAATCCTCCTGTCTCAGCCTCCCAAAGTGCTAGGATTACAGGCGTGTGCCACCATGCCCAGCTTCAGTGGTAGCATTTATGAGACCCTGGGTTTGAGCCCCAGCACCACAAAAAAGCAAGAATATAACAAGTTGAACTGGTTTTCATGTTGCAATGCTGTGATTTCTGTGATGTCCAAGAGATGAAGCATGTGACCAAAGGAGAAAGAAATGGTCTTAGCCGGGCGCGGTGGCTCAAGCCTGTAATCCCAGCACTTAGGGAGGCTGAGACAGGAGAATCGCAAGTTCAAAGCCAGCCTCAGCAATGGCGAGGCGCTAAGCGAGCAACTCAGTGAGACCCTGTCTCTACATAAAACACAAAATAGGGCTGGGGATCTGGCTCAGTGGTCTAGTGCCCCTGAGTTCAATCCCCAGTACCACAAAAAAAAAAAAAAAAAAAAGAAGTGGTCTTTTGTTTTCTAGGAATCTAAATGCTGATTGCAGGCAGGAACTTAGGTCTGTTAAGTAGGTGTGGCTTTTCCTAAAGCAGCAGTGGCAATCTGTGATTCTGACCCCAGTTCACAGAGAACAGGCCAGGAGATAGAACCACATTTCCTCCTTTGAAAGGCTTACTAAGCTGATAAACCAGGGGTAGGTGGTCTTTGAGGAGTCCTTTATTTAAGAACAAAATAGAACAACACAAGCTAGCCTTGTCCTGTTAAGTAGATTAGTAACTGTTAGAACTGTGATATTCATAGCATGTTATTTAACAGGTGGGTCTGGAAACAGGAAGATGCTTCTAATGATGTGCTATGGGGCCCTATTTTTCTATTGATTTTACCCACAATATGGATGAAAAAAACAAGCAAATGTTTGTGGATGGTTCCTCCCTTGTGCCAGCACTATTTGAAATGCTTAAATATTCTTTTTTTTTTTTTTTTTTTTTATTATTTATTTTAATATTTTTTTATTTTCTTAGTTGTAGGTGAACAGAATATCTTTATTTTATTTTTATGTGGTGCTGAGGATCGAACCCAGTGCCTCCCGCATGCCAGGCGAGCACGCTACCACTGCGCCACAATCCCAGCCCCAAATATTCTTTTTTTTAAAAATTTTATTTATTTTTTTAGTTGTAGGTGGACAGAATATTTTTATTTTGTTTTTATGTGGTGCTGAGGATCGAACCCAGTGCCTCACACGTGCTGGGCGCGCACGCTACCACTGCGCCACAATCCCAGCCCCTGCTTAAATATTCTTTTAATTCATTTTAATTCTCATAACATCGTGGGGGTTAATGATGATAACTTAACCTGAGAGGTTAAGTTACTTGCCTAAGGTCGCTCAGCTAGTACATGTGGCTGGTATTGGCATAATCTGGCTCCAGAGTCTGGATTCTTCACCATAGTACTATGTGGTGTTGCTCACTGGTGTTTCAGAACTGGGCTTCCCAAAAGACAGATAAGATTTAACAGGTAGAAGCCGGGGGTGGTGGTGCATGCCTGTAATCCCAGCACTTTGGAAGGCCGAGACAGGAAGATTGAGAGTTCAAAGCCAACCTCAGCAAGGGCAAGGCGCTAAGCAATTCAGATCCTGTCTAAATAAAACACAAAATAGGGCTGGGGATGTGGCTCAGTGATCGAGTGCCCTTCAATCCCCAGTATCAAAAAAAAAAAAAAAAGATTTAACAGGTAGAAATGTAAGGTTCCATGCTTAGCTTCAGAAGACAGAACATGTGAGTTCAGGTAAAAGAAAAGACCTACACACATGGAAATATGATAATGACCACCAGCATAGTGTCAGTGAGGCCTATTGCACACTGCTCCCTGGGGTACTGGCCCAGCTCAGGAGGGTGATTCTGCCATCCCCTGGCAGGTCTGCCCACTGTGGACCTCTGTATGCAGTGCTGGGCCCCTGACTCAGGTCACTGGCCAGAGAACTGCTGGTGAGCAGATTCGAAATTGTTCTCCAGGAAACAAGTAGACAGAAAGCTTAGAGGGGTGTGAGCACATCTTTGATGTATCTGAAGGATAATCATGGGGAAGGACTGATGTGTCTTGTGTCACAGGGCAGAAGTGGAATCAGGGAATTGAAGCCATAAACTGCAGCCTAGGATAAAGAAGAACTCTTCTGTTCTCAGGAAAGTTCAGAGAACACTGGGACTGGGTTTCCTGTCCCAGGAAGTGTCTACCTGCAGGCTGAATAACTACTCCATAGGGGTGTTTCAGAGTGGGCTGGCTCTTGAGGTGGCTGTGCTTGGTGATCTCTTAGCCCTGGGATTTCATGTTGGACCTATGTCCTTTCCTGCTTCAGGGCAGCCCTGCTCCTGGACCAGTATAGGAAGAAGTCCCGGCTCTTCCGAAGCAACGTCCTCCTGGTGCCACTGGGCGATGACTTCCGATACGACAAGCCCCAGGAATGGGATGCCCAGTTCTTCAACTACCAGCGGCTCTTTGACTTCCTCAACAGCAAGCCTGAACTCCATGTACAGGTGGGAAGGGGTGCATTGTGGAGGGAGCTGGGCCTTCCTGTGACTATCCCTGTTAGCTGTTCCAAACCATGGTTCCCCTTCTATGTTAGAATTCACTTCTGGCTCCCCAGCTTTTATTTTGGGCCCAGAAGGTACTGCCCTTTCCTGAGGTGGACACCCACAGCTGCAGCACTGGTGACCAGAATTTCAGGAGGCTCCAGAACTGATGAGAGCTCATTTTGGGGGTTCCCACAGGCCCAGTTTGGCACCCTCTCTGACTATTTTGACGCTCTATATAAGAGGACAGGCGTGGAGCCAGGGGCCCGGCCCCCAGGGTTTCCTGTGCTGAGTGGGGATTTCTTCTCCTACGCGGACCGTGAGGACCATTACTGGACAGGCTATTATACTTCCAGACCTTTCTACAAGAGTTTGGACCGAGTCCTAGAAGCCCACCTTCGGTGAGACCCCATCCCCTTGCAGGCTGGGGTAGTAGAGTCAGGTTTTGGGGTTTAGGAGGAGCTGGCCTGGCAAGACGCCAAGACTGAAGAGAAGTGGGAAAGGAAAGGAGCGTGGGTGGCCCCTGGGAGTGGAGTGGGCAGGCAGCTGACCATTCTCTTGGGCCAGGGGGTCAGAGATTCTGTACAGCCTGGCTGTGGCCCACACCCGCCGCTCTGGACTGGCCAGCCGGTACCCACTGTCTGACTTCACCCTCCTAACGGAAGCTCGACGCACACTGGGGCTCTTTCAGCACCACGACGCCATCACTGGAACTGCCAAGGAGGCAGTGGTGGTCGACTACGGTGTCAGGTAGGAGCTGTCTCCTAGCCCCTAGTAACCTGCCCACCCACCTACCCACCATCCCAAGGAGAGGATGAGTGGGGTGGTCAGCGGGCAGGCTGCTTCCCTTTGGTCATCTCCTCCCTGCCCCCTCTCCTGCCCTGCCACAGGCTCCTGCGCTCCCTCATCAGCCTGAAGCAGGTCATCATCAATGCAGCTCACTATCTGGTGCTAGGGGACAAGGATACCTACCACTTTGACCCTGAGGCACCCTTCCTCCAAATGGTGAGCCTCCTCCTGGATCTACGTGGGGACCTTCCAGTGTGGGGGGTGCCATCCCAACAGCTGTCATCTTGGGGTGTTACTCCTTTTCTTCCTTCCCTGTCTTGGGGTGAGATTTCTGTGCCCTGGGCAGCTGGTGGTCCATGTCCAGGACAGGCTGGGGCAGGGAGGAGGCCAAGCCCCATGATGGTTTTTCCCTCTCTACCCACTTAATTCTAGGATGACACCCGCTTAAATCATGATGCCCTGCCAGAGCGCACAGTGATCCAGCTTGATTCCTCACCCAGGTTAGCCAGATCACGCCAGGAGCCATGAGGCAAAGCCACTCCCTGGCTCCCAGTGCCCTTCCACCCCTACACTTGCCGACCCACTGCAGGGCTCTGTCCTGGCTGCTGTTCTTGCTGTGCTGCTGGCGGCAGCAGCCTCCTGGCTCAACCCATCTACACACAGGTTTGTGGTACTGTTCAACTCACTGGAACAGGAGCGGCTCAGTGTGGTATCTCTGTTGGTCAACTCACCCCGGCTGCGTGTCCTTTCAGAGGAGGGTCAGCCCCTGGCTGTGCAGATCAGTGCACATTGGAGCTCTGCCACTGACATGGTCCCCGATGTCTACCAGGTAAGGCAGGGGCTTGGCAGGTGGGCCCTTTCTTTGGCCCCCTATGCTAATTAGTATCCTCTCTCCATGTCCTCTCTAGTATCCTCTCACCCTGCCCATGGACATCTGCCTCCTGCCCGTCTGCTATGCCCTGCTCATTTCTCAGGCTAGGGATGGGTGTCTTAGAGAGAGGGGTTGTCCAGAGAACAGCCACTCTTGGGATTTGATTCTGTCCTTGAAAGGAAGGTGAAAGTTGATATGGTAATAGTAAAAATGGCCCCTTTATTTATCTATTCATTCAACAAATACTTATCTATGTATCTATTTATGAGTCTTGCTATGTTGCCCAGGCTGGTTTTGAATTCTTGGGCTCAAGTGATCTGACAGCCTCTCTCCCCCAAGTGCTGGAACTACAGGCATGTGTCACAGCACAACAAATATTTGTTAAAAGCTTAATGTGTGGTTACCACTTCATAGTTAAGTATTGTTTGAGACTGATTAAGTCTGATAAGCAAAGAGTACTTTTAGAGAAGGAGATGGGGCTCCCACAGGTGCAGGTGCTTGCTCAGACTATTAGGAAGCAAATGTCCCAGGAGCTCAGAATTCCCCTGCCTGGATCTGGAAGTACTCCTCAGCCATGGCCTGTGCCTCACCCTTCCTTTGCTCACAGGTATCTGTGCCCATCCGTCTGCCAGCCCTGGGCCTAGGTGTGCTGCAGCTACAACTGGGCCTGGATGGGCACCGCACACTGCCCTCTTCTGTGCGCGTCTACTTGCATGGGCGGCAGCTGTCTGTGAGCAGGCATGATGCATTTCCTCTCCACATCATTGACTCGGGCTCCAGTGACTTTGCTCTCAGCAACCGCTACATGCAAGTCTGGTTCTCGGGCCTTACTGGGCTCCCCAAGGTAAAGGGCCAGGGATGGTAGGGAAGGGTGTGCATGTCAGTGGGGTTGTGCAGAGCTGCTTTCCGACCCCAAGTGCTGCTGCCACCTGACAGTGACTTGGGCATGGGCCATCTCTGCTCCAAGTTGACAACATAGGGAAGCTAGGTACATTAGCTTTCTGTTACTGTGACAAATACCTGAGATAGCTGGGGACATATCTCAGTGGTGGAGTACTTGCCCAGCATGCACAAGATCCTGGGTTTGATCCCTAGCACCACAAAATGAAAAACAAAGAAGGAAAAATATACACAAGTATCTGAGATAATCAACTTACAAAGCAAAAAGATTTACTTTGGCTTGTGATTCTCGAAGTTTTCAAGGAGTGGAACCAATACTTTTGGGCCTATGGTGAGGCAGCACTTTGGGCGGGGAGCTGAGAACAGAGTTGTTCACTCATGGCTGGGATGCCCCACTCTCCCCCTCAAGGGCACTCCTCTAGTGACCTAAAATCTCCTACTAGACCCTACCTCTTAACGTTTCTGCTCCCTGCCAATAGCCCCACAACAGAAAACAAGCCTTTACCACATGGACCTTTGGGACACTTAAGATCCAAACTGGAGCACTGGGCTTGGCTCCTCGGGGACGCTAACCCATGCCCTCCAGGGGGCAGGCCTGACATGCTGGTGTGGGGCCAGGGGTCAGGGCTGT
>CM053401.1:130364950-130420033 GCA_028644305.1 Xerus rutilus | reverse complement strand
GTACCGGGGATTGAACTCAGGGGCACTCGACCCCTGAGCCACATCCCCAGCCCTATTTTGTGTTTTATGTAGAGACAGGGTCTCACTGAGTTGCTTAGTGCCTCGCCATTGCTGAGGCTGGCTTTGAACTCGCGATTCTCCTGTCTCAGCCTCCCTAAGTGCTGGGATTACAAGCGTGAGCCACCGCGCCCGGCTTAGGGCTGTGTTTTTTGACAGAGTATCCGAAGGGTGGATGAGGAGCAGGACCAGCAGATGAACATGGAATTCCTCATCTACGGCACCCGTACATCCAAGGACAAGAGTGGGGCCTACCTCTTCCTGCCTGACGGCGAGGCCAAGGTACCTGAGGTTGTCCCACAAAACCTGGCAGGCCCCGGTAGGCTTCACTATCAGGGAGGGCCAGAAGAGGGGTGCAGGCGTCCCTCAGGATGATCACTTCCTGCAGGAGGACTTGTCTTTGCTGTCTTGAGGAGGTCAGCAGGCTGGGCAGCTCAGCACGGGGTGTCAGGCCAGAGCCTGCTGAGATGAGACATCTTGCCCATCCCTGGGCTGCCACCTCCTGGTGTTCTCTACACTATGGGCTCAGTGGCCACATGCTCTTTCTCCAGCCCTATGTCCCCAAGGACCCCCCTGTGCTGCGTGTCACTGAAGGTCCTTTCTTCTCAGAGGTGGTTGCGTACTATGAGCATGTTCACCAGGTGGTCCGGCTTTATAACCTGCCTGGTGAGTCCTGCGGGTGAAGAAGGGTGAGAAAGGAAGTGTGGGCTCCCTGGGCTGCTATGTGCTCCTCCTCCAGCCCCTTCTTTGTTTACACATCTGCTCCCAACAGGTGTATCATATGAGACGGGTATGCTTGATTTTCTTAGAGAAAAGGTCATTCAAAAATGCTCTGGGAATTGCTTGGTGGGGGTTGGGCAGAGCTTCTCCCCAGCTCAGCTTTGATTTCCTGGCCCAGACTCTCAGCCATGGCCTCTCCTCACTTCTCTTGATGCCCTCCCCTTTTTCCCTGTGCCCAGGGGTGGAAGGGCTATCTCTGGATGTGTCATCCCTGGTGGACATCCGGGACTACGTCAACAAGGAGCTGGCCCTGCGCATCCACACAGATATTGACAGCCAGGGAACCTTCTTCACAGACCTCAATGGCTTTCAGGTGATTCCTAGGCTGGAGCCCTGGACCCCACAGAACAGATCTGGACAGTGTTTTTGGCCTCCATCATAGGACATGGGGGGGTGGTCTGCCCTGATGGAGAAATAGAAACTGGAAGTGAAAGTCATCAGGGACACCTTCAGACTGGGGATGCCTTGAGACCCAAAGAGTCCCCAGATGCCCTTGACCTGCTGGCCTTGGCCCCACAGGTGCAGCCCCGGCGGTATCTAAAGAAGCTGCCCCTGCAGGCTAACTTCTACCCCATGCCAGTTATGGCCTACATCCAGGATGCACAGAAGCGCCTCACACTACACACTGCCCAGGCCTTGGGCGTCTCCAGCCTCAGGGATGGTGAGTGGAGAACAGGAGCTGTGCAGAGGGTGTAAGGCAAGGAAGAGCAGCTCATCACACCCTGAGGGCTCTCCGCTCTGTTGGCCTCTCTCAGTGTCTTTCCAGTCTGCACCACTTCTGCACTTGCAGGAGCGATGAGCCATCCTCAGCTCCTGTTAGTCAGCAAGACCCAGGCAAAGGAGGAAAGCAGGTGCCACTGTCTCTTCTCTTAGAGGAGGCAGCTGGGTGGCCACTGAGTGGCAGGTGTCCTGTTAGAGCCCCTCAAGAAGCATCAGGTTATTAAATGGTGACTATCAACTGAGGTGTGTGACCCTTCTCCTGGCCAGAGATGAGATTATGGACAGTTAAAAAGCATACTTGAAGCCAGGTGCAGTGGCGCAAGCCTGTAATCCCAGCACTTAGGGAGGCTGAGACAGGAGGGTCGTGAGTTTAAAGCCAGCCTCAGCAACAGCGAGGTGCTAAGCAACTCAGTGAGACCCTATCTCTACATAAAACAAAATAGGGCTGAGGATGTGGCTCAGTGATCGAGTGCCCCTGAGTTCAATCTCCAGTACCAAAAAAATAAATAAAAAATAAAAAGCATACTTGATGTTATAGTGAAATATTTAGGAGAGGAGAAAAATTTGTCTCGTTCTAATGACCTTCTAAAGGTGAGTAAAAGGATGACATTTTTAAGAATCAAACAAGCTGGACTGCGAGTATACTTCAGTGGTAGTATACACAAGATCTTGAGTTCCATCACCAGCGGTGAAAAAGCAAACAAAACAAAAAACAAGGGCATGAAGAGCACGGGTGTGGCATCAGAGCTGGCCAGCTGGTCATGCTGGGCGAGCTCCAGGTGGGTCCCATAGCCTCAGGGAAAAATGAAGTTTGGATGTGGTGATTTCTGAGGCCCTTGAAGTCTTCCATCTATGGAACAGAGCCTTTGTGAAGGCTGAATTGATTGTGGGTTCAAGGCTGTGTGTGTGGAGTGCGGGAGCGTGGGGCCTGCTTCCTTTGTTGGAGGAATGTGGCTTCACTGTCCTCTGCCCTAGCTGCTCCACCTCGTGATTCCTGACTGCAGCTCAGTGTTCAGTGTTGATAATCTCCCTCTGCCCTGCTGGGATATTGTAAGTTAAGAAATGACTGGGGGTTTTTTTTGTTTTTTGTTTTGGTACTGGGGACTGAACTCGGGGGCACTCGATCACTGAGGCACATCCCCAGCCCTATTTTGTGTTTTACATAGAGATAGGATCTCACTGAATTGCTTAGCACCTCACTGTTGCTGAGGCTGGCTTTGAACTCGCGATTCTCCTGTCTCAGCCTCCCAAAGTGCTGGGATTACAAATGTGAGCCACCATGCCCGGCTAAGAAATGATTGTTTTCTATACAAAGGATTCATTTTAGGTTTTGGAGATGGATTTCTGTGATTGTTCATGGTAAAAAGACTATAGAAGTCAGTTGGGGCTTCAGAGGTGAAAGGGAAGCTGGGCCATCTGTGTGTGAGAAGCTAATGTGGGTTCCCCTCAAGAGAGTTGAGTGCCTGCTTCATGGTGCACACCTATAATCCCAGCATCTTGGGAGTCTGAGGCAGGAGGATGGCAAGTTCAAGGCCAGCCTGGGCAACTTAACAAGACTTAACAAAGTAAAAAAATGGGCTGGGCATGTAGCTCAGTGAACCCTTGGGTTCAATTCCCAGTACTACCAAAAAACAAAACAAAACAAAAAAAAAGCTGGGGAAAAGTTATCCTAGCATCTGCCAGCTTGTGAGCCTCTTCCCCAAGTATATTCCAAAAAAGAAAGCTGAGTTGGTCATCTGCCATCTCTTTTCCACAAGACAGCCCAGAGCCCTGTTGAACCTCTGCCTGATCTGCTTTCTGCATGAGGAGCACTGGCCCTACACGGCCTCTGTACAACTCAGCTTCTGACAGATGAGGCCATCAGACCAAGTCTGGCCTGCTGGGCCTTCTGGCTGTCCCCAGGGAAAAGGCAGGAGAACATGCTTTTTTAGTTATAATTGAATCTGCCCCGTCTGAGAAAACTTGCCCCAGATGAGGGAATCTGCAGCAATGCTGCAGATGGTGGTGGTCTCAGTTTTCTGTTTTTTTATTATGTGGCCAGTCCTTTTTTTTTTTGGTACTGGGGATTGAACTCAGGGGCACTCGACCACTGAGCCACATCCCCAGCCCTATTTTGTGTTTTATGTAGAGACAGGGTCTCACTGAGTTGCTTAGCGCCTCGCTGTTGATGAGGCTGGCTTTGAACTCGCGATTCTCCTGTCTCAGCCTCCCTAAGTGCTGGGATTACAGGCTTGAGCCACCGCCCCTGGCTGTGTGGCCAGTCTTTTTTTTTTTTTTTTTTTTAATTTTTTTTTTTTTTTAGTTGTAGGCGGACAGAATATCTTTATTTTTTTATTTTTATGTGGTGCCAAGGATCGAACACAGTGCCTCCCACGTGCCAGGCGAGCACGCTACCACTGCGCCATAACCCCAGCCCCTGTGTGGCCAGTCTTAATAGGGTTTCCTGCTTGGGTCCCCTGGCCCTAGGTCTCGCTCCTAGGTCGCAGAGAATGAGCTACCAGGGTTAGCCTGTCCCTTTTGACGCCTCTTATTTCCTTATCTGTTAAAAAAAAAAAAAAGGGAGGGGGCACATTCAGCTCCTTCCTGGTTTTTGAATGACTTACCTTCTTGTCTGCCTTCCTGGGCTGAGGGCCTGTGACTGGGATTCTTCTCTCAGGCCAGTGTCTGCTTAGGGATGGGGTTGGCAGTTTGTAGACTCACTGTTAACTTCCCCAGGCCAGCTGGAGGTGATCTTGGACCGTCGGCTAATGCAGGATGACAACCGGGGACTAGGCCAAGGACTCAAGGACAACAAGAGAACCTGCAACCGTTTCCGCCTCCTGTTAGAACGGCGAACTATGGGCAGTGAGGTAAAATCTGATCCCAGTGCCCAGGGAGCCAGAACAAGCTCATTCTTATGGGTGGCCCTAGGGGTTCTGGCCAAGGATTTGAGCATAAGTAGAGGAGGGCAAGGGATAGACAGAGAGGGCTTAATTCCTGGGTTGTGGCGGGAGGCTATCTGGCATTTTGTGACCCATCTCATGCAACCTGGCACCCCCTCTCTGGCCATACCCTGTTGCCTGAGTTCCCTTCATGTTCATTTGCCACCTTCCTCTGTGCTATCCCTGTCTTCCTTCCCTTGCTCCCAACATTTTCTAACCTTCTGCTCCAACCCTGCTCATAATCATGGCTTTCTTTGCCCCCACCAGCCAGGCTATTTCTCCAAACTGGCAGCCATGTTTAGGGACTTGATCTTTCACAGCAGCAGGAGCAATGACCAAGAGGTAAGGGCCAGCGGTGGGAATGGAGAACTAGTATGAGCAAGCTGTCACTGTAGCTGGAGCCTGCTGTCCAGTGTCACATGTCTGTGGCTCAGTCATTCCTTCACCACCTGGATACTGAGCCCCTGCTGTGCTGTAGGAAGTGAGGGAGCCATCAGTGCATATGATGCTGCTGACTTCTAGCAATTTCCCCGTGAGTAGGGGTAGGGTCTGCTCTGAGTATAAAAGTATAGGGTAGAAGTGCATGTGACCCCCTGGTCCTGAGGACCTCAAGAACAATTTCCTTGGAGAATGTGTCTTCCAAGCTCTGCTTTGATAAGTAGGGATATGATTTAAACACATGAGCTGAGCATAATGGCACGTGCCTGTAATCTTAGTGACTTAGAAGGCTTAGGCAGGAGAATCTCAAGTTTGAGGTCAAGCCGGGCGCAGTGGCACAAGCCTGTAATCCCAGCACTTAGGGAGGTTGAGACAGGAGAATCGCGAGTTTAAAGCCAGCCTCAGCAAGGGCAAGGCACTAAGCAACTCAGGGAGACCCTGTCTCTACATAAAACACAAAATAGGGCTGGGGATGTGGCTCAGTGGTTGAGTGGCCCTGAATTCAATCTCCAGTACCAAAAAAAAAAAAAGTTTGAGGTCAGACTCAGGAACTTAGCAAGACTGTCTCAAAAAGGACTGGGGGCCTGGCGTGGTGGCACATGCCTGCAATCCCAGCATCTTGGGAGGCTGAGGCTAGAAGATTACAGTTAAGCCAGCCTTAGCAATTTAGTGAGGCCCTAAGCAACTTAGCAAGACCCTGTCTCAAAAAAAAAAAAAAGGACTGGGGATGTAACTCAGTGATCAAGTGCCCCTGGGTTCAGTCCCCAGTACCAAAACACAAATACATATACACACACCAGTGCATGGGTGGGTGGAAGGCGGGAAAGAATATGAATGGGCAATAGCAGTTCATTGAGTTAGACTAGAGCTACACTGTCCATGATGGTAGCTACCATCCACATGTGGCTATGCAAATAAAATGAAATTAGGAATTCAGTTTTTTATTCATACTGGCCACGTTTCAAATCCTCAGTGGTCCCAAGTAGCTAGTGCAGTTAGAGTGTATTTCCATTATTGCAGAAAGCTCTGTAGGCCAGTGCTGGGATAGAACATTGTGGGAATAGAGTAGGGGCAGACTACAGAGGCCATGAATGTTTGGCCAGAGTCTGGACACCAGGGAAAGACCTGGGCAAGGAAGGACACTGCACAGACTGCTCTCATTATGTCACTCCAACAGCAGGGAGCAGGTGGCTTTGTGTGAAAGAAGTCAGGCAGGAGTAAGGATTTAAAAGTTGTTCAAATAGAAAGTGTTGGTGGCTTGAACTAAAAGCAGGCCATAGGTGGGAGAAAGGAACTTGGGTGGCTATTGGGATACTGCAGAGGTGGAATGGAGGATGGTTTGGTAACCACCTGTCCCTAGAGATCAAGGTAGAAGGAAATGAGATTCTGGGTTACTAGAAAGAGAGTGGTACTAGGAACAGAAATCAGAATACAGCAGCAGCCTTGAAGGGAAGTTCCACATAGACCCATGAGTGTGACACGTGGGGGAGCTGTCTTAAGCAGTAGTCTTCAGTTGGCAGAGCCATAGGGATGACGGTCCTGAGTATCAAGCTAGCACTGTGGACATGGTGTTACTGGAGACCACAGGATGGCTCAGAGCACTTCTTTATCCAAGGCCCATCTTCCATGGTGAAGTGTGTGTCTTCATTTCCCACCTGCACTGAGGATCTCTGATGGGAGATGTCACTGATGAGTGTTGCTCATGATGTGTTATGGAATAATAATAATAATAATAATAATAATAATAATAATGTGGAGAAGAAATGGCCTTGTGAAATAGCCCTCTAATTTGGGTGTCATGGGAAGTAGTCACAATGAAGGGTTAAAGGTGCAGGACCTGGAGCCAGGTAGTGCCTGCATCCAGATACACCAGGAAAGCTCTTGCTGAAGGAACTGATCTGGTGTACTGTTAGCCTGCCTTACCTTTACCCATTAGCCTGGCTTTGCTCTCTCATTCACATCTTGGGTCCATCTTGCAGGTCCAAGAAGGCCGCTCTACCAGCTATCCATCCCTCCTCAGCCACCTGACTTCCATGTACCTGAATACCCCTGTGCTTGCCCTGCCTGTTGCCAAGAGGCAGCTCCCAGGCTCCGGCCTGCACTCATTTCATCCTCTGGCTTCCTCACTGCCCTGTGACTTCCACTTGCTCAATCTGCGTACGCTCCCAGGCGAGGTGAGTGTCCCTCTGAGCTCGGAACTTCCAGGACCAAATTCTGGTCCCCCTCACTCCTTGTTCCCAGCACTGCCTTTTGCTGCCTCTCTGAACTCTGTAGAGCCCCTGCCACTCATTGTCTTTCCTCCTGTCACCCAGGAGGATAACTTGCCCTCGGCAGATACTGCATTTATCTTACACCGCAAGGGATTTGACTGCAGCCTTGAGGCCAAGAACTTGGGCTTCAACTGTACCACAAGCCAGGGCAAGGTGAGTGGGCCCCAAGTGTGGAAGGTGAAAACTCCTGATGAGCAGGGGAAGGGAAGCTGAGCTTCTCAGAATGGCGGGAGCAAGAGCTTGTGGAGAGAGGACTAGGGTTGGACAGCAGGATGGGAGAAGAAAGTGTCACCCATTCCAGAGCTTTCCATAGAGAAAGGAGGAAGCCACTGAACGTGTTTTCAGTAACCGAGGTCTGGTAGGGGCAGCTCCAGACATGGCATGGAGCTGGAGAACTTCTGTTCCCTTAGGAGGGACCTGTATAGAGCAGAGTAGAAAACACAAGACACATAAAACCAAAACCATGATGCTGGTTCTTTGTGAGCTGTATTTGAGGTTTCAGTTGGCATTAAATGCCTTCATATGCCAGACCCTTTGCAGGGCACTGGTGATTTAGAAGTGAACAAGATGTGATCACTGTCCTCAAAGTGGTCACTGCTCAGTGAAATGATTCCCACCCTGAGGTCTACAGATGGGCTTTGGGGTCGAACAAATCTCAGTGAGCCCTGGAGGTTGGACACCAAAGTATATATGAAGCCTTGCTTTTTTTTTTTTTTTGAGGTATTGGAACCTAGGGTTTTGCACATGGTAAGCAAGTGCTGTAATGTTGAGCTATTGAGCTACACCCCCAGCTCTGTCAGATTACTAAAGAGGTAACACTAGTGATGTAGATGAAAAGTGTTACTATTTAGTGTAGGAGTGCCCAGCACAACCCTGTGTCTTCTCTCTCCACAGGTAGCCCTGGGTAGCCTTTTCCATGGCCTGGATGTGGGGTTCCTGCAGCCAACTTCCTTGACACTATTGTACCCTCTAGCCTCACCCTCCAACAGCACTGACATCTATCTAGAACCCATGGAGATTGCTACCTTTCGCCTCCGGTTGGGTTAGGGCTTCTTGTGGCCTGAAGAAAAAGTTCATCCACGAAGACTGCCTCTTAACACTGAGAATGGGTTGGACAAGCCACACTGAGTATCCCATTCTAATCTGCCTTCAGAACCTGACAGACTGGGCTCTGCTTTCATCTTGTTTATTGTTGCTTCTGTATTTGGGGTAATGCCCAGTGGTGGGCAGGGAGGGCAGATGCTGGTGAGATGTGGAAGAGGAAGCCATTGGTCATGGTTGGTGGTGCCAGACTCTGCTCTAGGTTGTGATGGCCATGTGCCTGGGCACAAGCTCAGGTACCCATCCTTTTCCCAAAGTGAGATGTGAGAGGAGCAGGAGCCAACAGGAGGTCAGGGAAGCTAGGTAGGTAAGGCCCAGTGTTAGGTGACTGCAGATGAGAGCTTACTCTAGGGGAATCCTGTGGTGATGTAGAGACCCTGTATCTTGGTATAAGGAGCAGGATCAGTGGGAAGAGAAGGATGGGGACCCACAGTTAGCAATGGGGTGGAGAAGTAAAAGGAACTCCTGTTTCTCCTAAGGGCCTGAAGGCTTTGCTGCTTTGTGTGATGGCTCTACCCTAAATGCCACTGGGCCTGCACATCCTGGCTGGGGGCTGCAGGATGGCGGGAAGGACTCACTAGAGACTTATGGCCAGAGGGCACAGAACATTTCAGATACCAAACCCCCCCCCCCCCGTCTCAAATTGGGCAGTTTGTGTGTTGATTTATGGGATCAGTGGCTGGGGCTTAGGGGGTTTTCCACCCTACCTGACTCCTGTTTTTTCTCTTTACTCCCTGTACCACTGTCCCCAAGAACTTCCTACCATGGGACGGGGGGGTGTTGGTCCTGGCAAACTTCCTTTCCCTGGAAAGAAAGTGAAGCCTCCAAGACCTTCCATGCGTGGGCAACTTGAGATGACTTTCAGTGCCATGCCTAGCAGGCTGCGAAGCCTCACCTTTGGCCCGTCCTTCTACAGTGTTCAGTTCTTGGCGTGGGGGATGAGAGATGTGTGGACTAAATTAGGAAGCAGTAGCACTGCTCACAAGTCTTCATTTCAGCTTCAAATAATAGAGAAAAAATTTATAATAGTCTCTATAGATGCTGAAAAGATATTTGATAAAATTAAAATCCACCCTTAGGGCTGGGGATGTGGCTCAGTGAAGAGAGTGTTTGCCTAGCAAGCATGAGGCTCTGGGTTTGATCCCCAGTATCACAGAAATTAAATAAAATCTACCCCTTCTTAAAATTCTAAGAAAGACAAGAAAGAAACTTTTTGATCTAAAGGTCTGTGTCAGAAACAGTTAATGGCATTCTGAAGAGTCAAACACCATTAAGCATTCCCACTGAGAGAAACTAGCCAGGGGTGCTGGTATTGAGCAATGTCTGGCATTACCCCTGCAACAAGACAGGTAAGGAAGGTAAGGAAGGATTATAATTGCCATCATCTATAGACCCTAAAGCAGCCTACCTGTGAAATCCAGCAGAATTGGCTGAAGACCTAGGAAGAGCATTCTGTAAATTGAGCCAATGCTAAACATGTTCCTGTAAAGATTTTGGTTCTCCCTAAATGGGCTCAAATTCAATGTAATTCCAGTGAGATTGGATACTTTTTGAAATTCGGTAGATTCTGAAGTTCATTTGGAAGAGTAAAGGCGTGAGAATATCAAGACATCTCTGAAGGGTGATGAGTCCGGTGTTGGTACTGAGGTGGATAAAAGGCACTTGTCCTACCAGATTTCCCAGAGGACTCTCTTGCTAGCATGAATTTAATTGGTATGACAGACTGGGTCAGACAGACTGATGGGATAGTATGGAGAGTCCAGAAACAGGCCCAGGTACATAGGGATTTAGTATATGATAACATTTTTAATGGGGGAAAAGATGGATAATTTAATAAATAATACTTTGAGATGACTTATTAGAGTAAGATCTCTACCTCAGTTTCCACAAAAATTAGTTTGAGAGGGGAAAAAACAAATTACTCGAGAAAATATATTTTTATAACTGATATGGGAAGGTCTTTTGAAAACATGAAACCACAAAATTGAGTTGCTGTGCTATGATAAATAATCAAGGTTGAAACAAATGTCAGATATAGGAGAAAATATTTGCAGTGTACTAAAAATCAGTATGATTAGGAGACAAGTTTGCTTTAGGGTCCTTAAAGTCACTGGGGGCCTGCCAGGAGCCACCTAAAATCTCAAGAGTGACGAGGCCAAGTTCTTGTGGGTTTGCCGGAGTCTACACCAACATCAGGCCACAGCTCATGGAATCCTGTCCATAACATGATGGAAGAAATAAGGTAACGAATGTGCAGTACTTAGCATAGTGCCTGGTACACAGAAGAGCTCCACAAATAGGAGTTATAATCATATTGGTAAAGGTTGCTAAGGAATTGCAGCAAGTGTTATTTGCTAGTATATGATTTGTAATCAAATGACAGGGGAGAATCTGTGAACCCCTAGGAAATCAGCAGAATAAAGGATATTATCTTTGGAGGTCTTAGACGTGCAATGAAATTATTTGTCTTGACAGGAATTATGTTTAATCCTATACACAAGCCTTTTAAAATGATAAGGCAGCATTGTTCAAGATATGGTCCAGAGCCTGGCATGGTGACACACACCTGTAATCTGCTGAGACAAGAGGATTCCCAAGTTTGAGGTCAGCCTCAGCAACTTGGTGAGACCCTGTCTCAAAACAGAGGGCTGGGGAATCTAGCTCAGTGGTAAAGCCCTCCTGTGTTCAATGTCCTGTACCCAAAAAAAAACAAAAAACAATAGTGTTTCAGAGATCACCAGAGTTCCCTGTTGGAAGTATAGGTTTGTCTTGTTCTAAATAGGGCTTGTCCTTTAGTCTAGGTGTTGCAGTGATGTCTAGGGCAGAGCCACAGCTGTCTTAAGTCTGATGCTATAACAAGAGCAAGAAACAAAAGCCTGCTTTAGTGCATAGCAGTACTTTGAACTTGTCTGGGAGCAAGTGGCCAAAAAAAATTTTTTGTGTGTGGAAAGGAGGGTACTGGGGATTAAACCCAGGGGTGCTATGCCACTGAGCTACATCCCACTCCTTTTTGAGTCAAAGACTTACTAAATTGCCCAGCCTGGCCTCAGTCTCCTGAGCCACTGGGATTATAGGCATGCACCACTGCACCAGGCTAGAATTTGCATTTTAAATAAGCACCCAGTTGATTCTTGTGAGCACATGATTTGTAAATGGGCCTACTGTTTTAAAGCAAGCAGCAACCCTTAATCATGGAGATCCAGCACTGAGGCCTCACAGTTCTGAGGATTATAATCAAACCTGGAACCAGAACACAACAGAAGCAACTTCGCCCACCAAAAATAAGATTTGATTGCTCCCTGCAACCTTCCATCTACTTGGAACCACAGTTTCCTTTGAAGAGCAAAGAGTTGTATGGCTAGTTGGAAGAATGGAAAGGCAGACACGGGCAAACAAAGAGCTGGGTCTTTCCATGCAGAATGAAGCAGGCCCAATGTTCAGATGTGGCTCACCTAAGGCATGATTATAATCTTGAACACCTGTGCATATAATGTCTTTATCCTGAACTTGACCTGCTTGATGTGATTGTGGACAGCAAAAAGAAATAGGCACTCGGGGAGGGGGAATCACTCTAGGGTGGTAGGAATGAGATCATCCAAGATAGATCTCTGAACAAAATCTTTGTTCTTGTGGGCACTGTGGCGCATACCTATGATCCCAGTGACTCAGGAGGCTGAGGCAGAAGGATTATGAGTTCAAAGCCAGCCTCAGGAATTTAGGGAGACCCTGTCTCAAAACAAAAAGGACCTGGGTGCAGTGGTGCACGCTTGTAATCCCAGCATTTTGGGAGGCTGAGATAAGAGAATCGCGAGTTGAAAGCCAGCCTCAGCAACAGTGAGGCACTAAGCAACTCAGTGAGACCCTGTCTCTAAGTAAAACACAAAATAGGGCTGGGGATGTGGCTCAGTGGTCGAATATACCTGAGTTCAATCCCCAGTACCAAAAAACAAAACAAAACAAAAAGGGCCAGGTGTTGTGGTGCATGCCTATAATCTCAGTGGCTCGGGAGGCTGAGGCAGGAGGATCGCGAGTTCAAAGCCAGCCTCAGCAACGGTGAGGCACTTAGCAATTCAGTGAGACCCTGTCTCTAAATAAAATACAAAATAGGGCTGGGGGTGTAACTCAGTGGTTAAGCATCCCTGGGTTCAATTCCCAGTACTAAAAAAAATAAAACTTTGTTCTTCCCTAATAAAAATGTATGCAAAGGACAAACTTCAAGGGGCAAGTTTCAATAAGGAGATACTAGATTAGATCCTTTACAATATAACTCAACTTAGGGTCAGTGGGAAAAAAATCCAGATCATAATTGCCAGGACCAAAAGGATATGCAAAGTCTTGATCCAATTGGACTACTGACTTTGGACCTCCCTAGTAGAGAATAAACCTGAACTGAAAGTGAACTCCATAAAATTAGTGTAGCCTAGGCACAGGACACCTAAGTAGAGCTGGAGGTATCTAGAATGTGATAGGGTTGAAGATTTGACACAAGATAGAGGCCTTGAGAAGGTCCCTCAGGGGAAAGATTTCCTTTTAAGAATGCAGTGCCAGGGTTTTGAATGTGTCCCTCCAAAATTCATGTTGAAACAATCTCCAATGCAACAGTATGAAGAGGTGGGGCCTTTGGGAGATGATTAGGTCTTAAAGGTTTCTTCCTGGTGAATAAGATTAAGGCCCTTGTAAAAAGCCTCATGCCCTTCCCATTCCAAACAAAGCAAAGTGACAAAAAATACTGGGGGTGTAGATGTAGTTCAGTGGTAGAGCTCCAATCCCTGATAACACACACACAGAAAAATTCTGAAGCTGGATGGTGATGATAGTTATACAACAATGTGAATATACATTTTTCCTCCTTTTTGTGTCTGGTTGTGGGGATTAAACTCATGAGGTGCTCTACCCCTTAGCCACATCTGTATCCTTCTTTTTTGGGGGGCGCTGGGGATTGAACCCAAGGCCTTGTGCATGCTAGGCAAGCACTCTACCAACTGAGCTACATCCCCAGCCCTCTATCCCTTATTTTTGACACAGTCTTACTAAGTTGCACAGAGACTGGCCTCAAACTTGAGATCCTCACTTTGGGAGGCTGAGACAGGAGAATTGCGAGTTCAGAGCCAGCTTTAGCAATGGCGAGGCACTTAGCAACTCAGTGAGACTGTTTCTACATGAAACATAAAATAGGGCTGGGGATGTGGCTCAGTGGTACCCCTGAGTTCAGTCCCAGGTACCCAAAACAAAATAAAACAAACTTGAGATCCTCCTGCCTTGGCCTCCTGAGGCACTTGGATTACAGGTGTGCACCACCATCCTGGCACGTAAATATACTTAATGCCACTTATGGCCAGGCATGGTGGCACACACTTGTAATCTCAGCACTTTGGGAGCCTGAAACAGGAGAATCGCGAGTTCAAAGCCAGCTTCAGCAACGACAAGGTGCTAAGCAACTCAGTGAAACCCTGTCTCTAAATAAAACACAAAATATAGGGTTGGGGTTGTGGCTCAGTGGTCCAGTACCCCTGAGTTCAATCCCTGGTACCAAAAAAAAAAAAAAAAAAAAAGATGGCTCTAAGATGGTAGATTTTCTTACATTTTTACCGTAACTTAAAATTCTTTTAAGAGCTGGAGGTGTAGCTCAGTGGTAGCGTGTGTGCTTAGCATGCAGGAGTCCCTAGGTTTAATCCACAGCACCAGAACAAAACCCCCAAACAACAACAAAACCCTTTTGCCTGGTTCAGTGGTGAATGCCTATAATCTCAGCTATTCTGGAGATTGAGGTGGGAGGATCTTGAGCCCACAAGTTCAAGGCCAGCCTGGGTAACACAGCCAGACATCTCTTTTATTTATTTTTTTAAGAATTGATCCTTTCCTTCTCAGCTTTGTTTTTTAAATTTTCTTTAGTTTAATTGACCTTTATTGTATTCATTTATTTATATGTGGTGCTGAGAATCGAACCCGGTGCCTCACAAATGCTAGGCAAGCAAGCACTCTACCACTGAGCCACAAACCCAGCCCCAGACATCTCTTTAAAAAAAAATTTTTTTTTCTGATGTCTATCTCATAACAAAGGAAGTAACTTTTAAAAGGGTTATATAGTAGCCGGGCACAG
Source organism: Xerus rutilus (assembly GCA_028644305.1). Classification (NCBI taxonomy): domain Eukaryota; kingdom Metazoa; phylum Chordata; class Mammalia; order Rodentia; family Sciuridae; genus Xerus; species Xerus rutilus. The sequence goes on along the minus strand of CM053401.1, from coordinate 130,405,646 downwards.
TGGCACAAGCCTGTAATCGCAGCACTTTGGGAGGCTGAGACAGGAGAATCGTGAGTTCAAAGCCAGCCTCAGTGAGACCCTGTCTCTACATAAAACACAAAATAGGGCTGGGGATGTGGCTCAGTGGTCGAGTGCCCCTGAGTTCAATCTCCAGTACCAAGAAAAAAAAAAAAAGGTTATCTTGTGACAGGCTTCATCTTTGCATTCTAAAGGTACAGAGGGGATCAATGTTTATTAAATGTTCTAAAACTTTAAAATGTTTAACTTCAAATCACTTAAAAACTGCAGGCTTATTTGTGTTTTTATTAGTGTATTATAGCTATACACAATAGGTTCATTTTGACATAATCACACATGTGGAATATAAATTGACCCATTTCAGTCCCCAGTCCCTTCTCCCTCCTTCTCCTTTACTCCACTTCTCCCCATCTGTTTTTATAAATCAGTATTTTATACATAAAGATGGAATTCACCTGGTACATGCACACAGCACAATGTTGTCAACCTCATTCCACTGTTCCTCCCCTTTCCTGTCTCTCCCTTAACCCCTACTTCTCCATTCCACTGATCTCCCATTTTCATGGTGTCTCCTCTCCCCATTTTCCCATTTATTTGCTCTAGCTTCTCTGTATGAGGAAACATTTGACCTTGACTGATTTATTCCACTCAGCATTTTCTCCAGTTCCATTTATGTATAGCAAATGCCATAATTTCATTCTTTATAGCTGAGTAAAACTCCATTGTGTGTGTATGTATATATATGTGTGTGTGTATATTTAAGTGTAAGGAAGTAAAAAAAAAATCTTGTAATCGCCCTTCCACAAAAAGAAATATATATATACGTATGTATACATATACGTATATATATATATCTTTGGTACTGGGGACTGAGCCACTGAACTACACTCCCAGCCCTTATTGAGACAGGGTATCGCTAAATTGCCCAGACTAGCGTTGAATTTGAGATCCTCCTGCCTCACAGCGTCCCAAGTCGTTGGGATTACAGGAGTGGGCCAGTGCACCCGACGCAAAACTGATTTAAAAAAAAAATTAAAACCAAAATGTACCATAACCTGGTCTAGGGTAAGAGGATCACGCTGAACGGGCTTCATCTGGTTACCCGGGACCATCTTGAAACGGTTTTATTTCAAGGTCAGCTTTTCTTTCTTTTTTGTTGCCCTTCACCTACTTTTTTCGAGGACCCTTACACTGGGACCTTCATTTGGTTAAATAATCACCGTGGTCCTACTTAGAACAAGTTTTTTTTTTTGGTTCTTGATTGACCTTTATTTATTCATTTATATGCGGTGCCGAGGATCGAACCTAGTGCCTCCCACATGCGAGGCAAGCGCTCTACCACTGAGCCACAATCCCAGCCCATTGAAACAACTTTTTTGTAACAACTTCTTGGTCCCAAGTTTGAGGGCTTCTCAATACAGCTAAAAAAGCCTCCGCGGCTAAGCATTGACCAGCAAACCAACAACAGATTCCCACTGGAATCACCTCCCCAGGGCCACTTCCGGGGCTTCCGGAAATTCCTGTTGCTTAGCAACCGCGGGAACACCCAGTCTCATAAGGCGAGGTGGACTGCCAATCACCGAGTTCTCCTGGCGGTCTATGGTAGAAAACACAAGTCCTCCACTGACTGGCTCCTGTTGATGCTGCGGTCTCTCAGTGCCCAGAGAGAGTTGCCAGTAAGCGGTGGCACTACTTTCCAGTTCTTTTAATGGAGACACTTTTTGTCTCGTAATCTGACCCTCATAATGACTCACCCCAACTGACTGATAAAGAAGCCAGGCTCCAGGGGTTGACGCCGCCAATCTGAGGGAGCTGACACTGGGGACACATTTTTGGAACCCTGCCTTGTGGAGGACGAGCATACAATATACTGGTGTCCACTGAGGAGGCTGGAGAAGGAGGATGAGCAACTTAAACTTTACCCCACTTTCTTTATTTTCCACAATGACATTTAAACCAGTGTTTATACAAGCACAAGTCCCTAAAGGGCTAGAGATCTTACCATACAAAATAGTAAACAGACCCAGGACTTAGGGGAAAGCAGTGACTGCATTAGAAATGGATGGAGTACATCTGATCCCCACATTGCAGACTCAGTTTAGTTGGTGGGAAACCTTCAGAGTAAGAAAACGCAAGAATTTTTAACCTTCAATATGCGGGCTGAGTGAAGTATGGAGGGAAATCAGGAGGCACTGAAAAACTTAAGTATGAATCTGGTCTAGCCTGGGAAGGCTAGAGTCTGCCACCGATGGCTCCTAGCGCTGCTCAGAGTGTCAGCCCGCGCTCCTTGAACAGCTGCTTTAGAGCCTCTTCCATTTGTTGGTTTGTTCCCTGAAGCCCCTTCACCACCTGCGCTGCCCACTCGAAGTATTCCTGGACTCGATGTTCTGACCATCCTGCATAAGAGTGGACAGAAACCTGCTTATGTGATGTCAAGGACAGAATTGCCTTTTACCTACTTTTTTGGAGGGCTTGGTGCAGGGCCACGAAATGTATTCCTTATGGAATGATCTGTCTTGAAAACTTTCTAGCCCGGCACAGTGGCGCACACCTGTAATCCTAGCACTTTGGGAGGATGAGACAGGAGAATTGCGAGTTCAAAGCCAGCCTCAGCAACGGCGAGGCGCTAAGCAATTCAGTGAGACCCTGTTTCTAAATAAAACACAAAATAGGGCTGGGGATGTGGCTCCGTGATCGAGTATCCCTGAGTTCAATTTCCAATACCAGAAACAAAACAAAACAAAACAAAAAACCCTTCCTCTTGGCCCAGCTATTTTCACCTTATGAAAGACCATTCTAGTAGGATTAGTTTGGGGAATTGAGAATGCCTCGACACCCCCGCCCCCAACACACTGGATTGACCAACTTGTGATTTTAAAAGGGGGATAGCTCTTCACTTTCCCTCAGAACCAGTGGGGAAACATACCCTCAGGGGTGCAGCGATTGAGGTCCCTCAGATTGTGCAGCTTGTCTGCCAATTTCACCAGTTTGGCCCCTGGGCTGCTGTGAGGCGCCTGCTCCACCTGTTGCCGCTTTCTCTCCAGCTTGGGCAGACTCTTGTCATCTGTTACCTCCTCCACCAAGCGCCGCACCTGTGCCCCAAAGTGCAGCTCCACCTCATCCAGGGTGGTGTCTGTGTCTTCCACCGTGTCATGAAGTAGGGCCGCCTGGGGACAGGCTCCCTTTCAGCCCTGTGATGCCAACCAAGGGTGCCCATTGCTGAAGGGGACCTCTGATCCCCACCCTAACCTCCTGGCCAAGAGTGAGTAAAGTTACCTGTAAGACCACAATGTCAGTGATTCCCGCCTCATGGGTCAGGATACGAGCCACACCTGGCAGGGCAAAGCAGGAAGTAAGATCGGAGAGAGCCTTATTGTTTTGGATTTTGGAGAAGCAAACGTAGCCCTTCACTAGCTGAGTGACCTTGAGCGAATCTCTTATTCTCTTGGGGTGTTCACCGTACTAAGGGAATAATCATGTCTGCCGCCCCAGGTTGTTGTGAGGATTAAACGTCATACCTCACAAACAGTATCTGACACAAAGCTTGGGACAAAGTAGGTGCTCAATGAGGTGCACGCCCTTCACGTTCCCTTCCCAGTCCCCCTCCCCCAGGCGCCGCTAGGGGTGCTCCCTGGTCCGCGCGCCCACCGATGGGGTGGTTGATGTAGGGGGTCCCTTCTGGATCCTTCCGACGCTGCTGTCTGTGCTTCCGAGCCGCAAAGTCTGCAGCCTCCAGCAGCTGAGCTGCTTCCGAGCCCATAGCGCGGATGGCGCCCCGGACTGTGACAGGGGCGGTCTGATCGGAGCGTTTACAGCGCCTCCTGGCGCCTCGGAGGCCCAGGGATTGGGGAGGCTCTGATTCTAACAAGCTGCAACAGACTGGTTCCTCTTGGGGCCAAGATCCTGGCACAGAGAACAACTGGTATGGGGAGCTGCATTCAGCATCACAGCCCCTGTTCAGTGTGCTCCACTGGGGGTTCAAGAAGAACAATAGTCTGGGTGCTGGGGTTGTAGCTTAGCGGTAAAGCTCTTGCCTAGCTCGTATGAGGCATTGGATTCGATCCTCAGCATCACATAAAAATAAACAAATAAAATAAAGAAGAACATAGTCTGGCTCTTTGGGAACCCATAATCTGTGGAGAGAGGTGAGAGGACAAACTAGAAATAAGGCAGTGGCCTCACAGTATGCTGAGTCCAGTGCTCAAAGGTATAGGAGACTACAGGGTCCACAGAGAAAGAAAATTCAACTAGCCTCAGAGTCAGAGACAGCTTCTACCAAGAGGTAAAGGCATTATTTAACCTGTCAGTGCACTGAAACATGTTTAAAGGGCTCCAAAAATAGTTTTCCCTGAGGGTGTGGGTCCTGTTATTATGGGCAACCAGCTCCACCTTTGGGCCCAGGAGAAACTAGGGCCCGACCTTCTGGAAAACTGGATCCTAAACTGGGAGCCCTGTCTAACTGCTTCAAATTTAGACCTCCAGTCAGCAGTGGTGTTTCCACAGGACTGCCTTTGTCCTCAGTGCTCAGGTAAAATTTGAGTTGCTTTCTTGTTCCATAGGGCCCCTGTTTTGGTCTCCAGGTAACTGCTGTGGGCCCCTGGGGTGTTGAGTCTTGTCTCTGCTGTTTTTGGAGCATGATGTTGTCTAGCCTGGGTAGGTGCTGTGATAACACTTAACTCTGGTGGCTTGGATCTTCTGGAGAAATTCCTTGTCTTAGGGGATGGCAGCCATGAGGTATGAGGGGTCAGAGAGACCTGGAGATGGCCCAATGGGCTTCCGTGAGAGATGGAGTTGGCTTGTTGCTAAGTATACTCCAATCAGACAGGTAGTTTTTGTGTTTTGCTGGTAGCTGGGGGAGATGAGGCTCAGGAGGAAAGTTAATGAAGAGACTCAGCCCTGGTTTACAGCTAGATTTGGTGGTTGCCATGTTTCAGTGGTTAGGGAGGGAAGCTCCACAAGCTGAAACAGAGGTATCTAGGTCCTGAAATGAACCATCAGAATTCCCAGGGCTTCCGTGGCAGCCTAGAAGTTGAAGAGTGAGTAAATAACAATATATTTGACTCTAAATACTTGTCTATTTTTCAGGCCAATGGCTTATTTTCTGTCTCGTCCTTCATTCCCTCCTCTATTCCTCTGAGCCTTATCCCTTTTTGCTCAGAAAATCTTAGGTAGTTTAGAAGCATAGGCCTAACTTTTTCCAGCAGGAGATAAAAAGGGTGGCTTTCATCTCTCTAGAAGCCTATGGTAGAGGAGCTTCTGCTTTGTGTTAATGGTGCCTAAGGGTGTGCTTTTGTGTTTATTTATTTACTTTATTTATGCAGTACTAGGGATTGAATCCAGGGGCTCACTCATGCTAGGCAAGTGCTCTATCACTGAGCTACATCCTCAGGCCTTTCTTTCTGTTGGTTTTAAATTTTGAGACGAGGCCTTGCTAAATTGCCCAAGTTGTCCTTGAACTTTCTATCCTACTTGCTTCAGCCTCCTAAGTAACTGGGATTATAGGCATATGACCACTCATCATCCCAAGCCAATGCCTTTATTTTTTTGTTTGTTTGTTTGTTACTGGGGATTGAACCCAGGGCCTTGCTCATACTAGGCAAGCACTCTACCACTGAACTACATCTCCATCCCTTTTATTTTATTTTGATACTGGAGATTGAACTCAGGGGCACTCGACCACTGAGCCACATCCCCAGCCCTATTTTGTGTTTTATGTAGAGACAGGGTCTCACTGAGTTGCTTGGTGCCTCACCATTGCTGAGGCTGGCTTTGAACTCGGGATTCTCCTGTCTCAGCCTCCGTAAGTGCTGGGATTACAGGCTTGTGCCACCGCGCCCGGCTCCTTTTATTTTTAATTCCTTGTTTTCTGCAGCCATGGCTTAGATAGAAAGATGACGGGGTTCCTAGGATCAAGGCTGAGGTGGAGGTGACTTCTCATGGACTTCCAGAAAAAGAGGCCAGGCCTCTTGATGACAGGCCTGTCAGTGGGGCTGCTGCTGTTCTTCAGTTGGATGACCTTTGCCCAGCCGACCTCTCTCTCAGGTACAGCACTCTCCCATCCCCTGCAGCTGGTAGGGGCTATTTGGGAAGATGGTGAGGAGGGGAGGAAGGGACCTTCTGTTCTGGTAAGGGATAATCGCTTTTCCTTTCTGGGAATTGTGGAACGGGGTTTGGACAGACCCTTCCTGCTTGTCTCCAGACCCTTTACCTCTATCTGCAGCACTGGCTCACCATCCCTACTTGTGCCAGACCAGCCGGGAGGCTGATGGCCGACACTACCCTGGTTTTTTCTGTCCTCGCCTTTCTGATACTCCGGAGGAAGCGTACTGCTGCCACCTGCAGGCTGCAGAGGGCTACTGCTGCACTCGGGATGAATTTGAGGTCCTGTACCAAGTCAACCTGTCCGCTCTTCCTCCGCCACCCATCCTTAGGTGAGAACTCCAACCCCAGAGCCTTTGGAACAGGATGTTCCAGTGCCTGGAAGTTCGTTCCTAAATTCTGGGGTGGGAGACTTGTGACTTGCAGACCAGTAAAGGGCCAGAGGCAAACCGAAAATCACGTAAATCATGATTACAAACAATTCTGTGAAGAAAACGTTTAGGGGGCGGTGAAAGCGGGCAACCGGAAGCCATTGCTTGTGTTGTGCGGCGGAGGGGGTGGGGGCAATGTGAGGCGGAAAGGATCTGTGTAATCCGTGTGTTACATACATTGTAGTAGAGGGTTTTAATTCTGAATCTGCCCACGGATGGCTTCAGGGTATCAGTGAACTCCAAAATGTACCTTTGCAAAATGTGTGTGTGTGTGCATATCTGTATTTATTCAGGGAGTGGGGCCCGCGCTTTCTGCAGACTCTCAGGGGTCTGTAACGCACCACTGCAGCAAGAGCCGCTATCCTGATAGTTTTCCCTCTCCCACAGGGGCCCGGGTGCCCTCCTGGCCCTGGGCCTCTACAGCCTGCTGCTCGTGGCCCTGATGACTGCAGACCTCGTGCACTTCTGCAGCGGTCGGGGCCGGGGCGCTGGCCGGAGCTGTAGCCGCCGCGGGTCCGCTCCCGCCCTCGCCCTCGCCCTCGCCCTCCGCCCGGGCTCCTCTGCCGCGCGCCCCCTGCGGGTCCCGGAGCTACCAAACTAGGTGCGCGGGCTAGCGGGGCGGAACCTCTCATCCAGCGCCCCGCCCCTGCCCCGGCGCGCTCTTCTACGTCCCGCCCCTCTCTGACGCCACCTCTGACTCCGAGCTGAGGCAAGTCAGTCCGAGGCAACTTCCTAAGCCCAGGGCCACCTCCGCCCCAGAGACTGCGCCTGCGCGGGCCTGGGACTTCGGTTCCGTGATGACTGTGAGTAGTCCAGGGACCCCTGAGCCCCGACCCGTAGTCCCCGGGGTGCATAGTAATCTTCCCGTGTCATCTCCCCTTCACAGTTACCCTGGCCATCCCCTGGCCTCCTTTCCCATTCTTAGCCCTCTGTGGGACTCACTCCCCACTCCCCGCTCTCCTCTCCTAGCTCCCTTGTTCTGCCCTGAGACGCCTCTCCGAAGTTTCCACCCCATTTTCCACAGGCCAGCTCAGTGGAGCAGCTGCGCAAAGAGGGCAACGAGCTGTTCAAATGCGGAGACTACGAGGGCGCCTTATCTGCCTATACCCAGGCCCTAGGTCTGGGCGCGACGCCTCAGGACCAGGCCATTCTGCACAGGAATCTGGCTGCTTGTCACCTCAAGCTGGTGAGGGAAGCTTGCCGCAATTTCCCTGGCCTTGCCCATCTTTGCTGCTGCTTGGGCTTGATCTGGGCATTCGATTTCCCCAGCTACACATGGTTGCCAGATGTCTTTGGGCCTCAGGGCGGTGGGGGATGGGGTGAGTCTGGAGAACAAGAGTTATCTCTTTTGTCCGGTTAGTGCCTTAGAGTGATCATCCTCTCAGGCTCCTGTTCTTTCTCTTACAGGAAGATTATGATAAAGCAGAAACGGAGGCATCTAAAGGTAGGGGAATATGGGCCCTCATGTGGAGCTGTGGGGCTTCTTTGATGGGCAAGGACTGTGGGAACATTGCACTATCTACCTTCTTCTCCTTTGGACCCTGAAACACATCTGCCTTCTTTCTTTCCCACTCCCTTGGGCATTTCCTTTCCTGCAGCTACCCTCACCTTTTCTGAGGCTGAAGTACCGAGCCCCACACGTATCCCCCCACCTTCCTCTGGCCCTGGAGATATTTCCCTCCTGCTCTTGCCTGGAGACGGTGGCCTCATGGGTGCTGACAGAGCTCCTGTTTGTGCTCAGCCATTGAAAAGGACGGTGGGGATGTCAAAGCACTTTACCGGAGGAGCCAAGCCCTAGAGAAACTGGGCCGCCTGGACCAGGCTGTCCTTGATCTGCAGAGATGTGTGAGCCTAGAGCCCAAGAACAAAGTCTTCCAGGAAGCCCTGCGGAGCATTGGGGGCCAGATTCAGGAAAAGGTATGTGAAAGACTGAGAGATTGGGGCATTGACCCCGTAATAAAGTGGTCTGGATCAAGGGTATAGACACAGTTCTCTGGACGGGAGCTGCTGATGGCAAATGAGCACAGAATGATGCTCAGCCATGCCAGTGGTTAGGGAAAAGCAAATTAAAATAATGGCATGATACTTTTTGTGTGTGATCTGTTTGGCAAACCTACACTTTTCAAGGAAACTCAGGCAGACACTTCAGTGGTGAGATTGGCGGTCATGTACCCTCTCGTGACTGTTGCAGGGGGTATAAATTAGTACAGCTTCTTTGGAGAGTACGGTAGCATATCTATTAAAATTTTAAATGAGCATGTCCTGTGATCTAATATGTTTACTTCTTGCTGTTTTCCCTAGAGAAATCTGTTCGTGTGTACAAGTTAGGCTTGTGAATGTTTATTATAGCCTTGTTGATAGTAAGGAAAACTTGGAGTTTACCAAAGTGCCCAGCAATAGGGGAATGGCTAAATAAACTGGGTCATGTCATTACTATAAACTCTCATGTTGTAGTTACTCAGAATAAACAAATCTACATATAATCACATGGGAAGCTCTCTGACGCTTGTCTAATGACAAAGGCAAAATATACTTATAATAAGCAAGTGCTATACCACTGAGTTATATCCCCAGTATAATAACATATATGGTATATTATTTATGTTCAAATGTTCCCCCACATACACACCCAAAACAATACTATGTTTCCTATGGGTACACCTGAGTAAATGCAATGCAAATACAATTAAAGATACACATCAGAATAATAACATTGTGACCTTTTGGGGATCGGAATGGGATTGAGAGAGCTTTCCAAAGGAGACTTTGATTCAACTGTGTCTATATGTATGTGAGTGTGTGTGTGTGTGTGTGTGTGTGTGTGTGTATACACATACATACGTATGTGTATTTTTCATCCCTAGACCTTTTTATTTTGAGACAGGGTCTTGCCAAGTTGCTGAGGTTGGCCTCAAACTTGTCAAGGCTGGCCCTTGAACTTGTGATACTTCTGCCTCAGCCTCCTGAGTTGCTGGGATTACAGATGTATGCCACCATGCCTGGCCTGTCATTTCATACACACACACACACACACACACACACACACACACACAAATACACATATATTTGTGAGAAAAGAGTTTTTACCAAATATATATATATATTTGTGAGAAAAGAGTTTTTACCAAATATATATATATATTTGGTACCAGGGATTGAACTCAGGGGCACCCAACCACTGAGCCACATCACCAGCCCTATTTTGTATTTTATTTAGAGACAGAGTCTCACTGAGTTGCTTAGCGCCTCGCCGTTGCTGAGGCTGGCTTTGAACTTGCGATTCTCCTGTCCCAGCCTACCCAAATGCTGGGATTACAGGCGAGCACCATTGTGCCTGGCACCCAGCTCAATATATTTTTATTTTTTTAAATTTTTTAAAATTTTTTTTAAAAATATTTTTTAGTTGTTGATAGACACAATGTCTTTATTTTATTGCTTTGTATGTGGTGCTGAGAATCGAACCCAGGGCCTCACGCATGCGAGGCAAGCGCTCTACCGCTGAGCTACAATCCCAGCCCTCAATATATTTTTAATACAGAGTTTTGTAGTAGATACATTTTTTTATTTTTAAATTTTTATGCATATTTTTACTTGTTGATGGGCCTTTATTTTATTCATTTATTTATATGCAGTGCTGAGAATTGAACCCAGTGTCTCACACGTGCTAGGCAAGTGCTCTACCACTGAGCCACAACTCCAGCCCTAGTATTAATTAATTAATTAATTAATTTGTTTATTTATTTATTTATTGGTACCAGGGATTGAACTCAGGGGCACTTGACCACTGAGCCACATCCCAGCCCTATTTTGTGTTTTATGTAGAGACAGGGTCTCACTGAGTTGCTTAGTGTCTCACTATTGCTGAGGCTGGCTTTGAACTCACAATTCTCTGGTCTCAGCCTCCCAAAGTGCTGGGATTAAGGCATGTGCCACCATGCCCGGTTTGTACATGTATTTTTTTAATTAATTGAGGGAAAAGAATTCAAAGACGATTATGAACTCTAAACAAAGTTTGAATTAACCAGATAATTTGTTGTTAAAATACATTGTAGAAGCAAATAATACAATGGCAAACACCTTATTGACAGGTTGAGACCCTGAGAAAAGAGTTTTTTTTTTTTTTCCTTGGTACCAGGGATTAAACTCAAGGGAACTCAACCACTGAGCCACATCCCCAGCCCTATTTTGTGTTTTATGTAGAGACAGGGTCTCACTGAGTTGCTTAGTACCTTGCCATTGCTGAGGCTGGGTTTGAACTCGTGATTCTCCTGTCTCAGCCTCCCAAAGTGCTGAGATTACAAGCGTGAGCCACCACGCCCGGCGAGAAAAGAGTTTTTCTTTCATTGTTAGGTCTGTTTGGATGGCAGCCACTGTCTAGGGTCCTATGTAGAGAAGGATCCTGGGCCTAGCAAGGGAGTGTGCTGTGATTGATTAGTCATGTCTGTCGTGGATACAAGGGGAGAAGTGGGGACTATGTTTGTGCCCTCATCTATGCCCAGGACCCTGGGGGTGGGTAGGTAAGTAGGCTTAGGATGGTATTGCTCATTCAGATTTTTTAAAAAACAGTCAAAAAGAGAATTCTGGGGCCAAAAGAAGTGTCAGCAACTGCCTTACAACCTTCCAGCTTCTTTGTTGAGTGTGCCATGAGTTCTCAACATAGATGGCACCACTCTCAGTGGGTTATTGGTGGCTAATAGGATACCTTCCCTTCCAAAGAGCACTACCTTTAGCATTGGTGCTGTCCCTGTTGCCCAAACAGGAATTAGCTTAGGGAGGAAAATAGCTTCAGGAATTTTAGGAGGAGCTTCCCAGCGAGTCTCTTCCTGCCCATGATAGTGTGGTAACTATCCCTGAGCCCAGAGATCCTCACTGTACCTCCCAAAGACAGGAGCCAGGCTTTGGAGAAGCTGGAGAGAAAAAGCAGGGAATGTGTTGTCTCTGGCCCAGAGAAGTGATGGTTTCTGTGCTTTACCTGTTTGTCATAGGTACGATACATGTCCTCGACAGATGCCAAGGTGGAACAGATGTTTCAGATACTGTTGGACCCAGAAGAAAAAGGCACTGAGAAGAAGCAAAAGGTACAGGGCCTTGAGTGAGCCTATGGGGGCTGAACTCCTCACAGAGCTGTTCATCCACAGTCCCCTACCTCTTCACTGGTGTTGGCCTCAGAAACCCCTGTTGTGGCTTGGTCTGAAGCATGTTGCTCTTCAGATCATGGGTCCTAGATGATAGCTCTTGGGATCATAGTATGAACCAAGAAAAGACAACCAGTGTTCAAGAGTGCCTTTTTGGGGAGTTGGGGTTGTGGCGCAGTGGTAGAGCGCTTGCCTAGCATGTGTGAGGCACTGGTTCGATCCTCAGCACCACATAAAAGTAAATAAATAAATAAAATAAAGGTATTGTGCCCATCTACAACTAAAAAAAAAGTTCTTTAAAAAGAAGACTGCTTTGTCGGCCAGTCCTCTCCCAGGAGCTGGGTATATGGAGGTAATTGAGGCACTGTCCCTACCCTTTAGGCTCTGTTGAAGACTTAGGAGCACATTTGCTCTAACCATCAACTGTGAGAGCAGGGTTTTCCTCTATCTAGAAGAAAGCTGAAGCTTAGATGTTAAATTTATGACCAATGTCACTGAGCTACTAAGTGGAAGCAAGGAGGTCCAGAGCTTAGGACCTCTGCTTGTCACTGTTGTAATGCACTTCGTGTGTGTGTGTGTGTGTGTGGTGCTGGGAATGAACCTAGGGCCTCATGCATGTTAGGCAAGTGCTCTGTCACCGAGCTACATCCCCAGCTCCTATAATGTGCTTCCTTGGACATAGGCTTCTCAGAACTTGGTAGTGCTGGCCCGAGAGGACGCTGGAGCTGAGAAGATCTTCCGGAGCAATGGGGTTCAGCTCTTGCAACGCCTGCTGGATACTGGAGAGACTGACCTCATGCTGGCAGCTCTGCGCACACTGGTTGGCATTTGCTCTGAGCATCAATCACGGGTAGGTAGGGCAGAGGGTCTAGTTATTGCTTCAGTCCATTTGTCTTTCTATCCATCTAACAATCCATCTACTTATCTATCTTCCATCCATTCTTTCCCCCTTCATCTTATTCTAAAAAGAACTTGAGGCAGAATATAGGAGACAGGAGATACAAAACTAAGAGGAAAAATAAAAACAGCACCTAAAAGACCAGTATGAAGGGCTGGGATTGTAGCTCAGTGGTAGAGCGCTTGCCTCGCATGTGTGAGGCCCTGGGTTCGATCCTCAGCACCACATACAAAAAGCAATAAAATAAAGATATTGTGTCCATCTACAACTAAAAAAAAAAAAAAAAAAGACCAGTATGAATTAGAATGAAATAGGGCACCCTACACACTACTTTCTTGCAGCCAGCTCACACAGAGACACCTGGTCACTAATTCATTTAGTGTCCATATACCCAGAAAAGGGCTCTAGAGATCATACTGGCAGCCAGGCATGGTGGCACAGGCTTCTAATCCCAGCAATTCAGGAGGCTGAGGCAGGAGGATTCCAAGTTTAAGGCCACCCTGGGCAACTTAGTGAGACCCTGTCTAAAAATAAAAAATAGAAAGGACTGAGAATGTAGCTCAGTGATTGCATGCATCTGGGTTCAATTACCAGTACCAGGAAAAAAAAAAAAGAAGAAAAGAAAGAAAAGAAAAAAAAAAATCAAAGATCAAACTGGCTTTTCTTCTGGCAAGGGGTCCTCACATTAAGTTATGTGATCAAAGATATCACTCATAGCATTTTTTTTTTTGGGTACTGGGGATTGAACTCAGAAGTACTCTACCACTGAGCCACATCCCCAGCCCTATTTTTTTTTTTTAAATAAATTCTTTATTTTATTGCTTTGTACGTGGTGCTGAGGATCGAACCCAGGGCCTCATGCATGTGAGGCAAGCGCTCTACCACTGAGCTACAATCCCAGCCCTCCTAGCCCTATTTTGTGTTTTATTTAGAGACAGGATCTCACTGAGTTGCTTAGTGCCTCACTGTTGCTGAGGCTGGCTTTGAACTCGCAATTCTCTTGTCTTAGCCTCCCAAAGTGCTGGCATTACAGGCATGCGCCACTGCACCCAGCTTCACCCATAGTGTTTTTATCACGGGGACAGTGACTTTATATGTAGGAACTGCATGACCCTGACCTGATTCTCAGCATGGACTATGGTATCCCAGCACAGAGAGTATAGCAAGAGTGGTCCTGTTCTTGGACCACGGTAGTGAAGTCCGTGCTCTCAGCTCTTTTGTGAGCTGGCTTGATCCAGGATACAGGGACTTTACTCTTGGTTACTTTTAGAGGAAACTACAACTCCTAAATCAGGAGTGGAACTGTGAAGTACTCAAAGAAATTCCTTCTCTCTTTTTTGGGGGGGGTGGGGGCGTGTACTGGGGTTGAGGGCTTTGAGCATGCTAGGCAAGCATTCTATCACTGAGCTACATCCCCAGCGCCTCAATGAAGTCTCTTTAGGCCAAATATGGGCTATCTTTCTGGGCCTCCCAAGGCCAAGAATGGTCAAACCATGTAAATTCTGTTCTCTCCTCCAACTTCTAGGAGGAGCCAGTGAACCGGAATGGGCTCACATGGACCTTTTGGGGTTCTCCAGATGATTGGGGTAGAGAAGCCTTGTAGGTTCATTACACACATATTCACATCCCCCAGCTATGGACAGACCTCAGGGATGGGGTTGGCTGTGGGCCGTGGGCTTAGGTAGCTTTGTCTAGTTTATGTCTTCTTGGGGAGACATGAGACAAAGTAGTTGCTCCCAGGGCTAGAGTGTTTCTTGTCTTCTTATTGGACCAAGGAGAGCAGAAGTAGGTGACGCCTCTGGAATGTATTCTTTAGAAAATGCAATTTTCCTGGCATGACCCCAGGTCACACCATCTGACAGGCCTGCTTTGTGTTCTCTTAGAGCTGGTTTTCCTCCCAAATGTTTTCTTACCTCTGACCACACTGTCCAGCTCAGAGTTAGGAAACTCTATGGCTGTTCTTCATTGACCAGAGGCTTCCATCTGCCTCTCTCCCACTCTAGACAGTAGCAACCCTGAGTGTGCTGGGAACTCGGCGAGTGGTCTCCATTTTGGGTGTAGAAAACCAGGCTGTGTCCCTGGCTGCCTGCCACCTGCTGCAGGTTATATTTGATGCCCTCAAAGAAGGTGTCAAAAAAGGCTTCCGAGGCAAAGAAGGTGCCATCATTGTGGGTGAGCAAAGCGGGTCTGCAGTCTTTTGGGTGTTGTTATTGTGGAAGGGATGGGGCTGAACCAATGAGGCCAGTTCTTTTGGGACCAGACTTGCAGCTACAAGTTGGTTAGGAATATGGCCCAGTGACAGTATTTTACTCTAGATTCTAAGTAGCCAAGGTGCTTGAGGGTAAGACTAGAGTTCAGGCATGAGCCTAGATGCAGGTCCCTCTTCCCTATGTCTCCTTGGCTTATTGGGGGAGTTCAAATGTCAGACCAGTCTGGGCCATAGTGGATCCCACTAATGTCCTCTTTTTGGTGCTGAGAATTGAACCTAGGGCCTTGTGCATGCTAATCACTGATGTGTCCTTGTTGCCAGATCCTTCCCGGGAGCTAAAGGTTCTCATCAGTAACCTCTTGGAGCTACTAACTGAGGTTGGGGTCTCTGGGCAAGGCCGAGACAATGCTCTGACCCTTCTGATTAAAATGGTGCCCCGGAAATCACCTAAGGATCCCAACAACAGCCTGACTCTCTGGGTCATTGACCAAGGTAGGTGATATAGTTTACAAAAACTTGCTTGGGTAGCTGAGGCCTGCTTATGCATAGGAGTGATCAAAAAAGTAGCAAACACACAACCATGTATCTGCATCAAAGTACATCCTGTGGCCTGCATAGTTCCTTTAGGAGCTCAAAGTTAGACCCTTTGATTATGTATGTGTGCAAATGCATACACACCAAGCAGACCTGAAATAGCAGGTTATTAGAAGGATTGGATTTGCTTTCTTTATCTGAAGGTTTAGTTTGTTTGTTTTGTGGTACTGAACCTAGGGGCACTCTTCCACTGAGCACATCCCCAGCCCTTTTAAAAAATTTTTTTATTTTGAGACGGTCTTGCTAAATTGCTAAGGCTGGCCTTGAACTTGTGATCCTTCTGTCTCAGCCTCCAGAGTCACTGAGATTACAGTTGTGCACCACTGTACCTGGTGAAAAAAACAAATTTTAATATGTCAGTTTATACCTCTCTTTTCCCAAAAAAGGTAAATAAGAAAAGGTTTGAAAAAGCCTTGGCTGAGCACCTCTGCCTGGTCCCTTTGCACGCCTCAGCTTCTTTTGTTATCACAACGATCCTCTGAGGACTGGGTGTTATTTTCCCCTTAGTTTTATAGAGCATGAACTTCAAAGCCCCAGAACATTTGGTCCCAGGGCAGGGACATATGCAGACCTCATTTCTGAGGTCCTTCCCTGACCCACAGCAGCCTCCTGGAAGTTGTGTATCTACCAGCCATGTTCTCTGTGCTGCCTTGATGTGATTGTCTGAATTCTGTGACCTTCTTGGCTGAGAGGGAGGTAGTCTTGCTTTTCTCTGTGTCTCCTGGAATGCCATGTCCCTTTTACGTAGGGGTTGGAACTGGTGTTCTACTGTCTAAATGAGGTGTCTTTTCAGGTCTGAAAAAGATCTTGGAGGTGGGGGGCTCCTTGCAGGATCCTCCTGGGGAGCTTGCAGTGACAGCAAACAGCCGGATGAGTGCCTCCATTCTCCTCAGCAAGCTCTTTGATGACCTAAAGTGTGATGCTGAGAGGGAGAATTTCCACCGACTCTGTGAAAACTACATCAAGTAAGGAAGTCTGCCCTCTTTCCCATTCCCAGGGGTTCCAACAAAAAAGTTCTGACTTCCTTGGGAAGAGGCATAAATGACAGGCTTTTAGCAAGGAAAGCAGCTTTGGGGAAAATTGGCAGAGGTTAGACAGAGTGGCCCCAAGGTGGGTAAGGGAGTCTTGCTGTGTTGCCCAGGCTGACCTTGACCTCCTAGGCTCAAATGATCTTCCTGCCTCAGCCTCCCAAGTAGCTGGGACTACAGGTCCATGCCACTGTGCCCTGCCCAGGCCCTCTTCTGGTTCCAAAGTGACCTCACCTGGGAGGTTCTTTCTCAAATCAATTTTCCAGTAATGCAACAAATGTATCAAGTGCATACCTTTACTGCGCACTTTTTTAAAAAGTGTTTTTTTTGGTTGTTAATGGACCTTTATTTTATTTATTTATATGCAGTGCTGAGAATTGAACACAGTGCCTCACACACGCAGAGAGGAAATAAGGCAGTCTTTGCCCTTAAAGAGCTTATAACTGTGGGAGAAATGGCAGATGATAAATTGCTAAATAAACAGAATGATCTCAGTACAAGAAAGGAAGTAAGCAGGGTGGTGTGAGTGACAGTAACCTGTGTTAGGTGGTATGTCATCAGGGAAGACCTGAATGAAAGTAAAGATAATTGGTGACCCTCATCATCCTGGTGAAAGAGTCCTTGTCTTCCTCTTGCAGCTTTTCTTGCTATTTCTGTCCAAGTAGTTCAGGTGCTGCCTGGTCAGTGGAGGAGAAGCAAGGGAAGGAGAATACTTTTATGCATGCCATGGTGTGACAGCTGTCACTGTGTTCTCCTCAGGAGCTGGTTTGAGGGCCAAGGGCTGGCCGGGAAGCTACGAGCCATCCAGACGGTGTCCTGCCTCCTGCAGGGCCCATATGACGCCGGCAACCGGGCCTTGGAGCTGAGTGGTGTCATGGAGAGTGTGATTGCTCTGTGTGCCTCTGAGCAGGAGGAAGAGCAGCTGGTAGCCGTGGAGGCTCTGATCCATGCAGCTGGCAAAGCCAAGCGGGCCTCATTCATCACCGCCAATGGCGTCTCACTGCTGAAGGACCTGTATAAGCGTAGTGAGAAGGACAGCATCCGCATCCGGGCACTGGTGGTGAGATGGGCAGGCTGAGGGTGGCTTGGAGGCAGATGAGCAGGAATGCTGACCTGGCTGGGATCTCATTGTGTAGTCTTAGCACCCTGTAGGTGAAAGTAAGAGATATGTACGGCCTGGTTCTTCCTGCCACAATCAAGTCAGGTGCAAAAAGGAGAATTGGGGATGTAGGGTGTCACATGCTGTTCCCTTGCTGGTGAGAAAGGCTGTGTAGAAAGGCTGGACCTGCAGGAATCAGGCAGTGTCCCCAGAAGCTGGTGGTTTGGGCATTGTCTAGCCTTCCATGAGCCTACTGTGGCCATGGGCTTGTGGAAGCTGTCCTTCCTCCTTGGGTCACTTAGTCCTGGATTTCTCCATCTCATAAGGCCATGCTAAAAACACCTGTCTTTTCCCTACACTTGCAAAGAGGTTTATTGTGGACCTGGAATGGAACAGAACAATTCTCAGTGTAGATTGGGAAGGGATGGGGCCCAGGAAGCCAGGGTGCCAGTCTCTACCAGGTTCTATGTCATGTGGCCATCTCAGAGGGCGATCGTATGGCCTAATGTTGAGGGGATAGCCTGGTGGGGAAGGTGCTCATTTGTGTATCTGGCCTTAAGAGCCATAGCAGAGAATTTGAGAGGAAGCCTAAACCAGGCATAGAGGAGCTCAGCTCCTGTCTCCATCCCAGGGACCAGGCAACGGGTCTTATCTTCTTTTTTCAGGGACTCTGTAAGCTCGGCTCAGCTGGAGGGACTGACTTTAGCATGAAGCAGTTTGCTGAAGGCTCTACTCTGAAGTTGGCCAAGCAGTGTCGAAAGTGAGTGGTGTTGCTGTGGCTCCACACCTGTCAGAGCTTGGGGTAGGGGTGGGAGTGGGGGAAGTCTGAGTGGAGGGCTTTCTGCCTTAGGCATGGGCTGCTGTCCCCTAGGCAGACTCTTCTGGATGCTGGCATATTGTTTCTGTATGTTGATGGGATGCCCAAGCCCCTAGCTTTTCTTTATCCTGGCATATTCTTTCCCACTCCCCAATTCATATAGTCATTCATTCCCCTGCATGTCCCCAGGTGGCTGTGCAATGACCAGATTGATGCGGGCACCCGGCGCTGGGCAGTGGAGGGCCTGGCTTACCTCACCTTTGATGCTGATGTGAAAGAGGAGTTTGTGGAGGATGAGGCTGCTCTGAAGGCTCTGTTCCAGCTCAGCAGGGTAGCTCTGTGGGTTCCTGATGTCACCCTGGTGACACCATTTGAGATATAGTTTACCAAGCTTTCTTGGCAGGTCTTAGACATGGTATTGCAACTCCAGGGAGCAAGCTGGCAGCCTGAGCAGCTACTCTGTGTGGCCTGGGCACCAGCAGTGTCAGGAAAGATGAGCTTTTTGGAGGAGTTGGGGAGGTCAAGTTTGTGCACTCCCTAAGTCTGGGGCCTTGGGAGATTCCCAGATTCATTCTGATGTCTGGGTGGAACAGCTGAGGGTAGAATTGGGCCCTGGACCTGGCAGTGTTCACCACTCTGTCCTTGACTGGCCAGCTGAAACTTCCTCTATTCCTGGCAGTCCGAAGAGAGGTCGGTGCTCTTTGCAGTGGCTTCAGCACTGGTCAACTGCACCAACAGCTATGACTATGAGGAGCCTGACCCCAAGATGGTGGAGCTGGCCAAATATGCTAAGCAGCATGTGCCTGAACAACACCCTAAGGTAAGTGGTACACTAGAAGAGGCTTGGGGTTTCCCTGTTGTTAGGACCAGATGGCTTTTTCCATTTTCATCAATTTCTGCCATGAGAAGAGCTCCCTTTCCCTCTCTGGTCAGCCAAGGCCCCTCCTAAACTGTGTCCTTCTCCAGGACAAACCGAGCTTTGTGAGGGCTCGGGTAAAGAAGCTGCTGGCAGCAGGTGTGGTGTCAGCCATGACATGTATGGTGAAGACCGAGAGCCCCGTACTGACTAATTCCTGCAGAGAGCTGCTCTCTAGGTAAGGCTGCCTTGGGCTGGGGTGAGACCTCTCCCAACTCTTAGGCCTCATCAGGCTGCTAGTATGACTGCAGGTAGAAGAGGTCCTGGGACTGTGGGCCTCTTGGAGCAAGGCAGGCCACTTGCCTGCCTTTCTTTGTTGAGCCCAAGAATCAACAAAGTATCTGCCTATCAGAACCCCAGACCCCTCCACCCACTACTGCCTTCTCCCTGCAGGGTCTTCCTGGCTTTGGTAGAAGAGGTGGAGGACAGAGGCACTGTGGTTGCTCAGGGAGGAGGCAAGGTAAGCTGGTTTATATATTTCTTCCTGATGCTGAGCCTTTAGCTTATAAAACATGATTCAGTAGCTATTATGCCAGAGATCAAGGTTGGAAGTGGGAAAGACATTATTAGTGACCAGCAGGAACAACTTCCTACAGTGAGTGATGCTGATGTGGGCAGGTTCCTCAGAGTCCCTCAGCATTTTGTGCCCATTAAGGTCCTGAGCTCACCTCCCTTTCCCTTTTCTCACTTACTTCCATGGCCCCAGGGCCCAGCACAATCCATACCTGACTCTTAACAGGTGTTTCAGCCAGAGTGGGTAGCTTAATGAGAGACCTCAGGTGAATAGCGTCTGAGCAGGGAGTGTTGTCAAGCCTGGGGAGAAAAGGAGAAGGATGGAGGCACAGTTCGGCTTGCATTCCCAGGGATGTCCTGGGCCACTGATGAGCTTGTTCATACAGGCTCTGCTTCCGCTGGCCCTCGAAGGCACTGACGTGGGGCAGACAAAGGCAGCCCAGGCTCTCGCAAAGCTTACCATCACCTCCAACCCAGAGATGACCTTTCCTGGTGAGCGGGTGAGTGTCTTCTTGCCCCAATCCTGGCCTCTCCTCCACCCCTCACTGGGCCCTGATGCCCCTGGCTAGGGGTACTCCTTGGGACCAACAAATAGCAGTAGCTTTGCTAAGCCCTAGGGTAGGGGGAAGCCTTAGCAGCACTCTCTTGTACAGGGGACTCCTCCCCGTGGGGTTGGTGGAATTAGGGGCTGTGGTGAGTAGCTCTGACTGTGAGGTAAATATCACAGATCTATGAAGTTGTACGGCCCCTCGTCTCCCTGTTGCACCTCAACTGCTCAGGACTGCAGAACTTCGAGGCACTCATGGCCCTAACAAACCTGGCAGGGATCAGCGAGAGACTCCGGTAAGGGGCTGGGTAGGACATCAGGATTTGGATTATCCTTAGTAGATTACAGTCAATCATTGGCTTATTAGTACATAGGTGTTTTGGCTCCTAGCAATGTGCTCAGTATGTATTTGTCATTAATACTAATTGTGACCTTGAGCACATTACTTACCACTCAGTCCCAGTTTTCCCTTCTACAAAACCTAATGATAGGGGCTGGGGTTGTAGCTCAGTGGTAGAGCACTTGCCTTGCATGTGTGAGGCCCTGGGTTTGATTCTCAACACCATATATAAATAATTGAATAAAATAAAGGTCTGTCAACAACTAAAAAAAATTAAAAAAAAAACCTAATGATAATCATACCTGCTTTCATAATGGGGTTGTGGTGTGGAGTAAATAAAATAGTCCAAACAGTGACAGGTTAAGTGCTCGAATGTTAGGGGTTAGCACTGCTGTCACCACCACTCTGGTCTCCTACTGCCTACTTTTGAGGAAAATTCCACAGTCTTATGCCATTTCCTAGGCCTAGTCAGAAGGCTAGAAACAACTGCAGTTCATATCTGGTACAGCAGTGTCAATGGACATTCCCAAAGGAAATACCTGGCTGAAGGCTCGGCTATATAGGGATGTGTCTGTTGGCCGGGAGGTGGATATAAAAGTCCCGATGATGCTGATTCTTCCACCTTTGTCTTCAGACAGAAGATCCTAAAGGAGAAAGCTGTGCCCATGATCGAAGGTTACATGTTTGAGGAGCATGAGATGATCCGCCGGGCAGCCACAGAGTGCATGTGCAACTTGGCCATGAGCAAGGAGGTGAGGGTTGGTCCAGGTTGTCATGTCATGCAGACATGCAGTTAGCCCTGTGCCCTTGAAGGGCTTTGCGCCTAGATGACATGGTCCTCGTCCCCCACCTGACCACAGGTACAGGACCTCTTTGAAGCCCAGGGCAATGACCGGCTGAAGCTGCTGGTGCTGTACAGTGGAGAAGATGATGAATTGTTACGGCGGGCAGCTGCTGGAGGCCTGGCCATGCTCACATCAATGCGACCCTCACTCTGCAGCCGCATCCCCCAAGTGGTCAGTGCTGTTCTCAGTGGACCCTCGTGGGGTTGGTGGGGGATGTCCCAAGGTTGTAGGTGTGTTCTCCACCAGGATTGAGCCTATTGCTGTATGACCAAACCTGCCCTATTTCTTGCAGACCACACATTGGCTGGAGATCCTACAGGCCCTGCTTCTGAGCCCCAACCAGGAGCTGCAGCACCGAGGTGTTGTGGTGGTGTTGAACATGGTGGAGGCCTCCAGGGACATTGCCAGCACCCTGATGGAGAGTGAAGTGCTAGAAATCCTGTTAGTCCTGGCTCAAGGTGAAGAAGGCCCTGTTACTAGGGCTGCTGCAGCCTGCCTAGGAAAATCAGTGGAATATGGGCTTATCCAACCCAACCAGGATAAAAAGTGAGGGGCTGCCCTTGGCCCAAGGATCATGCACACACTACCTATTGCACTGAGAGTGAGGACAGAAGCAGCTTTGGCTGATGGGCACTGGGATACTGAACACTCTTGCCTCTCCTCCACAGTTGCACTTTGACATCCTCTGTTGAGTTATGGATCACAGTCACACAGCTGTGCTCTGCCAGCACTGCCTCAAGCCTTACTCACAGGGGCCCTATTTCTTTACTACTGTAGAGAGCTGGGTATGGGGAAAGTGCATTACAGCTCTGCCTAAGGAGTCTGAGCATTAGGAAGGGCATATAAGCAGCCTCTCCAGCTGTAAGCATCATCTGAGTCTGTTAGCAGCCCTGCCCCTCTAATAAAGTGTATGGTACTTAAATTTGTGCCTGGTCAATTTGTGCAGGAAGGACTGCTGTGGGCAGAAGCTGGCACGGGTGAGTATACCTTCCATAAGGGCGGTTCTCCTGCAGAGTTCTGTAGCAGCAGGAGAACCGCCCTTATGGAAGGAATCGGATAGAGATTTAGCACTCCAGGGCCCAGTGAGTTTTTTTTTTTTGGTACCAGGGATTGAACTCAGGGGCACTCGACCACTGAGCCACATCCCCAGCCCTATTTTGTGTTTTGTTTAGAGACGGGGTCTCACTGAGTTGTTTAGCGCCTCGCCATGGCTGAGGCTGGCTTTGAACTTGGAATTCTCCTGTCTCAGCCTCCCTAAGTGCTGGGATTACAAGCGTGGACCACCGCGACCGGCTCTAGTGAGTTGCTTTTTAGACCGGCTCTAGTGAGTTGCTTTTTAATCCTGATGGTGAAAGAAGGGGTAAAACCAGGAAGCTAGTCAAGAGAAACCATCCAGTTTCTTGGAAATAAATGGTTTTAGGATAGAACTCCCATCTTTGCTCTTCAATATTTTTGTCTTTTATGAGTTCTCGGTGACCTCCAGTCAGGTAGAGCTTGAGATTTGGGGTTGGTGTGTGTCTCCACTCCTGCGGAAAAACCAGTCTCTTCTGTGAAAGGTGCGGAGCTTTTCACCTTCCAGGGCCAATCTCTCAGACCCTAAGCCGGGCTTCAAGGCTCTTAAAGCTTGGAGGCGTGAGTGACAGGGTCTAAGCCAATCAGTGGAAAGTAAAAGTGGAGGCGCCTGGTACGTCCGCTTCCTGTTTGCTAGTGAGTCCTGCGCATGTCCAGTAGTGAGCTGCCGCAGTCCCATCCTGAAGGGAATCGCTCTTCGCTCTTTCGCTAGACTTTTTTTTTTTTTAATATTTTTTTAGTTGTAGATGGACACAGTATCCTTATTTACTTATTTTTATGTGCTGAGGATCGAACCCAGTGCCTCACGCGTGCAAGGCAAGCGCTCTACCTCCGAGCTACAATCTCAGCCCTCGCTAGACTTATTTTAATGAGTGTTCTCTCGGTGGTTCTAATCCAAGCCCCGCCGCCCTGCGGGTGCCGGTGCCTACCGGAGGTTTCAGGCCTAATTCACAGGCCGCCTTGTATTAAGTCGGCTTAGGTTTCCGGCGGAACCGGAGGCAACCTCTGGGCGGTAAGCTCGTACCTGCGGGCACAGTGACGTCACCGCGCTCGCCGGCGATTGGCTCCAGGAAGGCTGATGCAGCCAATGGCCTCTCTCGGCGCGCGGCTCTTCAAAGCTGCTGCTCCTTCGCGGCGCCACCTTGGGAAAGGACTTTCCTGAGGGGTGGAGGGCACCCCTGGGTTGGGGGCGGACACCGGGGGCCCAGGAGCTGATTTCTAAGATTTGAAAATACTTGTACAATTCCAGTCAAGCCTAACTTCCCATACCGAGAAAGTGGCATTGCTGTTGGAACCACCAGACTGTCTCCCCATTTCAGCGTGAGCTCTTTGGGGACAGACAGTCTAACCTCGCTGGCCCAGAATAAGGACACAGTAGAGGCCGGTTGAACGAATAAATGACTAGATGTGGTCCAGTGGAAATTGTGCCTAGATAGATTTCTAAGAAACAGTAAGACATCCAGTGGTCATTTTTGTCAGCTCTAAGAGTTGAACTTCAGAAGCCAACACTGCCAGCACCGAAGCCTTTATTTGCATTCATTACAATTCTGAGGGTAGATACAAACAGCACCCGTCTCACCGCTTTTGTAAAACTGAAGAAATGGATTTGGATTCAGGTTAACATCGGGTAGCTGCGGAGACGCACGTGGGTGACCCTGGAGCGGTGGGTAACCTGCCCCTCAAACGCTCTACTCCCTCGGTCTGTTGAGACCATCACTGTAGTCGGTGGGACTTGGCGCTCAGCCCTCTTCCCTTGTAGTCAGGGGGATGGTATTTCTCCCATTTTGTAGATAAGGCGGTTCCAGCTCGTGGGAGGCCAGTGTCTCGCGGTGTTGCAAGAAAGTCCTGGGCTTCCAGCCCTATCCGTGGACCTTGCGACCCCAGCCGGGTGGCGGCCGGAAGAGGGCGCTGCCAGGCATGGCCGGAGAGCGGCCCGGGGCTTGGTTCGGCTTCGGTTTCTGTGACTTCGGACAGGCGCTGGGCTCCGGAAGAGGACGCCAGGTGCGCAGTCCTGAGCCGCTGCGGGCGGGCGTCGACATACGTCGCGTGAGCGCGAGCTGGAGCTACACTGCCTTCGTGACCCGTGAGAACCTCACCCCATCCTAATTCTGGTCCCGTTCCCTCCCAGGAACACCCCTCGCCATCCATTCTGGCACCCTGCCCCTGTCTAGATCCCGCGTCCCCACACTCTGGGCCGAGGTCCTTTGTACATGTCCCACCCCACTCTGCCCGCACAGATGCAGGTCGCGTGGAGCTGTCTGGCTCCACTAGTGGAACGGCAGACGACTGCTGGGATGCCTGGGCCTCGGAGGGGCTCCTCGTGGTGATTCGCTCCGGGAAGGAGTCTGGGACTGAGCTACAGGCCTGGGCGCCCGGCTCGGCGCTGCGCGGGGAGCCCCTTTGGACCCAGAAGCTGGCGCGGGAGGCTGAGGTGGAAGATCAAGCGCGAGATGAGGCTGGATTCGGATCGCTGCCCCTGCTGCCTTGCTCCTGCGCCTATGTGAGTCCGCAGCCACCCTTCTGCAGGCCTCTTGCCCCGGAGCTGCGGGCACGCCAACTAGAGCTGGGAGCCGAACACGTGTTGTTGCTCTGCAATGCTGGTCAGGTGTTCTCCTGGGGCGGGGGCAGGTGAGGGCTGAATGCGATTAGGAGAAGCCTGAGGAGGGGCCCCTGAATGTGCCCATAGTTAACTAGGGTTTCCTTTGCTCAGGCATGGACAGCTGGGCCATGGGACGCTGGAGACAGAGCTGGAGCCAAGGCTTTTGGAGGCTTTGCAGGGCCTACCCATGGCTGCGGTGGCCGCTGGTGGCTGGCATTCTGTGTGTGTGAGTGGTGAGTGACCCAGTACTTCTCTAGACTAGCTCATGGTCTTTTTACACCTTTCTTCTCTTTCAGTTTTGGGGGTAGACTCTCTAGGCCTCCTTTCAAATTCAGCCCCTCTGCCTCCACCACTGCCCTCTCACACCTGGGCCAATTCAGTTGTTTCCCGACTTCTTTTACTGTTCTCACTACCCCTCCCATCCACCTGCCAGCAGCCAGGGTCACCTTTCAGAAATACCCACCCAAGAGAACATGAAAGGAGGAGGGGCAGCCCAGTTAAGGAGAACAGAGAAAAGACTGAAGTTGCCTAGGTGGCTGTTATGTTTGGCACAATGGACACTGAGATGCCCACAGGGAAGATGAGGTTGGTGGGTGTGACTCTGTGGTGGTGACCTAGACCCAGATAAGGAGATTCACTTTGTATGTGTTGAATACAAAACCTTAATGGGTGATCCAGGGGCAGCTATTTCCTAGGCTCTTAGAGCCCACACACAGGGTGTGGTTGGCAGCAGGTAATCTCTGTATCTAGAGCTCTGTTACTTACAACTCTGGAACTTTTTCAATTGCAAATGCCTTTGCTCTCCCCATATTCTAATGTTTTTTTTTGTTGTTGTTGTTTTTGTTGTTTTGGGTAGTGCTGGGGATTGAATCCAGGGCCTTGTGCGTGCTAGGCAAGCACACTGCTAACTGAGTTATATCCCCAGCCCCCTCCCCATATTCTAATGTAATGAGCCTGGTTTGTTAGCCAGGCTAAAGAACCTCTGGGTTGGAGGGCATGGAATAGAGGGATGGAAACAGCCCAATGGTAGGCCTCACACTTAAGGTCCAGAAGGAAATGAAGTGCTCAAGTTTGGAGTACAGGTTGAAGCATGGAAGCAGCAGGCTAGGCCTTCAAATCATCACTCTGCCCCTGTGATCTTGGACCTGGTACTTAACCTTTCTGTGCCTTAGTTGTCTCCTGAACAGAGTGGTCATATTATGTAAAATTGGGATATTGTCATATAATTCCTTGTGGATTATTGTGATAATTAAAGGATTATATTTGAAAAGTGCATAAAACACCAGTACAGATTTAAGTACCTTATAAAAGTTACCATTGTTAGCAAATTTTTAGCATTAGGGTCATTGCTTCAAAATGGTGGTAGTAGAGCAGCAGTGGTATAGGAGGTAAGGAAGGTGAGAGCTGCAAGAGGCAACAGGATCAGTGGGAGGTGGGGTTGAAAAAGGGTACAGGCTGCCTCATTGGATTTGAAAGAGAGATGCTGGGGAAATTTCAAGGTGACTATGGTGTGTTTGGGTGGGTGGGGGGATTGATTTAGCAACACAAGGAAAAAAATGAAAATTGAGAAAATCCAGCAAGGGATTTAAGGGAAGGGTAACCAGAAGGCATTAAGGATCAGAGAACCTAAGACAAGGAAGCCACCAGAGCCTAAGGTCACATTTGTCTGGAGTGCCACTTGGCAGGCTTTGGTTGTCCCCAAAAGCTGATCGGAGGGTTAGGGAAGTTTGGATCGATGAACAGGGGTTCATGGTCTATTTAATGGTCCCCTTGATCTCTTTCAGAAACAGGGGATATTTATATCTGGGGCTGGAATGAATCTGGGCAACTGGCCCTGCCTGCAAGGAGCCTGGCAGACGACAAGAAGACTTTTACAGAGGAAGGTGAGGGTCAACATGACTTTCAGAATCATCTCCCCACAATGTTATCATTTCTTACTCTTGGCTGTATGCTGGCTGAAGAGCTATAGTGCTCAAAAACCTGACATCCCTGTCACCCCAGAATACACCACAGGATTTTGAGTCCCTTACTGGGGAGCATTGGCAAGGCTGATGTCAGTCTTGCATGACCTGCAAGCCTGTCAACTCTAACACTTCTTGTGAATGTAGGGGTGGGAGCTTCAGCTTTAACGCCAGAAAATGTGCTTTGTAGATCTGTTGTAGCAACGAGATAATGTGTGAATAAGTTGAGCTTAATGCTCAGTGTTAATAATCAGTGTAAACATTACAAAACTACAGGACCAAACGAAGATGGTTCTGAAGTGAATGAAACAGCTGGGGCTGAGGATGGAGCCCCTGCTCCCTTCATAGCTGTACAGCCCTTCCCAGCTCTATTGGATCTTCCCCTGGGCTCAGATGTCGTCAAAGCCAGTTGTGGATCCCGGCACACTGCTGTAGTGACACGTGAGTGGGGTTGGACGGGCTTTTCCAGGATGGAGTGAAAAGGCACTCTACCTGTTGTTCTAGCTGGAGCTGCAGAAAAGGGAGTGGTCAACTTAAAAACTATTTGGGGGAGGGAGGGTGCTGGGGATGGAACCCAGGCCCTTGCACTTGCTAAGAGCACTCTACAACTGAGCTGCATCCCCAGCAAAGAGTACTATCTTAAGGCATCTTTGACATGCTTACTCATTTAATTAAAAAAAGTAGCTTTAATGGTAGCTCCCTAGCCTGTCAGGCCCAAAAGATTCTTTCTGGAGGAGGCTAATGTTCTACATCCTCCATGCACAGGTACTGCCTATCCAGCATCCTGATCTTAGTAGCTGTGAGATGTAGGCCACTCAGTTCACATACAGGAAGATAAACTTTCCACTGGATCCTTTACCACACCAAATTTGATTAGACAGTTGTAAAGAGAGAATGTTGTTCCACACCACACATTATGCTGACTATGGATTGTGCTAGGCCAGACTACACAGATGTCTTACAGAGAATAGAATAATACTGACGGCTATTTACTGTACTTCTGGTTTTAGGAACGGGAGAGCTGTACACTTGGGGCTGGGGTAAGTAACAAGGATTGTTTTTGTGACCCTTAAACCAAGGATGGGAAAAGCCTGGGAATACAGGGTGGGTGACAAAGCCACATGGACTAAAAGAAGTAGGGGTCTCGACCTGATCACTGGAGGTGCAGAACTGAAAAGCTGTGTGTTCCCTTTCTGAGGTCTAAACAGTTCTAGGCACACTCCAGATAATGTCCACAACCAACAGAAATAGGAGATGACATCAGGACTAACCATCTTCCTTTCTGCTGTGTTGCCAAGGCTGGCCTTGAACTTGTGATTCTACTGCATAAGCCTCCCTAGTAGCTGGGATTATAAGCGTGCATGCAAAGGAGTATTTAACCAGCATTTATAAAACACGTTTGTGGTGTTCTGGCACTGGGTACAAAAGTGATAAAATGGAAATCTGTGCTAAATATTTTGGTAGCTTGGAGGAACCTCTTGCCTGGAGTGGCTGGTTGCCACTGGCCTTTTGGGACCCCGAGCCTGGCCCTGGAGGCTTTCTGGCTCCAGTCTCCTGTATTCACAGAGCAGGCATCAGCAGGGGGTGGGGGTAAATCCTATCCTCTCCTGGCTGCCATCCATGGGCTGGATGGAAAAGAAGCAAGGCCTATTGGAGAGGATGGCAAAGAGGCTCATCTCACTTCAGGTAAATATGGACAGCTTGGCCATAAGGATAGCACCAGTGTGGATCAGCCCTGCCGTGTGGAATACTTTGTAGAGAAACAACTCCAAGTGAAGACTGTCACCTGTGGGCCCTGGAACACCTATGTGTATGCTGTGGAAAAACAGAAGAGCTGACATACGTGTGTATACATCTATTTCTTAAATTATAAAATATAGAAAAATGTCCAAAACACATGTGTATGTTATAAAATTATAAAGTTAACACTTGTGAAACACCCTTTTGGGCGCTGAGGAGAAAAAGAGAATAAACCCCCTCACCAGGACCCAATGTCCCTGCATTTGCCCCCTCCCATCATAGTACTCCCCCTTTTCCTTAGGGCAGGAGCCTTAACTTTGCTGCACTACGGAAACACTGGAAACTTTGATGACCCAGGTCAGTGTCCCAGATGATGAAACTTCTGGATGTGAGGCCTGGACACAGATGGATTTTGAAGTTCTCCCACTTCATCCCAGGTGTTTGGGGGGTTTTTGGTAGCCCTGTGGACTGAACTTAGGATCTTGCACATTCTAGGCAAGTACTCTACCACTGAGCTATACTGCCACTCTTTTTAAAAAAAATTTTTATATATTTTTTTTAGCTGAGATGGATGCAGTATCTTTATTTATTTATATGTGGTGCTGAGGATCGAACTCGGTGACTCACACATGCAAGGCAAGTGCTTCACCACTGAGCTACAGCCCCAGCCCTGCCACCCTTTTTTGAGACAGGGTCTTGCTAAATTGCCTGTGCTGGTCTGGAACTTGTAATCCTCCTGTGTTTGCCTCCTGAGTCATAGGGGTTATAGATGTGCACCACCACTCTCACCCAGGTGATTTTTTTTGTGGGGTACTGGGGATTAAACTCAAGGGTACTCCACCAGTGAGCCACATTAAACTCAAGGGTACTCCACCAGTGAGCCACATCCCCAGCCCTATTTTGTGTTTTAGAGACAAGGTCTCAGAGTTGCTTAGCACCTTGTTGAATTTCTTTGAACTTGCAATTCTCCTGTCTCAGCCTCCCAAAATGCTGGGATTACAGGCATGCGCTGGCTTCACCCAGGTGAGTGATGTACAGTGAAGACTAGGAACCACTAGAGGTCATTTTTGCCACTCATTTCCCTGTAATTCATCAATATGTTGTATTTTCATGTTTGTTTTATTCAAAATGATCCGATTTCCCTTGAGACTTTGCCTTAATTTCTAAGTATATGGATATTTCATAAGAAATTTTCTGTTCTAGTTTAATTCCATTATGGTCAGGAACATTTTATTTCAGTAATTTCAGCTTTTAAGACAAATTTGTTATGACTTACTTGACTATTTTGATGAATGTTCCTCATGCTGTAGTTTTTGTTGGTATTGACCATAGATAGGTCTGGCTTGATTAGGGGAGGGCAGTGTTCAGTTCTAGTCATGCTGATTTTTGCCTATTCTGTATTGCTGGGAGGGGTGTGCTGAAGTCTTCGACTGGATTTGTCCATTTTTCTTTTCAGTTCCATCAGTTTTAGCTTTGTGTCTTGAAGCTGTCCCCTCCCCCCCGACCCTTTGTACTGGGGGTTGAACCCAGGGGTGCTTGATCACTGAGCCACATCCTCAGCCCCTTTTGACATTTTATTAGAGACAAGATCTCACTGAGTTGCTAAGTGCCTTGCTAAGTTGCCAAGGCTGGCTTTGAACTCATGATCCTCATGCCTTAGCCTCCCAAGCTGCTGGGATTACAGGCGTGTGCCACAGTGCCGGCTTGAAGCTTTTAAAGTACAGAAACATTTAGAGGTGCAACATCACCAAAGTGGCAAAGTAGGAAACTCTGGGTTCATCTCCCACAAAACCAACTAATAAGTTATATGGCCTTTTTCAAAGAATTGTGGTTGTGGGTTTTAACTTATTTGGTAGGCTCCCTGAAGAACTGAAACGGGGCTTGCTTTTGTCAGACTCTGTTCCCAGAGCTGGGTGGTTTTATCTGAAAGTCTTCATATATTTTTTATTTTTTTTCTATTTTTATTTGTTCCTTTTGTTATACATGAGAGTGTATTTTGACATCTCATACATACACAGAGTATAATATAATCAGGATCTCATTCTGAAACTCTTTAAAGCAAAAGTATTGGCTGCAGCAGTCCAGGACAAGGGACAAATAGTTGGCACAAGCAAGAAACATAATACTTGGAGATGAAGAGGTCAGGAAAGGAGATACACCGAGGAAAGGTTTTTAAAAGCTCTCACATGTGCTGGGGATTGAGGCGCCTAGAACACAGACCAGGACTAGATATATGCTCAGAAAACCTGGAAAATACTAAAACTTGTCTGGATAGCCTTCAGGTTCCATGCAAGCAAGCACTGAAGATTAAGGCAGAGGGCTGGGGATATATCTTAGGTGGTAGAGTGCTTGCCTCACATGCACAAGGCCCTGGGTTCAATCCCCAGCACCACAAAAAAAAAAAAAAAAAAAAAAAAAGATTAAGGCAGAGTTGTAAATAACTGGCTAACTGTTGAAGAAGTGTTCCCTTACAAGAGCCAAAAACTGGGGCAAACCCCAAAGGTGAAAATACATATACATATATAAAACAAACATGAATAAACTGGTATATACCATGTATTGGGAATACTGCTCAACAATAGAAGGGAATGAAGTGTGGACACAAGCAACATGGATGAATCTCAAAATAATGAGAAGTACTAGAAGAACTAGATCAAACAGGAACATATTTTGTAAAATTCTTATATAAAACTGGAAAACGCAATCTACCACATCAGAAAGGAAATCAGCAGTTGGTATCAGGGTGAAGATGGGAGGGAAGTATTCTAAAGAGGGAAGGATTTTTTTTCCTGGTACTAGGGATTGAACTCAGGGGCACTCGACCACTGAGCCACATCCCCAGCCCTATTTTGTGTTTATGTAGAGACAGGGTCTCACTGAGTTGCTTAGCGCCTCGCTGTTGCTGAGGCTGGCTTTGAACTCACGATTCTCCTGTCTCAGCCTCCGTAAGTGCTGGGATTACAGGCTTGCACCACTGCGCCCAGCTGAGGGAAGGATTCTTAAGGAAGAAATTTTAGGGCAATGACTCCATAGATGTACACTATATCAAAATTTATCAAAGCGTACACTTTCTCTAGGTGCAGTTTATGTCAATTATGCCTCAAAGCTTGCTTGCTTGTTTGGTACTGGGGATTAAACCCAGGGCCATTCTGTCACTGAGCCCCAACCCTTTTTGAGACAGGGTCTTGCCAAGTTGCTAAGGCTGGCCTTAAACTTTGCAGTGCTCTTACCTCAGCCTACCAAATAGCTGGGACTACAGGTGTGTGCACCACCATGTTCAGTTCTTAATGCTCACTTTTATAAAAAACTATTCCCGTTAACATAACAAGTGATAATGAATTAGGAAGGTTCCTGATACGTTAGTTGTTGTAGTTATGAAAAAAGTCTTTGAGAGAAATAAAGAATGAGAGAGTCTTAATTTAGAAATGCAGAAAAGGCAGCTGGTACAGTTGTTCATGAAGCTGAGGCAGGAGGATCTCAAAGTTCAGGCTAGCTAGCCTAGGCAACTTAACAAGACCCTATCAAAAAAAAAAAAAGGACAGGACATAGATAAGTGGGAAAGCACCCCTGGGTTTAATCCCTAGTACTCCCCTCCACACCCCCCCCACAACAACAACAAAAAAAAGGACACAAGAGGGCTGGGGTTGTGGCTCAGTGGTAGAAGTGCTCGCCTAGTACGCATGAGGCACTAGATTTGATCCTTAGCACCACATAAAAATAAAGATACTGTGTCCATCTACAACTAAAATAAATAAATACATAAAAAAAGGACACAAGAACAAAAGTAAAAAAATTTTTGTCCTTTTTTTTTCCACAGACTAAACCAAAAATTGGTTTGGGGGAAAAATAAATCAAGAAAAACACTACAATATCTTTTTGAAAGGTAACTATACACATTTTAATTTATTTTTAAGAATATATTTATATTTTAAAAACAGGACATGTATACATATGACTAACAGCATGGCTTACACTTATAGACCAAGTCCACACGGGTAAGCTTTGGGGAACCATTTAACGAATGTGTCGACAGTAGTACTGGTGCAGGCAGACAGTAAGAATAAATAGTGCTTTGGGAAGTGCAGTAGTGATGTTTAGGGTAGGTAAAGAAGGAGCCTCATCTGTGGAAGCTATAGCAGGAAAAAGTCCCCAGTAGTGACATGTGCAAAAGCTGCTCATCTCCACAACAGAAATGGCCCAACCTATGCAGACAGCCTTCCAACTGGGCTGGCAGCTGCAGCGGTAGAACTCGGGCACAGTGGGCACAGGGATAGGAGAACTGGACCCAGAGAGAACTCTGAAGAAACAGAGTTCAGACAAGCATTTGTGTTCCTCACACATACCCACAAAGGGATTGCACTATATAACACACTGTACAATTTAACAAAGGTGCTCCCAGCCTCGCTGTCACTCTTGGGCACTACATCAGGCCACCTCAAATGCTGATGTGCATGACGTGCAGACATCCTCATCGGGAGGAAGGCTGTCCTGAGTGGTGGGGACAGGCCTTTTGGTGAGAGCAAAGCTATCATAGCTACATCATTAACTGAACACCCCTAGACAAAAAACAATGTTAATTGCTAATTACAAGTATACAAGCCAAAATTACTTCATTTCCCATCCCCCAAGGCTGAGCCTAGTCAATCATTTTCTATACAACGGTGATCGTGCTTCAACAAGTACAATCATGGGGTAGAGAAAGAAATTAGGTCCCAGATGCTAATATCTGTACTTACAGCTAGCTATAAACTAAGTTTTAAGGTATTTCTTGAGTCAAAAATAAAAGCAATTCTCTATGGACCCACTAAACCCATGACAGACTTTGATCTGTCACACTTGTTCATGTCTTTAAGTTAGACCCATGGTAACATAACCTGCCCAGGGTTTTAAGCGCATTTGAATTGAAGAAAACTAGAGCCACCCCTGTTAATTAAAGTCCAGTCTATGAATAGGAAGCCACAGTGGCTGGATGGTGAGGGCTTCTCAGGTGTGGATGTTGGTTGAATTGAGGATTCGAGAAGTAGCTTCAGATTTGGAAGCCTTTGAAAGTTCTCGCTGTTGAAAAATAAATAACATCAGTGGCAGCACTACCCCTATCGTGCATGCTCTTCCTTTCTAAGCCTGGTTACATGTCAGCAGAAAGTCCAGTGAGGAGTTTCTGAGACAGAGATCCCTAGTTCAGGCTGTTAGGAATAGGTAAGGAACTGAGCACCACTGGGTTAGTCACAGACTGAGCGCATGCACACACATGCCCCAGGCCCCTTTCCTCAGCCAGTCCAGTCCTGTTAAAACTTCACCTGAGAAATCCCTTATACTTTATAGAACTACTCTTGGAGTTGCCAAGCTAAGTAAAGCAACAAGCTTTGTTTTCATGTGCCCTTTATAAAACAATGGGCCAGACCGTATATCGACCAATCCCTGGGGCTGAGGGCCTTGTAACCTGCTGGTGATTTGATCTCATGCTGGAGCACATGGCAAAAAAGCAGAAGGTAAAGCTTGAAGGACCACTGAGAATGACAGGTATTAGTAGAGGTTAGTTTAGTCAGTGGCTTTGATGCTGCCTAGTGGAGTGTTATGAGCTTTAACAATCAAAACCAATTGAAGCCCCCAGGATCAGCCATAGAGACAGGCAGGAACATTTAAGCCCCAAAATGGGCCTTTGCTGAGCAAGCACAAAGAGAAACAGGACCCTCTCTCTGCCCAGCATGCAGCTAGTCAGAGTGGGACACACCCATTTCTATAGGTAGAACCACTACCAGGAATATAAATTGGAATCATGTGCCAGAACATGACGCTGGTTTAAATACTTCACACTAGCTATAGCCTTGGGCAACTGTCCAATTCTCTATACTTTTTTTTTTTTTGGTACTGGGGATTGAACTCAGGTAGTCAACCACTGAGCCACACCCCCAGCCCTATTTTTGTGTTTTATGTAGAGACAGGGTCTCACTGAGTTGCTTAGTGCCTCACCATTGCTGAGGCTGGCTTTGAACTTGCAATTCTCCTGTCTCAGCCTCCCAAAGTGCAGGGATTACAGGCGTGTGCCACCGCACCCAGCCCATTCTCTATACTTTTAAAAGAGAGAAGACAGCCTAGGCTTTAAACCTCTGTATCCCTCTAAGGGTAAGGGGCAACCTCACCTGTCTCATGGCAAGACATGGAGGGGGAAGAGAAAACAGCTTGTTAAGAAAAGGTATTGCAGTAAAGTGTTAGGAAATACAGAGCAGAATAGTAGGTGATGATCATTCTGGAAAAATTACTTTAATCCAGTGCTTCATATATGCTTTAGCAGCTCAGTGTGGTAGAAACAGGCAAATGTGGGGAAAAGACCAGTAGATAAAGTTTGAGATTCAGCCCTGAGTTAGTGAGACATATACTCCAGGAAATAATCAGCACACAGGCCAAGAACCTCATTATAAGCAGCACACAGCTGGGGCTCCCCTCCCCACATTATGGGGCCTTTATTCTTTCCAGCACATCTAGGCCTTTGATATCACAATTGGGGAGAGTGAAGGTTTTCTTTTGGGAAATGTTTTAAAATTCTTCACCTGACTTTAGTGAGGCTGAGAATCCAATTCAAGTCTGAACAAGTTTTCTTATTAGTCAGCAGGCTATTAGAAACATAAGCCAGATACTTTTTTGAAGTTTGTCATAAAATTCCTTTGTTAAAATAGTTCTGTAATAATACAGTTGAGATTATAGGTTAGTGCTGCCCTTTACCCAGATGGGAATGAAGCAAGGAGATGATAGATAAGTTTGGAAAAGGGACACTGGACATGCAGGGGTTGCCATACAGACCTGAAGCCCAAGAGTGGAGCTGTCAGAGAGGGACGGATCCTTCTAAGAACAAAGAAGACAATTACCAAGAACTCCACCAAGAGAGCACCAGGGCAATGATTAGAGGGTCACCTCCTGCAGCCAGGGAGTGGTATTATCTTAAGCAGAAGGATCCAAGTTAAATGTCTAGTTGTTACTGCCAACTTCCTGTACACTGCCATTCAAACCTCCCCCCCCCCCCCCGCCCCGCACCATGTCAAGGCAAGAAAGGGATTCTCAGCCTTCAAGGTACCTGTGCTGACCAGATAGCCTGGGTGCCCTTGGGAAGACAATGACTGCCCCAACTGTGTGCTCCCCAGAGACTGGTAGATATTAGAAAAGGTGAATTACCGCAAACTCAGAATAGGTGCTGGCAACAGAATTAATGCTGAAGTTGCGCTGGAGGGGGGCCGAGTCAGGGTACCCACCACTCAGGATGCTGCCATTCAGCTCCAGGTTCTCTTTGTTGGCTCCATGCCTACCGGCACGGGGTGTTTTCTTTCCAGAACAAGTGGAACTGACCACTGACTAGAGTAAGGAAAGAGATCCATATGTCACCTTATGATGAATGGATAAACACAAAAAAAATCCTAATGGTCAAGAGCTAATATCACACTTGGCACGGTGGTGCACGCCTGTAATCCCAGTACTTTGGGAGGCTGAGACAGGAGAATTGTTCACAAGTTCAAAGCCAGCCTCAGCAATGGCAAGGCGCTAAGCAACTCAGTGAGACCCTGTGTCCACATAAAACAAAATAGGGCTGGGGATAAGGCTCGGTTGGTCGAGTGCCCCAGAGTTCAATCCCCGGTACCAAAAAAAAAAAAAAAAGTATAGAATTATAGACATATAAAAAATATAAATGTGATATTAGCTCTTTTTTTTTTTTTTTGGTATTGAAGATTGAACTCAGGCACTCAACCACTGAGCCACATCCCTACCCTTATTTTGTGTTTTGTTTAGAGACAGGGTCTCACTGAGTTGCTTAGCACCTTGCCATTGCTGAGGCTGGCTTTGAACTCATGAGCAATTCTCCTGTCTCAGCCTCCCAAAGTGCTGGGATTATAGGCGTGCGCCACTGCGCCTGGTTTATAATCCTATACTTTTAATTTAAAGACTATTTTTTGATTTGCTCTTGCCTAGCACCAAGCGCTCTACCACTAGATTTTACCACTGAGCTGTACTCCCAGCCCTTTGAATTCTTAATGATTTACAGAACACCTACCTTTGAGAATAGCCTGTAGGATATCTGAATGGCTAAATATGTATTTTAGCAGAATTCCTACCTCTTGAGTCATCTGTGTCTAGTGACCCAGTGTCACGGGGCTGGAACCCATGGGTAGGGGCACCTAGCTTAGCACCAGCTGAAGACTGGACTTGAGCTCATGGAGACCACAAGACTATCACCTGACCTTTAACCTCCCTGACACAGCCCAGTGTTTCCCAGAGCACCAGGGAGGCTTAGTGACTGTTTTTTATCTTCACTTGCCTTTTGACCATTATCCAATGATAATCTCACTTAGATCTGTCAACTTTGAGCATATCACTAATAACAAAATTCAGAGAGATTAGAAATTAGAACAACTAGTGAGCCGGCCGTGGTGGCACAAGCCTGTAATCCCAGCACTTAGGGAGGCTGAGACAGGAGGATCGCGAGTTCAAAGCCAGCCTCAGCAATGGCGAGGTGCTAAGCAACTCAGTGAGACCCTGTCTCTACATAAAACACAAAATAGGGCTGGGGATGTGGCTCAGTGGTTGAGTGCCTCTGAGTTAAATACCCAGTACCAAAAAAAAAAAAAAAAGAAATTAGAACAACTAGATGAGGCCTCTAGGTAATAGGAAGCGTGTAGGCATGTGCATGCACACAAAGCTTGCTTACCTTGCTGCCAGAAGGAGGAAGTCGAGACACAGGGGAGTGGTAGATTGTCCCCCCAAAGACAGGTCTAATGCTACTATTGGCTGTAGCATTGGACATGGTAGTAGCATTCAGCTAGAGGAGAACAGATACATTACTGATAAAACATCTTCAGCCTTTCCAGCAACCTATTTCTACCCAATAGAGAAAAGAATAGGGGAAATAGTCCAGGAAAGATAAGTCTATAATGGTAAAGAGCCTGCTGCACCTGATAGTATATAGACTTGAAGAAATGTGAAGTTTTCAAAGCCTGTTTGTATCCAGCAGATGGAACAATCACTTATGGCACGAGACATTTATCATATGACCCAAACACTCTACCCAACAGAAATTAGAAAGGCAAGATAAAACAGTCTGTATGAATGTGTAACATCAAATCCCATCATTATGTACAACTGTAATGCACCAGTTAAAAAAAAATAAAAAGTTGAATAAAAAGCAGGAAAAAAACTTCAAAGCCTGAAAATTTCATGTGTTGACAGGGAGTGGGAGCCATGATAACACTTAGGCACTAATGAACCGTCATAGCCACATTGGGATCAGACTGAGTAATTAATTAATACAACTGAACTTTTGAAATATTCTTGGCAGCAAGTGCTGTCTCACTTGTCTTTATATTCTTAGCATTGCTGATCCAAAACAAATCCTAGAGTTCAATTCTAGTGGCATAATGTATATTTTTAAAAAGTTTATCACATTTCCCTAATAGAAAAAAATACATAGTATCATACAAATAAGGCACTAATAAATGACAATAGTTTCTAAGAGGATAGAATATATAACTAATAAAGAATGTGTATTTGAAGATAATTTGATGCTATAAAAGAAATAACCACCCAGCTGGACACAGAGAAAATCCTGTGGGATTTTGGGAGGCCAAGGCAGAAAATTTGCAAGTTTGGAGTCAATCTTGGTAATGCAGTGAGATCCTGTCTCAAAAAGGGGTGGCAGGGGGTGGCCTGGGGATGTAGCTCAGTGGTAGAGTGCTCCTAGTGGCTTCTGTTCCCAGTACTCAAAGGGGAAAAAGTTTTTAAAAAAATCAAAAGTAATGTGACCTCTATTAGGTAAAAATACACTATTTTAAGACTAGGCTGGACATGGTGCCAATACAGACCTGAATCCCAAAAGTGGCAGGAAGATTGCAAGTCTGAGGCCAGCCCTGGGAAAACTGAGTGAGACCTTGTCTCAAAATTTAAAAGACAGAAAGTACTACAAGCTTGTAATATCACCTGCTCAGGAGGCAGAGGTGATAAGATCTCAAGTTTGAGACCAGCCTGGGCAACTTAGCAAGATCCTGTCTCAGTACAAAACAAGGCTGGGGATGTAGCGCAGTGGTAGAGTACTTGCCTGCCATGCACAAATCCCTGGGTTCAGTTGCCAGCACTGGGGGATGGGAGCAGAAAGAACACCAAATATTCACAGTGGCTCTACTGTAGTTATATTATAGGTGATTTTAAAAATAATGTACCATCTTATTAAAAGGAAAGTAAAAAATAATTACTCCCTGACTTCCTGTTCAAGAGATTAAGGGATATTAAAATATTCCATTCATTAAGCATGAAAGTTGTCTTTCACTTAGTTACTGTGGTCATCTGGTAGAATTACAGGATGATGAACCTGTGAAAGCTTCATCATCACAGAATGTTAGGAATTATAGATCCCCAGGAGTTTAATGCCAGGACTTAAAAACTGGCACACATCAAAGCTGGTCACTCCTTGACTATTGTGATAAGCCGCTACTCAAAAGATTAAACTACAGGGCTGGGATTGTAGCTCAGTGGTAGAGCGCTTGCCTCGCACACATGAGGCACTGGGTTCAATCCTCAGCACCACATAAAAATAAATAAAGTGAAGATACTAAAGATTAAACTACAGTCTCCCATTTACTCTCAAATTCACTCAACCTGGCAGGGAAGAAAACTGCTTTCCCATGTCAGCAGTACAGAGGGTGAGAGAGGGCAAAGAACCCTAGTCTTCCCACTCCCTCATGAGCAGGGCTCCACAAAGGTCACATTTACCTTCCGCACTTTGCCTGGTGTATTGGGAGCCAGTACTCGCCGCTTGCTGGGTGTCCGGGGAGCACTGCCATAGAGCATCTCTGTCTCTGTTTGCTTCTTGTTCTTTAGTTGCTGTGTGAAAGTCAGAAGCAACAGTGAGGAGTCCCAGTAAGAAAGCAGTTTTAGGATGGGAACAGAAGCAGGCCCAGAAATCTAGAACCAAGTCTGCAGCTTGAGTTAAAAGGAGCTGTTACAGGCTACCTAATTCTTCAACTAGCCCTGGCAAACATGCTAGGATGCATGAACTATTTTCCTCTTTTCCCAATTTGTGTGCACACTTACTCTTTCCTGCTTGGCTCTCTCTTTCTCCAGGCGATGCATCTCCCATTGCTCTGTCACATACTCCATGAATTTCTGCCCATTCACCTCAAATGTTTTTGATTGCTCCTGTTCCCACATTTCAATCCGTGCCTTCAACTCTTCTTCCAGCTGAGACCAGAAACAAGGACATGTTAGCCCAAATAAAATGATTATCCTAAAGAATGACTACTTAAGCTGGGTGCAGTGGCACATGCCTGTAATCTCAGCTACTCAGAAGACTGAGACAGGAGGATTTCAAGTTCAAGGGAAGCCTGGGCAACTTAGCAGAACCCTGTCTCAAAATAAAATGAAAAAGGTTGAGGTGTAGCTCAGTGGGAGAGCACTTGCCTAGCATGTGCCAGTTCCTGAGTTCAATCTCCAGTGCTACCACTACTTTGTTAAAAAAAAAGAAAAAAATAATGATTCTTCCCTTCCCATAGCATCATCATTCTAACTTCAGGGATCTGGACCCATGGGTGTACAGGTCAGGGTGACGAGAGATGGTTCATTTACAATACACAGAAAGGTAGAGGAAGTCAAGAACCCCTAGTCTAAATATTAAGGTTTTGATGCCTGAAGCTGGAAATAGCATCAGTAAAATCAGTAACATTAACCAGACAGTGTACTATAAGCTTAAGTATGGAACCAGATTATCTGGGTTTCAATCTGGAATCAACTTCTGACTAGCTGTGAAAAGACGGGCAAATTATTCCTTGGTATCTCAGTTTCCTCATCTGTAAAAACAAATATT
>CM053401.1:130353044-130364850 GCA_028644305.1 Xerus rutilus | reverse complement strand
CAAGCCTGTAATCCCAGCACTTAGGGAGGCTGAGACAGGAGAATCGTGAGTTCAAAGCCAGCCTCAGCAATGGCGAGGCGCTAAGCAACTCAGTGAGACCCTGTCTCTACATAAAACACAAAATAGGGCTGGGGATGTGGCTCAGTGGTAGAGTACCCCTGAGTTCAATCCCCAGTACCAAAAAAAAAAAAAAAAAAAAACAAATATTAACAGCCTAAGGGATATTGGGACACACACATGAATAAATGAAAACATTTTGAAATAGTAACAACTCAAAAAAATGTAAAACATTATTATTATTAAAATAGAAAATAGCAATAAAGCCCATAGCACTTTCTCAAAAGCTTGCCTCTATTATGGACTAAAATGTTGCCCAAAATTCATGTTTAAATCCTAACCCCCAACATCTCAGAATGTAAGTGTATCTGGATGGTCTTTTAAAAAAGTAGTTGAGGGGTGGGGATATAGCTCAGGTGGTAGAGTGCTTGCACAAGGCCCTGGGTTCAATACCCAGCATGACCACCAAAAAAAACAAAAGTTGGGTTAGAGTGAGGTCATTAGGGTGGACCCTAATTCAATCACTGATGGTAATTAGGACACAAAGACACACACAGAGGGAAGACTGTGTAGATCCAATAGGAGAATCTG
The DNA here is from genome assembly GCA_028644305.1 of Xerus rutilus. Lineage (NCBI taxonomy): Eukaryota > Metazoa > Chordata > Mammalia > Rodentia > Sciuridae > Xerus > Xerus rutilus. The sequence goes on along the minus strand of CM053401.1, from coordinate 130,364,202 downwards.
CCATCTACAAGACAAGCAGAGGCCTCAGAAGAAACCCAGCCCTGCCAATGACATCTTTAATTTCAGACTGGCTTCCAGAATTTGAGAAAATAAATTTCTGTAGTATAAGCCACCTACTTTGTAGTCTTTAATTTGGCAGCTCCAGCAGACTACACCTTGGTGTTTACTGGGCCTTTGCTTGCACTGAAGGCCTAATGCATACTTATTATATCTCTGCCTCAACTTTGGAAGGGAAGACATTTCTGAGGCAAATTAATACAAAGCAAAGGACATAGAAAAAAATGGAAGTATCTTAAGACCCAAGTGCCAAAGATTCTTGGCAACAATATTACCTTAGGGAGTGTTTTCTGGAGCTTGGCTCGCTGCTTTTCTTCTTTTAGAAGGTTTCCTCCCCGATTTATAAATCGACTTGGATCTGAAGCTTTTCTCTGTGAAAAATATGTTTTATTTGAGAGTAAAACCTAGGATAGTCAGACCCATTACTTCTCCTAAGCCCTCATAACATGATGTATATTATTAAATAGACTTGAAGACTTTTACATTCTGGGCCACATTTAGCAATTAGAAATGGTGGCATTTTAAGCCATGGGTACTCCTGGACATATGCAAGATCATCCACTGGGCTGCAGGAGAACTACAAGCTTCCTTTAATCTAAAAAATAACATATATGTAACAATGACACTAGTTCCCTTCCTGGGTCTGGATGTCAGATGATGTCACTGTAATATACAGGGTGAGGAGGGACAGGCAGGCCTACACTCAGGGCTTATTGTGGTGCCTCTACCTGCCCTTGTATTTCTGCCATACTGTCCAGGAAATTTGTAGATAATCTGAGTTTCACTAAATTAACCCTCACAAGATGAACATTTAGAGGGCTGGGGTGTAGCTCAGTGGCAGAGTGATTGCCTAGCAGACATGAGGCCATGGGTTCAATCCCTGGCCCTGAAAGAAAGAAATGTGAAATGAGCTCTGGGTTCACACCCGAACACCTCCACCCCCAAAGTTGTTTATTGTTCTTCTTAACTTTCCTGTTTTTTGTTATTTAATAATATATACACAGTAATTTGAGCATACAACTAGTCATTGTAAATCAGAGGAATTACTGCTGGGCTGGGGTAGGAGGATCACTAGTTCAAAGCCAGCCTCAGCAAAAGCAAAGTGCTAAGCAACTCAGTGAGACCCTGTCTCTAAATAAAATTTTAAAAAGGGCTGGGGATGTGGCTCAGTGGTTGAGTGCCCCTTAGTTCAATCCCTGGTCCAAAAAAATTTAAATAAATAAATAAAAATTTTAAAAATCAAGGGAATTACTTAAAGAATGGTGCAGGTAATCAGCAGCATTCTTGATAATATGTAGACCAAACTGTTTCCCTTCCAGTAGCACAGAAGTAGGTAACTATTTTTGTTGTGTGTGGCAAGTTACAAGGGCTGCTGCTTTGTGCGTTCGTAGTCCTTCCTCTTTGTTTTCATCCAGAAGCAAGGAGCACCCGCGGACTAGCTGACCAAAAACAGCTGTAAGGTCTTGCCAGGTTATCTCCATCTGAGTTCTAGCCTCCTGCCTATAAACTTGAAGGAGTTCAGCTTAAAAGTCTACAGACCCCTTTGAATGCTAAGAGTTACCATGATGCCCTTGGTGCCTCATTTGTCTCACCCTAGTCTCTGCCCTGAGTTCTAAAATGCTGAGTTTATGTTATGAGAAGAGGAGGAATTCAGAGAATACAAATTCATCCCGACATCTAGTTTTCTAGGAAAATAGCAATAGCAGAGAAGTTAGCTGCCTAGCCCAACATCCATCCACTCTTCCGTCCTTCCTTAGTGACAGAACGAGAATTTGCCTGGGATAGCAATTCTCAAGACTTACTAGCAACTGGTAGGGCACATAAATACAAGTGAAGAGAGGCTTGGAAGAGCCCTTAATTCAGGGCAGAAGGAAATGCGCCTTTGTTCTTTCTCTACCATGCTGCCTGAAATGTGGCCATTTGGGTGGGAGCTCTAGCAACCTGCATGCCCCTGAGGATGAGGTTCCCACTTAGTGGTGGAGAGCCCAGAGCTGGAGAAGCCTGCCTTGCCCACATGTGGGCTTCCTTCAAGCAAGAAATTCCTATCTTCTTTAAGCCATTAATTTACAGGATATTAGAAACCTGGTAAAGAACAAAGGAAACTGGACTCTGATTTCTCTATAGGGGCTTGCTTGCTTTTTTTCCCCCAGAGCTGGGGACTGAACCTAGGGTCTCACCTATGCTAGGCAAGTGTTCTCTCACTGAGCCAAATCTCCAGTGCAGAGCATGCTTTCTCAACACTTCATTTCACTCTTAAAAAAGTAGATAAGTAGCGCATACCTCAAACTCTAAGAAAAGCCTCCAGCTCTCTTCCCATTTCTGGACACCTTCAAAGAGTTCTTTATGAACTTCATAGTAGTTTCTTAACCGCACAATCTCAGCATCATGTAGTTGGAGCAGGTTTTCTGTGTAGTCCTCTGCAACGTACAGACCCAGTAGTTAAACTAAATTAATAAAATAAACAAATAAATAAACAAAAACATTACTCAGGGCTGGGAGGGCTGAAATTATAGCTCAGTGGTGGAGTGCTTGCCTAGCACATGTGAGACACAGGGTTTGATCCTCAGCACCAGATAAAAATAAACAAAAAGGTATTGTGTCCATTTACAACTAAAAAAATTTTTTTTAAATTACTCTAATATCCCAATTTACTATCCCCTACTTCCCTAAAATGAAATAGATAATCTCTTTATAATACAGGAGTAAGTGTATATGTTGTGGCTAATAAAAAATAAAAGCCAGGGATGAGAGTGTGGTTCAGTGCTTGGCATTTACCTAGCATGTAAGAGGCCCTGGGTTTCATTCCCAGGAAGGAGGGGCAGTGGGGGGGCTGGGCATGGTGGTCCGTGCCTATAATCCCAGCAACTCAGAAGGCTGAGGGAGAAGACCTTAAATTTGAGGTCAGCCTAGGCAACTTAGTGAGACCTGTCTCAAAACAAAAATTTTAGAAAGGGTTGGGACGTAACTCAGTGTTAAAGCACCCCTAGGTTCAATCCCCAGTACTGAAAAAATAAACCATCAATAAAAGAATATGTTTGTCATAATTAGCCTAAGGGGACTGTGACTAGGACATGGACAAAGATGATTAACATTCTTCAAAATCTGTGTTACTTTTGCTTCATCTTTCTTTTATATTCTTCCTTTCTGCCTTAGCCAGACAAAAGAGGGTCAGGTCACAAAAACTGTCTAAAAACTTTTGTGAATTTAGTTAGAAAAGCTTCATTCATGTTCAGGTCAGCCTGGAACCTCACCGGGCTCTAAGAGTCAGGCTCCTCTAGGCTCAAATAGGCTAATGCATTTACCTGCTATGTGCTTCTGCGTTAAGCTGCTCAACATTTACGTCCCTTAGTGTCCTCATCTCCTGACATGAAGATCGAGATACTATTGTTAAGAATTGGCTGTATCTATTCAAATGAGGAAATACAGACTTCCTGATAAAGGTCTGGGCTTGTAAAAGAGAAGTGAGTAGGCCACCTGAAATTCACTGCTGTACTAACCAGCATAGTAAGGGGCAAAAGCTTGTCTCTGCTCCTGGCTATAAAAACACTGGTCCCAATACTTAGCCAGCTCCACTCGAATTGCCTCAATCACTTTCTTCATATTTTGCATTTTCAGTTCTTCCAGACGATCCACTTCTAATTGCAGCTGAAAGAAAAAGACATATTAAAGATGTTCGTTGTAGTTTTATATTCACTTAGATCAAAAGTTCCCTGTTTTTGGTTGGTTGTTTTTGTTTTCTTCCTGGTACTAGGGATTGAACCTAGGTATGCTTTACCACTGAGCTACCTCCCCAGCCCTTTTCATTTTTTTTTTGAGACAGGGTCTCACTAAGTTGCAGAAGCTGGCCTCAAACTTGTAATTCTCCTGCCTCAGCCTCCTCATTTACTGGATTATAGACGTATCCTTGGTGCCTGGCAGTTTCCTTTTATAATATAATCATAACACAATGCCAGAGGTAAATCAACACTATAACAAACATATTATAGGAGCCAGAAATCTAAGGAATATATACAGAAGATAGAAGATAAGCAGGCTATTGCCATCTTTTTCTGATACTTGTAAGAGTAGGCAGGCCCAAGGGAGAAATTGGTAAGGATGTTGGACTGGACCCAGAAATGGTCACAGAAGACTGCTTACCCAGCACCCATTCGGTTTCTTACCGCTTTTCTGACTTTGGCTTTTGACCCGGTCATAACCATTGCCACAGCTTCTCTCTCTTCTTCAGGTATCTGCAACCTGTCCCAGAGTTCCCGGATTTGAGCACGCAGTCCCTCACACACTGCTTCGTTCTGTGATTTTTGCATTTCCAGCTGTAACAAGGAAAGGCTATGGTTAAAGCAAAACAGTAACACACAAAAGACTGGCCTTCTGCAGCAAGGAATGTCTGGACCCAAATGAAGAAGCATTTATATTGTGATTCCCAAGAGAATTTTTTTTGGGTACTAGGGATTAAACTCAGGGGCACTCAGCTACTGAGCCACATCCCCAGCCCTACTTTGTATTTTATTTAGAGACAGGGTCTCACTGAGTTGCTTAGTGCCTCGCTTTTGCTGAGGCTGGCTTTGAACTAGCAATCCTCCTGCCTCAGCCTCCCAAGCCGCTGGGATTACAGGTGTGCGCCACCATGCCCAGCTTTCCAAGAGAAATTTTTTGACGCATTCTGAACACAAGCTATAAGGCTGTCACTATGGAAGGATCACAGACCTCAAGAACAGGATTCCAATTTGAACTGAAATTTTTTCAATTAAATACTATGCTTGGGGCTGGGGATTACAACTCAGTTGTAGAGTGCTCACCTAGCATGCTTGAAGCCCTGGGTTCAAGTCCCCATATCACCAAAAATAAATAAATAGATAGATAAAAGATAATTATTTAAAAAAACAACTATGCTATTTCAAATGGCTGTTATTTCATCTGAAATTTTAATTTCATATTTTTAGAATATTAAAATTTCATGTGTCTTATTTACTTGTAAATTAAGGTTTATATTTAGAAAAAATCAGGGGTGTAGCCCAATGGTACAGCACTTGCCAAGCATTTTCAAGACCCTTGGGGTTCAATCCTCAGTACCAAAAAATACAATCAAGGTCATATATTGTAAATTACTATCTTTATTCTCTCTTAACGTACACTGGCACTTATTTAAGACTGAAGAAAAAATTGCTAGTTTTTGCAAAGTACTATACACTATTAAGATCCAAGGTGTTAATTTGAGAACACATTACCTGCCGCAGCAACTTTTGTAGTGTTGCAATGTTCTCCAAAGACAAACAAAAGGCATCTTCATCTTCACACACCACATCTCTTTCAAAGCTTGTGTCTGGTGTGTGATCTAATTCTTCCATACACAGTATGATCTGTCTCTTTATGTTGACAAACTCCTCACGCCTAGATGCCTACAAAACAAAATAATTACAAGATACCTAGAGGAAGGTCAAAAGGATTTTGGGGAAAATGCAGGTAGTATACCTTTGTTTCCCTCAATGTTGCCACATGTTGTCTGAACTGGTTCAGCTCTTCTAAGCTGGGAACAGAGGTGCTGTCAATGTCATAGTGGGGCATGCAAAGAATTTCACACAATTCTTGATCTTGTTCTTGAAGTAGCTTCAGTTCCTGTTTTCTCTCCTTTTTCTGTTTTCGCATCAATTCTACCTGAGTGCGCAAATCTTTTTCTAGTTGCAAGATAGTTGTTTCTCCTTCTTCCTGTACAAGACAGTATACCAATGTCACAAGGTTTCAAGTAATTCCTTCAGAGGAATCACTTGAGGACAGCAGAGAGCTGATAGACTTTCAGTTAAATTCACAAATAAATCAACTCATAACCAACAGAATATGGCACAAAGACGTACTCCTAAGGAAGGTCCCAAATGAGGGAGGGTTAATAGATATCAGGACATTTTTTTTGTTCTTTCCAATTTTAAAAAATTGTGGATTAAGTACAGATAGTCACCAACTTAACAGTTTCTCTCTTTTTTTTTTGGTGGGGGGTCAATGGGTGAGGGAGTAACCAGAGATTGAACCCAGGGACACTCAATCATTGAGCCACATCCCCTGCCCTTTTTTATTTTGAGACAGGGTCTTACCAAGTTGCGGAGGCTGGCTTTGAACTTGCGATCCTCCTGCCTTAGCCTGCCAAACCGCTGGGATTACAGGCACGCACTACCACGCATGGCTTAACATTTTTTATTTTTTTCTTGGTACTGTGGTGCTTTAACCAACAAAATACATTCCTAGCCCTTTTAATTTTGAGATAGGGTCTCACTAAATTGCTGAGGTTGGCCTTCAATTTGGATCCTCCAGTCTCAGTCTTCTGAGTAGCTGTGATTGTAGGCATGCACCATCCTGCCTTGCTATGTTAGATTATTTTGCCCAACTCCAGGCTGTGTAAGTGTTCTGAGCACATGTAAGGTAAACTAGGCTAAACTTTGTTCAATAGGTTTAGTCTAATAGCATGCATTTTTTACTTACAATAGATTTATTGCACGTAACCCTATTTTAAGTTGAGGAGCATCTCTACAGTCATATTATTGTGCAACCGTCATCATCATCAACCTCCAGAAGTCATTTAATCTTGTAAAACTAAAACTCTGTATTTAATAAAAAGTCCTCATTCCCCATCCCCAACCCCAGCCCATCTCAACCACCATTCTATTTTCTGTCTCTATGAATTTGACTTCTTTAGATCCCATAGCACTTTACAAGAGGCATAAATTGGTTGGAAAGCTTCCTTTGGGTTAGCAAGAAGGTATCTATATCTAGCTTATATTGAAATACTCATCCTACACTGAGCATGGTGGCACATGCCTATAATCACAGCTACTCAGGAGGCTAAGGAATGGGAATCTCAAGTACAAGGCCAATTTTAGCAACTTAGTAAGACTATGTCTCTCAAAATAAGTACTGGGGATGTAGCTCAGTGGTAAAGCACCTCTGGATTGAACCCCCAGCACCCCCCACCCAAAAAAAAGAAAGAAAAGAAATACTCATCTTTATAATCTCATGAACATCACCTCACTAATAAAAATAAATTTAGAGCCGGGCGCGGTGGCTCAAATCTATAATTCCAGCACTTAGGGAGGCTGAGACAGAAGAATCGTGAGTTCAAAGCCAGCCTCAGCAACTGCAAGGCGCTAAGCAACTCAGTGAGACCCTGTCTCTACATAAAACACAAAATAGGGCTGGGGATGTGGCTCAGTGGTCGAGTACTCCTGAGTTCAATCCCCAGTACAAAAAAAATAATAATAATAAATAAATAAATTTAGTAGCCCCTCCTCTTAACTGACAAAAGGAGAGGGGGAGTTATATGTTCTATTAACTTACACAACTTCATTTAACATTAGTAAAATAGGATCTGTCATATAATTTCAGGGAGATATACCACTACACACCTAACTTCTCACCCAATTTCACATTGAAAGTTCAAAAACCAGACTAAAGCCAGCATGGTGGCTCACACCTATAATCCCAATACCTTGGGAGGCTGAGGCAGGAGGATTATAAATTCGAGGTCAGACACAGCAACTTAACAAGGCCCTGTTTCAAAATTTAAAAAATAAAAAAAAGAGCCAGGGATGTACCTCAGTGGTAAAGTACCCCTGGGTTCAATCCCCAGTACCCGCCTCCTGAAAAAAAAGGTAAAGAAAGAGAAATTGATGTCCCTAAAATCAATTATTTTTATGTCATTTATGCTGACTCCAGGAAACCCCACTGATACCATGGTCTGCCTGATTACTCTCTGCTGCCAGGAATGAATTATCCCTAACCCTTTAAAGGGAGTCTCTCTCCTAGTCTGATTCCATCTAAACACTCAGATAGTTCTTCCTGTAACAGCAAGAGGGACCAGAGAACCTTATTAGTACATCATTACATTTCCAAGTTCCATATCTGTCCTTTTACAATTCTAACACTATTTTCATTAGCTCTAAGCAGAGCTGTTTCAGCATCCTGTCTCCTGATATCCTCACTCAAATCCCTGATTTACGTTGGACCAGACACAGCTACCTTTCAGCTACCTATGCTGATAATCATGGGCTACTGAGCTAGATATGTGTTCCTGATACTCTGGCTTTTGAGACATCTCTTCTAAGGGAGCCATTCTGGCTGATTCAGTGGTATACAACTTTGGAATATGAAAAGAACCACAAAGGTTGGATTTTGGGGTAACTTTTCCTTTTATCACCAGTTACTTTTGCTTCCTAAGTACCCCTTTTCATTTTCTCTCAAAGAAAGAATAGCATAGTACTATCTGTGCCTACCTTTTTCTCTAAGTCTATTTTTAAGAAATTAGTATATTCTACAAAGCAGAACTACAGTAAGAAGCTTATCTCTGATCACCCATTAGTTGTTCCATTTCTCAACAGAGCAACTCTCTACATAAATAAAAAATCACTTTGCCAAAACTAATTGGCCAAGTAAGTATCTGTCCTCCCTACTTCTCCAGCACAAATCCTACAAGAAGTCTTTTGTCTATAGTTCAAAGTCATTGCTTCTTCCCAAATTGCAGACCCAAGCTGGATATGCCATGACTGCCATGTACCTGAAATGGCTCAACATGTAACTCGCTGCACAGGGTATTCAGCTCTTTCTGGCAGATGGATATGCTTTTGATAAGCCTTTCCTTCAGGCTCTCTTCTTCAGCAATCATCATATCCAAGAGATCCTGTAAGAGAGAAAATAATCCATATAAGTTTGGAGCCACGGAAGAAAACCCCCAACACCAAAATGTTCATAATTTCAAAATTTTAAGAAAAGACTTAAAAACAAGCAAAAACAGGAAAAGCCTATAATGTCCTCGTGTAGGTGATCACATTTCTCAGATGAGACACCAGCATCCATAAGCCTAACACCAGTGTTACTCAGCTCACCTTGATATGTTTCTTTACAACCTCAGTTCTTTGTAATCTCTGGTCCTCTGGAATCCCAATTAATTCCCATATTTCCCGAAGGTGATTTAGGGCTTTCTGGAGACATACTATGGACTCCTCTGCCAGTACCTCACTGAAAAATAAAACAAAACAAACTCACTTGTTAGGTCAATCTATGCATAGAGACTAAAAGTAGTAGTTTCAGGAAGTAACTAGACTAGCTTTTCAGCAGCCTTAAGGCTCAAACAAATTGAAAACAAGTATTCAGCTTAATCCACCTCTGACCATTCCCCTTCCCTTCTCCCTCCACACAAGCTAAACAAAATTCAATATTACATTCCTTCATGGAAATTCACTCTTCTGAATAATACTCAGAATCTGGGCTTTCACTGATGATTCTACTTATGACAGTATAATACAGAATCACAAATGCTTTTATTAAAGAAAAATCAGACAAAATGTCAGCAAAATAAACTTACATGAGCTTGCTGTTAAGAAGCAAGTGATTTATTATTATTTTTCTGTTCTCTCTTCTGTTTTTTTGAAGTACAAGGCATCAAACCCAAGGCATTGCGTATGATAGGCAAACACTTTTAACTGAGCTACATTCCCAGCCATTTATTTTTAGAGAGTCTAAGTTTCTGAGGCTGGCCTCAAACTTGTAATCCTCCTGCCTCAATCTCCTGAATAGCTGGGATTACAGGGGTACATCTCCATGCCCAGCTTGATCTTATTGTTAAATTACAACTAGTAACCCAAAGAATGGCTAAAATTATAAGAATAAACATCAGTATAAAAAAGGTGAACTTTCATACATTGCTGGTAAAGTATATAAATCAGTACAAACATGTTAATATATATTGGCAGTATCAAAATTGAACTCAGTGTGGTGATGTGCGCCTATAATCCCAGCATCTTGGGAGCCTATGGTGAGACGGCCAGTGTCTCCTTGGGGGGTTCTTCCTGCCAAGGAAGGTATAAGCCACTAGAGAAGTTAAAGTCTAGAACAATTAGTGAAGAACAAAAGACAAAGAATTATAATTTTCAAAAAAGTTGGAGCACTTCATATATCCAGTCCATGCAGGAGCTGGGCCAGACAAGAGAAAATGGCTCCAGTGGCTTATTTAAAGGGGTACATCAAAGGCAAGGGTAAGGTTTCAAGGGTGGAGTCTTGCTTCACGATGTCTTGCAATCAGCAGGTTGACTGGCATCTTGGCGGGTCACCCCATCTCCTGGGTCACCCCATCTCCCGTGCTGTGTGAGACCTTTGGAAGAGCTTGAATAGGGCTCACAATGTCAGGGCAGTTAACCACAGGAAATGTTATTCCCAGACACCAGATTCTCCTATTCAACAGGCTACAATGCATGGTGGTCCACACACAGCCCACGGATGGCTTGCAACAGGAGGCTAAGGCAGGAAGTTCGCAAGTTTGAGGCCAATTTCAGCAATTTAGCAAGGCCCTAAGCAACTTAGACCTCATCTCAAAATGAAAGATAAAAAGGACTGGGTCAGTGGTTGAGTGCCCCTGAGTTCAATCTCCAGTACCAAAAATAAAAGACTGGGGATATAGCTCAGTGGTAAAGGACCCTGGGTTAAATCCCCAGTACCAAAAACAAACAAACAAACAAAAAAGGAACATAAGCCTGGCATGCTAGCATACATAAAGCCTGAGGCAAGAGGATCACAAGTTCAAGGCCAGCCTGGGAACTTAGCAAGAGACTGTCTCAAAACAAAAAATAAAAAGGGCTTAGGACATAGCTTCGTAGAGCACCCTGGGCTTCAATCCCCATTACTAAAAAGGAAAAGGAGCAAATTACAAACAACACTGATAAAGCTAAAACATTATATTTAATTATGCTAAGTGCAAAAAGTGTCAAACACTATGTACTATAATGATTCTATTTTATAACATTCTAGGAGAGACAAAAATTTAGTGAAAGAACCAAGCATGGTGGTACATGCCTAAAATCCCAAGGAGTCAGAAAGCTAGAGAATCCCAAATTCTGAGGCCAGCCTCAGCAACTCAGCCAGATCCTGTCTTTTTTTTTTTTTTTTTGGTACCAGGGATTGAACTCAGGGGCACTGGACCACTGAGCCACATCCCCAGCCCTATTTTGTGTTTTATGTAGAGACAGGGTCTCACTGAGTTGCTTAGTGCCTCGCCATTGCTGAGGCTGGCTTTGAACTCGCGATTCTCCTGTCTCAGCCTCCCAAAGTGCAGGGATTACAGACGTGC
>CM053401.1:130340966-130352544 GCA_028644305.1 Xerus rutilus | reverse complement strand
TGTAATCCCAGCACTTAGGGAGGCTGAGACAGGAGAATCGCGAGTTCAAAACCAGCCTCAGCAATGGCGAGGCACTAAGCAACTCAGTGAGACCTTGTCTCTACATAAAACACAAAATAGGGCTGAGGATGTGGCTCAGTGGTCGAGTGCCCCTGAGTTCAATCCCCAGTACCAAAAAAAAAAAAAAAAAAAAAAAAAAGAGGCTAAACAATAATTTAAGCATGAAATTATAAAAGTTCAGGGATATAAACCATATCATAGACACACCATGGTGCCAGACCTAGGCCAAGGACAGGTCAAAGGCAAATGTGCTAACAATATCCTCAGTCCTTTTTTATTTTGACACAGGGTCTCATTAAGTTGCTAAGACAGGTCTCCAGCTTATGATCCTCCTGTCTCAGCCTCCAGAGTCACTAGGATTACAGGCATGTGCCACTTCATACAGTGGGATCTCCTAACTTGAAGGTGAGATACACTTGCAGACACTCACTGTTCATTGGAGCTGAGGGCTGGCTTGTTCTCCACCTTGTACAGCTTGTCTACTTCATGTTGCTACAGGAAGAATCCAAGAAGACAATGAACATAAGAGTGCTTGAAAAGCACAAAGCATGATAAAATGACAGGGGACTTATTAAGGGCTTCCTATTTATGTTAATTCTTGGAATCAAACCACTTCCCTGTTAACCGTCCCCCTGAACTTTCCTCAAACTGTCAATGAAAAAAACAAAAATAGAACATACAAAAACACAACTAACATCATCAATTCCTGTGTCAGCCCAATTCAGCTACCTTATCTTCATCCTGTAAGGGTGTCATTCTTCAGGAATTATATTGTTCATCAAAAGAAAAACTGCTTAAAGAGGACAGAGAGGAAAGAGGGGAAAGAGCTTCTCTGGGAAAAAGGGCTGTACCTTCAGTATGGACACATTGGCAATTCGATCCAAAGGGCTCATAAGATCTGCCTCAATGAACAAATCCTTTTTTCCAGGAAGCTGAAGGAAACACAGTAACTCAGGTCACTCATAGGTCACATAAGCCCCCTTAGTTGAGAATTCATCCAGCCACCCGTTTAATAGAAACACATATGGTCTCTGAGTTGGAAGGGCACTAGACATCATCTAGTTCAGCATCTTGTTATCTGTATTCAGGTAACATTTTTCTGTATAGTCAACTATTCTGGAAAGATATTCTACCTTCTTTCTCAGGTCCACTCCTTGTCATTCAACCTTCCTGCTGCCTGTCGGTCTTGGTCTGCATCACCACCTCCTCCACTCTGTCTCCTAACCACCCCTGGTCTTCTACTGAACAAAGCCAAATACAACAAAACTCCACCTTGCTTCCTGCAATCTCAACTAACTGCTAAATACCTTTTCAAGTAGAATTTTTCTTCTAATTACAAAAATAACATGTTCAACACAGAACTTAGAAAACCAAGACAGGGGCTGGGATTATGGCGCAGTGGTAGCGTGCTCGCCTAGCATGCGTGAGGCACTGGGTTCGATCCTCAGCACCACATAAAAATAAAATAAAGATATTCTGTCCACCCACAACTAAAAAAATAAATAAAATTAAAAAAAAAAAAAAAAAAAAAAAAAAAAGAAAACCAAGACAGTGTTTGCCCTGTTACCTTCTCATTCACCCACCCACAATTTCTGTCATCTGATTCCTGTACCATCACTCCTGATGATGAGGCCCTCATCTGTTTGGAGGAAGGAGAAGTATTAGTCAGTGACAGGGAGGAGGAAGTCACTGGAAGTTTCCTCTCAATCAGGTCTTGACAAATGGTTAGGAAGTTGTCTTAAGAAGGCAATCCAGCCAGGGCCGAGGGTGTGGCTCAGTGGCAGAGCGCTCACCTTGCACGTGTGAGGCACTGGGTTCGATCCTCAGCACCACATAAAAATAAATAAACAAAATAAAGACACCGTGTCCATGTATAACTAAAATATATTTAAAAAAAAAAAAAAGAAGAAGGCAATCCAGCCAGGTGTGGTGGTGCACACCTATTATACCAGCAACTTGGGAGGCTGAGGCAGAAGGATTGCAAGTTCAAGGTCTGCCTCGGCAACTTAGTGAGGCCCTAACAGAAGTAGCAAGACCCTGTCTCAAAATTAAAAATTAAAAATGGCTGGAGATGTGGCTCAGTGGTAAAGCACCCCGGGTTCTATCCCCAGTACCAAAAAACAAACAAACAAACAAAAAAAGGCAATCCAGCAAAGGCCAGGAACAGAAATTAAGGGCAGAACAACAAATTCAGTTGGGCTGATAAGGTCCATGGAAGGCATAAGTTCTCAATCAGGGACAATTCTGCCCCACAAAGGGACATTTAACAATGTCCAGACACATTTTTGGTTGCCTGCCTCCTAGTGGGGAGTGTTACCGCCATCTTACAGGTAAGGGCAGAGATTCTCCTAAGCATTCAACAAGGCATGGGACAAGTCCTACAACAGAATTATCCAGCCCAAAATGTCAATAGAACCAAGCTTCAGAAATCCTGATGTAGGATAATGGTGAGGAATAACACTGAAACAGCTGCCTAGAATTGAGCATAAAGGACTTCCAATAACAGGTTACGACACGATCTTTTATGGATCAGGGAAGACAAAACTTTTTTGCACTGAAGCATCCTAATCAGTTAGAAATTTTAATCATAAAAATCTAGTAACTATGGGGGGCTGGGACTGTAGCTCAGTGGTAGAGCGCTTGCCTCGCATGCGTGAGGCCCTGGGTTCGATCCTCAGCACCACATGCAAAGCAATAAAATAAAGACATTGTATCCATTTACAACTAAAAAAAAAAAAAATCTAGTAACTATGGATAAAATGGATTGAAGATGTGAGAAAGGCAAGGGAGTATTTTAAGGAAGTTAATGCCACAGACTAAGCAGCCAAGCATGTGACAATGAATGAAAACCTGCTTTAAACTGGTAGTGGCACTAACAAAAATAGGTTAAGAACTACATGGAATTTTTAATATAGGTTTTTAAAATACCTGAAAGAAATTAGCATTATTAACACTGCTTTCTTTTTTTTTAAATATTTATTTTTCAGTTGTAGGTGGACAGAATATCTTTATTTTATTTTTATGTGGTGCTGAGGATTGAACCCAGTGCCTTACGCGTGCTAGGCGAGCACGCCACCACTGCGCCACAACCCCAGCCCTAACATTGCTTATTTCTGTGGTAGGATTATAAATATCTTTTTATACTTTTATCTTCCACATTTTCTATAATATGCAAGTTATTTTATGATCATTATTTTAAAAAATGTATAGCTGGATGTGGTGGCACATGCCTGTAATCCCAGCTACTTGGGAGGATTAGGCAGAAAGATTGCAAGACTGAGGCTAGCTGGACAACCTGGCAAGATCCTGTCTCAAGATAAAATAAGAAGTGCTAGGGATGTAGCTCGATGATAGAGTACTTACCTAGTAGCAGGTGAAAAGCCCTGCACTGCAAAGTTATGTGCAAAGAAATAGCTACAGGATTCAGCAATCAGTTCACTTAAGTGTGAGTGGGAAGGATAGTCAAAGATGAGTGTGATGAATCCAGCCGAACAGCAGTGCCCATTAGTAAGAAGTGAATCAGAAGTTAGTTTGAGGATATTAGCACATGGAGATCCACTCTGGCCATGCTTAGTCACCCTGTGGGCTCCTCTTCCTCACCTACTCCCCACTTACAAGTTTGTATACTTGGTCTCTGTTCTTTCATGTTGATCTCACCTGAACTAATGGCTTTAACTAGCACCTCTTTGCAATTCCTCAGGCATTTGTTGAGTCTTTTACTCAACAGTGAGTGAGGGCAAATCACTGTGCTAGCATATGAGGCATACAAAAGCAAAATAAAATTCAGTCCCAGATGTCCTGAGGTTTTCTCCCGTCTATATCTTTTTTTTTTTTGGTACTGGAGATTGAACTCAGGGATACTCGACCACTGAGCCACATACCCAGCTTTATTTTGTGTTTTATGTAGAGACAGGGTCTCACTGAGTTGCTTAACGCCTCGCCGTTGCTGAGGCTGGCTTAGAACTCACGATTCTCCTGACTCAGCCTCCCTAAGTGCTGGGATTACAGGCTTGTGCCACCGCGCCCAGCCCATCTCCATCTTTATCCCAGCCCACATGATGGAAATGCAGCTCCACATTTCTATGCTTGACTCTAAGCTAGGTCCTTGAGGACCTTCCAATCTAATGGCAAACAGATATTAAACAAACAACTCGGGAGGGCTGGGATTGTAGCTCAGCGGTAGAGCGCTTGCCTCGCATGCGTGAGGTCCTGGGTTCGATCCCCAGCACCACGTACAAAGCAATAAAATAAAGATATAAAAAAAAAAAAAAAAAAAAAAAACCAAACAACTCAGTTGGTAGAGTGCTTTCCTCGTATGCACAAGGCCCTGGGTTGAATCCCCAGCACCACATTAAAAAAAAAAAAAAAAAAAAGAACGACCCCCACTGACAGACCAAAGCCAAGCGCTGCTGCGTCCCTGAGTCCTGCCACCGTCATCACCACCATGCCCAAGACAAAGATTGAAGGGGATGCTAAAGGAGATAAAGCCAAGGGGAACGACAAACCACAGAGAAAATCTGCAAGGTTGTATGCTAAACCTGCTCCTCCAAAGTCAGGGCCCAAGCCTAAAAAGTCCCCTGCAAAGAAGGGAAAGGTGTCCAAAGGGAAAAAGGGAAAAGCTGACATTGGCAAGGATGGGAATAACCCTGCAGAAAATGGAGATGTCAAAATACCAGGCACAGAAACCTGAAGGTGCTGGAGACGACAAGTGAAGTGTGTACATTTTTGATAACCGTGTACTTCTGGTGACTGTACAGTTTGAAATACTGTTTTTTACCAAGTTATGTAAAAAATGCAGAATTTTTTTTTTTAATAAAGCTATGTTGTTAGCACACACAGAACACTTAATTGTTGTTTTGGGGCAAAGGAGCATGCAGCACTAATAGAATACCTCCAAAGCTGGATTGCTATGGGGGAAACACCTTTCCTTGCTAGTTTTGAGAGGCTTCCTCTTGGCTCCCAAGATAATATTGGCATACTAGCCACCTTGGCACAAATGCCTTGTGGTATGGAAAAACTCAAATTCATCTTTATGTCCTCCTCTCCCTCTCTGCCATCGGCATAGACTTAGCTTCCCTAAACGCAGATCCGTGGGGACCTAATTCCCAGCAACTGGCTTTACCAGTATGTGGGGCAATCCGCACTTTCCAGTGGCATCACTGGGAATAGTGTCCCTCAGAAGAGCAGCAGTTCCTTTTCTAGAGTGTGGATCTTCAGATTAATAATTTTTGCCATTTTCATTTCATTTCCTGAAAGTCAGGGCCGGCTCATGAAAAGTTGTTAAACAACATGCTAAAAGTGAACAGTCAACCTTCACTCGAAACTTTCCCTATTCAGAGCATCAAATGAAGACTTCATTGAGTTTTATAGTGGCTTTCTGATTTTGGTAGTCCATCCAAGAAGGGAGTTTGAAAGTTGTTGTATACTGTTAATAATTGTCTCCTCATGTCCTGCCTGAAATACCATGATTGTTTATGAAAAGTATCTTTAATAAAGCTGGATACAGTTTGAAAAAAATCCACAAATAACTAAATAATAAAACAAGTAACCCATTACAATAGCAGCATTATTCTCTTAATGACCCAGGTTAAAAATCTCAGTCAATGGGCTGGGGTTGTGGCTCAATGGCACAGTGCTTACCTAGCATGTATGAGGCACTGGGTTCGATCCCTAGCACCACATATAACTAAATAAACAAAATAAAGGTATTTAAAAATATGACACTATGAGCTGGGCGCGGTGGCTCAAGCCTGTAATCCCAGCACTTAGGGAGGCTGAGACAGGAGAATCGCGAGTTCAAAGCCAGCCTCAGCAACGGCGAGGCGCTAAGCAACTCAGTGAGACCCTGTCTCTACATAAAACACAAAATAGGGCTGGGGATGTGGCTCAGTGGTCAAGTACCCGAATTCAATCCCCAGTACCAAAAAAAAAAAAAAAAAAAAGACACTATGTTTTTAAAAAAAATCTCAGTCAACTTTACTTCTCCATCATCATTTGCAATGAATCAGCAAGTCTTTGAGTCTTCTTTCACCATGACTTACAAATCCGTCATTTCTCCCTCATTCCTGCTGCTACCAACTTTGTGTGAGCCTTTATTACTTCAATCTGATCTATGGTCACTTAACTGGCATTCTGTTGCCCATCTACCTGACCCTACACATTGCTATTAGAATCATCATCAAATATTGTTCATGAGCCGGGTGTGGTGGCTCACGCTTGTAATCCCAGCACTTAGGGAGGCTGAGACAGGAGAATCGCGAGTTCAAAGCCAGCCTCAGCAACAGCGAGGCGCTAAGCAACTCAGTGAGACCCTGTCTCTACATAAAAACACAAAATGGGGCTGGAGATGTGGCTCAGTGGTTGAGTGCCCCTGAGTTCAATCCCTGGTACAAAAAAAAAAAAAAACATATTGTTCATGGCCGGGGTTGTGGCTCAGTGGTAGAGAGCTTGCCTAGCACACCTGAAGCAATGGGTTCGATCTTCAGCACCACATAAAAATAAATAAAGGTACTGTGTCCATCTACAACCAAAAAGTAAAAAATGAAAAGTATTGTTCATGCCACAAATGGGTTGGGGGCATTCAGTAGCTGCCTAATGTCTACCAAGTGTAACTTTTCTTAAAATTTTTTATTTGATGTTGGAGGACCTTTTTTATTTTAATTTTTTTTAAAACTTTTTTAGTTGTTGATAGACCTTTATTTTTTTATTTATTTATACACGGTGCTGAGAATCGAACCCAGTGTCTCAGGCATACTAGGCAAGAGCTTTACCACCAAGCCACAACCCCAGCCCCTGCGGACCTTTATTTTATTCATTTATTTATACACGGTGCTGAGAATCCAACCCAGTGCCTCACACATGCTAGGCAAGCGCTCTACCACTGAGCCAAACCACAGACCCCCATGTAACCTCTGATTTCTCTATTTTCTGGACATGCCTTGCCCTTCCCTGGTTCCTCAGCTTTGCTCCTACCAGTCCATCTGCCTGGAGAATAATTTCCACTCTCCAAAGAAAATGTTTATTTATTTATTTTTTTGGTACTGGGGATTGAACTCAGGGGCACTCGACCACTGAGCCACATCCCCAGCCCTATTTTCTGTTTTATGTACAGACAGGGTCTTACTGAGTTGCTTAGCGCCTCGCTGTTGCTGAGGCTGGCTTTGAACTCGCGATCTTCCTGTCTCAGCCTCCCAAAAGTGCTGGGATTACAGGCGTGCATCACCACGCCCGGCTAGAAAACGTTTGTTCTTCACAGCCCAGCTCCCCAAAACTCCTAGATCATCCCGCCTAGATAATTGCCTATTCTGAACTTCAGGCAGCCTATCGCTCGCTCGTTTACTATCTGATCACCCTGCGTGTAGTAATTTGTTTTTCATCCGTCTTTTGCTGCAGCCTAAGGTCTCTAATGACAAAGATGTCTTTCCATTCCCAGTGATGCCTGGCAGAAGTGTTATCTCCCTTGACTGTTTTAAAAAAAGAAATTCCATTAATTTTCTGGCCAGGTCTCAAGCAGCTCCTACTACCCTCGGGTTTTCTTTGCTGTCAGCTCCATTTTGGACCTGCCGCAGAAGCTTCAAGGGCAACACCAAAGGCCAAAAACAAAGGCCGAAGGTATTCAGCAAGAAAGAAGTGAGTGCTAAACTGTGGATGCGATAAAGGTGCCGGGTGTGACGGGGACTGACCTGCTCCAGCAGATAGATGAGCTGGTCTCGAGCCAGCCTCTTGAGCATGGAAAAGTCAGGCAGCTCAGGGGCGTCTGGCCGATGTGGAAAAGCCATAACAGCGAACACCTGTGCCCAGTGTAGAAGGAGGCAAACGCCTTCCGCTCTGAGAAGGCCGGCAGCCACCCAGGGTGAGCACAGGATGGCTATCTTGCTCGCCTGGGAACAGAGTCCCACAGCAGAAACCCCGGAGGGGCCTTCGCCCCTCAGCCACACTCGAAAAATGAATGGCCGCCTCCCAGCCAGACGGCCGAAAGCTTGGAGGGCGCTCGTCTAAGACCTGCAGTCACTGTATGGCGATCTGTCCCTTCCTAATCTACTCCGTTTGTCAGCAGGATTCCGGTCTACATCAACACAGACTCTGCAGATGCCAGAGAAACCCACCTCCGCCCCAAAAGAAAAGCTACTTCCTACACCTCCCGGAAGTCCCTTTCGCTCGCTTAGCGTACAGGGAAGGGAACGGCATCCGGGAAGGGACAAGTGAGCGCCGCAGGCGACGAGTCAACTTTCTAGTTCCATTTTCTGGCGGGGGGAACGTGTTCCTAGGATAATATATTTAAGCCAATTCTTCTGGCTCGCTCAAATAAGAGTTGGGCACGTCCCCAATTTCTTTCTTTTCTTTTCTTTTCTTTTTTGTACCAGGGATTGAACTCTGGATGCTCGACCACAGAGTCACATCCCCAGCCCTATTTTGTGTTTTATGTAGAGACAGGGTCTCAATGAGTTGCTTAGTGCCTCGCCATTGCTGAGGCTGGCTTTGAACTCGCGATTCTCCTGTCTCAGCCTCCCTAAGTGCTGGGATTACTAGCGTGCGCCACCGCCCCCGGCTCCTTTTCTTTTTTGGTACATGAGATTGAACTCAGAAGTATTTACCCTGAGCTACATCCCCAGCCTTTTTTTTTGGGGGGGGGAGGTGTTGGGGATTGAACCCAGGGCTTTGATGCGAGGCACGTACTTTACCAACTGAGCCATATCCCCAGTCCATCCCGTCTTTTTTATTGAGATAGGTTCTCGCTAAGTTGTCCAAACTGACCTCGAATTTGCGATCCGCCTGCCTCAGCCGTCCAAGTCACAGGGATTTCGGGCGTGCACTTCCGTGCTGGTACGTGCTCAGTTAAACAAACTCGGTCTGCAAAGCACGGATCATTGGAGTCTCAGCTGTCAGTCAAATCTACTTTACAAATTTAGCTGCCAGATAGGCATCTGTGGCTTGGGACTGCAGGAGGCAAAATGCATGGAAATGCCTATTCCGCAGAGGGAAAAGAGGAACGCATTACGGTCCAATGAAAGCCAAGCCTGCCAGCTGTGGCCTTCAGATATTTAAGTTTTGACTTGTTAATGACCTTTGTGGGAAAATGGATACATAAACTGATATAATCATATATATTTAAAACAACTGAGTAAATGAAAGAAGATAAAGACCAGAGCACAATTCTATGTTGCCATTTACATGAGGTTCTAAATCAGGAAAAACTAATCTATGGTGAAAATGTTTTCAGAAAAGTGATTCCCTTTGAGGATAGGAATTGAGAAGATAAGAGGAAACCATGAAGGGTCATGATGGTGAATTTCACTTATACTGTCCCTTAAAGCAGGTAAGTGTATATCCTCAACAGTGAAGGGACAAGTTTTTGTGGTGCTGGGAATTGAACCCAGGACCTTGTGCATGCCAGCTAAGCACTCTACCACTGAGCCACAAAAGCCCTTTTGTTGCAGTTTGCCATCCTCTTGAGTTTGAACCAAACGCTGCTGTGAGGTAACTACCCCACTGTTATGATTTGGATGTGAGGTGTCCCCAAAAGCTCATGTGTGAGACAATGCAAGAAGGTTCAGAGGAGAAATGATTGGGTTGAGAGTCTTAACCCAGTGAACTAATTCCCCATTAGGGATTAACTGAGTGGTAACTGAAGGCTGGCAGAGTGTGGCTGGAGGAGGTGGGTATTTGGGGTGTAGCTTCAGGGTATATATTTTGTATGGGAGTGATCATATGAGCTGCTTTCCTCAGCCATGTTCTTCTGTCATGATGTTCTGCCTCACCTCCAGCCCCAAGGAATGGAACCTGCTGTCAATGGATTGAGACCTCTGAAACCATGAGCTCCCAAATGAACTTTTCCTTTTCTACAATTGTGCTGGATCTTTAAGTCACCCTGACAAAATAGCTGACTAAAACACCCACTTGCAGCTGCTTTCTCTACCTGACACATTGTATCTATGCTCTACAGTGCAGTTTCACCTCATCCAGTTCTTTATTGTCAGGATTGACTGAGAACAGGGGTCAGTGGAGTCCCATGACCCCAGCCCAGTGAACACAGAACTGGAATTATACCGTCACTCTCAGCCTGGGCTCAGAGACTGTTTCCTGCAACATTAAAACTGCAATTTCCTAAAGCAGGTGTGGTGGCAAACACCTGTAATCCCAGTAACTTGAGAGGCTGAGGCCCTAAGCAATTTAGCAAGACCTTGTCTCAAAATTTGTTAAAAAGGGGGCTGGGGATGTGGCTCAAAGGTTAACTGCCCCTAGGTTAAATCCCTGGTTACCTCCCTCCAAAATAAGGAGAAGCAGGAGGAGAAAGGAGAAGAAAGAAAAAGAAACTGGAGTTTCCTAAAACCAATGAGTTAGGATCTGAGACACACTGACAGGCTAGAGCAGTAGAGCAGCCCTGGCTGAGGTTGTTGGGTAAACTGGCAACAGTAAAAGGCAAGGCTTTTCACCATTATACTATTGACTGTTCAGAAGTCCCCCAATTATTTCTTTTTTTTTAAATTTTTTTATAGATGGACACAATGTCTTTATTTTATTGCTCTGTATGTGGTGCTGAGGATCGAACCCAGGGCCTCACGCATGCGAGGCAAGCGCTCTACCGCTGAGCCACAATCCCAGCCCCCCTCCAATTATTTCTTTATTCACTCAACCAATATTGAGATGTTAGGGACTGGGACTATAGTAATGAACACACTCTTACCTTCATGAGGTCTACATTAAAATGGGGTAAGGGGAAGATAAGTGGTAACAATATAGTAACAATTTCAGACACTGAAGAAAATTAATTGGGGGTAGTAATGAGTATTAAAGAAGCTGCTTTAGATTGGATGATCCCCTCTAAGGTGATAACTGATTTGAGACGTAAATGACAAGAAGTCAATCAACATGAATCTGGGGGCCAAAAATGAATAAGAGCAAAAGCCTACATTGGCATGCTCTAAGGATAGGAAACAAAGTTTCACATTAGTGAGCAAGGAAGTACAGGAGATAAGGTATATGAAAAACACACCCAAGTTTGAACTTGCAGATTTCCATAGACTACTGGGGAAAGCGAATGGTGGGATGATTTGCGAGATGAAAACTGTTAGCCTTGTCTCAAAAAAATAAAAAAGTCTAGGTAGGTGCCAGCGCCCGCGCCAGCACAAAGGGAAACCGAGTCAGGCGAGGGAGCCGCGGATGAAAAATCACTCTCTCACACACACACACACACACACACAGCACAAGGCACGAGACTTCAGAGACTCTTCTTCCTTACACCTGTTTATTCAGCTCACACACACTCACAGGGCCAGAGACTTCCTCCAGACTTCTCCTAGACCTCTTCCTAGACTCTCCTATTGAGCTCAGGTCCCTCTTTATATATGCTAAGAGGCCCTTTGTCCTCCAAGCGCTACAGGGTGCACAGGGTGTGACTATTCCATTAGCACCTTGCTGCTATTTACAGGAATGTGGCTATTGTTACATTATGGAACTATGGTGGCCAAAAGCTCATGATTGAAAAACCTGAAATAGTTGTATTATGTACTGCGGAAGC
>CM053401.1:130287686-130340866 GCA_028644305.1 Xerus rutilus | reverse complement strand
GGGTAGGCACAGTGGAACATGCCTATAATCCCAGAGACTCAGGAGGCTGAAGCAGGAGGACCACAAGTTCAAAGCCAAGCTCAGCAATTTAGCGAGACCCTGCCTCAAAATTTAAAAGGGGGTGGGGTGGGGTGCTGGGGATGTAGCTCAGTGGTTAAGTGCCCCTGGGTTCAATCTCTGGTACCAAAAAAGGGAGGGGGAGGGGCTGGGATTGTGGCTCAGTGGTAGAGCGCCTCCCTCACATGCGTGAGGCACTGGGTTCGATCCTCAGCACCACATAAAAATAAAGATATCGTGTCCATCTACAACTAAAAAAAATTTTTTTTAAAGGAGGGAGGATTGTAAGCATAGCTTGGTGATAAAGAAATGCAAATTGCAATATTCCAACAGCATCCAATACCTCCAGAGCAAAAGTTTTCATGGGCCAAGTACAGTGGCACACATTTGTAATCTCATGCTACTTGGGAGGTTGAAGCAGAATTCGAAGTTTGCCTTGGCAATTTAATGATCCTGTCTCAAAGTAAAAAAAAGGGTTGCAGATATAGTTCAATTGTGAAGCACTCTGTGTTCAATCCCCATCACACACACACACACAAAAATCCGTAAATAGAAACTATGCCACATCATAGAATATTCCTATTTTAGAAGCCCTTAGTGGTGACCTGGGTTCATGTCCCAACACCACCACTTAGCAGCAGCCATCATATCCATTCCTTTATTTGTAAAAAAGGGCCTATTATCTGTTCTTGCCTACTGCATGGCACTTTTGTCAGCTGTAAAAAATCAGAAGTAATCTAGGTAACCTTTAGAATGTGGCTAGAAATTACAATGAGAACTTCACTCTTTGGTATTGGGGATTGGACCCAGGGCCTCGCACATGCTAGGCAAGAGCTTTACTGAGATACATCCCCAGTCCTTTTCTTTTCAAATATATATTTTTCGTTGTAGATGGATACCCTTATTTTACTTTTTAGTTGTAGATTAACACAATACCTTTATTTATTTTTTAATGTGGTGCTGATGATTGAACCCAGTGCCTCAAACATACTAGGCAAGCACTCTACCACTGAGCCACAACCTCGGCCCTTATTTATTTTTATGTGGTGCTAAAGATCAAACCCAGTGCCTCACATGTGCTAGGCAATCACTCTACCATTCAGCCACAACTCCAGCCCTCTTTTCTTATTTTTGAGACAAGGTTAAGTTTGTCCAGGCTGGTCTCAAACTTGCTATTTTCCTGCCTCAGTCTTACCAGTAGCTGGGATTAGATGTATGCCACCCAACTCGGCTGATGTTGGGGACGCTTAAGCCTTTGCCCACTTTCCTTTTTTTTTTTTTTGTGGTACTGGGGATTGAACTCAGGGGCACTCGACCACTGAGCCACATCCCCAGCCCTATTTTGTGTTTTTATGTAGAGACAGGGTCTCACTGAGTTGCTCGCTTAGCGCCTCGCCATTGCTGAGGCTGGCTTTGAACTCGCGATTCTCCTGTCTCAGCCTCCCTAAGTGCTGGGATTACAGGCTTGAGCCACCGCGCCCGGCTCACTTTCCATTTTTTTGTCAAACTCCCACTCCCCAATCTCTTTCAAAAAACTCCAGCAACTGAAACACGTCCAGTTTTGGGTTATCAAAATCCATCACTGAGGGGCTGGGGTTGTGGCTCAGTGGTAGGGCACGTGTCTCGCACAAGAGAGGTACGGGTTTGATCCTCAGCACCACATGAAAATAAAGATATTGCAGCCGGGCTCAGTGGCTCAAGCCTGTAATCCCAGCACTTAGGGAGGCTGAGACAGAAGAATCGCCAAGTTCAAAGCCAACCTCAGCAAGGCAAGATGCTAAGTAACTCAGTGATACCCTGTCTCTACATAAAAAACAAAATAGGGCTGGGGATGTGGCTCAGTGGTCGAGTGCCCCTGAGTTCAATCCCCAGCACCAAAAAATATTGTATCCACCTGTAACTAAAAAATAAATAAATAAATCCATCACTGAGCCGGGTGTGGTGGTGCACACCTGTAATCCCAGTGGCTCAGGAGGCTGATAGGAGGACCACAAGTTCAAGGCCAGCTTCAGCAACTTAGGCCCTAAGCGACTTAGTGAGACCCTGTCTCAAAATAAAAGCTGGGGGTGTAGCTTAGTGGTAAATGCCCCTGGGCACCCATCCCCAAATTCTATCAATAAGCAGGGTGCTATGCAGGGCCCTCTGATGGGGTTTCCTCATCTCTCTTCCAAGGTTTAATAAGGGATCATTCCCCTTCTGCCTTTTCCATTCCAGCACTCTTCAAGGGTCACTCCAGAGACACAAAGCAACACAAACTGCTACATTTTATTTTTGCACCAAAGTAAAACAAAACAATTTACTAAGCAGCTCAAAAACTGTTAGTGTTCAATGATCAAGAAGGAAATGAGGTCAGAAGGCAAACTTTTCACTTCCTCCCAAACAAATTATTACAAGTATCACAGAAACAATACTGATTTTCAACATACAGAAGTTAAGCAAAAAGCGGAATACTGAAGATACACAGGGGTCAGACTGGGAGCAGTGATCCAAGAAGCTGTGATATCCAAGCAGCTCTTTCTGTCCATATTCCAGGCTCATCAGTTCCCTCCTGTTTCAAAGTGGGTATCCACATGTAGAAATCTTGGCAGCCCCAAATACATTTGTTTAGCTGTGTTTCACATGGCATCTCCACAAGCCAGGCCCCAACTCAAATTCTGTACAGGAAGTTCCCATTGCTGTCAAAGAACTCCCGTCCCCTCTGCACTACTTTGCTGCTGAAGTTCTGGTTCCCTAGCTCCCCTGTCTTCAACATTTCCAGTTTCTCGTCACTTGGCAATCCACTACTATCAGTTCTTCTGGTGCCTGCACAATCACTGGAGTACTTTTGCAGCTCTCTCTGATGACCCAAGGCTGCAGTGACAGGCACAAAGCTTTCCTTCTTCAAGCCCTGGATTCCTTTATTCCTTCCCTTTTGTCTCAGTGCATTTGTACTGTTAGTTTTTGACTCTATCACTGCCAAAGCTGTGCTGTGACGCTGACCTTCAAATGTGGCTTCATCCCCTGGCATCAGCAAAGAGCTTGATACAGAGCGTCCTGTGGCAAGTGGCTTCAAGTTATCTCTAGAGCCCTGGAGCTGCTGGAGTGAGAGGGCAAATTCAGCTTTCTTAAGGACTTTTTGATCCTGCTTCAGTTTCTGTTCCAAAGTGGGCACAAATTTACTTTTTAAAACCCTTCGGATAACATCGGTGCTGACATCAAAACCTTCAGCCAACCTGGGAACTGACCAGGACTCTGCAAATTCCTTATGTAAATACCTATGGGAAAAAGGAGCAGGTTTTCAAGTTGTGAAGAAGTCTTCTACCAGAACAGCTAATTGATAATAACAGTTATAAATAAGTAAAAGGAAATGGGCTTTGGAAAAATTGTAAATGCAGTCCTTTTATTGTCCCAGTTAAGTAACTGTTCCATTCTTGCATACCCACAGTAACACCTGACAGCTTACAGTCAGGTCACTTGATTTCACATCAACTGAACACTTCCCAGTAGAATCTAATGCCCAAGTTACATCCTGGGATGAAGGAGGACTGAACTTCACTCCCAAAAACATGAGGTTTAGTGGTGGACAGATGTACATGCAACGGACAGATGTATCATACAATGGCACTACGCTAAGTTACAGCAGAGGATGTAGAGAGAACATGCAAAAGGCCTGGCCCGGGAAATGTTTCAGGAAATCCAAACTAGAGCTGATTAGAAGGATGAAAAGCGGGGCTGGGACTGTAGCTCAGTGGTAGAGTGTTTGCCTATCATGCGTGAGGCACTGGGTTCGATCCTCAGCACCACATAAAAACAAATAAATAAAATAAAGGTATTGTGTCCATCTACAACTAAAAAAAAAAAGAAGGATGAAAAGTGGGGCTGAGGTTGTGGCTCAGTGGTAGAGCACTTGCCTCGCATGCATGAGGCACTGGGTTCGATCCTCAGCACCACATAAAAATAAATAAAATAAAGATATGTCCATCTACAACTTAAAAAAATATTTTAAAAAAAAAAGGATGAAAAGCAGTAATAAGGTAGTAGAGAGGAGGGAAGGAGAGATCAAAGACACTGATAGTCAAGTGAGCAACATGTGAAACACAAAGCAGCACATCACCTTCGCTGGAAATAGTTCAATAGACAGGTCAGAAGTTAGGTCATATCGTGCCTAGGAGTCTGAAATTTATTCCAAGGCAACAGGGAGCCAAGGAAGAACTTTAAGCAGTGGAATCCCATGGGTAAATATGTGTTCTGAAGCTCAACCCAGTGGTTGTTTTTCAGTGACAAAAGTGAAGGTAAAAGGATTGGAGGTGTACTCAGTGGCAGAGAGCACTTGCTCAACACACCCCAGGGCCTGGGTTCAACCTCCAGCACCAAACAGGAGTGGAGGTGGGGGGACCTAAGTAGAAAAATTAGGCAAAAGGCTGTTACAGTAATCCAGACAGTCAGAACAGAAACAATGACAAGGAGTGCACAGGACAGAAGAAAGATGAAGAATATTTAGAAAGGTCAACTGGTAGAATCTGTTAAGGAACTGAATACTGGAGATGGTAGTATCAAGGCCAAGGTTATTAGCTAGGTGGTTGATGGGTTAGAGAAAAAAGGAGCAGAATTAAGTTGTCAGGTAACAGTGATTAATTCTATTTTGTATATGTTCAGTTTGAGGGACCTGTGTATCCTAGGTTCAGTTTGCAAGGTCAAATGCTACAGGGATTTTAAGGAGGCTAAAGACCACAGTGTCAGTTGAATCTAACAATAAGGAAGTCACTGATGGATTTAAAGAGAACAGTCTTACTGTAGTGGTTAAAAAAATCACACACACAAAAAAAACAAACAAACAAACAAAAATGCCAGGCATGGTGGCGCATGCCTGTAATCCCAGCACTTTGGGAGGCTGAGATAGGAAAATCTCAAGTTCAAAGCCAACCTCAGCAATGACAAGGTGCTAGGCAACTCAGTGAGATCCTGTCTCTACATAAAACACAAAATAGGGCTGGGGATGTGGCTCAGTGTTCAAGTGCCCCTGAGTTCAATCCTCAGTGTCAAAAAAAAAGTGTGGAACAGAATTTATAGTATGCTACTTTTAGTGATTCAGGTGGTGAAAATAAAAATTTGTATTCCTACTTGCTCCTTTGTATTTGCATAAAGAAATCTGGAAAAAGACACAAAACTCAGTAAAAATAGTACCAATAGGCAACTGGAGAATTCATTCTCAATGTGTATACTAGGTAATAGTTATAATTTTGAACCATATATAACACACTACCTATTCAAGAAAAAAAAAGAGAAATTTTTTTAAAAGCAACTTAAAAACATTTAAATTTGTTAGCCAGGCACGGTGGTGCACGCCTGTAATTCCAGCACTCTGGGAGACTGAGGCAGAAGAATCACAGAGTTCAAAGCCAGCCTCAGCAATAGAGAGGCACTGAGCAACTCATTGAGACTCTGTCTCTAAATAAAATACAAAACAGAGCTGGGGATGTGGCTCAGTGGTTGAGTACCCCTGAGTTCAATCCCTGGTACCAAAAAAAAAAAAAAAAATTTTTAATTTTTTTGAGAAGGCACCTTTTATCAATTTTAAAGGTATAAATCCTCTTTTCAGGAAATACATATAACCAAGCTGGGGATGTAACTCAGTAATAGAGCACGCGTCAGGTTCTGGGTTCCATCCCCTGCATGGCAAAAAAACAAACCGGAAAAAAAATTCACGTAACCATGTCAAGTCCTGCTTCTGAACCTCAGGTTGCAATGTGCTATTTTAAATTTTCTGCAATATTGACCAATTACATTTTTTTTTTTTTTCCTGGTACTGGGAATTGAACTCAGGGGTACTTGACCACTGAGCCACATCCCCAGCCCTATTTTGTGTTTTATGTAGAGACAGGGTCTCACTGAGTTGCTTAGCCCCTCGCCATTGCTGAGGCTGGCTTTGAACTCGCAATTCTCCTGTCTCAGCCTCCCTAAGTGCTGGGATTACAGGCTTGAGCTACCGCGCCCGGCTGACCAATTACATTTTTATGTCATGTATATATGAATATATAATAACGAATTCCACTATTACATATAATGCACCAATAAAAACATAAAAAATAATAACCACAAAATTATATAAAATGTTCAGCAAAAATGAACCAACTGTGTCATCTGTGTCATACCGCTAACAATTATTAAATTTAGATGACAGCCAAGGGCGGTGTGGCACATGCCTGTAATCCCAGCAGCTCGTAGCTCTGGAGGCTGAGGCAGGAGGATCGCAAAGCCAGCCTCAGCAACTCAGCGACACCTTGTCTCTAAATAAAATATAGAAAAAGGCAGGAGATGTAGCTCAGTAATTAAGCGCCCCTAGGTTCAATCCCTGGTACCAAAAAAAAAAAAAAAAAAAAAAAAAATCAAATCTAGATGATAAATTAAGGAAATTCCTCATTTAACTGTATTTTCTGTATAAATTTTCTGTAACAAAAAAGACAAAATACAAAAACAATACCCAAAAGGCCAAACCCGTGTTTTAGCTCCAGGATCCTTCACCTCTCATCACAGTAGCTTCTAACAAAGTACCCTGAGTCTTACCGTATCTGCTCCATGGCTTCCCAGGTCAGGGTTCTGGGCGGGGCACCTGGCGCCTCCATTTGCCTCCGAATTTTCTGGAATCGAATTGCTTTTTTCTGTCGTTTCAGGGTGCTGGGGGAGAGAACCAATGGCAGAAGCCATGCGTGGAAGCAAGATGGGTGTTTGAAAAGTCTCGGGCTAAATCACCAAGAGCCCAGCCCTCTTTTGTTTCAGTAAAGGCCACCGGGCCATGTTTGCCAGTTTAGCGCCGCTCTGTACACCGCCCCAAAAATCTAACACCTAGAACAATAACTGCCCGTAAGCATGCCGAACTATCTAAAAGTGTAATGAAATATACGTCACTAGCGAAGGGTCCTGTGGTCCCAAGGGAGCTGAACATCTACCCCTACGCCGCTGACAACACGTAAGAAGAAACTAGAACCACAGCCGAGGCGGCTGGAGGATGCCCGGCGCCAAGGGGGCGCGGCCTGAAGCGCCGAGACCCGAAGGCCAGCTTCAGGCTGAGGGCCGGGAAAGGAGCCGATACCTCTCGACCTCCTGCAGCTCCCGCTCCTCTGGCTCCCAGTCGGAATCCGGGTCTGGCTCACGGCCCATAGGGCCTGAGCCCGCCAGCTCCCGGGTCGCGAACCCATAGCGAGCGACAGCAGTACGGACGCGGCCGCCCAGCAACAAGCTG
Organism: Xerus rutilus; assembly: GCA_028644305.1. Lineage (NCBI taxonomy): Eukaryota > Metazoa > Chordata > Mammalia > Rodentia > Sciuridae > Xerus > Xerus rutilus. Next base: position 130,333,590 of record CM053401.1, on the reverse strand, counting down.
AGGGTAACCGCCATGGCGAAGCAAACCAGTCCTGGGCAGCCCGCAACACACAGCACCGGAAGCAGGAGGGCGGACCCGGAAGCGGAAGGGGCGGGCTGGAGAATAGGGCAGTTGCGACGCTTTGCTCTTTTACTGGGCTGGTTGGACCATCTAGACCTGAGCTCCCAGCGATCCACCCTTCCCAGCCTTTGACTGTCTTGAAACGCGAGGGCCTAAATGAGATTCAGGACACTCCTGGAAAACGACATAAACTTTAATAAAAAGACGGATTCAATAACCGAGAGCCGCCCCTCTGTCTCAGGCTGCCCAGGCCTGCCTGTTTCCGCCACCATGGCAGGAAGGGCGTCCACCCTTGGCAGTCGGCTGACGGCGACAGGCCCGTGCCTTGGGCACTTGACTCCAATGGTAAAAGGGACACGTCGCTGGGTTGACCGCTCCCAAGGTTCAGACATCCCTTATCAATGAGCCCAGCTTCAGGCTTGACAAGTGGAGAAGAGTGTTTGGCCAGTCTTGGCTCTTCATCTTTTAGTCTTTACCAATCCCAAAAGCATCTTAGGGTGTTGAGGAATTCTTGGTGTCTGTTTTGCCTTTTGCAAACAGGGTTCCTGACTGGGGTTTTCAAACTGGAACTTGGTGGCAGCCTTTCATTTAGCAAAGATTGAAGGCCTATGCTCCTTTTGGAACCTCAGGAGGTTCTCCAGGAGAGGTTGAATGCTGACTTCCCTCTTGCTTTTACCTGTGCTGGCTGACATTAAGAAGTGTACTGGAATGCTGCAGAACAGGTGCAGAGGCAGGGCAGAGAGTGAGATCCCCGGCCTTGGCTGCTCTGTGTTCAGACTTTACCATGGAAGGCAAAGTGCGTTCAGTCTGCAGAAGATAGCCATGCTTTGGAGTTAAAGTGGATGGCATTGATACTGCCAGGGCTTGGTTTATGGCTTCTAGCCTTCTGCTGGCTTGGCCTTCTGCAGTGAAAAACATGGACCCCCTTGAGTTGGTACTCACAGAAGAGATTTGCTCACCTCTTTTTCCTATGATCCAGTTACCACCACAGAGGAATACTATCCCATGCTTTCCTCCAGCATCTTTACCACACTGTATTATAATTGGTATGTTTACTTGCCCACTTCCTTGTTACCTTTGTTGAGGGCTAGGACTGTATTTCTGCCATTATCATCACCAGGGTCTAATACATAGGAGGGGGTAAATAAATGGGCCCACCTCCCCCCCAATTCCTACACCACTAGCATCCCAGCTGTAACATACGCTATTAGAAATTTACACAGGTCAAAGTGACCAAATTTAGTTTTGTATACTTACGGCTAGTGACCCTGACTCTAGCGCTGGAAAAATAGTGCCTCCCAGCTTTCCTCATTGACAATGAACAGGGACCGATGGCTGCTGGATCTCCTATCCAGTTGAAGTTCTTGGGCTGTAGATGGCACCGGGAATGTTGTGGAATTGCAGTATTCGTGCTTGGCAGTGGCCCTAAGATCCTGGGGATCAATTCATGGGGCCGAAGTGGTTGCAGGAAATGAGGCTGGCCCTGCTCTGAGGTAGCTCCTCTCAGGAGCACCAATGGGACCAGACTCACAGATTGCACTTCTTGACTGCCCAGCCCGTCCTGGTGAAATCTAGGCTAGAGGAGAAGAGCAGCCCCTTACCACATTTCTTGTGAGGCTGGATGGAGTGTTGGAAGAAATAGGTAAGATATAAAAATATCTTCTAGGCCATAGCCACTATTTAAACAGTTACCCCTTTAGGGTTCAACAAAAACAGAGGGCCCAACAGATTTGCTACTAACCCAGGAAATAGTGAATTCATCAGCTGTTTTGCTGGCCTGAAACTATTTACTTATTCCCTGTTAGAGGACACTGTCAGTGCTAGAGAGATTACATAGAAGCCACTGAGCGTGGTGGCAACCTTGTTATTTGTGAGTCATGACTTTTGGGCTACTGTGAGATAAGAATACAGAGGACAAGTCTCTTGTAATTGAGAAAGTTGGGACCTGCACTTTGCTGCATGTCAATACTGAAAACAAGGGAGCTGGGGAACATAGGCAAAAAGAACCAACAGATCAGACCCCCTCCCAAGGCCCAACATATTCAACTTTCCCAGGTTCCATTGACAGATACCATCACATAAGCATCTTTTTGGTGTGACACCACCATCTGCCTGTATCACAACCTTTTGATCCCTTCTTTTGCCAAAGGCTTCGTAAGGACCCTCACCTGATACTCATGAAGTTTTTTCTGGCCCCGGTGGCTGGGGTGTAGCATGCGAGTCAGCTGCTCTACAATACCCAGGCTTCGGATGAGATTCTCCCTTTGTATCAGGGCCTTCATCCGCTCTAGCTCCTCTTCTTCCACAATATCTTGAGGCTGCATGGTGTCCAGGTGTACTGATTTCAGCTACAAAGTACGTGAGAGATAAATGCAGGATCTCCAAGAACAAGTCCCAAACCATCAGCAAGGATGGCTGCAGGACTCTCATTACTCTACCTCCATCCCTACCCTGACCCTCCTGTAGAGTTCCCTTTGCTGTCCATTCTCTCACCTTCTGTTCCAAAAAGTCAGTTTCAATTTACTGATTAGGAACTCATCTCTCTTGGGCAAGGGGAGGAGAGGACAGCAGAGATTCCCTTCTCTAGTAGTCCCAACCCATTTTCCTGCAGAAAGATAAGAGTCACAAAACCCCTGACACCTCTTTCTCCCGCTTCCGGTTCCTGTAAGCCAAGTAGGTGAAAAGGCCCCGGGGCCCTGCCCTGGATCGGCTCTTCTCCCCAGCTGATTCACCCTGGTTCTGGTCCTTGGTTTCCTTTCGCCTCTTAGTGCCTGAATTCTCCTGCTGTTCCTGCTTCAGGCGGATCTCTTCTAGTTGCTGCCTGACAAAACATAAAAGCTTCAGATACTGGAGCAATTGTGTTTGGGAAAAGGAAATGGAGGGAAAATGGGATAAGCAGGAATTGTGATCTGTTCTTCGGACTGATGGGACAGGAATTAAGGAGGAAATAAGAAACCTGCTGAATGAAAAGAGTCACTAAGAGGCTGATAGAATATTTAGCTCCATTTCTCTTAAGTGTCTGGCTTCCTCTCCCCCTGCTGGGGAGCAATTTGGTTTCAGGATTTGCCCTCGCCCATGTGCACAGAGGCAAAGTACCTGGCACACTCTTCTCTGGCTTTGGAGGCAGCAGTCTCCTGGAAGAGGGAGCCATTGTGCTTGAAGAAGGGTTCATACTTCCCCGTGTCAGGCCCAGGGTAGATCCGCCGATAGCCCCCCAGGTGGGAATCCTCATATCGTTCCAGGTCCTGCATGGCTGCATGGGACGACTCAATCTGTTCTCGCCTGTGGAAACAGAGCTCAGTGGACTTAGAGGACGGGTTTGAGAATGTTCACTGAAGAAAAGAAGGCTGCGTAAGGCTTTGAGAAACTCCTGCTGGCTGCTTGGCCTCCCAAGCCCCTGACTGTGTGGGGAAAGCTGTCAAGCCCATCTTTAGTCAGCCCTACCGTGTGTGTAGGCATAAGAATAGGCTTGGCTTCCGGAAATTTGATTCTTGTTCTAAGTTCAGAGGGGTTTACTTGTAAACTGGCACTCCAACTTATCACGATCTTTTAGGTATCTAATTATGAAACTAATACAAGTTCACTACAGAAAACGTAGAAGAGCAAAACAAAACTTCCCATGATATTACTGTGAAATTAGTATATTAGTAATTGGCACAGAGCAAGGATGCCAGCACAGGACCTCCTGAGTTTGAATCCTGGCTTTGCTAGTACTAGTAAAGTACCAGTTTGTCTTTCCTCCCTCACTTCCTTTTTTCCTTCCTTCCTTCCAAACTGGGATCATATATATGTGTGTGTGTGTGTGTGTTTATATATATATATATATTTTTTTTTTTTTTTGGTACTGGGCATTGAACTCAGGAGCACTCGACCACTGAGCCACATCCCCAGCCCTATTTGGTGTTTTATGTAGAGACAGGGTCTCACTGAGTTGTTTAGCACCTCGCTGTTGTTGAGGCTGGCTTTGAACTCGCGATTCTCCTGTCTAAGCCTCCCGAAGTACTGGGATTACAGGTGTGCACCACCGCACCCAGCTATCAATATTTTTAAATGAGTGCTTAGTCAAACATGGTAGCGCATGCCTATAATCCCAGCTACTTGGGAGGTTGAGGCTGGAGGATCACAATTTTGAGCCCAGGCTGGGCAACTTAGTGAGACCCTGTCTCAAAATAAAAAATAAAAGGGTCTGGGATGTAGCTCAGTGGTAAAGTAGTTTTCAACCATTTTTCCCCATTGAAAGACATGATTCACTCAAGTCCCCTATTCAGCCTCATGGGAACACTCAGGGTGTTTAATTTATCCTTTGCTCCCATTCGTCACAGGAACATTTAAGTACCTGCTGTTTACCAGACCTGAAAGCTATCATGAGGAATCAAAAACAAATTACTCCTGCATATTGGAATACAAGCAGAGAAAAGCCATGTTATTACACAAATAAACCAAGGCTACTCAAATTGAATTTTATGTATCATTAACAAATATAATTTTAGTATCAGTAACCAATCACCATGTTGGTAACCCATTTTATAAGGAAAACAACAACGAGTGATCAACACCAATTTAAACAGTTCCTTCTTAACAACTAAACTGTTTTGTGTATTTCATGATTACAAAGTTTCTCAGGAACTGGTTTCTAGAGGAGCTGTGTTAAAAACAAACCGGTTGTTGTGCATGGTGATGCACACCTGTAATCCTAGCTACTTGGGAAGCTGAAGCAGGAGAATAACAAGTTTAAGGCCAGCCTGAGGAACTTAATGAGACCCTGTCTTTTAAAAAAAATAAAAATCAAAAGAGCTGGGGATGTATGTAGCTCAGTGGTAGTGCTCCCCTTGTTCAATCTCCAGTACTGAAACGGGTGGGGAGCATAGCAAAGGAAACCATCAGGAATGTGAAGAGAAACCTCACAAAATGGTAGAAAATCTTTGCTATCTACTCTTCTGACAGATGACTGATATCTGGAACATACAAACCGGGCGCGGTGGCACACGCCTGTAATCCCAACACTTTGGGAGGCTGAGACAGTGGAATCATGAATTCAAAGCCAGCCTCAGCAACGGCGAGGTGCTAAGCAACTCGGTGAGACCCTGTCTCTACATAAAATACAAAATAGGGCTGGAGGTGTGGCTCAGTGGTTGAGTGCCCCTGAGTTCAATTCTGGGTACCAAAAAAAAAAAAAAAAGAACATACAAAGAGCTCAAAAATCTTTACACCAAAAAATCAAATAACCCAATTAATAAAAGGGCAAATGAATGAAACAGACACTTCTCAAAAGAAAAAATACAAATTAAAATAAATTTTTTTAAAAAGAAAATAACATAAATAAATAAATAAATAAGGAAAATGCAAATGGCCAACAAATATATGAAAGAAAGCTCAACATCATTAGCAATTAGGAAAATGCAAATCAAAACTATACTGAGAGCCGGGTGCAGGGCGCAAGCCTGTAATCCCAGCACTTAGGGAGGCTGAGACAGGAGAATCACGGCTTCAAAGCCAGCCTCACCAACTGAGAGGTGCTAAGCAACTCAGTGAGACCTTGTCTCTACATAAAACACAAAATAGGGCTGGGGATGTGGGTCAGTGGTCAAGTGCCCCTGAGTTCAATCTCCGGTACCAAAAACAAACAAACAAACAAAAAACTACACTGAGATTTCATCTCACACCAGTCAGAATGGCAGTAATAAAATATATATATACAAATAAGAGCTGGGCACTATGGCACACATATGTAATTCCAGTGGCTGGGAAGGCTGAGGAAGGAGGATTGCTAGTTCAAAGCCAGCCTCAGCAATTTAGCAAGGCCCTAAGCAACTTGGCAAGACACTAAGCAACTTAGTGAGACCCTGTCTCTAAAAATATAAAAAGGTGTAAGGATATAGCTCAGTGGTTAAGCACCCTGCTACAAAAAAAAAAGATAAATTCTGTTGCTGGGACTGTAAATTAGTACAACTGCTATGGAAATCAGTATGGAGGCTCCTCAAAAGACTAGGCATGGAACCGCCAAAAGACCCCACTATACCACTTGTACAATGATACATGCATAACCATGTTTATAGCAGCACAATTCACAATAGCCAAACTATGAAACCAGTCTAGGTGTTCATCAATGGATAAATGGATAAAGAAAATATAGTATATATACACAATTGAGTTTCATTTAGCCATAAAGAAAACTGAAATTATGGCATTTTCAGGACAATGGATGGAACCAGAGACAATCATATTAAGCGAAATAAGTCAAATTCAGAAGGTTAATGGTCCTATGTTTTCTCTCATATGCAGAAGCTAGAGAGGAAAAAGGAAAACAAAGGTGGGAGTGGCTCTCCTAAAAATCAAAGGGAGATTAATAGAGAAAAGGGATCAAGGGTAGGAGATAAGGAGGAAGGGGGGAAGCTGGGAAGTGATTTTGGCCAAATTATATTGTTACATTGTGTGCATGTACAAAAATGTAACAACAAATCCCATCAATATGTACAATTATAATACATCAATAAAAAATGAGAGAAAAGTTAATCAAACCACCTAAAGCACCTTATATGTTAATATGAAAATAGCTCTAAAATACATTGCTAAACAGGGTGCAGAGTGTGTACAAGTTATGCAACTGGGTAAACAAGGGAGAAAACATTTTGTATAAATACATATATATTTGTGCTTTAAGTGCTTGTGAAAATACAACAGTACACTAGGAATGTTGATTGACTCCAGGGAGGAAAACTAGATAGCTGGACAAGAAGGGCAGGGGATAACCTGTGCACTGTATCATTTGAATTCTGAACATATTGCCTATGTTATGTGATGTTTTATCTATACATATGTGATATACTATCTATGCAAAAAAAATTTTTTTTCACAGAGCTGGGGATGCTAGGCAAGTGCTCTACAATGGAGCTATGTCCCCAGCCCCCAAAATGTTTTTTAATAGCTAATTCGCTCTCAGTGTCCTTCTTCCAGGGGACTTTCACTCTCAGGAAAGTAAAAGCAAGACCAGTTACACAGGAAGCTGGGCACGGTGGCACACACCTGTAATCCCAGCACTTTGGGAGGCTAAGACAGGAGAATCGCGAGTTCAAAGCCAGCCTCAGAAGCTGCGAGGCGCTAAGCAACTCAGTGAGACTCTGTCTCTAAATAAACACAAAAATAGGGCTGGGATGTGGCTCAGTGGTTGAGTACCCCTGAGTTCAATCTCCAGTACAAAAAAGAAAAAAAAAAAAGAAAAGGAAAAACAAAAGACCAGTTACACAAATAAATATATTAGATACCTGACGCACCTGGCTTCTCGTGGCTGTTGGTGGCACTGCAAAAGCCTTTCCTTGACTCTCCGCTTGTCCTCCTCTAACACTTTTCTTTTGTCACAGCCCCGGAGGTTAACAAGGGTCATGGCATCACAAAGAAGTGCATCCTTCACCTCTCGATCAAGGCGGGAGTCTGTGGTGAAGCTTGGAGAGTGATTTACCTGCCAGGAGAAGTAGTGATTGCCCCCTTCCTGTATCTACCACCTGAACAGATGGTGGTCTTTTGAAGACCTGAGTGAGAGTCTAGGAGAAAAATCCCCTCCTATGACTGCAGCCAAGGTGGCTGGAAGCTCTTGCTTTCAGGGCCACAGGACTCTGCATAGCGATCCCTCCAGTTCACAGGCATCATTATAGCAAACCATACAGCCTAAGTTTACAGATAGTGTCCTGAAAGTCAAGGTTTACACCAGAAGTGCTGGGGATCCCAAACCTGGATTGGTGTGGTAGAGACCAGGGACCACCAAACTTTGACTCAGCCAGTCAAAAGGGTAGAGTATATGTCTTTTGCCTTCTGCTGGTTGCCACTTACCCTGAAGTTTCCCCATCTCCCTTCTCTGTCCAGCCACCTGAGTGCCTCCTATCCCAGGTGTCCCATTCAGGGAAGCCTCTGAATCTTACTTATGCAAAGGCAAGGAGAGAAACCTTACCTCTAGAAGCCAGGGCTTCAGCTTGTGGTCCAGCAAAACATCAAAACCAAGGATCTCAAAACAGGCACATGTACCACCACTCAGATATTGAGGGAAACAGGTTCGGTAGTTGTGGCGAAGAACAGAGTGGGCTGAGATGACAGTTTTGATGATGATGTCCTCAATGTCACCCCACAGCTCTCTGGGGTTGTAGTTGTGTTCTCGCAGCCAGGCATTGAGTGTTGACAGCTTCCTGTGAGGCCCAGTGCTCAGAGGAATACCGATTTCTATGCCAGCAGGGCCTGGCTGCAGGCAGGTGGTTCCCTGATGCTAACCCTAATTCCAGGCCTGGGCCCCTGTGTGTCAAAGGGCTGCTAGCAACTGGGAACAGGGATTAGTTATTAGGATAGGGCTTGGGGCTGCTAGAGCTCAGGCACAGCTCCAGGGTCTAGAAAGACAGTTTTTCCTGAGCAATCAGCCTCCCAAGAGTCAGATGGGTTTCATGGGCTCCTGAAATTGTGGGGCTAAGGGACAAAGGAAGCAGGAAAAAACAGAGTAGCGAGTACCTCTTACTGCCCACAGCATCATCCCGGACAAAATTCTCATTGTGTTTGTTGATAGCATAGTTGGTCAGATGCATGCAGACATCTTCCTGTGAAGCAAGTGGCCCCATGGGCTCAAACTGCTTCTACGCGGCCCTCCTCTCCAGCGCTTTGTGGCCTTTTCCACCCCTCCCCAGGATTGCTGGTCTCCTGGCCCTTTGCACCAGGGGACTGTCCTTCTGTAAGATCCTGGGGAAGAGGGTGGGGTGTGCTGGGCACCTTTTCTCAGTTACCACCCACCAAACGCTGTCCTCACAGCTTGGTGCCATGGTTCTCACTGACTTTGTTCCTTGTTCTTGTGTGACAATGACAAACCTCTACCTCGTTTCTCCCTAGAACATCAGCACTCATGCAATGGAAGAGAAGAGGGTGCCATTCTGTCCCCTCACCAGGTTGTTGTGGCTGGGCTCCACATATGGCATGGTGGCAAAGCGGGCCAGGCCCTCCTCATACATGAAGATCCGAAGAGGGTCACAGGATGTGATCAGGACGTAGATTCGCATGTCAAACTTGAAGCCATCAATAAGGAAAGGCTAGGAGCACACAAACCCAGAAGGAATGTAATTAACTTTTGAAGTGCTTTCTATGTGTCACATACTATTGTAAGTGCTTCAAATACACAATAACTCATTTAATTATCACAACAATCATATAAAGTGGTTACTGTTACTATTCCCATAAAACAATAAGGAAATAGAGGCAAGAAAAGGGTCATTAACCTGCCTGAGGTCACATTTCTAAGAAGTGGAAAAACTGAGATTCAAACCTAGGCAGGCTGACTAAACCATGGCTCCATACTGCCTCCAAGATAATGGGGACAGCAGAAAGGGTAGGAGCTTAAAACTGGCTTCTTCCTTGGCTTTGGAAGAGACAAAGAACCTCAGGACGAGGGAGGGGCGTGGTGGTACTGAGGTATCTTTCACCTTGGAGATGTACTGCTGGCAGATCATGTGCTCTCCTGGCTTGATTTCCCGGGGGTTCCGGGTGATGAAGATGCCACGACCCTGACAGCCACTGTCTGGCTTGCAGATATAAGTGCGGGTTTTTCGCTGCCGACCATAGGATTGGAAGTCCCCGTAGCTACATGCAGAGAGGGGCAGGTCAAAAGGTTTCTGCAAGTCCTGGCTGTCCCAGGGGCCTGTGGCTATCTTATTGTTATCTAGGCTATCTAATCCATGCTCTTCCTGGAGCACTGTTCTAAGATCCACTTTTCTTTGATCAGCTAAAACTTTTTTGGTCCAATTTCATCCCTCTAAGACATACCAAGGTCACAAGACCAGAGTCTGGAGGGGACTCGGGAGAGGACCCATTCCTGCCTCCAGGATCTCAGCCTGGGAAGCCAAGTTCACTCACTCTGCAGGGAGGCACCAGGTGCGGGGGAAGATGTTGTACTCAGTAGGATAGAGTTTCTGCATACGGTTGAGGTTTCGAGCTAGCAGATCTTTGCGGCAGATTTCTGTCATGCCAGGGAAGTGGTTGATTTTCTGAAACAGAGCCAGTTGGTTATACTGCCCCCTATAGTAGATGACAGTTCCTGGGGCCTGGGCATCCCAAGAAATGGTGGAAGAGTATGGGGAAGAAGGGAGAAGTCACAATGGAGGTGAGCACTCTTCCTACTACCCCAAAGGTGGAAACAGGAAGATTCCCTAACACAGGTGAGAAATCCTCCCTTGGCTTCTACACCCAACATGCACATCCTTCATTCAAAAATGAAGGACAGAGAGAAGAAGGTGTACTGGCCAGACCTTCTAGCTGGGCCTTTTAGCTGCCTTCTAACGTCCCTTAGACCCTTAATTGTCTTACAAGAGTTATGATGCATGGCAGTACAAAGAAATCATGAGAAAACATTTCTCATGATGTTAGGAAATGAGATAGGAAAGAGAAAAGGAAGCTGAAGACTAGCTGGAGGAAATGCACTCCATGACACTCAGAGATTCCATGGCATGGCCATGGTGCCTGCCGGAAGCCCCTGGCTGCTCTGTCCTTCAGGGCTGGGAGACAGTATCATGTGATGGCTAAGTGCCTTCTCCATGGCTGTCTAAATCACTAGCTGCATGAACTTAGTATTTTTGAGCTTAAGTTTCCTTTTTTAACCAAAGGATATCTGCTGCTCCAGAATGTTTTTAAGGATTTTTTTTCCACCCTGGTACTGGGGATTGAACTCAGGGATACTCTACCACTGAGCTACATCCCCAGTCCTTTTTTTAAATTAACTAATTAATTAATTAATTAATTAATTAATTTATTTCTGTGTTTATACGCAGTGCTGAGGATCAAACCCAGGGTCTTACACATGCCAGGCAAGCACTCTACCACTGAGCCACAACCCCAGCCCTCTAGTCCTTTTTTTTTTTTTGGTACCAGGGATTGAACTCAGGGTCACTGGACCACTAAGCCACATCCTCAGCCCTATTTTGTGTTTTATGTAGAGACAGAGTCTCACTGAGTTGCTTAGTGCCTCGCCGTTGCTGAGGCTGGCTTTGAACTTGCGATTCTCCTGTCTCAGCCTCCCAAAGTGCAGGGATTACAGACGTGCGCCACCACGCCCAGCTCCCTCTAGTCCTTTTTATTTTTATTTTGGGACAGGGTCTCACTAAGTTGCTCAGGCTGGCCTTGAATTTGTAATCCTACTGCTTCAGTCACCCCTGCCACCCAATTGCTGGGATTATAGGTTTGCTTTAACACAACCAGCATTTTTAAGGATTTAATAAAATAACAACATAAAAGCACTTAACACAGTATCTGTTAGATGCATAGGAAGTCCTCAATAATAGCTGTTATTATTGTCATCTTCATCTAACAATAGCTCTCTACATTTCTTTTCAAAGCTTCTTGAGCACTTGTGGAACTTGCTGTCTATCTTTGGATAAGTTACAGTTTCTTCAATCCCTTCCTAGCTTCCCCTCAAAATAAGCCTGTGCACACCCTGCTTCCTTTGTTATTCTGTCCTAAGGATCTAACCCAGCTCCTCAAGCTTGCTAGACAAGTGCTCTCCCACTGAGCTGCACTCCCATTGCCTTTTTTTTTTTTTTTTTTTTTTTTGGTACTGGAGATTGAATTCAGGGGCACTCGACCACTGAGCCACATCACCAGCCCTATTTTGTGTTATGTAGAGACAGGGTCTCACTGAGTTGCTTAGCGCCTCGCCATTGCTGAGGCTGGCTTTGAACTCGCAATTCTCCTGTCTCAGCCTCCCTAAGTGCTGGGATTACAGGCTTGCGTCACCGCGCCCGGCTCCATTGCCTTTTTTTTTTAAATATTTTTTTTAGTTGTAGATGGACACAATATCTTTATTTATTTTTATGTGGTGCTGAGGATCGAACCCAGTGCCTCACGCATGGGAGGCAAGCGCTCTACCACTGAGCCACAACCCCAGCCCCCATTGCCTTTTTAAAAATTTGAGACAAAGTCTTGCTAAGTTGCCCTGGCTGTCCTTGAACTTGAAATCCTCTAGCTTGGCTTCCTATGGAGCCCCACCAGATCCTTTTAAATTAAAGTCATACATTACATAAGAACATTTTGGTCAATGACTACATATACAATGATGGTTCTATAAGATTATATCATCTGAGCTGGGTGTGGTGGCACACGCTCTTTCACACACACACACACACACACACGTACATACACAGACTGTCTCCCCCTCCTCTTTCTTTTTTTTTTTTTAATTAATTTATTTTTTAGTTGTAGATGGACACAATGTTTTTATTTTTTTGCTTTGTATGTGGTGCTGAGGATCTAACCCAGGGCCTCACGCATGCAAGGCAAGCGCTCTCTACCGCTGAGCTACAATCCCAGCCCCTCCCCCTCCCCTTTCAATGTGTGTGTTTCTCTTTCTCTGTCCTCCTCTGCCTCTCTCTCCCTCTTTGTACTGGGAATTGAAGCCAGAGGTGCTTTACCATTGGGCCACATCTCTAGCCCTTTTTTGTTTTTATTTTGAGAGAGGGTCTCAGTAAGTGCTTAGGTCCTTGCTAAGTTGCTGGGGCTGGCTTTGAACTTACGATCCTCCTGCCTCAGCCTCCCGAGTCACTGGAATTACAGGCATGCACCACCACACCCATAGATTCTAAGCTGCTTAGATGGATGGATCTAAGCATTCAGCTGCCATGTTCTTAGCTCTGAAGCTGCCTCTCGGTCTTGTCCCTGAAATGGGCTCACTTGGCTTGGAGCAGGCAGGCGACATAGATGTCACTAGGCAGAGCAAATAATGGGCGATTATATGCCCATTGGAAACTCCCTTCAGATAATAGAAGCTCCAGAGATCCAAGAGGAGAAAAATACTTCCATTGGAACAGAAGACCCTTAGTGTGGCCTTTCCTGTTTATACAAGGTACAGCCAAAAAGAATGGCAGCCTCATGCCTGGGCAGTGGGTAGGAGGAGTCATTCTGAATCTTAGGTCAGGATGTTGGTACCTGAAACCTCTTCATGTCCATGACTCGTTCCAGTGAGACGGAGCAATCTGTCCAATACACAGTCCATTCTTCTTCCTCCCCCACTTCCTTCAGGCCACACATTTGGGCTGCCCGCCGCACTGCAGAGACAGGGGGGTCAGTGTTGCCAGCCTGGGCATCAGCAACAAACCCTGGGACTCTAGATGAGTCAGGAAAGGAACAGACCTGACCAGAGGGCAGGTTGAAGAGGGAGGTGACTCTTACTTCAGTTCTGCATCTTAGTTATCAGGTGGCAATTCGAAGTTCATGAGGCTGTCGGGCCCTTCCAAAATATGCAGCAGAGAAAACGAGAGCCTGGCCTTATGATTCTGCCAGTCCTATCTCTCCATCAGGATTGTTTCTGAGCTAACCATAGGTGGGGACCACACTGGTGCCTAACACTCTGGGTAGCCCCTTGCACAGATAGCAGTGGGAAAAGTGAGGGAGGAAGGAGAAGGCTGTCCTAATTGGGGATTTTTTTTTAAAGTAGGTGAAGTCCCTCCAAAGTTGTGGGTTTTGCAGGTATTTTGTCTTGTTTTATTTTTAGGTCCTGGGGATCGAACCCAGGGCCCCACACATGCTAGGCAAATGCTGAGCTACACCCCTAAACTGTTTTAACCTTGTCTCATCTCTGCTCAAATCTGGGAAGGGTAGGGCAATGGTGACTCACCCATTTTGTTTTTGGCAGTACTGGGGATTGAACACAGAAGTGCTCTATCACTGAGCTACACCCCCAGCCTTTCAAAAATCTTTTTAAAATTTTAAGACAGGTTCTAGCCAAGCACTGAGGCTGGATTCAAACTTGTGATTCCCCTGCCTTAGCCTCCCAAGTCTCTGGGATTACAAGTATGAGCCACCATGCTCAGAACTTTTTTTGGAAGATATTGTCCCTACAATTGAGACTAATTGGAATACCAATATCTCAGCTGCCAGTAGCTGAGCTAGGGGACTCCCAGGAACCTCAGCATGGGCTCTAGACAAGCCTGGCAAGATTCGGGGGCTGGAAGCTTGATTGGAGGTCCTTCTCCATAGTAGGGGGGTAGCCCTCTTGTTGTAAAATGGTATAAAAAGTCAGGCGCTTACCACTTTCATACTTGCAGTTGGTCAGGTTGATGGCCAAGGGTCTGGAATGGAGGAATAGCAGAAATCAGGCAGAGTGGGAGGGAAGGACAGACCCTGGGCTTCCAGGCTCTCAGATGAAGAGATATCCAACAAACACAATTCATTTTTTTCTAGAAGCCACTTAAAGGAAAGACAAGGGTGATATAAACATGCTGAAATTCTGCCAGGCATGGCGGTGCATGCCTGTAATCCCAGGGACTCCAGAGGCTGAGGCAGGAGGATCACAGTTTGAAGCTAGCCTTAGCAACTTAGTGAGGCCCTAAGCAACTTAGCAAGACCCTGTCTCAAAATAAAAAGTACTGGGGATGTAGCTCAGTGGCAAAGTGCCCCTGGGTTCAATCCCCAGCACCAAAAAAATAAAAATAAAAAATAAAAAAGTACTCAAATTCCAAAATGAACCAGCCCAAATGTTTCTGAATTCTGTTGTACTAAAAGGTTAATCATGCTCCAGTCTTTCCTCTCCTCTTCCAATGACTGAAGGGAAGAGCTTAGGTCCCAGTCTCCCAAATGCTGAAGGAAGGTCAGGGGTGACTCTGGAGCCAGACAGGTGAGGAGGTCCAGGGAAGGTTACCTGCGTTTCCGCCTTCTCTTTCTCCTCCCAACTTCTAAGTCATCTGTGTCAGTTGGGGCTATGATTTTCTTTGGAATTTTCTTGGCTACAATGGCTAAGGGATCCCCATTCTCAAATGCCTTATAGTCTGCCTTTGAGAGTGCCTGCTGTGAAGAGTTAGAAGGGGTGGTATCTTCCTCTTTAGCACACTCCTCCTCAGATTCCTCTTCCTCAACAGAGTCTTCCTCAGATTCACTGGTCTTACAGGTACTCGGCTCCATTCTCTTAGATTCTAAGGGGAAGAGGGTAGGAATTAAATATGTATCAGATCTCCTTTCAGGCCCAGGAGGGCTTGCAGGAATCCACCCAAAGGCCCTTCATGGTGTTGTAAGGGAATGTTGCAGCCTCTTCAGAAGAGAACAATCCCACTGATCAACAGGATGTTTCCAAGTTGGGGGAGAGGGTGTGTGGGATGCCAGTGAGATGTGGATTCCCTGACTACCATCCAAGATCACATTGGATCATACAACACACTGTGATGCGTGCAGGAGTTGAGTAGAGATGGTAGGAACCATAACCATGGCTCTTTTGTTCCTAAATGGAATAGAGGATGGCTGGGTGAACTGGGGAGATAATTTGCTTTGTGATACAACTGAAGATCAAATGTACTCTAGGCCGGCCCTTTCCCTGCCTAAGGATTCAGTTTCTCCATTTAAATACACTGTAGCCAGGCATCCCTTGTCTCTGACCACGGAAGGGAAGCCCACGGCGGACACTGCCCACCCGAGGTTCCGAGAAGAGCCGAGGGGCTGCTGGGACTGCCCCTAGCGGCCTGGGGTTGAACCCAGCTGCTCGCTCATGGCCGCCCTTCGCCCTCTTCGGCTCTTCCTGGGCGTTGCTGGGTGTCGGGGACCGCCTATTAGTTCCACAGGGCCGTCTGTCCCAGCTGTCGCGAAAGGGAGCCCGCTCCCCTTGGGGGTTAACTCCTGGCTCCGAGATCCCGGCGGCGGCGGCGCCTTTCTCAGCTAGCAGACAGCCGCCGCCGCCGCCGTCGCCATGGACACGAGGGCGGCTCCCATTGGACAAGCGTTCTGGGGGCGTGTCCTTCCGCGGACCACACCCACCCGGGCGCAGGCTGAGGCCATCTTGGCCGGGGCTGACGTTCGCCTGCAGCTGGAGGCGGAAGCGCCTCGGGCCGCGGCTCAGGAGGACCCGTTCCTCCGGTGCGTCATGGGACTTGTAGTTCTCCTGATTTGGCACCACTTCGCACCTCCCACTCCCATCTTTCCTTGAACCCACAAACGAAAACTGCGTCGGGAAGGAACAGCTGCTCTCCTTTCTTGGGCTTTTCAGAAACTATGCAGTGAGCAGTCTCTGCTCTCTAGGACAGCCGTGATTAGAACACATGTCTTCCAAGGCTTTCAGCCTGATGGGCTAAGACAGCTCTATTAACTAAGGAATAACGGAATTGCTTCGTGACATTGTTATGTCACTGTGGCCTCCTTTCCCGACAACCTCCCACTGCTTTTTTGATGCTGTGGATGGAACCCTGGACCTTGCATATGCTACGCCAGTACTCTACCACTGAGCTATACCCCCAACTCTACATGGACATTTTAAAAATTCATAGACTTCTTGCTCTATCTTCAACGTGATACATACATATATGTATGTATCACGTTGAAGATATATATATAAATGTTCCTTGAAAATATGGAGTCCCTTGTTTCCAGGACACTAGGTTTTCTCATTGTGTCAGCAAATATTCAGTGTTCCAGGCACTGTTTTAGGATGGCCCATCCACCTATCCTCATTTCTTGCCTGAATTACCACCATTCAGCAAACTTTTCATTCGTTTCTTTGACTATTCTTCATTTATCCTCCTTGTTATACAGCACCACTTCCTGAAGAGCTGAGGCAGCTACAACAGTACTCTATTAGCAGTTCTTGTGATCAGACCAGAAAGATTTCAGATATGTCACTCAGTGTAGCAAACATGAGTTCATAGGAAAAGGGAACATTCTCAAGGGAGAGAGAGGGTCCTCTCAGAGGGGAGAAAGATGGTACCTCCCTCCTGCCGTCCTGGGGAGTCCCAGGGAGTTTTCTAGAGAGGCTCACCCAGGTCCACCTCTTGACTTTTGACCAACAACACAATCACATCAAACTTCCAAGTCCCAACTGTGTATAGTAAAGGTCTAGGGCAACCCTAGGTCACTTTGGCCCATGCTGACTGGTTCTAATTGGAACTTGTTCTTTTTTTTGGGGGGGGGACTGAGGATTGAATTTAGGGGTACTAGACCACTGAATCACATCCCCAGCCTTATTTTGTGTTTTATGCAGAGACAGGGTCTCACTGAGTTGCTTAGCACCTCACAGTTGCTGAGGTTGGCTTTGAACTCGTGATTCTCCTGTCTCAGCTTCTCAAAGTGCTGGGATTACAAGTGTGCGCTACTGCGCCTGGTTTAGAACTTGTTCTTACAGGTTTCAGGGTTAAGGGAAATTGTTCTTATCTCCCTGAGTTATGGGATCTGGTCTGTGTAAGTCACAGAAGTACCCCCCTTCAGGGTTAAATTCTGTCACCCTGCATTTCTTCTTCAGATAACCAGTTGTTTGCTGAGGTGTAACATATATCCTATTGACTTAAGCCAGGTAAATTGCTTTTTTTTTTTTTTTTTTTTTTTGTACTGGGGATTGAACCCAGGGGTACTAGACCACTGAGCCACATCCCCAGCCCTATTTTGTGTTTTATGTAGAGACAGGGTCTCACTGAGTTGCTTAGCACCTCGCCATTGCTGAGGCTGGCTTTGAACTTGTGATTCTCCTGTCTCAGCCTCCCACAGGTAAATTGATTTTTAAAAGAAAGCATGTGGGCGTCAGCACAGTGGACCTAGTTTATAGAATTAGTCCCCTAAGCTCATATTTCCACTACTTACATCTGTTTGTTATCTATCATTCCCCACTTCAGCTTGAGTATTTCTCCTAAAATGCAAATCTGTTGCTCCAACATTTAGTACTCTTCAAGGTTTCCCATTAGATCAAGTCCATACCCCCTTAGCATTTGAGGTCCTGTATCAACAGGCAAAGAGGTGGAGAGGCCCTGTTTGGATTAGCACTTCCTACCATGGCTCTAAGTACAAAGAGCCGACATATTCTGTATACTGGCTGAGAAAAGCTTCAGATAAAATCTCTTTCTTAAAGATTCCTAAAGGAACAACAAAACTTTGAACAACTCCTAAAGCATATAAAACCTGAGAAACAGCCGGGTGCGGTGGCTCAAGCCTGTAATCCCAGCACTTTGGGAGGCTGAGACAGGAGAATTGCAAGCTCAAAGCCAGCCTCAGCAACTAGCAACTCAGGCACTAGCAACTCAGTGAGACCCTGTCTCTACATAAAAAACACAAAAAATAGGGCTGGGGATGTGGCTCAGTGGTCGAGTGCCCCTGAGTTCAATCTCCAGTACCAAAAAAAAAAACCAAACCTGAGAAATACCACCATAAAGAAAACTTATTGACTTTACCCACACCCCCATTTATGGAAAAACTCATTTGGGTCAGGGAAGTCCCAGGGAGAAACTGGGAAAATACATGTATTTGGCTCATCACCTTGGACACAAAATCTACTTAGCTATAATATGGTCACATGTACTCCCTTCAGGAAGCAAGCAAGGAAAAGTAAGCATAGGGCTTGTATATGCAAAAGCTCTCAGGAAAAGGTTAAAAGTACTGCCATTTGCCAGAAACATGAGGGTAGTCAAAAATTTGAGAGAATGTTAAAATGTTCAATTGTTTTCCTTATAACATAGGTTATGGATGCATAATCTGCTTTATTTCAATGAGACTGTAACTTCTTTTGTGATGTAAAATTTCCAATTAAAATTCTACAAAAAAGCTTTGCACAGGCCTGGGCATAGGAAGCCAACTACCTATGGGCCTAAGCCACAGCCAAAGCTGCCCACACACTGGAAGATAGAGGAGCCAAAACCTGTGCTGGGAGAGCTCTCTCAGCTAGCAGGTGGCACCTTACTGTGTAAGCCCCTGACTCCTACCCTGTGATTAGGAATTCCCATTCTTTCAGGAGGTTTGGGGCAAGAGTACTGGCAGTGGACGGGGCATGGTTGTACACTTCTGAAATCCCACTGACTAAGGCTGAGGTAGGAGGATTACAGGCCAGTGTCAGCAATTTAGCGAAGCTCTGACTCAAAAAATAAAAAGGGCTGGGGATGGAGCTCAATGGCAAAACACCCCCGGATTCAATCCCCCCTAAACAAATAAATAAATATAAAAAAGAGTAGTAGCAGTGAGCTTCCCTGTTGAAAACTAAACTCGGGATTTTTTTTTCTTTTTTCTTTTGGTACCGGAGATTGAACTCAGGGGCACTCGACCACTGAGCCACATCCCCAGCCCCATTTTGTGTTTTATGTAGAAAAAGGGTCTCACTGAGTTGCTTAGTGCCTCGCCATTGCTGAGGCTGGCTTTGAACTCGTGATTCTCCTGTCTCAGCCTCCCTAAGTGCTGGGATTACAGGCTTGAGCCACCGCGCCCGGCTTTTTTTCTTTTTGTTACTTTTCCTATACAAGAATAAAAGAAACGGGAAACACAGGAGAAATGCAGGAACTCTGGATGCAGCAGCGGGGAGGGGGGAGGAAGGAAAGGGAAACGGGAATAGTAATGATGATTGATCGAATGGGTCATTACTACCCCTGGTGCATGTATGAAGACACAAATAGTGTGACTCTTTATGATTGGCAACTAGAGAAATGGAAAAACTGAGCTCTGTTTATGTACTATGACTTGAAATGCATTTAAATAAAAAAAAAAAAGAACAAAAGAAGTACAAGTAAAAATGGGATTTTTATACACAGCTCTCTTACAATAGTACCTTTTGACTGGTTCCTCTGGAACCAGTGTGTATGGAGATCACTGGAGTAGCAGAACAAGACAAAGCATTCATTTTTCAAAAATTTCCACAGCTGAGCCGGGCGCTGTGGCTCAAGCCTGTAATCCCAGCACTTAGGGAGGCTGAGACAGGAGAGTCGCGAGTTCAAAGCCAGCCTCAGCAATGGCGAGGCACTAAGCAACTCAGTGAGACCCTGTCTCTACATAAAACACAAAATAGGGCTGGGGGTGTGGCTCAGTGGTCGAGTGCCCTTGAGTTAAAAAAAAAAAATCCACAGCTGGACACAGTGGTACATGCCTGCAATCCCAGCTACTCAGAAGGCTAAGGCAGGAGGATTGCAAGTTTGAGGTTAGCCTGGCCAGTATACTGAGATCCTGTTTCAAAATAAAATAAAATAAAATTTTAAAAGGGCTGGGATATAGCTTAGCTTGATGGTAGAGTACTTGCCTAGCATGTACAAGGTCCTGGGTTCAATCCCCAGCATCATCAAAAAAAAAAAAAAAAAAAAACTCCCACATTGACTCAGATGCAGATAAAGAAGTAAAGACTTAGCTCTGGATTTTTAAGACACCCACGTCATGTGGAGCTTGTAAAATGCCACAGAAAGACTCCAGGAGGGCCATAAATTTTTAAGGGCAACATTATACTTGATGACTTTATGGGCATTGCTGACTGGAGAGAAAGTCACAAATGCACATTGTTCCAGCTCAGATTCTGGCAGCTGACTGCCTGTGCTGCAGTTCGGTTCCATATGTTATCTGGCTGACCTTGGACAAGTGACAATCTGTCAGCTTCCCTCTCTTCATTTGTTAAATGAAAGTAGTAGGAGGACCTGCATCTTTAAGGTGATGAGGACACCCTGTTTTACAAGAGATAATGTGAGGGCTGGGGTTGTGACTCAGTAGTAGAGCGCTTGCCTTGCATGTGTGAGGCAATGGGTTTGATCTTCAGTACCACATAAAAATAAACAGATTAATAAAGATACTGTGTCCATCTAAAACTAAAAAAGTATTTTTTAAAAAAGATAATGTGAAAGGCCATTCAATTCTATATTGAGGACGGGAGGAAAATTCAAGGTGAATTTTTAGGGGGATGAAGAAGTACGGCACCTGGATGAAGCAGCAGGGACAAATGCAAGAGAAGGATGAAGAAATAAAAACCAAGCGGGGTGCAGTGGCTCACGCCTGCAATTCCAGCACTTAGGGAGGCTGAGACAGGAGAATCTCAAGTTCAAAGCCAGCCTCAGCAACGGCGAGGCGCTAAGCAACTCAGTGAGACCCTGTCTCTACATAAAAAACACAAAAATAGGGCTGGGGAGGTGGCTCAGTGGTCGAGTACCCCTGAGTTCAATCTCCAGTACCAAAAAAGAAAGAAAGAAAGAAAGAAAAACCAATGGTAGAAGCCGAGCGTGGTGGCGCACGCCCGCAATCCCAGCACTTTGGGAGGCTGAGGCAGGAGGATCGCGAGTTCAAAGCTAGCCTCAACAACGGCGAGGCACTAAGCAACTCAGGGAGACCCTGTCTCTACATAAAAAACAAAATAGGGCTGGGGATGTGGCTCAGTGGTTGAGTGCCCCTGAGTTCAATATCCAGTACCAAAAAAAGGAAAGAAAGAAAATCAATGGTACACAGAGCCAGGTGTGGTGGCATGAACCTGTAATCCCAGCTACTTGGGAGGCTGAGGCCAGAGAATCACTCGAGCCCAGTGGTCCAGGAGTTTGAAAGCAGGACCGGTAGCATAGGGAGACCCAGTCTAAAACAAAATGAACATACAACAAAACAGTGGGCAAAGGAGGAATAAACAGAGAAAGTGAGAACAGGAAGAAAGGTGAAAAGCAGCAGATACATCCAGGAGAGCATACTGATTCACTTTATTCCAAGATTTTTCCCCTTTAGTGAAACCAGTTATCAGTTCTTTCTTTATTCTTCCCCTTAGGCCGAAAGAGGTAGGAATGCAATCATGAAAATAAATGTCCAAATGTCGATGATGAATGGCCCTCTGGAAAAGGATTCGGTTAGTTAGCAAATAAATACCTCCAGAAGGATTACAGCTCTTCCTGGGCCATCAGGGCTACCAGTGCTTCCCGTACCTCATCTGCCTGGGCTGGGGGCAGCAGACAGTCCTGGATGAGGGCCAAGGCAGCCTCCTCTGTCAGGTTGCTGAAGTCCTGGGATGTTTTGACAGGGAGGTGGCCAGCCAGTTCACAGAGGGCAACATTGAAAGCCTCGCCTTCCTTTATTCCAAAGCTGGACTTCCGGGCCCACAGAATTACTCGGACTCCTGTAAGGGCTGAGTTTGGTGATGCCTTTCCAGGTGGAGCTCCCCGGGTCACAAATAAGTTATGCGCAATTTCATGGTCAGTGAGATAGTCAGTGGCCCGACATACCCTGCTAATCAAGGCTTCCAAGTCAGGGCCTGGCCCACTAGTGTAAAAGAGGAAACCAGGAGCTGGGAGGGCCTGGAGCAGATACAAATGGCCCTCTGGGTCCAGAGCCTCACTTGGTGCCCCCTCCACAGGCAATCTGTGCGCCAGGTAATAGCCGTGCAGGTGGAGGTGGTTCACTGAGGCCAAACCCCCCAGGCTGTTGAAGCCTACCCTAAAGCCCGGGTGAGAGCTCAGCAATACAGTTTCAAGTCCTGCCCGCAGCACACCTGGTAGCAGGCGCTGGGGGAGCCCCCGGGCAGGCTCAGGAACCAGCAGCACATGGCCCCACTCCAGGGGACTGACATTGATCATCACCAGGATGTCCTCCTGCTGGACAGCACTACAGTCATTGGGCTTCCGGTGCAGACGAAAGAGAACTTCTCCTGGCCGGATCTTGTTGAAGTTAAACTGTTCAGGGTCAAATGCCTGCCTCACGCTCTTGATGTTCTGGGGACGCCTCCTCTGTACACCTCGCTCCACATTTAGCTGAGCCACAAAACCCACAGCACCAGGGAGAGTTTGAGTTTGCAACTCCCCTAGGCGGTAGCGAAAAAGCCCTAGCTCCACGCGTTGCCTCCAAGCAGAACAGAGGGCAGAGTCAAAGCGTGACAGTGACAGTGTGTCCAGGGTATTGGGTGCATTCTTTGGCCACTGAATGCCCTCCACTATAAGTTCCTTCTGCCCATAGACAAAGTCAGGGATGCTTTTCTCTTCCCAGTCTTCATTGTTTGGAGGTAGTAAATATGAAGTTTCCTTTGAATCATGCAGAAGAGCCATGGAACTGACCTGAAACAATCCTAAAAGATGAAAAATACATGAGAGTAGTCCATTTTCAGAGATTTTTATTTTCAAATAATCTTGACGTTTTATTTGGATTACAAAAGCAATACATAACACATGCATTTGGTAAAATACTTAGAAATTAGCCGGGCGTAGTGGCATACGCCTGTAATCCCAGCACTTAGGGAGGCTGAGACAGGAGAATTAGGAGTTCAAAGCCAGCCTCAGCAACAGTGAGGCGTTAAGCAACTCAGTGAGACCCTGTCTCTACATAAAACACCAATAGGGCTGGGGATGTGGCTCAGTGGTCAAGTACCCCTGAGTTCAATCCCTGGTACCAAAATGAAAAAAAAAAAAGAAAGAAAGAAAAAGAAAACACAGAAATTGCTCATAATTCCATCACTTGCAGATGAGCATATGTTTTTACTAAATTAAAAATATATTGACTATTTTTTTGTTAACAGTATTTTTTTTTTGGTACCAGGGATTGAACTCAGGGGTACTCGATCACTGAGCCACATCCCCAGCCCTATTTTGTGTTTTATGTAGAGACAGGGTCTCACTGAGTTGCTTAGCAACTAACTCAAAGTCGCTGAGGCTGGCTTTGAACTCGTGAGCCATTCTCTTGTCTCAGCCTCCCAAAGTGCTAGGATTACAGGCGTGTACCACTGCGCCCACTTGTTAACAGTTTTATACACATACATTCATATATATATATATATACACACACAGACACACACACGTATTCTATGTATATGTATACACAGAGGGGAGGAATGGAAAAACAAAGACAACCCATATTCCACAATATTGGTGAACATGTGGAGAACCCTTGTTCACTGGAACCCTTGTTCACTGTTGGTGAGAATGAAGTGGTACAGCCATTGGAGGGAAAAGTATGGCAGTTCCCTAAACAATTTATTTCATTTTATTTTATTGATTTATTTTGACACTGGGAGTTGAATTCAGGGGCACTTTACCGCTGAGCTACATTCTCAGCCCTTTTCAAATTTTATTTTGAGACAGGGTCTTGCCAAGTTGCCAAGGCCAGCCTCAAACTATTGATCTTCTTGCCTCAGCCTCTCAAGTCACTGCAGTTGTAAGTGTGCGTCACCAAGCCTGGCAATGTAATAAATTTTATATGTAAATATATATTTAGGTGTAAATTTATATTTATATATTTGTGTGTGGTACTGCAGATTGAACCCAGGGCCTGGCATTTGCTAGCCAAGTGTTCTACCATTAAACTACATCCCCAGAAATTAAAAAAAAAATTTAGCAGGGCACAGTGATGTACATCTGTAATCCTACCAAACTGGGAGACTGAGGCAGGAAAATCAACAACTTAGTGAGACCCTGTTTCAAAAAAAAAAAAATGGGACTGGGGATGTACCTCAGTGGTAGAGCAGCCCTAAGTTCAGTCCCCAGTACCAAAAAAAACTTGTAAAAAGATTAAGATGGCAAATTTTATGTTATGCATATGTTAGCACAATTTAAAAAAATTTTTTAAAAAGTGTATCTAAAAATGGATTTAAGAAATTCAATTATTTGCTACTTACTTGAGCTATATCTAAGACAGTATTCAATCATTCATTCATTCATTCATTCATTCATTCATTCAGGATAAACACCTACCTAATGTCCATTCCTGACATTGTGGGGGCACCTATTCTGAATGTTTTCTCAATTCATGTCAGACCGTTCTCCCCACTGCCCTCTATTCCTCACTCTTCCTAAGTTTGTTTCTGCTCAGAGCCTCAGTACTTTCTGTTCCTTTAACTCAAAGCAAAATATCCTGGGCTGGGCCGGGCGCGGTGGCTCAAGCCTGTAATCCCAGCACTTAGGGAGGCTGAGACAGGAGAACCTCAAGTTCAAAGCCAGCCTCAGCAATGGCGAGGCGCTAGCAACTCAGTGAGACCCTGTCTCTACATAAAACACAAAATAGGGCTGGGGATGTGGCTCAGTGTTTGAGTACCCCTGAGTTCAATCCCCAGTACCAAAAAAAAAATATCCTGGGCTGGAGTTGTGGCTTAGAGGTAGAGTGCTTGCCTTGCATGCATGGGGCACTGGGTTTGATCCTCAGCACCACATGAATAGTATCTACAACTAAAAAAAATAAAATAAAATATGCTTTTCCCAGATTTTTTTTTTTTTTTTTGGGTGGTGCTGGGGATTGAACCCAGGGCCTTGTGCATGCTAGGCAAGTATTCTACCAACTGAATAATATCCCCAGCCCCTCCTTTTTTGGGGGGGATACCAGGGATTGAACTCAGGGGCACTTGACCATTAAGCCACATCCCCAGTCCTATTTTGTATTTTATTTAGAGACAGGGTTTCACTGAGTTACTTAGTGCCTCGCTTTTGCTGAAGCTGGCTCTGAACTGGAGATCCTCCTGCCTCAGCTTCCTGAGCCACTGGGATTACAGGCATGCACCACCACATCCGGCAAGTTTTATTCTTGCTTCATTTTTACTTTATGTTTTGTGGTGCTGGAGCTTAAATCCTGGGGTCATGCACACTAGGCCAACACTCTACCACTGAGCTACATTGCCAGTTCCTGCAGGTTAGGCCACACTCTTCAACTGAGCTATGTCCTGAGCCCCTCTACTGGATTTACATTCCTTTTTCTGGCTCTAATTTCTCTTCTTGTCCCTTAAATTTGAGACAGCCTCTTGAGCTGCTGGGATTATAGGCATCTGCCATGGTGACCAGCCCCCAGCCCCTCCTTTTCCCAGAAGGAACATGGCTGGTTCCTTCAGGTCTCATATCATAAATCACTGCCTTGGTGAAATCTGTATGGCCAACCTATTGAAGGTCCCAAAGAAAACAGGAAGAAATAAATAATATTATAAGCAGGAAAAAAATGTCTTATTAAACATGGAAAAAGTAGAATGAATCCATAAATCCAAGAGTTGATACTCTGACAAAATAATAACCAATATGCCTGTAATCCTAGTTACTTGGGAGGATGAGGCAAGAGGATGGCAAGTCTGGGCAACTTGGCCAAACACTGTCTCAAATAAAATTAAAAAGAGCTAAGATGTAGTTCAGTGGAAGACAACTTGCCTGGAATCATGTGCAAAGCCCTGGGTTTAATCTCCAGTAACACACACACACACACACACACACACACACACACTCACAAATTTAACCTTTCATAAGCAAACCAAGAAATAAAACTGCAATCAGAATGAGAAGCTGTTTTTGTTTTGTTTTGTTTTAATGGTGGTGTAAGGATCAACCCCATGGTCTCATAAATGCTAGGCAAATGCTCTACAACTGAGCTACAACTCCACCTCTTGATAAACTACTTTTAACATATATCAGAGCCAGGAATGATGGTGCACACCTGTAATCTCCATTATTTGGGAGGTTGAGGCAGAAGAACTGCAAGTTCAAAGTCATTCTTGGTAACTTAGTGAGACCCTGTCTCAAAATAAAAAATAAAACAAGCCGGGCGCAGTGGCTCAAGCCTGTAATCCCAGCACTTAGGGAGGCTGAGACAGGAGAATTGCAAGTTCAAAGCCAGCCTCAGCAATGGCGAGGTGCCAAGCAACTCAGTGAGACCCTGTCTCTCCATAAAACACAAAATAGGGCTGGAGATGTGGCTCGGTGGTCGAGTGCCCCTGAGTTCAATCCCCAGTACCAAAAAAATAAAAAATAAAAAAAATAAAACAGGCTGGGCATATAGCTTAGTGGTTGAGCACCCTTGGGTTTGATCCCCAGTACAACACATAGGCACACATACAATGTATGTTAGGAACTCAATTTTATCAATGATTAGGCAAAAAACCCCCACAAAAACCAATATGCTAACCAGACTTCACCAGATTCACCAAGGACTACCACATGATTCAGAATACCTATTTAATAATTTGCAATGAGAAATGTGCCAAATGGCACAAAATCAACCAAGAAGCAAAGTGACCATCAGGTTATTTAGTAAAGGAAGATTCAGAACCAAATGAGGCGGCTGGAAGATCTAGATGACAGCTGGTCATCATGTCACAATTTCCACATCTTCATGTGAATCTCTGATCACCATGCAGTCAAGGTACCCCTGGCTGGTCAGCTCTTCCTGGTCTTAGTCTTACACAGGAGTCACAATGGCAGATTATTGCTTGTCTATTTTTTTTAATTATTTTTTTAATTGTCAATAGACCTTTATTTTACTTATTTATATGTGGTGCTGAGAATCAAACCCAGTGCTTCACACATGTTAGGCAAACACTACCACTGAGCTTCAACTCCAGCCCTTGTCTATTGTTTTTTTTTTTTTTTTGGTACCGGGGATTGAACTCAGGGGCACTCGACCACCGAGCCACATCCCCAGCCCTATTTTGTGTTTTATGTAGAGACAGGGTCCACTGAGTTGCTTAGCACCTCGCCGTTGCTGAGGCTGACTTTGAACTCGCGATTCTCCTGTCTCAGCCTCCCTAAGTGCTGGGATTACAAGCGTGAGCCACCGCGCCCGGCTCCTTGTCTATTGTTTTAATAACAGAAGATCAACCCTATCTTGGATAGTAAGGGCCTACTCTCAAGAGAAAAACAATCAAGTTGGGATGGGGCTGCACCCCAATCACTTTGACTGGTTTTGGTGTTTCTATAGCTCTGTAGTTTCCACTGCATGGAATGTAACATTTCCACGAATGTGGGACTCATCCATTAATATAGCGAATCTTTCTTAACAGAGTCACTCTCAAATGATCACCTTACTATGAAGTGCTGGGAAAACTAGAGTCACTCAGTAAACACTAAACAACAGCCACACATCAGGTCCTGGTTCTCACAACTCCTTATGGGGCTTGCATTCTACAGGGGGAAACAGACACTTATGCAATCATCACTCAAGTAAACCTAAATTGCAAACATGATATATATGCACTGTCATGGAAGAAGCACTAGATGCTCTTTAAATATAAAGTAGATTCCTAATATAATCTAGGGAGTCAGGAAAGACTTCCCTGAGGATAAAATGAAGAGGAACGAAAGCCCAGAGTGGAGGCACTTGCCTGTAATTTCAGTGGCTTGAGAGGCTGAGGCAGGAGGATCATGAGTTCAAAGCCAGTCTCAGCAATGCCAAGGCGCTAAGCAACTCAGTGAGATCTTGTCTCTAAATAAAATACAAAATAGGGCTGGGGATGTGGCTCAGTGGTAAAGCGTCCCTGGGTTCAGTCGAAGGAAGGGAGGGAGGGAGGAAGGGAGAGAGGAAGGAAGGAAGAATGGAAGGAAGGAAAAAGAGGAACAAAAGCCTACATTGGCTGAAACAGAGGGGGAGATGGCCCAGAGAAAAGAGGAAGTCTGAGTTCCAGAGGATCAAGCTTTGGATTTTTAAACATTTAACTCTTTTTTTCCCTTGGGTTGGAGTTTGCTGGGGATTGAACCCAGGGTGCTTTGCCACTGATCTAAGCCCTAGTCCTTTTTTATTTTGAGACAAGGTCTCACTAAGTTGCTGAGGATCTTGCTAAATTGTCGAGAATGGTCTCCAAATTTCGATCCTCCTGCCTCAGTCTCCCCAGTAGCCAGGATTACAGGCGTGTGGCATCCTGACCGGCTCCATTTAATGGTTTTAAACTGAGAATGACATACTCAGGTCTAGACTCTACAAAGATCAGGAGGAAGAATGAGTTAGGAGAATCAAGAATTAATCCTACCTCCACATCCTCCTCCCAGCAACTTGGAATCCTCACCTTCTAGAGTAGTATAAGTTCATTTATTCAAGCACACATCTGATATTTATTTATTGAAAATCTATGTGCCAAGCAATGACCTGGGAGTTAAGAGAAGACAAGAGCAAGAGCTCGGTGTTTACAGCTGGGAGCAAGTAATCTGGTGGTAGGGTGGAGTCCAAGAAAGCACTTCAGCTGTAATGATAATAGGGTAGGGTGGGAGCTTTGGAGTGGACCAACCTAAAAGTCCTTGTGTCTAAATGTTCGAGCCCGGACAAGCCATTGAAACTCTCCGGACTTGTATTTCCATGTCTGGAAAATGGGAGCCTACCTGGTCCGGCTATTCCAAGAATAGAAGATTAACTATGCACAGTGCTTGACATCCAGTGGGTTCTCAATAAACAGGCAGCAAGGTTGCGTGGTTACTTCTGGAAGCAAGGGGCTCGGTGTACCGGGTGTTACAACAGGCGCCCGTTGACAGACTGGGAAAGTGCTCTTTGGGCAGATGGGAGGCGACAAACCTACAGTCACTCGGCGAGTGTTTTCCGGATACTCTGGCTGCAGGGACTTCCTCGAGGACCCTTACGGGTTCCCGCCCTGGGCTGTTGCCGCAGGCACCTACTGCAGGTGGGGCTGCAACATCGCGCGACTTTCCCAGCAGCCGCTACAGGGGCCATAGCGCGTCGGGAAGCCTTCGGCGCAGGCGCAGTGTGCACTACGCGAGCGGCCGCCCCGCCCACTAGAGGGCGGGGCCGCGGGGCCTGGGCCCTGCCCCGGAGCGTCCGGCCCCGCCCCGGGCCCCGCCTCCGGCTCGCCTGGTACCGCGGGGGCGGACAGCTAGCGGGCGGAGCAGCTCTGGGAGGCCTGGGCGTGATGAGAAGTAGGGACCGGGGTTGGTGGCCTCAGCAGCGGTTGCCGCGGGGACTGGGCGGTGACGCAGCCGGAGGGCGGAAGTGAGAAAGTTGCCGGTGTCCCAAGGAGAGTTGGCGGAGCTGTGCGCGCGGCGCGGCAATGGGGGGTTCGGGCAGTCGCCTGTCCAAGGAGCTGCTGGCCGAGTACCAGGTGCGCGGGACGCGGGTTCTCGGGGAGCTCGCGGGCCGGCCTGCGCCCGGAAGCGGTGTCCCGGGGCGGGCGGCCCAGCGGCCGCGGCCTCCGGACGGTCGGCTGACCCCCCTTCTGGTTTGCCTTCCAGGACTTGACGTTCCTGACTAAGCAGGAGATTCTCCTGTGAGTGCTGCCCCGAACCCCACTTCCGACTTGGGATCCTCTAGAGGCGGCTTTGGGGGTCACTGTCTTATAGATGGGCAAACTGATCTCCCGTTCGAGGGTGGGGCAGGGCTTGCCGGAGTTCAGCAGCGGAGTTGTTACTGGAAGCCAAGAGTCCAAGCCCCAGGCTGCACCCCCTTCCCGGCACACCCTCCCGTGTTGCACCGCGGAACCACCTCTCAGGACCGGGGAAAAGTTGGGAGCTGTTTGACCCTGCGCTCCACTGGCTTCTGCACTAGCAAACATCCTGCCCCTGTCCGACAAGTGTTGCTGTAGTTCTCGGCTTACTTTGCCCACTAGCAAAACAGGGAAGCCTTGGAGAACCTGGCGTTTTCTTCCAACTTTACCTCAATAATGTAGTAACCGTTAACGCTTCTTGAGCATTTACCTTAGGCCAGGAACTGTGCCAAGTGGTCGCCTACATCTTCTAACTTAGAGAGGTATAGGGCAAGGAAACAGGTTCAGAGAGGTTTGGTAACTTGCCTAAGACTACACTGGGAGTAAGTGAATTTTATGTGGGCCAGAACCCTTGAATGAGGAGATTCCTGGGCTTCCTTGGCAAAGATTATTCCATTGGGAAGGAGGTGGGGCTAAGAAGGAAGATAGTGCAGGGAGGTCTGGAGGAGTCCCTGGAGTGAAAGTGAATGAGATTGTGGTTTTGCTCTTTTCTTTCTGTTCTTAAGGCCCTTCTGGCTCTTTCCCCAGCCTCTCCATCCCTCAGTGATCTAGAATCAGTGCCTAGCACAGTGCCAAAGAACACACAATAGGCCCTCAGTAAATACCTATTGCAAGAATGGACTCCCAACCTGTACTGTCTTGTGACTTATCTCCCTTTGACTGACCATTACCCAGTGACTCAGAAGTCCTATGTTTGTGGCTTAGCTCCTCACCTGATTTATAATGGGTCAGGTGGCAAGGCAAGGCTTGGGAATGTAAGTACATACAGAGAGACTGATTGCTTGAGAGAGACCAGTTCCCCTCTCTTTGTCAGAGCCCACAGGAGGTTTTGTGAGCTGCTTCCCCAGGAGCAACGGAGTGTGGAGGAATCACTGCAGGCACGGGTATCCTTTGAGCTGATTCTCAGCATTCCAGAGCTCAAGGTACAGGTTTCCCACCCCTCTACCCATTCTTGCACTGCTAGACTCCCTAATTCTTCTTGCCACTCAAATAGAGATCATGGGGTCACTGGTCTTTATTCTGGTCTTTTTTCTTGCTTAGCTCTAACTTTCTGGGGGCAAGGCTGTATCAAAATCACCCAGCAAAATTATCTAGAATGATGCTATTTATTTATTTATTGGTACGGGGAATTGAACCCAGAAGTACTTTACCACTGAGCTATATCTCAAGTCTTTTTCTATTTTTTATAAAAGGTCTCATGAAGTTGCTGAGACTGGTCCTCCCACCTCAGCCTCCCAAATCGCTGGGATTATAGGCGTGTGCCACTACACCTGGATTAGAATGATGCTTTTAAAACTGGGATTCTAGGATATATTCTTGGAGGTTCAGAAAAGTTTTGTCTTTTAAAAGGAGTTGAATTACCTTATTAAAGTTTGAGAAACCCTATTGCACAGATTGATTGTAACTCAGTAGGGCTGCTGTGAAAATTTTTATGCAAAGGGACTGACCCAATTCCTGTCACATAATAGTTGTTCAGTTAAATATTTGTATTTTAAAATAACCAGTTCATCGTTTTCCCTTTGCTTAGAATACCTTCCTCTTCCCACTCTACCCTCACTTTGAGTTAAACAGACTGCCAGGAAGCCATTCCTGCCCTAACTGGCTCAGTTAGTGCCCCTTGCCCTCCCCCACCATGGCCGTCTATCCTGGCCCCAAAGCTTCTTCCCTATGAATCTGAGCTCCATGGTGCTGGTACTGTGACCCACTCCATCAAGTTTCTGATAGGGTTTGTTGAGCATGTGACCTGGGGCCATGTCCCAAAGCATTCATAGAAGGCTCTCTCACCTAGGCCAACCCCTTCAAGGAGCGAATCTGCAGGGTCTTCTCCACATCCCCCACCAGGGATAGCCTGAGCTTTGAGGACTTCCTGGACCTCCTGAGTGTATTTAGTGACACAGCAACCCCAGATATCAAGTCCCACTATGCCTTCCGCATTTTCGGTAAGGACCAGAAGGAATTGGTAGAACACCATCCCTTTCAACATGGGCTTTGTGGTGGGGCTGCTTGGGAAATGGGTGGCATTTGTGCATATGTGGAGCTCCTTCTGACCATGTCCTCCTATGTCTGCTCTCTAGACTTTGATGATGATGGAACTCTGGACAGAGAAGACCTGAGTCGGCTTGTGAACTGTCTTACGGGAGAGGGCGAGGACACTCGACTCAGTGCCTCAGAGATGAAGCAGCTCATTGATAATGTGAGTGGCCAGGCCAGGCCTGGTCTAGTTGGGCCTGGGAGGAGGCAAGTGTTGGGGCTCTGGCCTAAAGCTCTCCCTTTCCCAGATCCTGGAAGAGTCAGACATTGATCGGGATGGGACCATCAATCTCTCTGAGTTCCAGCATGTCATCTCCCGTTCACCTGACTTTGCCAGGTATTTGGCAGTGGTTGCCCTGCATTCTGGGGACCAGGTCTCAGGTCACTCTTCTTCCAAGAGAGGGGACAGACTCACATGGGTCACAACCCATTCCAAAGAAGGGTCTTAGGGGAGGGGTGGATAAGTTTGGGTTTAGTCCTACCCTCCTCTTCCACCAGAAAACCCCACTTGGGCTGGGGGTGTAGCTCAGTGGCAGAGTGCATTCTAGCATGCATAGGCTCTGGGTTCCAACCTCAGCACTGGGGTGAAAAAAAGAAAACCCAACTCATTCTTCTCTGTGCAGTTCCTTTAAGATCGTCCTGTGAGAGCAGCCCCAGCATGTGTCCCAGCACCCTGTCTGAAACCTTTCCACTGCTAAGCTGTGGCCAAGGTGACGCCTGCGTTGTCAGGGCCGGCCAAGCTGGCCCAGCCTGGAGCTGGCACTGTGCAGTCTGGCCCTGGGCAGGAGAGGGCCCCACCTGCTTTTCCCTGCCATTGTCATCGCTCTGTTTCTACTAATCAATAATAAAGGTTTAGATGTTTTGACCCTGTGTGTGGCACTAAGAACATGGATAGGAGCAAGGACTGGACTTCTAGGAACTTTTAATCAAACTAGTAATAAGTCACATCTAGAAATGGGGCCAGCAGGGCATGGTGGCACATGCCTATAATCCCAGAGTCTTGGGAGGCTGAGGCAGGAAGATCACAGCCTCCGCAATTTGGCAAGGCTCTGAGCAACTTAGTGAGACCCTGTCTCCAAATAAGAAATTAAAAGGGCTGGGAGTGGTAAAGCACCCTGGGTTCAATCCTCAGTACAGTAAGAAAGAGAGAAAAAAAGAAAGATTGGACTAATGAGAAATTAAATCTCTCCCACACCTGAATGAGTGTATGAGTACAAGGAGATAGCAGTGAGGGATGGAACTCTCCAGAATCTTGACTGTGGTGGCAGTTACATGAATTTTGGAATGTGTTAAAATTTGAAGAACTGTATACTAAAAGAAAAGTCAGAAAAGAAAAGTCAGTTTTACCATATGATCATTTGTGAAATTAAAAACTGTAAGGAGTTTAAGGAAAAAAGACTCCATCCCCTGTGCCCCTACCTTTGCTGCATTGAACTGGGAATACAGAATAAAGAGGTCAAGGTGGACCAAGTGACTTCCCTGCAGGTTGAAATCCCCTTGGTAAGTGCCACGCCCAACCGGGTGACGTTGGCCAAGCCAGGCTGGCTGTGGTTCACTAACCCTTGGAAAAAAGCTTAGAACCCCAGAAACAGACCAGCCTCAAAAAGCAAAAGTCCTTTAAGAGGGCCATGATTAAACAATAATTCTTCAAATTTTATTACAAAAAAAAAGTAAAGTAAAGTGCATCTTATTAAAAAAAATATAAAACTCACGTAAATTCAGGGCCCTGTGCTGGGCAGTGTCAGTATGGGTATCCCTTAGTGTGGAGTCAGGCAAGGCGTGAGGGTCAACTGGGATGGGGAGAAACCAGGGTATAGTCAGTTCCCTGTGCTTCAGTTCAAAGATGGGGCTGAGGTGGCGGAAAAGGACACAGGGTTATCTCTCAGACTAGGATGGAGGAAGGCAGGCAACAGTCTCTTCCTTGAATTCCAATGGAAATGTGTACATCGTCACAAACTCTCCTGGGCTCATGCTCCTTCTCTATCATGTGGCCACAGCTGGACGCGAGCAGGAAGGTCCGGGAGCTGGGTCTGAGCCCAGGGCCTAGGGAGGGCTGCAGAGCCAGCCTGGCCCTCTAGTCCCTGAGTGGTAGGGTGATGGCACAGCTACCTCCTCATCCAGGTGGCAATTTAGGACCCACAGAGCCCAAGCTGGCCCCTGGCTCAGCAGGGAGAAGGGAAGCCTGTGGCAGTAGGCTAAGGCAGAAAGTAGAGGATGCCAGCTGGGCAGAGATCTCCAACTCTGTCTCACACAACCACTTTGAATAAGTCCCAAGAGTCCTGGGAAGCTGTGAGGCCAGGGGGGTGTGAACTGAGTGGCTATGGTGTAGCATGTCCATGTTCTCTCTCTCTCATCTGGATTCACATTTTCAGTTGTTTTTTTAAACAAAAGGCTCAGTTTGCTTAGGAGCACTGTTGTGCCCACCTAAGCAGGCCCCACTGGGCCTGGAGGGCAGCCCTCCTACAGCTTACAGGGCTGTAAGGCTTGGCTGAAGAGCAGCAGGCCAGCTGGCTCCAAGGCTCCCAAAGGCAGGGCACCCTGGTTGGGTTCCATGAGAAACGGAGGCCCAGTGACCCCCTATGAGCATTCACAGCCTCTGAAGTCAGGGCAGCATCTAGAAGTCAGCTGTCACACCACAGAATCCCGGATCTCAGAGCCCAGGCGGACCCGGGGCCGAGGGCACACAGGGGACACCTCCACAAAGCTGTCCTGGATGCTGAGTGGTCTCTTCTCTGACTCAGTGAAGACCCGAGGCCCTGGGGAACTATCTGATAGGGCCTGGTACCCTCGGTGGTCCAGTGGAGTGCTAGGAGGACCCACGCCATTGAGTGGTCGGTTCTCAGGTGGCAGCACCACAGGGCGGGTCTTGGGGTGCACACTGGCACGCTCCCCCTGTTTCAGGAAAACTTTCATGCCATCCCGATGCCGGTAGAGGAAGAATAAAACCAGAAGTACCATGGCGAGCCCGAACAGCGTACACATCACCAGAAACTCATTCCAGTAGGACTTGTCTGTGCCCCAACTGGACTTGCCACCAGCTGGCGCACTCACTCGCGATGTGTTGATAATGACAGGCACACTGCCTCCCCGGTCCGTTCGCTCCACTGCCCCGTTCTCCACCACCTCTGGACAGTAGCTGGCCACTAGCTGCAAGAAGCCCTCCTCCAGTGACCAGCACTGGAACTCCCCCAGCTCCTGCTGGCTGCCCACCAAGAGCAAGTCCCCACTGGGCAACACACGGCAGGAGGCAGAGGCATTGACAGTGGCTCCATTGTGTTGCCAGAGCCGAGTGGCCAGGTTGGAGAGGAGTGGACAGGCCAAGGTATTCACTGTGTTGGGCTGGAACTGAACTTGTTCACAGGGCTTCGTGGCTGTGGACAGGAAGAGGCATGAGGTAGTGGGGGGCTGGTGTCCAGAGTAGTTCCCGGTTCACCCCCTCCTTCCCAGCTATATTCCTGGTGCCAGGATGGGCACCTCTGGGAACTCTTGAGACTGAGTCTCATTTTCCAGGGTCCCACTTGCTGGTTGAAAAGATGAGAATGTGAGGAAAGACATTTATACCCATCAATGTTCAGACAAGTCTTCTAAGCAAACTTGGTCCCCACCCTTCTCCTCCAGCCTTTGAGGATGCACCTTACCTGGTGGCACGAAAGACCGAGGCTTGGCTGAAGAAGTGTTGCAGAGCTCCTTGGCATTGGCTCCCTCGATGTCCTGGATCCATGGCCTGAGGACCAAAAAAAGTCTGGGATAGGCCAGGAAGCCCCATTAGCCTGTGTTCCCTCACCCCTTGATGCATACACAAGCCTGGCCAAGAGACGGAACACCAAGCCCAAAGCAAAGGGTAGGAGACTTCCCCAAGCTCATTTCCTGACCCCACAGGGCTTGAGTGAATACCTCGTGTTTACACATTCTTGCAAATAAAAGTGACATACTGCTTCCCTTAGTTACAACAGCAGAATGTGCCCTCAAAAACTGTCTGGAAGGACAGGTGGACCTGTATGTAAATACCTGTCTCTCTGACTAATCCAGATGCACTGATTTACTTCATAAAGAATAATAAAAAAGAAAAATAATTCTCTATGCACTCAGAAAATGGAAAACTCAACCAAGCACAAAGGATAAAAATAAAACAAAAATCTCGTAATCTGTCATCCAGTGAGCATGACAGCATATGTTTCCAGGTGTACGTTTGTAAACTCCTGTGTTTTTTTGGGTTTTTTTTTTGTACTAGGGATTGAACCCAGGGGCATTTAACCACATCCCCAGCGCTTTTTCTTTTTTCTTTTGAGACACAGTCTCACTAAGTTGCTGAGACTGGCTTTGAACTTGTGATCCTCCTGTCTCAGCCTCCCAAGTTGCTGGGATTACAGGTGTGCACCACTGCACCCAGACTATTTGGGTTTTTGAAATACAAAACTGATACCAGATATATGCATGAGAAGAAAGAATACTATAAATGGGGCTGGATTGTGGCTCAATGGTAGAGTGCTTGCCTCACATGCGTGAGGCACTGGGTTCAATCCTTAACACCACATAAAAATAAATAAAAGATACGGTGTCTGTCTACAACTAAAAAAAATATTTAAAAAAAGAATGCTATAAATGGGAAATCTGATACTCCCTATGCCTTAAGTGTATAATAAATTTGTATGTATTTTTTCCTATAAAACAAAACAAAAAGAATGCTACAAATAGGATAGATTCCATGGTTATTTAAAATATTTAGATTGTTTATTTACTACATATGTAAAAACATCTAGGAGAATAGTATATCAAAATCTTACTCTGAGCTGGGTGTGGTGGCTCAAGCCTGTAATCCCAGCACTTTGGGAGGCTGAGACAGGAGAATCGCGAGTTCAAAGCCAGCCCCAGCAACAGCAAGGCACTAAGCAACTCAGGGAGACCCTGTCTCTACATAAAACACAAAATAGGGCTGGGGATGTGGCTCAGTGGTCAAGTGCCCCTGAATTCAATCTCCAGTACCAAAAAAACCACAAAACTTACTGATTCTCTTTAGATGGTAGGATTAGGAATAGTTTTTATTTTGTTTGTGCTTATCCCTGTTTTCTACAGGAACATTTTATAATCTAAATGTTATTCTGAACCTCTTTAATGGCTTAATAGACTGGTTTGTAGACTTTACTGTTCCTAAAACATGTTCACATGCCAATCCACATTCTCCTGCAAGGTTTTTCATAGCTGTGACATTTCATACTCTAACAAATTGTGTTGCCCCTTTCCAGGCAGGCCAGGTAAACACACTATCTGAATTACAAGAGTTGACAGGAAGCAGGGGAGCTCATGAATAATTATGCTGAAGCCGGGCGCGGTGGCTCAAGTCTGTAATCCCAGCACTTAGGGAGGCTGAGACAGGAGAATTGCGAGTTCAAAGCCAGCCTCAGCAATGGCAAGGCACTAAGCAACTCAGTGAGACCCTGTCTCTACATAAAACACAAAAAAATAGGGCTGGGGATGTGGCTCAGTGGTCGAGAGCCCCTGAGTTCAATCCCTGGTACCAAAAAAAAAAAAGGGAGGAATAATTATGCTGAGTTAGTGGGTGCAAATGAGACCATGTGATGATCCTAGAGAGACTTGAGGAAGAGCTCTGAGGCTAGGTACATGGGTGTGGGTGGGTAGGTGGGAGGCCCTAGGGAGCTCTTACCTGAAGGCCAGCTCAGGCCTATAGAGGCTGATATGATTGCAGCTGGAGCCACTCCAAGCGCAGTAGGGGTCCCGGGCAAGGAGGCAGTCTCCACAGCTCTGGTACAGGCTGCAGTTGGCCACAGGCACCTGGACTACACCCGAGTGGGAGGCAGCATACAGAAGCCCCTGCACAGCCAGACACGGGATGAGAGGCAGGCATGGACAGCCAGAGCCACCACCCATGATCACACTTGGTTCACATGCCCACTAGCGCTCCACCCAAGAGGCCTCTGTCAGAAAGTGGCACCCTTCACTTTCTGATCACCTGTGCCATGAGCCTGGATTTCATAACTTTTCATTTGCTGGTACAAGGGAGGAAAAACTGGGTGGGGACTATCTGGTGATTACAAGGGGCCGCTCCCAAGCATGCTGCCAGGACTCCTCCCTTGCCCACTCACTCTGTGGCTATCCAGGAGCAGGTTCTGCACAGGCTGTCCTGAGGAGAAGATCTGGAGCTCCTCGATGATATGCACCCTGGAGCCCACATCTACTGCCTTGTGCAGCCAGCCATCACCTGAAGAGTGGGCAGGACTCAGGCCAGGGGTATAGTCTGCCACCTGTGACCCACTAGCCACGCCCCTTGCCCTGAGACTGGGCTGCAAGTACTCACCAGTGCCTAAGAAAAGGACATCGTATGTGCGGTGCAAGCCAGCGACCCGGTGCACAGCCACACGCTGGTAGCGGGCTTGTGGCTGCAGCAGCATCAGGCGGCTGCGGACCTGCCCATCCATTAGGAAGTGGTCCTTGAGGAAGTTGAGCACACGGTCCGGAAGTTGCAAGGACGAATTGATCCTCCGTTCCCGGGCACTGTTGGTGATACACTAAAGGAGAATGTGGCGGCATGAGCCATTAACACTTCAGGGAAGCAGGCAGGATCGGGGCCCAGTGGACAGGAGTGGCATTTGCCCCTGTCCCAGAAACCATGGCACATTGCCTGTCCTTCTGCAGAGTGCCAGTTAGAAGGCCTGAGGGAAAGCCCAAGGTGTAGAGACACCAAGGGCTGTGTGAGTTTCCTTACTAGGCCTCCTTACCCCATTCACACATAGGCCTCAAGAACCATGCCCAGTGCTGGGTGTGGTGGGGCACGCCTATAATCCCAGTGGCTTGGGAGGTTGAGACAGGAGGATCAGGAGTTCAAAGCCAGCCTCAGCAACAGCGAGGCGCTAAGCAACTCAGTGAGACCCTGTCTCTAAATAAAATACTAATAGGGCTGGGGATGTGGCTCAGTGGTCGAGTGCCCCTGAGTCAATCAATCCTCAGTACCAAAAAAAAAAAAAATTAAAAAAAAAAACAAATAAAGAATCTGCATATCTATCGTCCTTCACACTAGAATGCTAGAATGTTCAGGAAGCCTTGGCTGGCAGCAATGATTGCAGTTAGTTCCCACACCTTCCAGGGCTGCCCGATTCTCTTTGCCTGAGGGTTTCTCTATGCAAAACCTAACACACCAGAGTCACTCTCAACCAGTGAGGCAGCAGTTGGTGATAACAACTCCAACTGCTCTGTTCTGAGATGGGCTCCACACTATCTCGCAGGCCCCAGTGAGCCTTAGCTGCAGTTGTCCACAGCAGTAATGGCTCACTGATACACCATTATGGCTCTCTTCCCCACCTTCACCTGCCGGTCCCCTAATGTCACTTCCTGGGGTCACCTCCCAAATATGCTAATGGCATTTATTTCCTTGTTTCAAGGTCTGCTTTTGGGGGAGACCATTAGGCTAGAATGAAAAAAGAAAGGCCTGTTGCCTTAAAGTCTGGTCATCTGGTCACTCATTAAATAAGGAACTTGCAGTTGAGTAGGGGAGAGAACCAAGTGAAAGGATGATTACAATAGTAAGCAGTAATGGGGACACAACTGCCCAGCCTGAGATAGGACAGGACCAAAGGCATGTCAGCATTCATAGTTATATCTAACTTAATAAGCCAAGCGGGCCTGGGCTGTGTCCCCAGTTTTAAAGATGAGAAAACAGATTCCAAGAAACCATATGATTTGTTTGAGGCTGGACAGCCTTGGTCCCAGCATGACATGAGGATTCATATCTTCCCAATACCCGCCCTGAGTGCAAAGCTAGTACCCACCGCTCCAGGCCGGGGGGTGGGCACCAGGTGGGTCACAGTGTACCACTGCTGAGTTTCTCGGTTCACTTCCTTGTAGAGGCCATTGAAGGCCTTCTGCACATCATCCATGGTGAAGACACAGATGGCAGAGCCTTCCATGGCCCCCCTGTTCCTGTGAAGAAAACAGATTAACCCAGGAGCTCCAGGGGCTCAAGATAAGGCCCACAGGGCCCAAAGGCTGGCTCCTGGGTCCCAGTCCCAGCCACCCTTCATCTTCCCATCCCCAACTAGTTCCTGGGGGACCTACCACTGGGAAGTAAAGACTCCATAGAAAAGGGTGTCACGCCAGTCCTGAGGGCTGGGGCTCAGCGTGAAGACATCTTGGAGCACATTGAACGGGAAGCCGTCATCAGGCCGGGAGCACAGCAGCTGTGCCTTGAGGAAGGATGTCCAGCGCTGCTGTAGCACTCGCTCACCACCCTCATCACCCTGGAAGAGAGGGAGGCACAGGTCAGCTGAGGCAGGAACAGGAACCATGATCAGGAGACACGGTGCCTCCTCACTGCCCCTTCCTAGTAGAATGAAGAACAAATGAGAGCTGGGACGAAGTTCCATCTATAATGGAGAAAACTTGGAGGTGAGGATGTTGGGGGAAAAGGAACACTCATACTACAAATTGGTGCAATCACTCTGGAAAGCAGTATGGAGATTCTTTAGAAAACTTGTACTGGAGCCGGGCGCGGTGGCTCACGCTTGTAATCCCAGCACTTAGGGAGGCTGAGACAGGAGAATCGCGAGTTCAAAGCCAGCCTCAGCAATGGCGAGGTGCTAAGCAACTCAGTGAGACCCTGTCTCTACATAAAACACAAAATAGGGCCGGGGATGTGGCTCAGTGGTCGAGTGCCCGTGAGTTCAATCCCCGGTACCAAAAAAAAAAAAAAAAAAAAAAAAAAACTTGTACTGGAACCACCATTTGACCCAGCTACCCCACTCCTTGGTATACCACCAAAGGACTTAAAATCAGCATACTGCAGTGACACAGCCACATCAGTGTTTATAGCAGCTCAATTCACAATAGCTAAACTGTGGAACCAACCTGATACCCTCAACAGATGAATGAATAAAGAAACTATGGGACATATATACACAGTGGAATATTACTCAGCCTTAAAGAAGAATGAAATTATGACATCTGCAGGTAAACTGATGGAGTTGGAGAATATCATGCTAAGTGAAATAAGCCAATCCCAAAAAGGCCAAGCCAGGCGCAGTGGCACATTCCTGTAATCCCAGCACTTAGGGAGGCTGAGACAGGAGAATCATGAGTTCAAAGCCAGCCTCAGCAACGGCTAGGCACTAAGCAACTCAGTGAGACCCTGTCTCTAAATAAAACACAAAAAAATAGGGCTGGGGATGTGGCTCAGTGATCAAATATCCCTAAGTTCAATCCCTGGTACCTCCCCACCAAAAAAACCCAAAACAAACAAAAAAACCAAAAGGCTAAATGTTTTCTCTGATGTGTGGATGCCGATCCCTAAATAGGGGCGGGGGGGGGGGGGAATGGAGAAATTTTGGATTGGGCAGAGGGGAGGGGAGGGAAGGGAGGAGAGGAGATACAGGGGTGAGAAGGATGGAAGAATGAGATGGTAATTATTACCCTATGTACATGTATGATTGCATGAATGGTGTGACTCTACATGGTGTACAACCAGAGAAATGAAGTTGTGCTTCATTTGTGTACAATGAGTTGGAATGCATTCTGCTGTCATGTATAACTAAATGGAACAAATTAAAAAATAAAAATAAAATAAAACGAGCAAACTCAAAAAAAGAAAACTTAGAGGCGGCGTGCACGTCCCATCATGACAGTGCATTCCTTACTGTGGACTACAAAAAACAAGGACCAACAGGAGCCCATCTAAACAGGGAGCGGGCTGGGGATGTAGCGTGTTGGCAGACTGCTTGCCCAGTATACAAGCATCACCAGCCATTTTGCTACATGCATGTACCCTGAGCAGAAAGCTGAGGCAGGAGGATCATTGGAGCCCAAGAGTTCTCAGCCAATCTGGGAAACACAGTGAGACCCCATCTCAAATCAATCAATCCATCAATCAATCAAATAGAGAAAGGTATCTATGGTGGACTTCTGGGCAAATGGGGAAAACAAAGCACCCTGATGCAGCATAATTTATGTTTGTAAATAAGTTAATAATGTAAATTCACATATAATTTTAAAAGACCAGCAATGAATATTCTGAAGTGTTGACAGTGGCCCCTTCTTGTAGGGGTTGGGGTTATAACAATAACAGCTTCCATTTGGTCAGTGACTCTCACACTCCTAAGAGCTTCCCATGAATGAATTTAATCAACACTCTGAGATCAGTGTTGTTATTATTCCCATTCAACAGATGAGGAATCTGTTAAACCCAGAGAGTGAGGACTTGTCCAGGATCCCGAACAGCAGGGTTTGAACCAGTCTGACTCCAGAGTCTATGCTCTTAATCTTTTTTTTTTTTTTTTCGGATACTAGGGATTAAAACCAGGGGTGTTCTACCCCTGTGCTATATTTCCAGCCCTTTTAATTTTTTAATTTGAGACAGGGTCTTGCTAAATTGCTGAGGCTGGCCTTGAACTTGCAATCCTCCTGTCTCAGCCCCCCAAGCTGCTGGGATTACCAACATGTGTCACTGTGCCCAGCTATGCTCTTAATCTTTAAATTAAGATTAAATTAAAATCAAGATTTTTTCTTTTTCTTTTTGGTACTAGGATTTGAAGCCAGGGTCTCTTTACCACTGAACTACATTACCCCCCCACTTTTTTTTTTTTTTAATATTTTTTAGTTGTCAATGTACCTTTATTTTATTTATTTATATGTGGTGCTAAGAATCGAACCCAGTGCCTCACCCATGCTAGGCAAGAGCTCTACCACTAAGCCACACCCCAGCGGCCCCCCACCTTTTTAAACTTTGACACAAGAGTCTCACTAAATCACCAAAGCTGGCCTAAAACTTGGAATCCTCCTGCCTCAGCCTCCTGAATCACTGGGATTACATTATAGGCCTGTGCCACTGCACCTGGCAAGATTAAAGACCTTAATCTTTATCTCATAAGTGATTTTTCTGTGTACTTTTTCCACATTTCCACGTTTTTCAAGTAAGCAAAACCAGTAAGAAATCTTTTAATTTAAAGGAGAGACAGGTTGAGGATATAGCTCAGTGGTAGGTCACCAGCCTAGCATTAATGAAGCATGGGGTTCCATCCCAGTTCCACAAAAACAAAAGACGGAAAGACAGGCCGTTGGCCAAGCTGCTGCTCCCTGAAAGACAAGGAAGACCACAGATGTGGGTTATCCTGCAGCCGAGGAGCCAGCCCAGCCCACTCACCTTGCAGATGCGGGCCACTCGGGACACGATAGTGTTCTCAAAGAACTCAAACTCCTGCCCAGTCTCACTGAAGAAGAAGTAGATCTTATCATCATCGCCTTGCAAGCTGCCCAGGCTCTCGGGAATGTAGGCTGAGGCCACAAATGCAGGGTCTGTGGGCGCCAGTGGGGAGCACTGAGTCAGCCCAGGAACCCTGGAGACAGGCCTGGCTGGGGGAGAATGGCCCCTCAGAACCCATGACTGGGAGGGGTGGAAGGATAACTTCACCTTGTAGCCAGTTGAGGGAGCTCTCGGTTTTGGTGGGGCGGAGGCTTTGGCTCCGGGAAATGGCCGGGTCATTACCCTGGAAGCTGCTGACTGTTCCAGTGTAGAGCTCACCATCTGCCAAAAAAACATTCCCATGGGAATGGCTACTTCAGCACGGCTCCTTCTCCCGGCTCAGGGCCCTGAGTGACCCCAGCACCATCCATCTGCCTGCAGTGGGCAGAGACGGAAGCAGGAACTTGGAAAAGCTAAACCCAAGGGCAGCCCATGGTCACTCTGTGCCCCTGGGAATCAGCACGGCACAGGCCTACAGCTCAGGCCTGGGACCCACCCTGCTCAGCTGGCTCTCCAGCCCCGTGTGCCTGCCTGCCTCCACATGAGGCCTCCACGAGCCCATCCTGACCCCAATACTCACCAACCACCAGGGCAGTGGACTTGAAATTGGGGTCAAAGGGGCAACGGCCCTTGCCATCTTCCTGGAGGACATTCCCTGCCTCATCTCGTGCCAGAGTGAAGTTGTCCACGTTCTGTAGGGGAGCAGACAGGTGGGTTTTAGAGCATGCCCGGGAATGAAGAATATGCTCAGGAAAAGGAGAAAGGGCAGAGGGCAACTGCAGGCAGCAGAGGTGGCCGGGAGAGAAGGGTTCAGGTGTTAGGAAGGCCATCCTTTTCACTCTGCCACCTGCCTTGTCTATGAGATGATGCAGTCGGGCACTATCAGCCCCATTTAGCAAAGAGATGAGGCTTAGAAAATGATTTAAGCTGGGAAGAGATAGCAACATGATGCACACCCAGGTATTTCT
Source organism: Xerus rutilus (assembly GCA_028644305.1). Classification (NCBI taxonomy): domain Eukaryota; kingdom Metazoa; phylum Chordata; class Mammalia; order Rodentia; family Sciuridae; genus Xerus; species Xerus rutilus. The sequence goes on along the minus strand of CM053401.1, from coordinate 130,289,450 downwards.
GACTCCAAAGCTGGGGCTTCACTCCATGACCTCAAATGCCAGCCTCGGCCAGTGTGCAGCACAGGAATGCAATGGTATGTGTGTGCCGAAGTGTGAGTGTGGTGGTGGTGGTGGACGTAACAAGGTGACACAGGAGGTTCAAGCAAAAGCAAGAGAGAGAAGCTGGAGAAAACGAAAGGGCAGCCAGTCAGGGCTGAACAGGTTCTTTGTCCAAGGGTGACAGCATGCACCCTCCTTCCCTTGCAGAGGACTCTGGCTACTGGGGCTGGGCTAGGTGCCAGGGTGGTGGGGTTCAGGACTCTTAGAGTCTACTGCTACTTAGAAACCTCCTCCTCGGCCCTATTCTTTACCAAGGGTGAGTGTTAAGAAACAGTTTCCTGGAGCCAGAGGAGAGGCCCCCTGTGGGGCTGGCATGGGATACACCAGGGCTGAGGAGGGGCACTCACAATGTAGGTGCATAGAGGGCTGAAGGCTGCTGTGCCACAGGTGAACAGGTGGCTGCTGTTGAGTGGCAGGAGGATCTTGATGTAGTTTTGACAGTCGCGCTAGAGGGGAGGAGGAGGAGGAGGATGTCAGGTCCAGCCCAGCCTCCAGGGGGCACCATCGATCCCTCCTCCACAGATCCAAGGCCAGGCCTGAGGGCGGGCCCTCTGCTCAGGGGATCTGGAGGTGGACGCTCAAGTCTTGAATCCAGGAACTTCTTGCAGTCAAGCAGACAAGACCACAGTGTATGCACCGCAGGGGCACTGGGATTTAGCTAGTTTTGTCTGGCAAAAGTTCTTTTTGTCTGGTGGGTGAAGGGCACCCTGAAGAGGGAGAATCTCACACTATTGGCTGTCTGCCCCTCCAGAACTTCAGTGAAAACCAAAAGCTCTCCCAACCAACCCGGTGGGAAAGTCACAGCCCAGGTGCATGTCACTGAAAGTCACACTCTCAGTCCTGAACTCAAGTGCATGTCATTCCACAAGGTATCTACCAGACATCACCAACCCAGCTCATCATTCCCAAAACTTGTTCCACCCTTATTAACTGAAATGCAATCTTCTCAGTGGTTGAGGGCCTAGCCAAGGACTCTCAAACCCCACAATTTTCCATCAGGAAATCTTGGTAGCTCCATCTTCAAAATATATCTGAGGGGCTGGGGATATAGCTCAGTTGGTAGAGTGCTTGCCTCACATGCATGAGGCCCTGGGTTCAATCCCCAGCACCCCCACCCACCCACAAAAAATCTGGAATCCACCATTTCTCACTCCCTTTATTGATACCACCCTGGAAAGAGCCACCATCATCTCTTGCTCCTCACTGTGGCCCACCACCTCTGTCCTCATGGAAGCTACTTTACCCCGGAGCTCAGAGTGGTCTACCAAAACCAGGGGAGAGACCACGTCACTTCTCTGCTTAGAAGGGAGAGGAACATTTATTCCCCAAATGTTTCTCCCAGAATTAAATTCAAAATTCTGTTTCTTTTCCAAATATCTCATGGCTAATTCCCTTACCTCCTTCTAAATCTTTGCTCAAATGTCTCTTTTTAAATTAAGCATAGCATGACCACATTTAAAAACTTTTCCTTACCACCTTCTCAACTCTTTTCACTCTTTCTTTCAGGTGGGGGTAACTGGGGATTTGAACCTAGGGGTTCTTTACAACTGAGCTACATCCCCAGCTTTTTTTTTTTTTTTAAGTATTTATTTTTTTAGTTGTAGGTGGACAGAATATCTTTATTTTATTTTTATGTGGTGCTGAGGATTGAACCCAGTGCCTCAC
>CM053401.1:130271612-130287186 GCA_028644305.1 Xerus rutilus | reverse complement strand
AGCCTTTTTATTTATTTATTTATTTCAATTTATTTATTTATTTTTGGTACTGGGGATTGAACTCAGGGGCACTCGACCACTGAGCCACATCCCCAGCCCTATTTTTGTGTTTTATGTAGAGACAGGGCCTCACTGAGGTGCCTAGCGCCTCGCCGTTGCTGAGGCTGGCTTTGAACTCACAATTCTCCTGTCTCAGCCTCCCAAAGTGGCTTACAAGCGTGAGCCACCACGTCCGGCTCCCAGCCTTTTTATTTTTTATTTTGAGACAGGGTCTCACTGTTACTGAGGCTGACCTCAAATTTGTGATCCTCCTGCCTCAGCTTCCCTCTTTCTCTCTCTTTTTTTTTTTTTTTGGGGTACTGGAGATTGAACTCAGGGGCACTCGACCACTGAGCCACATCCCCAGCCCTATTTTGTGTTTTTTGTAGAGACAGGGTCTCACTGAGTTGCTTAGCACCTCATCCTTGCTGAGGCTGGCTTTGAATGCACAATTCTCCTGTCTCAGCCTCCCTAAGTGCTGGGATTACAGGCTTGCACCACCACGCTTAGGACCTCTCTTTAAACGAATAAGAGCCTATATTTCAACTACGAAGTCCAGAACCTCATCAGACTCTAGGACTTCTGCCTTAGAGTCCCAGTCCCTCACTATTTCTACACACTGGGAAGTCCCCAGCACTACCCTCCAACTTCTCCTAGACAAGAAATTTTCCCAATATACTGGGATCCAATCATATTGCTTATATTTTATACCATGAACCAATGAGCATGTTGGAACAAGCAGTTTCATCTTGTGCTCTGCCCTGGGAAGAACCACCACCCTAGGAGCCCCTTCCCTGCTGTGCCAAACACATTGCTGATGCAAATTCTGCTTCCCCACAACTGTATAGGGCAGGTACAATTGTCATCACCAGTTTATAAATGAGGTAATAAAACTTCAAAGAGCTTTAAGCCAAAGGGAGCCAGAACAGGAGGCTGGCTCATGATGCTTCCTTCCTGAATCCATGGTCCACAAAGCATGGGACGCAGCAAAAGCCCAGGCCTATCCCTAGAAATACTAGGATAGAGCCTGAGAATGGGCAACTTTACCAGCCCATAGGTGATTCTGAGAAGCATCAAGTGGGCCCTTCTGTATGGCAGGGTAGACATCAACTCACTAAATTACAGTTTCTTCATACAAATCATAGGGATAATGAAAAATGAAACTCACAAGATTCTCAAGAAGAATCAGTGGGATCAAGGCAAATGACTAAGGTGCTGCCTTATCTTCCCCATGCCTCCACAACATTTTCTGAAAGCAAGGACGGCCTCCAATTTGCCAATGCTTATCTGCCTGCACTGGAGGGGCATTTCCACCAGGGCCCTGTAATTCTGTAATTCTGAGCAGGAGGCCACCCTTGGAACATGTCCAAATACAGAAATGCCAAGAGTCGGAGATAAGCTGAAGTCCCAGGTGGCAGCTCAATCCTTTTCAGGCCTGGGAGGAGTGTGGCAAGCTGCCCAGGGTCTTGCAGATACAGTACAGCCAAGCTGGAGGGGAAGCCTGGTCATCAGCACGTCCCTGGGTCCTGGGTTGTCCTCCAAACAATCCAGCTGCTCCAGAACCCCCACACCTCCCCCAGCCATCTTGGGAGTACACAGTACAAAATGAAAGAGGGACAGAAAGTGGAATGTGCCTTGAAGTAGGTAAGGGTCCCTTGGCTCTAAACATTCCCATTAGAGATTGCTTTCCAAGCTTGCCATATCCCTCTGCCTGAGCCTCAGACTTAGAGCTATAGTGTACCAATGACCTTGGCCCCTGACATTGTGGGTTTCACCAGGGCTGGTTGGTGGGTTTGGCTTCCCCACTGGGCATCTCAACAAGGCAGAGGTTGAGAGTACAGACTGGAGTCAGAGACCTGGATTCACACCCAGCCTCTGGCACTCATTAGCTGTGTGCCACCAGGACAAGCCATTTAACTTCTTACAGCCTCACTTTCCTTATCTGTAAAATGGGGACAATCATAGCACTCTGCCTCATAGGGTTGTTATGAGAAGAAATGAGATTATGTATGTAAATAATAATATACATAATAACCCACATTTACTGAGAGCTTTATTCAAAACAACTTTGCACACGTTACTCTGTGCTGGCATGGTGCCTGGCACACGATCAACTCTCAAGTGACTCAAAAACAAAATCCAAAAGCCCCACAGGAAAATCCAACCAGGTGAGAGTGGCCAGAGGGGCAGGGCCACTGGGGGAGGGGTGCCTCTCTCACCTGTGTGGTTAAAGCATTCAGTCTGGACAATTCTAACTAGGCCTGAACGTGGTCACACAAGGGTCTCATGGCGAAAACAGCTCAGAAATGGAGTTGTGTGTGTTGCAGGTATGTGCTGTGTATGTGAGCCCGTTTGTGCCTGACTGGTATGAGTAGTGTTACTGCCTAAGCTCTCAGGTGCCTGGGGTCACCTCTAGTGTAGATGTGACTGGTGGATGCCTAAGTGGGGCCCTGCCTCTGTCTGTATGCATCTAAGTGCACCGAACCACAGGGCCTGCCCATGCTTGTGTGCTCATTCTTTGTGCAGAGGTGACTGGACGGGTGTTTTTGCACCTTGCTCCCCGCAAGGGCTGGTAAATCTTGGGTCAGTCTTACTTTTATGTTGTTCTCTGCTGTGGCTCAAGTGCTAAAAAACACGTCTCACCCTGTCTCCTGGCTAAGATGCCCTCCAAATCCATCTATCCTGTAGGTTATACACCATAAAGAAAACTGGGCCTGCCTCAGGCTGTAGCTAGTTTTCCCAGTCAGGATGAAACCCCACCTTCTGCCCTGGGCTGGCCAAAACCATAGCTTCTCCAAGACTAGTGCAGGCTAGGCAGAATACCCTCCCAGAAGGCAGGATGCAGACTGGCCTGGGGCTGCCCCGGCACTAAACTTCCTCAAGAGGGAATGCTGGGTTACACACATCAGGGTCACCTGTGGGCCCTACTCCCCAACCCAGGGGTGTGGATTCTCAGCAGGAAGTGATGTGGGAACAACTCAGACCCCAGCCTCTTCTAGGGTCTCTCCCCTTCTCTGTGACTCAGCCGGAAGCTTGGTGCTTGCTGAGTTAAGACGGGAAAAGAGCTCAGTGCCATCCCCACCCTGGGCAGTCCCTACCCCAGGCCTGCTAGTGAGTTGTAGCAGTACCATGACTCAGAGCCCCACCCCACCTTTCTCTCCTCCATGGCTCCTGGCATCACAGCAAGACGCTGACCTGGCCCTAATATCCTGTCCTCCACAGGCCCCAGCAGGATGAAGCCAGAAAATACCAGCTTCCCTATGGAGTCAGAGCAAGACAGGGACCTCCTGTGGGGGAGGCAACCAGATGCTCCGCTAGCCCCAGAGAGGGGAATGAGCCAGGACAAGTCCCTGGAGAGCCCTGAGAGGATGTGTCCCAGGGGCATCATGCCAAGTCACTAGAACCTTGAACCTACTTGTAACAGTAGGGCACCACCCCTGAGACAAGCATGCTGACTGGACTCCAGTCAGTGCAAACTAGGGTATGGCAGGTTGACCTGGATGCACTTCCTCCCGGCACACCACCCAGTGTGAGGCAGGAAACAGTGGGCAGCCATCTCCTTCCCAGGCCGCATGAGTGTGGAGCAGCGGGCCAACATCTAAGTCACCAGGCCAGGGCACAGTCCATGAGCAGAGGGTCACTCCCAGTGTGTGTGTGTGTGTGTGCGGGGAGACTACAGGTGAACTGTACCAGAAGTCCCCCCATGGGCTAAAATAGTCAAAATATTTGTGTTCCAGAGCAGGCACACTCTGGACAGCCTGCCTCCCATGACACGGCCCCCAGTGAGCTGGCCAAGAGCTTCTGTCAGAATCCCCAGGCTGTGGAGCCTGTGCACAATTGCTCAGGCTGCTGCCACCACCTTAGGGCCCTGACTCCCACCCGCCGGCTCCAGAGTCCTCCTGGGACCATGGTCAGCTCCTCCAGCCCTCTGCTCAGGGGCAGGCTGTCTCTGCCCTAGGGTCCACGTTCCTCCTCAACTGCTTCTATTTTTTCTGAGGAAACTGGGACCCTCGGGCACAATCAACATCAATTCTAGCCCCAATCTCCTTAGAGACTTGAACTCTCAGAAAGCAGTTTTTTCTTCAGTGTCCATTCTAGAGATGTTTGTAACTCTCCCCACCCGCTACGCAAACTCCAAAGAAAACAGCAGCCCATGCTGTCTCCATTCCTCACCTCCCACTCACCCCACCAGGGAATTAACCCTCAAGCAGCCCCACGTTCAGCGGGTCAGCCCTCCAAGGGCCCAGGGATTGCCTGTGGACTACCACACCACCGTCCTGCAGGTATGCCGGGTGTGCGTGTTCCAACAGTCTCAAGGATCATTTCCTATCTCCCTCCACTCCTTCTGGGCCTCCATCCCTCAAAGAGCTATCATATTCTAGCACCTCATGTGGATTAAGGGCCATAATCCTTCCAAGGTAGTTGTCGGGTAGGATTCATCATCTCCATTCTTCAGGTGACAGTTACCAAGTAGAAAAGTGGTGGGGCTGGGATTTGAACCTGGGCTGCTTGGCTCTGGAGTATGTGTTACTAATCTACCCTGCAACCTCTCAAGGCTCCAATCTCAAATGTTCTTGTTCTCTAGGGTCTGCTCTTGGCCCTACTCTTCTCACTCTGGGAAAGCCCCTGAGTCACACATGCAAACCATCACTTCAATAATGTAGATAATGGTGACTCCCAAATCTCTTCATCCAAGGAGACCCTCAATGGGCACCTCCACTCCCACCTATGGGCTTGGAATCTGGTGTCTCTGTATGGCCCCACTGCCCTGGGCATCACACTTTCCTCGTCCTTCTCCCTTACCACACTATCACCAAGTGCTACTAATTTATCCTCCTCAGTATTTTCTAGATCCATTCCCCTCACTATCTCCACTGCCCAGCCCAGAGCCAATCACCATCTGTTCTCACATAGGCCACAGCAGCAGCCTCCCAAGGGCCCTGCTATGCTGCAACAGGAGGGCTCCCTGGGAACTGTCACTGTCCTAATTAAAACTTCCAGTGGTGCCCCATCATCCAAGCTTCTAACCCACTGTCTCCGTCCCCTCTTTCCATTGAGTGACACAGAACTGCAACTCAAGGGCCCGTTTCTCATCTGCAGCCTCTGCTCAGGCAATCCCCTTTGTCCAAAAGGTCCTTCATTCCCTTTGACTAACTTACATTCATCCTGTAAGACTCAGCTTAGTTTTACCCCCTCCAGGAGATCTTCCTGAATCTCAAGCTGGGCTGAGGCCCTTCTTTGTGTGCCCATGATTTTCTGTCCACACTTCTCACAGTGCACTGGTGACCTTGTTTATGATCATGACAAGCTTTCTGTACCTGTTTCTTCCACCAAGCTAATAGTATCTTTTTTTTTTTTGGTACTGGGGATTGAACTCAGGGGCACTCGACCACTGAGCCACATCCCCAGCCCTATTTTGTGTTTTATGTAGAGACAGGGTCTCACTGAATTGCTTAGCGCCTCGCCATTGCTGAGGCTGGCTTTGAACTCGCAATTCTGTCTCAGCCTCCCTAAGTGCTGGGATTACAGGCTTGAGCCACCGCGCCCGGCTTTTTTTTTTTTAATATTTTTTAGTTGTAGATGGACACAATATCTTTATTTATTTATTTTTATGTGGTGCTGAGGATCGAACCCAGGGCCTCATGCATGCGAGGCAAGCGCTCTACCACTGAGCTACAATCCCAGCCCCAAGCTAATAGTATCTTGAGGATCAAGACTGCATTTTGGTCATGTTTGTATTCTGTATTTGTATTTGTATGTGGTTCTGTGAATTCCAAGGAGTTTTACCATAAATGTTTGTTGACTGAATAAGTGAGTGACAGAGTCCTCTAATTGAGGATGCTCTGGCCCAGGCAGGGTCCCCTGATTCAAAGGCAGCATGGAGGTCCTAAACTTCACAAGGTTCACAGGAGTGTGTCTGAGAAGCAATTATCTCCACCCTGTCCTCTCTTTGGAGAACTGCACACTCAGCCCTGTGACCCCAGGGTCCATGGATAGAAGCTGAAGAGCTGAAAGTACTGCAGAGAGACAGGACACAAGCCACAGAGACCACAAGGGCACTGAGTAGGAGGTCACAAGAGCCTTATGTGAATCCTAATTCATTGCTGACCAGTTGTGCAACCCTGGACAAATCACCTGCCTCTCTTTTTTTTTTTTTTTTTTGGTACCAGGGATTGAACTCAGGGGCACTCGACCACTAAGCCACATCCCCAGCCCTATTGTGTTTTATGTAGAGACAAGGTCTCACTGAGTTGCTTAGCGCCTTGCCGTTGCTGAGGCTGGCTTTGAACTCGGGATTCTCCTGTCTCAGCCTCCCTAAGTGCTGGGATTACAAGCGTGAGCCACCACGCCCGGCTTCTCTCTCTTGAGAGGCCTTCTGGGATTGTGACGAAAGGCAACAACCTGGCACATGTGGCACACCAGGCTCTGCAAAAATCAGGGTCACCAGCAATCAGGACTTCAGCTGTTCCTCCAACTGCCTTCCTTCTTCCCGCCCTTCCTCTACACCTTCTTCATGTGTGATATGGGTAACATGCTTTCCCTGGGCAAATGTCCAGCATCCTGGCCACCTCCACCTCTGATGCTTGCTCCCTCCAGAGGGATGGAGGAGGGGTGCAGCCACCTGGAGGCAGGAGTGCCCTCTGAAGCAGTGGCTGCTCCACTGTCCCAGATGCTTACTGCTGTATGGAAAGGGCGTGCAGCCTTGCCAGGTCATCTGAGAAGTCGGAAATCAGGATTTTTATATAAAATTTCCTGAGTTTTGAATGTCAGCCACTGGTTACAATTTTTCTATTACCTGGAGGCCAAACAAAATACATCTCCAGGTTGGCTCTGGCTCGCCACCCCCTAATTTGCAAACCTCTGAGACATCTGCCCCAGTCTCCTGTGCACTGCATTCCTGGCCATGTCTGCTGGGCTCTGCCACGTTTCCAAACGTGGCCATGCCCTCAGGTGCCTCAGCTGGCTCCCTTGTCCTGTCCAAGAGTGGCCTCCATAGACTTCTTTAAAAGATGGGATCACATAACTTATCAATTACTCAAGGGCTGAGCTGGGTCACTTTGCTGCTTTTGTCCCACTCACAGATGAAGCACGAAGCGGTTGTTCTAATGGAGGAAATGCGCTTCCTGAGTCAGAGGACTGTGGTCCAAGTCTGGTCCCTTATCTTTTTTTTTTTAATATATGTATTTTAGTTGTAGATGGACACAATATTTTTATTTTATTTATTTATTTCTTTGTGGTGCTGAGGATCGAACCCAGTGCCTCACGCATGCAAGGCTAGCGCTCTACCACTGAGCCACAATCCCAGCCCAGTCCCTTATCTTTTTAGCTGCACGACCTTGACAATATGAGCTAAAGTCTCTAAGCTTGTGTTTCTCTTCTGCACAAGATAAAACAACACATCTCCACACCAACAAGCATACCTGGTACAGTGGGTGCTCCACGATGGTGGTTTTTCTTCCTCTTCTAGAGGAAGTGCCTCTCCTGGAGCATGGGCAACAAGAGGCCAAAAATGGGGAGGGAAGTTGGTTCATTTAGACCCTCTTAAAGAGTGTGGTGTTATGAGGGCTGGGGATATAGCTCAGTTGGTAGAGTGCTTGCCTCGCATGCACAAGGCCCTGGGTTCAATCCCTAGCACCACAAAGAAAAAAAAAAGAGTATGGTGGTATGAGAGCTTCTGTCTCCAACTTAACATCCCCACGAAAAGCCCCTCACCGCAGGCCCCACCTCTCTGGAGCCTGCTAATCTAGAAGATGGGCTTCCAGATCAACCCTCAAGTGCAGAGCACAGGGGTCCTCCCATGGAGAACAGGTTAGATCACAGGCCTGGGAGGCAGAACTCTATGACCTGGACAAAATCCTTCCCTCTGTGATCCTCAGTTATCTTACCTATAAGACAAGACCATGAAAGCCTGGTGCCCACAGTAGCTCTATCCCCATTATCTCACCTTCTACCCTCTTCTAAGCTCCAAATGCTAGAACCCCAGCTGTACCACCTAAAGGCTAAAGGATTGGCTCTAGGCTTGTGGCAGAGGTGGTTAAAAAAGAGTGGTGGGTAAAGAGTGACCAGGGAAACCCTCATAGGGCTAGAAGTGGAAGAAAGGCTTTTGGCTTTAAGAAGGGCAGCAGGCACCGCGGTAGTAGTGCACGCCTGTAATCTCAGGGGCTTGGGAGGCTCAAGCAGGAGGACTGCAAGTTCAAAGCCTGCCTCAGCAACTTAACAAGGTCCAAAGCAACTTAGTGTCTCAAAATAAAAAATCAAAAGGACTGGAGATGCAGTTCAGTGGTAAAGTGCACCTGTGTTTAATTCCCAGTAGCATCCCCTCAAACAAAATCAAAGTTTCCCTTTGCCCTAAGATCCTCATCTGCTTGGGGCAGGTCATCCTCTCCCTCTCTCCCTGTCCCTCTCCAGTTCTGATCTTCCCTATCCTCTGCATAGTTCACATTCAATTGGTGTAGAAAGGCCTGTGTGCCAGCCCAGGAAAGTTCTAAGCTTGCACAGTGACTCAAAGGAGGTCTTTGAAAAGGCAGAACCTGGAGTACTTGAAAAAGGGGCTAAATTAAGCAAGATCCCTGGGAATGATCACCAGTAGGCAATAGGGGGCTAGGGTCTGGGGGGTGCTGCTTGACTCTATACTGTGCAGGAGCAGTACTGGTAGCCTTGGCACCTAGCAGATGGCTGTATACAGCCAGCACTCACACAATGTCCTCCAAGTTGGTGCAAAAAGACTCACATAGAGAGGCTGGAGGAACTTTTTAGCACAGCAGAGCAGAAGCTGCTGTCTTTTACTGGGGATACATAGAGTACGTGCCAGGCATCATGCCAAACACTTTACATGCGTTATTTCATGTAATCCTCTCAGCAGCCTGGGTGATGGGTCTTGATATTATTCCTATCTTGCCATCATAAGAACAAGTTTGGAGAAGGCCGGAAGCTTGCCCTGGGATGGTAGTTAGTGAGGGTTGTGAGCTAGTCTTTGCAACCAGGTTCTTAGCATTCAGTTATAGCACTGTCCATTTGGCCCTGAAGAACCGTGAAAAGGCCAGCAGATGGGACAGAACTGAAGACAAAGACTCATTCCAAGCTGAGGCCACATCAAGGAGGGTGGGAGAAGACTAAACAAGCAACCAGCATTGGGGACCTCTCAAAGCAGCCTTCACCCTGGGTGCCTGCTCCAGGATCAGAGGACAAGCATCTGATTTGTGTCAAGGTCCCTGCTCTCTCTGCTCAGTGGGGTTTTCTTGACTGCAGTTTGCAAGCCTTTAGACTTATTTTCAATCTGGTTCAGACGCACAGTGTCCAGAGCTTTCCAGTGATGTACTTCTTGGGCAAGGGGGCATTAACAACTCCCCTTAAATGCCCAAATAAGGGAACTTTCATTGGTGAAACAGGGAGGTTTGTTTTGTTTCTTCTCACATGGCCAGGCTGGGAGGCACTGGGCCCTGTAGTCAACATTTTCTAGGACATTGTTCTGGTCCTAGAACTTTACAAGGGAGTTTTCAGTGCACAAGAACTCAAGTTCCACACTCTTCTCTCAAATATTCCTTTCACAGAGACTTTCAGCTGACACTGGAGTCCCCACTAGTCTTGCTCCTCCTACTGGACACTGAGTGAGGCCACAAATGCCCTCACCACCTAAAGGCTCCAAGAATGTGCTATTCATCAACACTGATGGTGGGGGTTTTCCATGAGGGACCTCAGAGCAACTAGATACTCCATCCATTTCAATGGATTTGTTTTAAGTTGTGGGCATAGACCACTGTCCTAGGTATTCTGGTCCTTGGGAGGTTTAGGTGGAATTCAATAGGGGATGGTAGGTGGCAGGAAGAGGGGGTGTGGTCTCCAGTTCTATGCTTCTCTCCCTGAGAGGCATGTGAAGGAAGGACCCAAAGGCGCTGGGCCAAGCATCCCTTGGTCACCATAGGCTTGCCCAAGATGGGCAAGCTGCCAGGAATATCTAATGAGCCCCCAAGGGATGAGGCAGGAAACTGCCTCAAGCCACACTCAGAGGGTGAGCCAGTTCCGTCTTTAGAGCATTCCCCTTTGAGACTTCCAGAGAGCCAAAGGTTCTGCGTGTAGACAGGACATAAAGGCAGGTATCAAGGGCCAGGCAGAAGCTCAGGGAGGGGAGGTATCCCAGGTTTGGTAGCTCAGTCAAGTGTGGATATGTACTCCAGTGTCAGTTTTCTGGGACTTGAGAACGGGGACATCATGCCCAACCCTTCCCCTCAAAGGTCGTCTTCAGGAGTTCTCTTTGGGGAGATGGGGAGGGGGGTTTCCTTCAGGCAGGCAGTAGGGGTATTGCTAAACTCTTTCAGGGCTTTGGTAGAACTGGAAAAGGGGTCCCCTCTGGGAAGACCTGGCCCCAAGAGCACAGTGGAAGGGGTCTTTTTCTTTAGGACTTCCCAGTCTAGTGAATACTGTGGAGTGCATTTCAGGCCCTCTGAACCCCTCACCTAGACACCCTTGTACAATCTGTGACAGTCCTGCCAGATAAACTGGTGTGACCTGTACAGGGGGTGCTGGTGTGTGACAGAAGTCCCCACCATAGCCTGGGAATAGTCACAAAGTTGTAGAAATGAGCCAGGTGCTAGAGCAATGCAGTTAATAACTAAGAATTCTAGCTGTTGTCAGGAAGCATGTCTTCTTATGTCCCACTCACAGTTCCTCAATCCTGCCTTCAAGTCACCCTGGGAGTGGTCCCATCCAGTTCCTGAGTTGGACACAACACCTACTGCGTCTGTCATGGCCCTGTGAGCCAGTCCATTTTCCCCAGAATGTAAGTGGAGTCCATCAGAGCATCTGTCCCCATTTCAACTTGCCTTCTCCCAAAGCTGAGAGGGTCTAAAGGCCAAAAGAATCATGGTCACAGCAGAAGTAGCAAGGCAGCCAGCCTGGAGCTGAACACACCTGTTCATCCCCACTTCACAAGCTGGAGCACCCAAGGGGCTGCAGTCACCCCAGCACCATCCCCTCCTCAGACAAAACTGCCCCAGCTCTGTGCAGGATGTGCAGGAGTGGTCCAAGGTCGCTGCACAACAAGAATGACAGCTAACACCTATTGAGCAGTTTCTGTACCAAGCCCTGTCCTAAGGACTTTTCAAACATGTAATAGTTTTAACAGTCACAACCTTGAGCTAGGTGCTATTATCATCCCTATTTTACAGATGAGGAAACCAAGGTCCACAGAAGTAGCCTGCTCCAGGTCACAAGGGTACTAAGTGGCTGAGGCAGGATCTGAACCCAGGCCATTTGCAATGCTTCAGATAGAGGTTAACATAGGGCTACTCAGATCACTGGAGCCCTGCCTTAATTTAAGTGCTGATTCTACTCTTTCCTTTTGTAAATAGGATGTTTTTAGGGGTGGGGATGCTTTGAGGAGAAGGAAGCCTGGAACTGTTTCAATCTGTAACCTCTAATTTGCTTTATTCTAATTTGTACAACGTGACAACCAGCAAGTTAAAGAGCTTGGAGAAACATCTGTTGGGCATCTATAAGCCTTATGCCCGCATATTGCACCTAATTTTATCAAATCCCACAGCTCTGCAAGGTACCTATGACTGAGTCCTCTTTGCAAATAAGAAATCTGGAGAACAGAATGTACTTACTGGGCTGGGGACCCAGGTCCCTCTGAATCCAAAGCCTGAGGGCCCAACAGGAGCTGGGAGTAAAAAGAGGCAAGAGCAGAAGACTGGAAAGGGAGGCGGCCAGAGGTAGATGTAAGCACCAGGAGAGCAACGTGGCTCAAAAGGATGGCATTCCGGGTCACTCTAAGGAGGGTTGGCTCCCAGGGCCTGGGGCGATGGGGAGGGGGGTTCCCTCCAGGCAGGGATGGAGGGGCAGGGAAGAAAGATGGGGACCCTGCCAGCCATCGCTCCTAGCTCTGCTGTGACTTGCTGGGAATACCAGAACCCCAGTGTTTACAGCACAGCAAGCACCAGACCCCCTTCACCCAGAGCCAGGCTCAGGGGGCGGCACCGAGGCCAGTTCTGGCCAGCATCAAAGACAAGTAGACGGGCAGGCTGGCCGCCGAGTGGTCAGCACCAGGGGGGCCCCCAGCCACAGCCGACAATGTATCCTCCTAGGGGATGAGTGGCGGCGACAGAGTGAGTGAAACCCCCCCTCCACGCCCAGAAAGAAAACGGAAGAAAGAGAGGCCCTCGGCCCCACTGCTCGCCTCTCCACTCCCTCCCTCCTTTCAGCACTTTGAAAAGAGGTATCGCAACGGACCCCAAGCCTCCGACAGGCCCCCTCCTCCCTCCTTTGTCACGGTCACCTCGGCACGAGGCACCCCCCAGCAGCCCTCCCCTCCATGCACCCCGTGGGTCGCAGCGGCACTCACCCAGCGGCAGGCTGATCCGCGGGCTGAGAGCCCGCGCCGGAGGCGGCGGCAACAGGAGCAGCGAGAGTAGCAGCAGCGGCAGCGGAGTGGCTGGCCGGCTCGCCCGGCCCATCTCGGCGCTTGGACCTCGGACCTTGGCGAGAGACGGAGTCCTCAAGCTCGGGCTCAGGTTGCTAACTGGAGTCGCAGGCGGCAGCCCCGCCCCGCAATCCAACCCTCGAGTCACTCCTCCGGTCGGTCTCCCCTTGCAGACCTGGGGGTGAGGGACGCCGATGCAGAACGAGTCACGTGGGTAGCCGCGACGCAGGCCCGGAGCCCCTGGTACCGCGATCCTCCCGCTGAGCGCACGTCCCGCCACTGGGTTCAGACTGAGCTCCCCTGCGAGCCCAGCTCGAAGGGAGGGAGGGAGGGAGGGACAAGAGGGCAAGGAGGAAGTTGGGCGGTTAGTCCTGCCTCTCGGGGCTCCGCTCCCCCCCCTTCCCTCTTCCTTCTTCCTGGGCGCTGGAAGCACAAGGGGCGCAGGCTTAGAGCACCCAGCTGTGGGTGCGCATGGAGGGGCCAAGCCGCGATGTCGAGCAGCCGCGGACGCTGCTGGAGCGCGGGGACGCGGACCGTAGCGGACCCCCAGTTCCCCGCCCTACCTCACACCCTCCCACCGCCGCGGGGCCGGGCCCCCTTCCGGCCCCTCAGCGACCCTCTGTTAACGCGTCAGTTTGAGAATTGTGTGCCTCGGGAAGGTCAGGCCTAGGTCTCTTTATGTGCGGCTCCCCCTAGCCCCCGTTCCTGACACCCACTTTGTGAACAAATGAACTCGGCCGAGCTCGTGCAGACACGGGGGCTGGCTGCTCGCGAATCTAATTTACGCACGAATCTGTCCAGGGCAGGTCTGGCTGGGCGTTGACTACAGGCTCAGCACGGAGTCGAGGTACCCTGCGGGGGTTTGTCCACGCTTACAATTATGTCCACACGAAGCCGGGGGGGCGGGGCAAAATTAGCTTAAGCGGGACAAGAGAATTTAAAGCACTGCACTGCCAAGGAAAGGAGATCTTCTCCACAATGTGCACGTGGCCTGGCAGGGGAAAGGACCCACTAAGGTTGGAATGGTATCCCAGAGAAAGCCACCCACAATCCTCCTGACTCCCAATATCCCTATGGGTGAAGTTCAGCAATGCTGAGACCAGGGGTTATCAGGAGTAGACTGAACCTCTTACTGAATTCTGAAATCGGTTTAGTGAAAAACCAACCTAGAAATATCAGGGTTCACTGATCACAGAATTGGATGAGTTTGGGGAAACCTGTTTCAGGTTTTCCTAAGTGTACATGGGATTGCAGTAAAATGTAATTCCTTATTTAAAACTACAATTAAAAGGAGTTTGCAAACCTCTGCTGTTCAGTTCCACGGCCCTGGGAACTGTGTCTCGAGAAATTTGCTGCAATTGCAGGACAACTCTTCTTCACTCCCCAGCCAGAATCAGTGTCCTCTCCTCAGAGCCACATCCTTTTGCCCTTCCTCCCTGCTGCCACATCCTCTCCCATAGCAGGCAGAGGGTGAGCACTCCAAGTGGTCCCCAGGTCTTTTTTCTTGAAGCCAGTTTTATTCATGTTACATGATTTCTGCACCTCTGCCATCCTCACATCCTTGTGTGCACATGGTGCAGGCTAGGCGTCCCTGTTAAAGGGGCTCCCAGCACTGGATACAGAATTCCACAGGAGCTGGTGGTAGCGTTTGCCTGTAGTCCCTGTGACTGGGGAGTCTGAAGCAGGAGAATTGCAAGTTCAAAGCCAGCTTCACCAACTTATCAAGGCCCTAAGCACCTTAGCAAGACCCTGTCGCAAAATAAAAAGGGCTAGGGATGTGGTTTAGGGCCCTGCGTTCAATTCCTAGTACAAAAAAAAGAAGGGACTGAGGAACTCAAGAGGCTGGGGCAGGAGGATCGTGAGTTCAAAGCCAGCCTCAGCAACTTGGTGAGGCCCTAAACAACTCAGCAAGACCCTGTCTCTAAAATAATTTAAAAATAAAAAAGACCATGGTCAAAAAAGAAAGAAAAGTGAAAATCAGGCCGGGCACAGTGGCCCATACCTATAAATCCCTGGAGCCAGTTTGGTCTCAGCAATTTAGTGAGACCTTGTCTCAAGATAAAAATAAAAAGGTCTGAGGATAGAGCTCAATGGTAAAGTGCCCCTGGGTTTGATCCCCAGTATCAAAGAAAATCAGGTCACCCCTCTCCTCTGCCCAATGGTTAGTGGTCCCTATCTTAGAATAAAAATCAAAGGGCAAGAATTTTGTTTGGTTGGTTTGTTAACCTGTCCTAAGTATTTAGAATAGTGCTGACGTATGATGGCCGGCCCCAATAAATATTGGTTGAATGAATGAATGAGTGTAACCTAAGAGTCACAAAATACTGCTGGCTCATTTTAACTAACAACCATAACTTTTTTGGCAGGGGAGTACAGGGATTAAACACAGGGTGCTTACCCACTGAGCCACATCCCCAACTCCCCCCTTTTTTGAGATATGGTCTTGTCAAGTTGCTTAGGGCTAAGACTGGCTTTAAATTGTGATCCTCCTGCCTCAGCCTTCCAAGTCACTGGGATTACAGGCATGTGCCACCATGCCCAGCTATAGAACGAGTGTTTATAACATTTTGATCCAGTAAAGACTTCCCCCAAATTTGAAATTAGGCAATTAGATTTTATGATTCAATACAGGACTTATTATCTCTCTTAAATCTATTGATTCTGGCCCAGGTTTCATCCTCCTGAAGTCATTTTGAATGTTGATTCTTTTATCATACATTTGGCTTCTCCTCCCACTTTTGGGGGATCTGTAAATTTAGTTAAGCATTCCTTATGCCTTTATACAAGTCATTGATAAAAATAATAGATGAGCAGACCTAGCGTCCAGATCTTGGTTTCTACATACCACTTTCCAATAAAAGGAATAAGGACTCCTTGGACAATGAAAGGAAAAGTACAAGGTAAACACAGACAGTTTGTTGGGCCAGAAGCAAAGAGTGATCAAAGATTAATGGGGTCGGGCTGGGGCTGTGGCTCAGTGGCAGAGCGCTTGCCTCGCATGCGTGAGGCACTGGGTTCGATCCTCAGCACCACATAAATAAATAAATAAATAAAGATATTGCGTCCATCTATGACCAAAAAAATATTAAAAAAAAAAAAAAAAAAGATTAGCTGGGT
>CM053401.1:130250469-130271512 GCA_028644305.1 Xerus rutilus | reverse complement strand
AGATAAAAAAAAAAAAAAAAAAAAAGCCAGCCTCAGCAATGGCGAGGCGCTAAGCAACTCAGTGAGACCCTGTCTCTACATAAAACACAAAATAGGGCTGGGGATGTGGCTCAGTGGTCGAGTACCCCTGAGTTCAATCCTCAGTACCAAAAAAAAAAGATTAATGGGGTCATGTCAAAAGGACCTAGGAGGTGCCTTGTCCTTTTTCTGAGCAAATATGATGGGGAGAGGGGGGGACTTAGGAGCCAGCTTGATGACCACTTTTTGCATCAAATAGCCTAATGGCTTCTAATGCATCAAATTAAAATATAATCCATTAGTCCACAATGAAACTCAGAGAGAGAGAGGAAAAGGTGCATAAAGGAAGATTTTCTTTACAGAAAAATGCTGACTAATAAATATAGAAAAAATGATGGGATTAGAAAATGTAGTTTCAAACCAGAATCATTAATGGATGTGAAACAACTAGGTGGCAGATTATTAGGAAATTATGTATTAGCAAGGTCTCAAAGTCTGTCCCACAAATGACTTTACTAATTACCAAAGGGAAGAAGTATCTCTAAGAGAAAGATCTGGTGGCCACCATCTTAACCAAAAAGGCCAAAAGTAGCATTACCGGTTACAGGACTGTGTGACATAATTTACCTCCTGATTTGATGCAACAAGAAGTATACAACATCAATTTTGTGGCATTCTTGCCAAAAGTGTTTAACCCAGATCTAGTAACAAGGGTACAATCAGACATATCCAGCATGTGGAACATTCTACAAAACAACTAGCCTGAACTCTTCCAAAAGGTCAATCTAGTAAAAGGCAAAAAAGACAAGGGACCATTTTAGGTTCATTATGCTCTAAAAAGGCATAATGAGCAAATGTAATAAATGAACCTTGATTGAATCTTGGGAGAAAAAATGCCATAGAGCAATTGAGAAAATTTTAATATAGACTGTGTAAGATGATATTTATTGCATTTTTAAATTTTTTGGTATTGGGGATTGAACCCAAGAATACTTTACCACTGAGCTACACCCCAGCCCTTTTTATTTATTAATTTGAGAAAGGATCTAAGTTTCTGAGGCTGAACATTGAACTTGCAATCAATCCTCCTGCCTTAGCCTCCCAAATCACTGGAACTACAGGTGTATGCTACCATGCCCCACTGGTTTTTATTGACTTTATTTTCCTTTTGGTATGGAGACTGAACCTGGGGGTGCTCTAGCACTGAGCACCCAGTCTTTTTCTCAAAAAAAATTTTTTTGAGATAGAATCTTACTAAGTTATCCTGAATTTCTAATACTTTTGCCTCCGCCTCCCAAGTAGCTGGGATTACAGGCATGCTCAATAGTGTTCATTTTCTTAGGTATGATAATGGTATTTCTTATGTATGATAAAGTCCTTGTTTTTTGGAAATGTCTATTGAAGTTTTTAGAGATGAAATGTCATGATATCTACAACTTACTTTCAAATGATTCAGCAAGAACAAACTGTGTGTGTTAGAAAGAGTAAGAACATGACTGTGGTTAAAACTTTAACAACTTGTCAATAAAAGTAGAGTTATGGATATTTTTGTACTGATCCTTTAGTTCTTCATTTGGGAAAAATAAGTAAGACAACTAAAAACAGAGCCCAGTGGCATGTCATGAGATTCTCCTATTAGGGTTAAAATAGACCAGTAGCCCTTGTAGGTTGAGCAGTTATCTCTGTGCCCTCCTAACTCCACTGTTCAGCCCACGTTTCTCCATATAATCCACAAGAATATTATGGGAAAAACCTGCAAGAAATCTTGTCAAAATGAAGTTACTGGTTACAGCATTTCCTTCTTTTGTTTTCTGCTTACTGCCCTTATTTAGAGCAGCACTTGATCTGTGGCCACCTGCTCAATTAGTATTTGTTGAGAACCTGAATCTCCACATCAGACAGTTGCTAAAGTGGCAGCAGGATTGGCCTGCCTCGTGTCTTGGCAACACAGGGCTTGTCTGAGGGCTATACTCTTCCCCAGGGAGAGGAGGCTGGGGCTGCTGCAACCTCACTTGGTGGTTAATTATATCCTGCTCACGGCTGCTCAAATGCTTCAAAAGTATGTCTTGTGCCAACTGGGCAGCAAGCCCCTCAAGGGCAGTGACAGGTCTTCCGTCTTCCAAACCCCCACCGCCTATCATGGCGCTCCAATACAAGCTCCACAGGGCTGACAACACGAGGGCCCAACTGTTGGCCTCAAGAAGAGCCTTCCAGTCCTTGTCCCCAGCACGGCAGCCTCAGTCCTTGTGGGCTCCTCCGTCTATGTGAGTGTGCTAATGTGTTCGCCCCAGACTAGAAGAACAGAAGGGCAACTGACAGAGAAAAATCTCCTTTGAACGGACTTCCTAAGGGCTGAAGAGTGGTTCCCAAGCCAATGACATATCTCTTCTTCCGCTCTGCCACTTTTGGATGTAGGCAAGTCTTTCTTGGCCAGAATTGTCAGTGTTTATAAAGAGCTCAGGGGGCAGCTTGGAAAGGACTACAACAGGGGAGGGGAGGGGTGGGCAGAGAGAAAAGCAATGCTTCCTCTGTGCCCCCACCAGCAAGATGAAGTCATCATCAAGTCTGGCCCTCCATCTCCACCTCCATGCCCATTCACAGGACCTTGCTCTTCCTCCCATTCTGACCCTCCTGCCTTCTCTACCTGAGGTTCTCTCTCATGCACACATAAGAAGGACAAAGGCACAAGAATGAGAGGTAAAATGGCGGGTTGCAGTGGCGCATGCATACCTGTAATCCCTCAGGAGACTGAGGAGGCTCTAGAGGCTGAGGCATGAGGATTGTGAGTTCAAAGCCAGCCTCAGCAACTTAGCAAGTTCCTAAGCAACTCAATGTGACCCTATCTCTAGATAAAATATATAAAAGGTCTGGGGATGTGGCTCAGTGGTTAAGTGCCCCTGGGTTCAAATCCAGTAGTACAAAAAGAAAAAGAAAGAATGAGAGGTAAAATGTGCATTGGAAGACACTACAAAGAAGTCAGGACAAAACTGTGGTGAGAGATGTCAGAGTAGTGGGCACATGATTTGTAGGCAGAGGAGGAAACTTGAGGGATGATGGAAACATTCTATATCTAGATCTGGTATTGGTTTTCCAAGTGTGTACAAATGTTAAAATGTCAAGCTGTGGGGCTGGGGTTATGGCGCAGTGGTAGCGTGCTCGCCTAGCACGCGGGAGGCACTGGGTTCGATCCTCAGCACCACATAAAAATAAAATAAAGATATTCTGTCCACCTACAACTAAAAAATAAATATTTAAAAAAAAATGTCAAGCTGTATACTTAAGATTTGTACGTTTTACTGTATGTAAACTTATACTTCATATCTATTATCATAGGGGAAAGAAATGAGAGAGATTGTCTGGGTGTGGTGGCCACACCTGTAATCCCAGCTACTTGGGAGGCTGGGGCAGGAGGGGCAGGAGGATGGAAAGTTTGAGGGTAGCCTCAGCAACTTAGGAGACCTCATCTCAAAAAAAAAAAAAAAAAAGTGGAGTGGGACTAGGGACGTAGCTTAGTGGTAGAGCACCTCTAAATTCAATCCCTACTACAAAGAGAGAAAGAGAGACCAAAAAGGGAATAGGGCATATCTATAAATAAGATGGTAAAAGAAAAAAAAAATTGAAAGGAACTACAGAAGAAGGAAAGAGAATGACGAGAAATAAGAAAGGCTACTAGAGGGGCTGGGGTTATGGCACAGTGGTAGCGTGCTCACCTAGCACTGGGTTCAATCCTCAGCACCACATAAAAATAAAATAAAGATACTCTGTCCACCTACAACTAAAAAATAAAAATATTTTTTAAAAAAAGAAAGGCTACTAGAGAAAGAGAAAATAAAGAGAACAAGAATAAAACTGTAGGGGAGCTGGGGTTATGGTGCAGTGGTAGCATGCTCGCCTAGCATGCGTGAGGCACTGGGTTCAATCCTCAGCACCACATAAAAATAAAATAAAGATATTCTGTCCACATACACCTAAAAAATAAATATTAAAAAATAAAATAAAACTGTAAGCCAGGTGTAGTGGCACACGTTTGTAATTCCAGCGGCTCAGGAGGCTGAGGCACGAGGATCATGAGTTCCAAACCAGCCTCAGTAACTTAGCAAGGCCCTAAACAACTCAGCAAGACCCTTTCTCTAAATAAAATACAAAAAAGAGCTGAGGATGTGGCTCAGTAGTTAAGCACCCCTAGGTTCAATCCCTGTTACAAAAAAAAAAAAAAAGAAGAGGAATAAAAATATGAATCAAATGAACACATCTGCCTGCTCCCTATCTCCTGCTCAGTACAAAGGAAAGGTCAGGAATAGGCACCAGGCAAGCACTAGCCATAGAACCTTCAAAGCAGGCCACAGTCAGTCTCTCAAGCCATCAATATTGATTAATCACCTCTAGGTACCACCTCTGCCTAGGTACCTAGGTACCTCCTTGCGCATGAATGACCCCTGCCAGGCGGCCCCTAGCCAAGCCTGCCAGCTCTGATTCCCACCCAGGGAGCCTGGTTCTCTGGCTCCCACAATTCTACTCTGGGAGTCACTGCTTTGTTTGCTGCCCTTGGGGGAGGGGTCTCCTGCCAAGTCCAGTGGAGTCTGAACCCAGAGGTCCCACTGCCCCTCCTGGGTTAGTCCTCAGACTCTTCCCTGCTCTTGGTGCTGTCTGGCAGCCTGCCCAAGCAAGGCCTTGCAGATACAAACTGGCTGCAGCCCAGCTCCCCAGGCCCTGGCCCCCTGCCACTATCCCCTCGTAGCCCCAAGTCCTTCTCTTATACCAATCTGCAGCTGCAGCTCCCCACCCTGCCCTGGCTGGGCATGCTGCTTCTGTCTCCTCCCCAGGGCCGGGTAAGCAGCTCAGCTGCAGCATCAATACATTTTGATGAGCAAGTGACACCAGCTGGCACACCCTGTGTGTGCTTTTAAATCAGCCAATAGCTGCCAGGTCCTGGGGGCTGGGTGCTTCCTTGGGGCAGTGCCCTCTGCAGAAGAGGGCATCCACCCAGGGTTAGTACTAATTCTGCCTTCAAATCTCTCAGTCAGCTTTCAACCAAAGTCTGGCAATGAATGTAAAGAAATGGCCTCATCTCTGTTCCCCAAACCAGTTTCCTGTCCATTGGTCCTTTGTCTTTTTCTTGCTCCTACAAGTGGTAGAATCCAGAGACTGATCACATAGTTTCTTCTGTCAGAAGAAATCAACACTACCTGTTATTCTGTGGGCTTTAAGAAAGCTGTTTAGATTGCGGGTGTAGCTCAGTTGTAAAGTGCTGTCTGAAAAAAGAAAATGGGAAAGAAAGCCATGCATCCCTCTGCACTCGTTTCCTCATCTGCAATGGGAATACTAACAATACTTTAGAGTGGTTAAGAGAAATGATGAAACAATACCTATGAAGCAATTGGCAACACTGAAATGTAGTGAATGCTCCATGTTCCAAGCTAAGGTATCCCGTTCAACCTCCATCTAAAAGTTGTCCAAAGCCTCAACAACTTTTAACCATCTTAGATGCCCATGCTAAGAACCTGCTTCTAGGTTCTTCCCTTGGTTCAGCTGCCTCCTGCAAATCCAGTGCTGAGGTTGCAACTCTCATAGGGAGAAGAAACCAGCCTGCCCAGCCCCAACCAGGGTGTGCCCGCTGTGGTGAGCAGCCTGCCACCCTGCACCGCCCCCACTGGGCCTGTTGGGGCCTGATTTGGACACTCCCTGGGAGGGGATCCCCCGCCCTACAGGGATGTGGTGCAACCTGCAGGGCTCAACCTGTCCCTGCCCAGGCAGGGTAGAACATGAAGTGGCCACTGTCACTCCCCTGCACACCCAACACAAGTTCAGGAGACACGGTCTGTCTGTGCCTTCAGGCCTACTCACCAGGGGGACTAGAGAGCAGGGGTAATTGGCCTGACAGGTGCTTGGCACCCATCACCCTGAAGGGGCACAGTGACTGCTCAGCAACTCTGTACTGTTCTCAAACCACTGCAGCCACTCACAGGTGGAAGGCAGGTGTTCTAGGCCAG
Source organism: Xerus rutilus (assembly GCA_028644305.1). Lineage (NCBI taxonomy): Eukaryota > Metazoa > Chordata > Mammalia > Rodentia > Sciuridae > Xerus > Xerus rutilus. The sequence goes on along the minus strand of CM053401.1, from coordinate 130,265,504 downwards.
GTAAGGATGGGGCAAGAAAGCTAATGGCCTGGGAGAGAGTGTCTCAGCTTCCAGTTTGGCTTATGAGACCCAGTTCTCAATATCCTAAGAAGTAAAAAATTTATCTCCCCACTTGCCACTGAATTCTTTCCCCTTTAAATCCACTCTGAGCCCCAGACCCTTAGGCATTGCCTATGAAGGCCAGGGCCCTGCCTTCACCCCAGGGAACAAACTTTCCTTCCCAGAGGCCCAAGGTTCTCCCCTCAGCCTCTTGTCCCAGAGAGGATGGGCACTCTAGGTCATGTGGTGGCTCTAAATCACTTTAGGTCACCTGGTGGCTGCCAATCTTGCTCCCAAATAAAGCCTTTCTCTTGACTGTGATGCTGAATTCAGAGAGTGGGCAGATCGGATGTGCCCACAGGCTGATAGGAATGGACAGATGGGTTGTCATTTATTTTCTGTGGCTGTAAGGATGGTACTTCCACCCTGCTTTGCCAGGATGAAGGTTCTAAGAAATGCCCTACCCATGGTGGTGTGCCCACTTGCCACCCTAAAGCAATGGCATCAGGAGACAACATTCACAGAAAGGGCACCAAAGACTTTTCTGAGGGACCTCACACACCAGCTACCCAGGACCATGACTCCCTAGAACTTGCTAGCAGCACCATTTATAAGTGTAAAGTGAACATCAGGCTGGAGGTCGCCACACAATGAACCCTGCAGTGCATGAGGTTCTGAGTGGCCCTACCTTGGTCCTAGCAGGGGAGGGAGCTCTAAGGGACCAGACCCACCCAGCCACATGGGATTAGCTCCAAGTCTCCCATCTTGTGGTTTCCATATCCCCATATCCCCTTGAAAGAGCAGACCCAGCTTGCTCCTCCTAGAGCCTCTTCAATGAATGCAGCCTTAGGCCTCTCCCCGGCAGCCTGTGGGATGTGGAGCAGAGCAGGAAGCCCCTTAACCCTAGGGTAGGCTTCAGGAAACTGAACCACATGAATGACATGCCATTTCTGGAGAAAGGGAATCAGAGTTTTCATCTGATTTCAAAAAGATCTTTGTCAACCGGGCATGGTGGTGCATGTCTGTAATCCCAATGATTTAGGAGGCTGAAGCAGGAGGATCGCAAACTCGAGGCTAGACTGGGCAATTTAGTAAGATCCGGCCTCAAAATAAAAAATAAAAAGGGCTGAGGATGTAGCTCAGTGGTAGAGTGCCCCTAGGTTCAATCCCCAGTAACTAACAACAAAACAAAACAAAAAACTCCCCTCCCAAAAAGATGAAGAATCATTTCTTTAAGTTATGTTCATCTGCAGATTCAGGGAGCTTTCAAAATTAGCCTTCATCAAGCCAGGCACAGTGACATATGCCTGTAATCCCCAAAACTTCAGAGGCTGAGGCAGGAGGGTCACAAGTTGGAGGCCAGCCTCAGAAATTTAGCAAGCTCTCAGCAACTTAGTGAGACTCTGTCTCAAAATAAAAAATTGAAAAATAAAAAGTCTTAGGGATGTAGCTCAGTGGCAGAGCACGCTTGCGTTTAATCCCCATTACCAAAAAAAAAAAAAAAAAATAGCCTTTATCAGGTAAAAAGAAATCATACCTTACTTTGGAACAGTTATGTAACTGTGATGTAAAATATTTGGCAAACTCTTTCTATCTAAATCAAAGTTGACAGTTAGCACTGTGCTGACCTTTTTACATTTATTTCATCCTCACAACAGAGGGAGATACAAGTTAGTTTATTCCTACTGCACAGATAAGAAACTGGAGCACAGGGAGGCTCAGAAACTTGCTCAAGTCACACAAGTGCTAAGTCAGGACTAGGACCAGGACTCACATCTTCCACTCCAGGGCCCACATGGGCACTCCACCTATAGTCAGAATCTCAGCCATGTTTTCTCTCAAGTTAAATCCATCTCCTCTTCAGATAATATGGGCCGCTGTCCTTCTTTCCTTTGAATTCCTCTCTCCCTCCCTCCCTTCTTCCTCTTTTCCATCCTTCCTTTCTTCATTCCTTCTTTCCACAAATGCTTCTTGGGCACTTGCTGCCTTGTAAGCATTGTTGAATTTGAAGGAAATGGTTGCTGCCTCACAGTTACTGTTCATCTGGATCCCTTAAACTGGTCTTTCCAGGGAAAACCCATCCTCATCCACATTTCTCTAGACCTTCCATTACTCATTCCTTTGTCTCCAACTAAGGTAGTGGCCAGGGCCAACCTGGCAGAGCTCCAGCCGTGCTCCTAGGCTATAGAGGCTAAAATCCTGCTGTTTTTGATGATTTCCGGGGCTGCTCCTCTGGGTTCGCTCTGCACTCAGCTCAGATTTCCATTAAGGCACTCATTATGCTGCAGTAAAACACTCATTTACACATCCCATCCCTCTTTTCCCTTCTCTTCTACAAGCTGATTGGGTGCAGGAACCAGACCTGCCTAACTTGGGTTTTTAAATCTCCAGCCCCAGGGCAGAACTTGGAAATAGCAGGCACCCAGTAAATATTTACTAAATAAATAAACACGTTTTCTGCTCTAGCTGCCTGTCTCAAATCGTTTCCAAATGATTAATTCAAGGGCTCCTTCCTGGATCTTCTTTCCCACCTTCCTTTATCCTTTTCAAAGGAAAAGGTAGCACACCAGTGGGGTAGGACTAGAGCCCGATTTCCCTGCTTTAGGACAAAGGGTTTTTTTTACTCATATGTCTGTAGTCTCAGCTTCAGAAGGGGTAGTATTTTGGAGAATGGCTGAATGCTCTAGCTCCTATTAAATAACAACATTAAAGTGAAAGTGCAGGGTACAAGACCTATGTGCTAGGGAGACAGACTCAGGTCTCCCAAAGCAAAAGCCTCCATTCCTCATCTTTAGTTCACCTATTGACAATGTCCCCATCTTTTTTTGGGGGGGGCGAGGGAGTACCAGGAATTGAACTCATGAGCACATGAGCCACATCCTCAACCCTATTTTGTATTTTATTTAGAGACAGGGTCTCACTGAGTTGCTTAGTGCCTCGCCAATGCTGAGGCTGGCTTTGAACTCGCAATTCTCCTGTCAGCCTCCCGAGCTGCTGGGATTACAGAGCTGCTGGGATTACAGGCGTGCGTTACAACGCCCAGCTAAATGTCTCCATCTTTAATTGTATTTATTTATTTGATGCTGGGGATTGAGCTTAGGGCCTCAAAGCATGCTAAACATGTGTTCTATCACTGAGCCACACTGCCAGTCCCATTCCCATCTTTTTTTTTTTTGGTACTTGGGACTGAACCCAGGAGTGCTCTACCACTGAGCCACATCCCCAGTGCCCTCCTTTTTCCCTAGCCCTTTTAAAAAAAAACATTTTGAGATAAGGCACTTAAGGCCTCACTAAATTGCTGAAGCTGGCTTCAGACTTGAGATTCTCCTGTCTTAGCCTCCCCAGTTACTGGGATTACAGGCATGAGCCACCACACCAGCCCCAGCCCCATCTTTAAATAACTCTCTGCCAAGAGCGGGTGATACATCTTATTTCTCTGAGTTTCTGAAAGAATATTCAAAGAAAACAGCCACAGCCTAGGAGTCAGGCGACTGACTTAAAACCCTGACCTTCCCACCAATTCACTGTATCATCTGGGAAGCAATTTAATCTGTCTGGGTCCAGTTTCCTCTATGAAAATGAGGGAGCATGGAACAAGGTAATTTCTAAATCTCTTCCAGTTGTAAAGCATCTATGGGGTAAACATTTTTTTTTAATTGCATGCTTTCCAGCTCTTATGGCATTCAACCCTCACAAGAATCCTGTGATTCTTTTTTTTTTTTTTAATATTCTTTTAGTTGTCAATGGATCTTTATTTATTTATATGTGGTGCTGAGAATTGAACCCAGTGCCTCACACATGCTAGGCAAGTGCTCTACCACTGAGCCACAACCCCAGCCCCAATCCTGTGATTCTTAAGTAATGTACATTACAGGTGAGGAAATGTAAGCAGAGGTTTGATGACCCAAGGCTCCCACACCTTTGTGCTACATCAGAATGACTCTGGAGAGGCCATAACAGATCCTCTTTCCCAGGACCCTCACTTCCTTCCCCTCCTAACCCCTAAATCCACCTTGTTGCTGTAGAGAATAAAAAAGCCGTAACAAAGGACCTAACTCAGAGGGCACACAACGACCATCATGAGGGGCCTGAGCCTTTTCCAAATTCCAAGTCACTTCCCTTCCCTCCCGGGTCATCATTCCGGGTTTGAGAGCAGGGGGTGGCATAAGGAGGGTGTTGTAAGATGCAATTAAAGGATTCGCAGCAGAGGCCCCCGGTGGCCGTGGGAACGTGGGCCAGCCTCCTGCGTTGCCATGGCAACAGGCTCCCCCAGTGGCTGGCGCCGGTGCTCATCAGAGCGTGCAGGTGGCGCCCTCTTGGGAAAGGGGCTGGGCAGGAGGTGGTAATTCGAGGTGTGGGGGACAGAGGCTGCCCAGCTGCCTGGGCTTCGTTTGTTACCCTACGGCAGCAGCTCCCACGCCGCCTGGCCCCCCGCGCCTACCTGGAGTGAGTCACCACCCCCGGCGCAGCCACCTCTGAGCTACGGCGGGGCCCGAGGTTCTGCAGGTTCGTTCCCGCTGCCAGGACTGCCCGACGCAGTCCCTGGGGACGCGCAGTGTCCAGCGAACGCCCTCTGTCCAGCGCAGTGTCCCCGGAAATGCTGGGCTGAGGCCAAGCCCCGCCCCGCCCCGCCCCGCCCGCGTTTACCGGAATGGTCGCGAGGCGCGCCTCTGGCTTCAGGCTCGGCTGCTGCGCGGTCCCCCACCCCCACCCCCACCCGCGCCAGTACTCAGGCCGACCGCGGGTGTTTATAGAGACTCAGGACTCCAGGCTGTTTCCCCGCCCCCCCCCTTCGTCGCGTCTTGTCCCCAACGATGGCTGCGTGGCCCAAATAGACCGCGGTGTCCACGGGGCTGCGTCCTTCTTGACCTTGGGAGGCTTGCTGGTCCTGGCCTTAATGGGGGCGGTCTCACTAGCTGAAGCCCTGGCTTGTCCGGCATTGGAATCCACTGGCTTTGTTAGGTATAGCGAGTTCCTTAACCTCGCTGAGCCTTAAGTTCTTCACCTGTAAAGTGGGCGTCAGACCAGTAGGGACCTCACAGGGTTGTGGTGTAAAATGCAGTGGTGGAGAAACACCTGGCACGTGGTCAATTCTCTATAATGGTAGTATTGTTTATAGTAGGAGGCAATGAGAGAGAGAGGAGCAAGCCACCCTCTGTGGAACCACCCACATCTCCACCCATGGTAAATGTCTCTTGCTGCCTTCCTTGGCCTCCAATGGAAGGCCGCCCTAGGAGAGTAAAACGAAAGGAAGAGATCTGCAGGAGGAGAGAGATATGGTTATAAATATCTCACATTTATCAAGTGACCTTGCTGGTCCCTCTCTAGACCTTCATGTCCTGGTTCTCCTATCTTCCAGGAAAGCAACAGCTGATTTCTGGGCGGTTCCTGAAACAACCAGTTCTGGGCGTGTAAATAGCTGAGCTGGCCAGAGCTGGCTGGTCAAGGGGCTGGAGAAAACAAGAAGCCAAGTGCCAGCCTCTTCCTGGGCCAAAGTAAGCCAAAGTGCACACTGTACCTCTGTCATCTTTTCAGGCAGAGCTGCTAGATTCCTTAAGAAAAGGAACAAAGTGATTATTTTTTTACCTGCCTACAAAAGCTAGCAGGTATTTACTACAGGAAAATTGGAAAACAATGAAAAATACTATTGCCCATAATTTCATCTCACCAGGGACCACCAGTGTAATATTTAAAAACGCTTTTTGGTTGGGAATATAACTCAGTGATAGAGCACATGCTCAGCATGCACGAGGCCCTGGGTTTGAATCCTTAGCACTACAGAAAAAGAAAAGTTAAAACCTTTTAAAAATTTAAATCTAATTTACATTTGGCAAAGTACACAAATCGTAAGTCCACTGGCAATACTATTTTGGTAAATATTATCTGGTCTCTTTTCTTGCAGGGCGGGGGTGGGTTGGGTTAGGGGTGGGGTGTTTCTGGTGTTTGAACTCTGGAGCACTCCACCACTAAGCCACATCCCCAGCTTTATTTTGTATTATTTATTTAGAGACAGGGTCTCACTCAGTTGCTTAGTGTCCCACTTTTGCCAAGGCTGGCTTTGAACTCGGAATCCTCCTGCCTCAGCCTCCCTAGCTACTGAGATTACAGGCGTGCGCCACAGGGCCTGGCTCTCTAGTCTCTTTTCCATTGCATAGTTATATATTTACATCTTTTGAAACTTTTCCCTAGGACAATGATATATCGCATTTTCCTGTCATTAAAAATTCTTGCATACCTTCAGTTTTAATATTTTTTTGTTTGTTTTTGTACCAAGGATTGCACCCATGGAGCCACATCCCCAGTCTTTTTTTGTATTTTATTAAGAGACAGGGTCTCACTGGGTTGCTTAGGGCCTCACTAAATTGCTGAGGCTGGCTTTGAACTCTCCATCCTCCTGCCTCAGCCTCCAGAGCCACTGGGATTACAGGCATAGGCCACCTCGCCTGGCTAATGTGTTCTATCATACAAATACAACATACATTTAGCCAAGACTCTACTATTGAACATTAAGTTATTTCTAAGCCTCCTCTCCCTCACTGCTGTACTAGAGATTGAACCCAGGGGTACTCCTCCACTAAGCTACATTCCCAGCCCTTTTATTTTATATTATTTTATTTTGAAACAGGTCTAAATTGCCTAGGCTGGCCTTGAACTTTCTATTCTCCTGCCCCAGCTTCCAAGGAGCTGGGAATAAAAGCCATGGCATCACTGTGCCCAGAATCATTCATTGTCTTAAATAATATTGAGATGATGCTGGGCACAGTAACGCTCACATGTAATTCCAGTAACTTGAGAGGCTAAGGCAAGAGGATGGCAAGTTCAAAGCCAGTTTCAGCAACTTAGCAAGGCCCTAAACAGTTTAGCAAGACCCTTTCTCAAAATTTAAAAAAATAATAAAAAGGACTGGGGATGTGGCTCAGTAGTTAAATGACCCTCCATTCAATCTCTGGTAATAATAATGATGATGATAATAATATTGAGATGAGCATCTACACATCCTGTATTATTTTCTTTTGTTCCTTGTATTCTTCCTTCCTCCTCATAATCATCCAATTAGTAGAAAAAAATACTGCCTTTATAGCTAAGGTAGTACACCTGGGCAAGTGGCTTTAAAAGTCCTCCCATTCTTTTTATTAGCTATGCTTTCCAGACAAGTCGGGGAGGGCCACACAAAGGATAGCAGGAACACAGCTAAATTAGGGTCTTGCCTAAGGTCATTCAGATCCTGGAGGCTATACAAAACCTTCCAAGTTCCCAGCACACACAGCATCCTGTGAGCACCAGCTGCCGGCAAAAGTGCCTTCTTCATTGGGGCCTCTGAGCTCCAGAGGGCTTTGGTTACTGTGACCCGTTTAATCCCTAGACTGGCCCAGAGCTTTCAGGAGAATGCTCTAGACTGATAGGCACACATGCGCGCGCACACACACACACACACACACACACACACACACATCCCACATCCATCCCTTCCCATCACCTTTTCTTCCTGTTCCACCTTCAACCTTCCTCCAGCTTTCTATTGAGTAAAGGAAGAAATGTTTGATGTCATTGGGAAAAGGCCCTATCTTTCCTGTTAGAGATTCACCTCCCCCACAATTCCCTGTGGCCAACACATACCCTTCCTTGTGTGCAGGACCTCAGGTGCAGGGACATTGGAGTTAATATCTTTTCAGTTAATATGTTTTACAGCACATTATCGTCATTGGTCTGCAGAGGGGCCTTTGATTAATGTTGCTGTTTTTATCCTTTTATTCTCATTCCTCCTCTACTCCCTCACCGCCTAGACCACCAGTCTAAGGTGCTTAATAGACATGATTCTGTTCTTGTACAGTGTGTATTGAAGAATTATACACATGGTGGTTGTTCTTTTTACCCTTTTAGTCTGAAATAATTATAGACCCCCAAAATTGCAAAATTAGAACTTAGTGTCCCATGAATCTTTCTCAAGCTTCCCCCAATGGTGACATTACGTAAAACAGCCAAATCCAGAAACTGACATTGGTACAATGCTGTTAAATAGACTACAGAAACTTTCCATTTAATTTCCACCCATTGGGACATGCACGTGTGTGTATGTGTGTGTGCGCGCTGTATATATGTGTATAGATCTGTGCAATTTGATCCAAGGAATCAATTTTTGTACCCACCACCACAATCAAGATACAGAACTGAGCTGGGCCCGATGGCTCAAGCCTGTAATCCCAGCATTTAGGGAGGCTGAGACAGGAGAATTGCGAGTTCAAAGCCAACCTCAGCAATGGCGAGGCTCTAAGCAACTTAGTGAGACCCTGTCTCTAAATAAAACACAAAATAGGGCTGGGGATGTGGCTCAGTGGTCGAGTGCCCCTGAGTTCAATCCCCGGTACCAAAAAAAAAAAAAGATACAGAACTGCTCCAACAATGTAACGGTGATCCTCTTTATGCTTTGAATACATAGCCCTTGCTGCTCTGTCACTGCAGCTTATTTTTGGAATGGACATGCTTCTTTTCCTCTCTCCCTCCTTCTCCCTAATCTCTCCCCCTCTCAATAAAACATCCTATGCAGAGTTATCTGTCTAGGTAGGAGCATACACCCATCATAGGAATGAAGTAATTTAGACTTTGGGGATGGCACCATAGATCTCAGAAATGACTGCCAGATTAACAAGTGGTCTCATACAGAAACCATATGGAATGTAGCTTTTGGAATCACAGCCTCTGCGACCGGAGTCCACTGTGCTTCTCCTTTGCTAGCAAAGAAATAAAACTTCTTTTTCCTTTTTCTAAAAACCGCAGCCTCATTATTGGATTGGGATCAGGGACAAGGACCAAAACTTTCAGTAACATCACCACAAGGGAACTCCCTCCTTGCACCCCTTTATAGTCACACTCCTACCCCCTCACTTCTGTCTCTGTCCCTGGCGAACATTAATCTTTTCTCTATCTCTATAGTTTTGTGATTTCAAAAATTTTTAAATGTTTTTTAGTTGTAGATGGACACAATATCCTTATTTTATTTATTTATTTTTATGTGGTGCTGAGGATCAAACCCAGTGTGTCATACGTGTGAGGTGAGCACTCTACCACTGAGCCACAACCCCAACCCCTCAAAAGTATTATGTAGCAGGGCATGGTGGTGCATGCCTATAATCCCAGCAGCTTGAGAGGCTAAGGCAGGAGGATCATGAGTTCAAAGCCAGTCTTAGCAACTTAGCGGGCCCCTAAGCAACTCAGTGAGACCCTGCCTCTAAATAAAATATAAAAAAGAGCTAGGGATGTGGCTCCATAGTTAAGTGCCCCTGGGTTCCATCCCTGGTACTACTACTACTTCTACTTTTTCTTCTCCTCCTCCTCCTCCTCCTCCTCCTCCTCCTCCTCCTCCTCCTCCTCCTTCTTCTTCTTCTTCTTCTTCTTCTTCCTCTTCTTCCTCTTCTTCATCATCATCATCATAGTTATGTAAACTGGGTGCTGTTGCACAGGTCTGCAATCCCAGTGACTCGGGAGACTGAGGTAGGAGGATCAAAAGTTTGAGTCCAGCCTGGAAAATATAGCAGGACCTTGTCTCAAAACAAAAAGTAAAAAGGAGCCGGGCACAGTAGCACACACCTGTAATCCCAACACTTTGGGAGGCTGAGACCAGAGAACTGCAAGTTCAAAGCCAGCTTCAGCAAAGGCAAGGTGCTAAGCAACTCAGTGAGACCCTGTCTCTAAATAAAACGCAAAGTAGGGCTGGGGGTGTGGCTCAGTGGTTGAGTGCCCCTGAGTTCAATCCCTGGTACAAAAATAAAATAAAATAAAATAAAATAAAAAGGACTGGGGATGTGTCCCAGTGGTAGAGCATCCCTGGGCTCAATCCCTAGTATACAAAGACATACACACACACAAAACAGGATACTTTATATAAATAAATGGAATCATTTTTTAAGCAGCATCTCCCCTCACACACAACCTCAGTGCCCTTGAGGCACATGTGTATTTCTTTCTGTGTGAGTTCTTTCTTTCTCTCCTTCATTCCTAAACAGAGTCTCGCTATGTTGACAAGGCTGGTCTGAAACTCCTGGGCTTAAGTGCCCTGCCACTTCTATCTCCCGGGTGCTAGGACTATAGGCATGTGCCACCACACATGCTAGTTCATTCTTTCTTCTCACTTAGTAGTATACCATAGGGAGTGTGCCAGAGTTTAGCTAGTCACACATTGAACTGAAGGATATTTAGATTGTTTCTGGTTTGGGGATATTACAAATAAAGCTGTTATGAATATTCACGTACAAGTTTGTTTGTTTGTGCTGGGGATTGAACTCAGGGGCACTCGACCACTGAGCCACATCCTCAGCCCTATTTTGTGTTTTATGTAGAGACAGGGTCTCACTGAGTTGCTCAGTGCCTCACCATTGCTGAGGCTGGCTTGGAACTCACCATTCTCCTGTCTCAGCCTCCCAAAATGCAGGGATTACAGGCGTGCGCCACTGTGCCCGGCTTAGTTGTTTTTTGGGGTTTTTTTTAATATCTTTATTTTGTTTGTTTATTTTTATGTGGTGCTGAGGATCGAACCCAGTGCTTCACATGTGCGAGGCAAGTGCTCTGCCACTGAGCCACAACCCCAGCCCTGCATGTTAGTTTTATAAGAAACACCCATATTATTTTCCAGAAGGACTGTTCCATTTTATATTCCCACCAGGGATGTACCTGTATAGATAGTTAATAATATGGGCCTGTCCTTGAGTGTGAGTTAGTAGAAGAGAGCTTGTTAGTGAGGAATTTGGAAAAACTTTGAGGAAGCACCCTCAAAGTTATTGTTCGGAGCCGGGCGTGGTGGCTCACGCCTGTAATCCCAGCACTTAGGGAGGCTGAGACAGGAGAATCGCAAGTTCAAAGCCAGCCTCAGCAAGGGTGAGGTGCTAAGCAACTCAGTGAGACTCTGTCTCTACATAAAACACAAAATAGGGCTGGGGATGTGGCTCAGTGGTCGAGTACCTCTGAGTTCAATCCCCAGTACCAAAAACAAAACAAAACAAAACAAAACAAAAAAATCAAAGTTATTGTTCGAGGCCATCTGGCGCACTAACGAGCTCTTGGTGCCTCAAAACTTTCAGCCTTTTTTTTTTTTTTTTAAATATTTATTTTTTAGTTGTAGGTGGACACAATATCTTTATTTTTATTTTTATGTGGTGCTGAGGATCGAACCCAGTGCCTCCCGCGTGCTAGGCAAGCACGCTACCACTGCGCCATAATCCCAGCCCCACTTTCAGCCTTTTTGATCCTGTGAGTTTTGGAACCTGGCCAGTTCCCACCTCACAGAGATTTTACAGCCTACGACCAGCTGCATAACGCTGGACTGCATGTTGGGAGGGGTTGCTGTGCCTTTTTAAGTCCTCCAAAGGAAAAAGAAATTCAGGAGAAGGATTTTGACTGGAGAGAGAGGAGAAGGATTCCAACTGGAAGGAAGAAGAAGAAGAAATTTCAGCAGGAGAGAGAGCCAGAAGAAGGGATCCATCTGAAGAGGAGAGATTGAATCCGTCTGAGAAGAAATTTCAACTGGGGAAGAAAGAATCTGATGCTTTGAGTAAGAAGAAGGAAACTGATGATGAGAAGAAGGAAGCTGACTTGCAAGGTAGAAGGCAGACTCTCACCTGTGTGTTTTACCCCACTCTTGGTGTTGCTGATTTTACCCAAGGCTGGGTGAAAAGAAGGACTCTCACCTGTGTTGTTTACCCTACCCTCGATGTTGCTGATTTTGCTGATTTTACCCAAGGATAGGTGTTGAAGGTGTTGATGCTGTTGTGAGTAAAGAAGAAGGATCTTGAATGGTGCTTTGAGGAGAAAGACTCTGAAGGTGATGATGGTGCTTTGAGGAGGAAGACTCTTACCTATGTGTCTATCCCATTCTTGGTGTCGCTTATTTTACCCAAGGCTGGGTGTTGGAGGTAATGATGATGCTTTGAGTGTACTTGCAAACCCGTGTTGTGTTATCCGGTGTTGACTGGTGAGTGCTTATTGGGCTGGAGCCGCTTCTCTTTCTGTTCTTCTATATTATCGATCCATTATATACAACATTCAATATTGCAAAGTATAACTGTTGCTTGCTTTGTTATATTGTCTCATATTAAAGCTTATAAAACCCATCCTGTTGTGAGGCTGGTGATTCACCCCACGAATCTGCCTAGATAAATTAGTCTGAGCTCAGCAATTCTTGGTCATAGATCCAGACCAAGACAGTACTAGAGCTCCAGTTTTCCCACATCTTTTTTTTTTCTTTCTTTCTTTTTGTGGAACTGGGGATTGAACCCAGAGGTGCTTTACCACTAAGCTATCTCCCCAGCCTCTTTTTTTATTTCTTTTTTTTTTTTGATACTGGGGAGTGAACTCAGGAGTACTCGACCACTGAGCCACATCACCAGCCCTATTTTGTGTTTTATGTAGAGACAGGGTCTCACTGAGTTCCTTAGCGCCTCGCCATTGCTGAGGCTGGCTTTGAACTCGCGATTCTCCTGTCTCAGCCTCCCTAAGTGCTGGGATTACAGGCTTGAGCCACCGCGCCCGGCTCTCTTTTTTTATTTCTTAAGTTGAGACAGGGTCCCACTAAGTTGCTGAGGCTGGCCTGGAACTTGTGATCCTCCTGCCTCAGCCTCCCAAGTAGCTGGGATTACAGGTGGACACTACCACACCCAACATAGGCCTTATTTTCTTAGTTCTTTATTCTGCAGACCCATGTATGCTGCTCTGGGTACATCTAATCCGCTGCTTCTAGCTGCTACAGAATATTCTAAGGGCTCACCGACTACATTTTATGCATCTATACCCCCAGGAATGAAGGTAAATTCTCCAGTCCAGAAGTAACTCTCCAGTGAATGTCTTCTTGCCTCTCTACCTTATGGACCCATTTGAGACTCTTTGAGATTATTTGTAAGGAAATGAATTGCTAGATCACAGGTCACCCATGTACTCACTAGCAGAAACTCTGCACTCTGCTAATTTCTGGCATTATCTGCTAACTTTTCCAGTCATTTTTTTCTCTTAAATGATATTATTCTTAATCAACTCTGTCAAGATAAATTTATAAATAATAATATTAAAATGTTTTCTGTGCACTTTTTTGGTACTGAGGATTTAACCCAGAGGCACCTGGCCACTAAGCCATACCCCCAGTCCTTTTTATTTTTCATTTTGAGACAAGGTCTCCCTAAGTTGCTTAGAGGCTCGCTGGGTTGCTGAGGATGGCCTTGTACTTATGATCCTCCTGCCTCAGCCTCCCGACTATGGGACTGCAGGCGTACGTCACCATGCCTGGCTTTATGTGCACTTTTTTTTTTTTTTTTTTTTTGGTACTGGAGATTGAACTCAGGGGTACTCAACCACTGAGCCACATCCCCAGCCCTATTTTATGTTTTATGTAGAGACAGGGTCTCACTGAGTTGCTTAGCACCTCGCTGTTGCTGAGGCTGGCTTTGAACTCGCGATTCTCCTGTCTCAGCCTCCCTAAATGCTGGGATTACAGGCTTGAGCCACCGCGCCCGGCTTATGTGCACATTTTGATGAGTTTTGAAAATATATATAACTGTAAACACAGTCCCAGTCAAAGTAGAAAACATTTCCCATACACCAAAATGTTCCCTATGTCTTTTGCCATCAATCACATCCCTTGTCCCCCACAACCACTGATCTTATTTCTATGGTTACAAATTAGTTCACCTGTTCTAGAACTTCATTACAAATAGAATCTTTATAGTATGTACTCCTTTGAGCCTGACTTCTTTCTACAGTATGATGTTTTCTAGAGTTGTGAGTACAATAGTTCATTCTCTCCCCGCTCTTCTTTTTATTTTATTTGCTAAATTGCCCAGGCTGGTCTTAAATTTGCTGTCTTCCTGCCACAGCTTCCCAAGTCTCTGGGATTATAGGTGAGCACCACTGTGCCTGATGATTCATTTATCTTTATCTCTTTTTAAAATGTTTTTTTAGTTACCAATGGATCTTTATTTTATTTATTTATATGTGGTGCTGAGAATCAAACCCAGTGCCTCACACATGCAAAGCAAGTGCTCTACCACTGAGCCACAACGCCAGCCCCTCATTTATCTTTATCTTTAATCGTTTATTGGGGCTGGCGTTGTGGCTCAGTGGTAGAGTGCTCGCTTAGTACTTGTGAGGCACTGGGTTTGATGCTCAGCACCACATAAAAATAAATAAATAAATAAAGGTGTTGCATCCATCTACAACTAAAAAATATTAAATAAATAAATAAATAAATAATCGTTTATTATATATACATCAATTTTTTCACCTCTTGATAAGGGTTGTTTCCAGTTTGGGGAGTTTGAAGCCATTATAGATATGGGAAATTAAAAGTCCTCAAAATAATGTGACCTGAGAAAAAGGAAGTAAGAAAGAAAAGCCATGCACTGACAGCTTTCACCTCCCAAGACAAATGTTTTCCTAGTGCTAATTGCAGACAGGAAGGAGGTGTCTTATCACACTGAGATGATAGCCTCTGAGGGGCACTGACCTTCTGTAGAGCACAGACCCCTGACCCAAGAGCTCGAATTCCTGAGCACTAAAACTGACCTTTTCACTGATTGATAGAACAAACCCCAAATTCCTGGGTGCCCAAGAAAACTGATATGCTCATCAGACCACCTCTCAGGATAACCTATATAAGCCCAGTCCCTTTCTATGTTCAGTGGCTTATTTTCCACCAGGGAAGTGGGTCCATTCCCGTAGGTGAAGTCCTGTTCCTGAATAAAGGTTAAAATGATCTATAAAGTTTGCATCCAGCCCAGTCTCTTTGTTCTAACAGCTACAATGATTAAAACTGCTATCCAAGCCGGGCGCGGTGGCTCAAGCCTGTAATCCCAGCACTTAGGGAGGCTGAGACAGGAGAATCGCGAGTTCAAAGCCAGCCTCAGCGACGGTGAGGCGCTAAGCAACTCAGTGAGACCCTGTCTCTACATAAAACACAAAATAGGGCTGGGGATGTGGCTCAGTGGTCGAGTACCCCTGAGTTCAATCCCTGGTACCAA
>CM053401.1:130221217-130249969 GCA_028644305.1 Xerus rutilus | reverse complement strand
GTGTGCGCGCGCGCGCGCACTTGCACGCACACACATGTATGGGCTTTTTTTTGGTACCAGGAATTGAACCCAGCGGCACTTAACCACTGAGCCACATCCCCTGCTCTTTTTTTTTTTTTGGTACTAAGGATTGAACTCAGGGGCACCCGATCACTGAGCACATTCCCAGCCCTATTTTGTGTTTTATGTAGAGATAGGGTCTCACTGAGTTGCTTAGGGCCTCGCCATTGCTGAGGCTGGCTTTGAACTCGCGATTCTCCTGTCTCAGCCTCCCTAAGTGCTGGGATTACAGGCTTGCGCCACTGCGCCTAGCCCCAGCTCTTTTTTATATTTTATTTTGAGACAGGGCCTTGCTAAGTTGCTGAGGCTGGTTTTGAACTCACAGTCCTCCTGCCTGAGTCCCCTGAGCTGCTGAGATTACAGGCATGCACCACCATGCCCAGCTTGTGTGTGTGTGTGTTTTGAATTCATTTGCAGTATTAGGAATTGAAGCCAGGAGTGCTTTACCATTAAGCCGCATCCTCAGCCCTTTTTTATTTAGAGATAGATTCTCACTAATTTGCCAAGGCTGGCCTTGAACTTGTGATCCTCTTGCCTCAACCTCCTGAAGCACCAGAGTTACAGACGTGTGCTGCCAAACTGAGCTGTACTAGTGTTTTGAGCAAGAGAATTGGGAACAGAATGAAAGAGATAACAGGTTGTTCTGGGACACCCTGGCCCAAGCTCAGGACTTTGACTACAGCCTCAGACTTTGGGGAGCCCCCAAACAACCTTCATTTGGGCCCAGTCTACTGGACACTAGGGCCAAAGCAGTAGCCCTGCCAGGCTGGGACTAGGTGAGGAAAGCTTTGAAGTTGAGTTCAAGGTCATCTTCCTGGACTGGCTCCATCTGGCAATGCTGATGAGGCAGTGGGTTGAGCCCTGAACAGAGGGCAGAAGGTTTGCTCCTCTTTGGAGTGAATTGATGTGACTGGGAAACGGGGTTGGTATTACATTTTTCTAAATAAAACCCAGTCCTTAGCTGGTATCTCATTTCATGAAAATGGGTGAGGAGAGGGAGTTTAGTTGTCTGTGACAGAATCCATCTCTCCCATCTTTTGCATGCATACAGGCTAAAATGGAACTGTTGGTTTTGAGTGTAGATCAGAGGTGGAGCTCTTGCCTAGCTTGCGTGAGGCCCTGGGTTCAATTCTGCCTGGGGCTACGGAGCTAACCATCTGGAATAAGATAAGCATCTGTAGTAGTAGTTGAGCACAGGGTGCACCCCAAGCCTTTTACTACATAATTTCACCCACGTCTTTTGGCAGCCTTGTTACTATTACATCCCGTTTGGCACAGGGGAAAACAGACTCTGGCTATGCTCAGAGACTTGGGGGACTCGCACAATCTGACCTAGTGAGGAGCAGGAGGATTTCAACTCTCGATCCCGGTCAATCTACGCAACCAGTTGGATCTGAGAGCGAGCTTGAAGAGACTTATTCTTGGGTCAAGAATGCGGAACCCGCACTTGTTTAATGAGCATGGGGTTCAGCCCCTCAAATGCTAAGGACGCAGGGGTTTAGGTGATGTGTCGGCAACTGACATTCTGGTTTCAGTGGGGCATCCTGGAGCAGTCAGGCCCTCTCCGGTCCAAGTGAGTCTAGCTGCCCCTCATCCCGCGGAGCTGGGCCAGTCACAGAGCCTCAGACGCGCGGGCTCAGCACTCTGGCCCGCAGGCTCTGGCAAGGCCCTTTGAAGGGTTGGACGGGCCCGGCCCTGGCCCCGCCTCCTCCCGGCGAGGCCCAATGGGGCGGCGGGCCCTAGCAGTCCCGCCCCGGTTGTGTCCCGGCTGCCAGCGCCAGCCGGGCCCCAGCGCAGGCTGCCGTGTGTAACGGCGCGCTCGGGTCTTGCTTGCCGCTCGTTCGTTCCCCTGCTCGGGATGGCCGGCTACCTGCGGGTCGTACGCTCGCTTTGCAGAGCCTCTGGCTCCGGGCCGGCCTGGGCGCCGACGGCCCTGACCACCCCCAACCTGCAAGAGCAGCCACGGCGCCACTGTGAGTGCCGCACGGAGGGTCCGGGCGGGCGCGCGCCGGTGCCACGACGTGGCGACTTCCCGGGCGGGGGCCAGGGAGCGCGACTCGCGACGCCCGCGGCCCAGAAACGGCGGGATCTGGCACACAAAAGGCCGGGGGTGGGGAGAGACCTCGCTCTGCGCTACCCTGTCTGGCGCTTCTGGGCCGCACGAGGCGCAGCGGTGGGGACTTGAAGGACGGTGGCAACTGGTGACCCGGGAGATTGCTGTCTTGCGAGGGCTGGGCTCGGGGCTGCCCTGCGCCCCCAGGTATTTTGGAAGAGGTTCCTGGGGGAGTCCTGGATCCGAAAGATGTATTGCCCGCCTGCGCCCCTGGAGGGAGACAAGGAACCAAGGGGGGCTGGAGCACCCTGCTGCTTCGCTGGCGAGAGGGAGGGTCGCGGCGCGGCCCCTGCTCAGACAAAGGCTGAGAGGGGGAGGCATCCACTTCCCCTTCCTTTTCTGCCGGGCGCGCTCTAATCCCTCCTAGCCGTCAGGCCCACGTCAGCTATTTTTCGAGCCATTACTCGACAGCTGGAGGAGTGTCCTTTCAGTTTTCCCCTTTTGTTAGACTGCCACCCCACCCCCTGCTTCTCCTTGGTCGCTGCACTTGAGGCTTCATCCTGGGGCCTGTCCTTGGTTTGACTTGCCTTTTCTTGCCTATCGGCCCATGCCCTACTCCATTGTTGGCCCTGCCTGGTTTACCCGCCTCGGAGACTTGGCAGCGTACGCAAAATGTCACTTTCTTCCGAGTCTTCTCACGGCGTCTGGGGTACTTTTAGCTTCCTGCTTAGGAGAGAAAAGTCAAAATAAGCCTGAGACTCCATTACCCGTACTGCTTGTTGCCCAGCCTGGCATGTAGGCATCGGTCTGCCCCTTACTCTGGCTACTCAACTTTCTGCTATAAAAGGCAGGGAACAATCGCTGAAGGTCTTCTTGGCCTTTTCTGATGCCTGCTGGCATAGAAACTCTTTGCTTGACCAGCTTTTAAGACCTTTGGGGTGGGCCAGGAGAGTGAGGGAGTGGGGCCCACTGCTTGTCCTGGCCCGAGTGGGTAATCTTTAACTCAGTGGGAGCAACTGACCAGAGCTGGTGGCTGGGAGGGGGGAAAAGGACTTGGGTCCCAGCTCCCCTCTCCCCTGCTAAGGAGAAACGGACATTTCTGCTTTTGTACTTTTGGGATCTGTTTCTAAGGGTCAGCTCAGAAACTTAAGGTTTCAAGTGCCCCAGGCCCCAAAGATTTACATATGGCACCACCTTCAGAAAAATGGTAGAATTTAAATACATTTTCCAATTCTCTTTTTTTTCTGCCTTGATGATAAAAAAGAAAGCAAAACAGAAAGCAACAGAAAACTACATTAACAAGAAAATGAAGCCCTTTTGGGGCCTGGGTTTGGATACACTTTTAAAAAGCAGTCAGTTAGTTCCAAGTCCTTGTAGAAGTCCCTGGATAGGGTGGTTATTAACAGGGAAAATGCCTGTACTTTGAATTGGACATCAGACTGTACAGTTGACAGTTCTACCAGTTTGTTACCTGGCAACATTGCTGGAGACAAAATACTTGGCATTCCCTTTGATGACAAAGAAAGAATAATTTTTGGCTAAAACGGTCCTGTGTCTTTGCTGCTTTGCAGTTCCCACACGTATTTCTTTCGAACTTTGCAGCCTCCAGCGACTGCTGCTGGTGGATCTAAGTTAGAGCTCGGGAAAGTGAGGGCCACTCTGAACGGCTCCATGGGAAAATTAGTTACCTGGCCTTCCTTTATTCCACTTCTAGCCATAAACTTCTTAATTTTTTCACCCTGTCCACTTTTAGATGTCTTGTCCCCTTTATTGGTGTCTTGCCTGCACTCTTAGATTCTGGGACAAATTATTTAATGACTAAAGACCCACCAGTAGAGTTCTTATCTGTTCCCCTGTGGAGTCTTGTTACCATCAGTCACCACCCCGACACTTCGCCCCTGCTGAATTCCCTCTGCCCAGAGCCGGTTTGGGTGCTTGTGTTTCATCTAGTTGGTATGAAAGGAAGATGTCTCTGGAAAGCCTGGGACCTGTGCTGGAGGTGTAACTCAGCGGTAGAGTGCTTCTCTAGCATGCATGACGCCTAGGATCAATCCCCTGTACTGCAAAAATAAACAAAACCAAAACACACAACTTGAGAAACCTGGGTCCTGTCCCCAAATCTACCTAAGGTTGAGTCCTCTTGGGCTGATTCCATTCAGGGTGGAGGTGCTGGAAAGGCTCTCTGATTCCAGGAAGCTAGGGTCTATGACCTGCCCTGGGGTTTATACTGTGTAAACCCACGTTGAAAATTCCAGCAGACTGTATTTTTTCCCCCTGGTGCTGGGGTTAGAATCTGGGGACTTATGCATGTTAGGCAAGCACTCAACTACTGAGATACACCTCCAGCTCAGACTGCAAATATTAGTACACTCTAGATTTTGAGGTCCTCTGGGACAGCGAGCCCATTGCCTGGCAGAGCCGTCCATGTACCTCTGGTGTAGCCTATTGGCACAAACTCCCTGGCCTCTGTGTGGCAATGTACCCCAGGAGAGGGAGGGGGAGGGCAAGGCAGCCCTCACCACAGACCAGGTTAACCTTGACTTGACACTCATTAATGCCTTCAACAAATACGGTGTTCCTTTTGTGTGCTAGATACCATGAAAGAAGCTGGGGTAAGAACTGGGAAAAAGACCAGGAAAGATTCCTGACCTTATGAAGCTTTAATGCTAATGCGGAAGGGGACAGATAATAAGCAAGATAGAAGTCATGTGGTGTGCCATATGGGCACGAGAGTTGAGGAGAAAAAATAAACAAGGAAGGTATGCATGTGAAAGTTTGGATAGGGCTGCCAGAGAAGACCTTAGAGAATGAAGTGCTGAGAAGAAGAAGAAGCAGGCCGTTTAGGTATCAAGGAAAGAGGACCTGCAGGTGTCAAGGCCACCATGGGGGAGCAGAGGAGGAGCACTGTGGAAAGTGACAGGAGATGAGTGAGGTCTGGCAGGAAGATCAATGGAGGGCTCTGTTTTGTTTTTGTTTTTTTTGTACCAGGGATTGAACCCAGGGGCACTTTACCACTGAGCCACATCCTCAGCCCTTTTTTATATTTTGTTTTATTGTATTTGTTTGTTTATTTTTTGGTACCAGATATTGAATTCAAGGGTATTCAACCACTGAGCCACATCCCCAGCCCTATTTTGTGTTTTATGTAGAGACAGGGTCTCACTGACTTGCTTAGCAACTCGCTGTTGCTGAGGCTGGCTTTGAACTCGTGATTCTCCTGTCTCAGCCTCCCAAGTGCTGGGATTACAGGCGTGTGCCTCCGCTCCCAGCTTCAGGGCAAACTGGGTTTATCAGAAGACATGACTAATGATCCTGCTTGGTTGGACCTGGATGGTTGGGCTGAGGGGAGAAACTGGCTGGATTCTGGATGTATACCGAAGAAAAAGCCAGTACGATTTGATGATACTTTGGATGTGGGTGTGAGAGAAAGAAAGGAAGGAGTGAAATCAGGTGAAACTTGAGTCTCTGCCAGGGAATTGGGGGCTTCCCTCACATTCTGATCCTTTGCTGGAACATGCAGCCTCTTGGTGAGAGCTGCATGGTAGGAATGTGGAGAGAGCCCTCATGCTTGGCACCTACGTATTTACATTTGAATATAAAATCTCCTGATTTTTTTTTTTTTTTTTTTTTTTTTTTTTTTTTAAAATGTTGTTATATTTTTTATACATTTATTTTATTTGTTTATATTTATGTGGTGCTGAGGATCGAACCCAGTGCCTCACGCATGCGAGGCAAGCACTCTGCCACTGAGCTACAGCCCCAGCCCCTGATTTTTTTTTTTTAACAGGGAGGGCTGGTTTAAATTCTTATTAGTTTTGTTTATTTTTTATTTTGGAAAAAATGTAACTTCTTATTTACCATCTTAAGTGTACAGTTCAGTAGTGTTGTGTAACTATCACCACCAGCCTTCTCCAGAACTTTTTCATCTTGCAAAACTGAAACTTTATAGCCACCCTTACCTCCCCATTGCCTTCTCCTCTCCCAGTCCCTGGCAACCACGATTCTACTTTCTGTTTCTGTGAATCTGACTCCTACCTTATGTAAGTAGAATCATATAGTATTTATCTTTTGTGACTTATTTAATTTATAATGCCCCCAAGTTTCATCCATATTGTAGCTTTTTTTTTTAAATAATTTTTTAGTTGTTGATGGATCTTTATTTTATTCGTTTTTTTCTTATTTGTATGTGGTGCTGAGGATCGAACCCAGTGCCTCACGCATGCTAAGCAAGCGCTCTACCACTGAGCTACAGCCCCAGACCCATATTGTAGCTTTTGATAGAATTTTCTTCCTATTTTTATGTTTCTTTCTTTTTTGTACTGAATCACATTCTTAGTTCTTTCTTCATTTTTCATTTAGAGACAGGGTCTCACTGAGTTGCTCAGGGTCTCACTAAGTTGCTGAGGCTGGCCTGGAACTTGCAATCCTCCTGCCTCAGCTTCCTAAGTTGCTGTGATTACAGGTGTGGGCCACTGCACTTGGCCTCAGCCCTTTTTAAATTTTATTTTGAGACAGCATCTCCTAAGTTACCCAGGCAGAGAACTTAGCCCATGGGGCATTTTATCACTAAGCTGCATCCTTGTCCTTTTTTTTTTTTAATTTTTTTTAGTTGTAGATGAACACAATATCTTTATTTTTTTATGCGGTGCTGAGGATCGAGCCCAGTGCCTCACACATGCTTGGCAAGAACTCAACCGCTGAGCCACAACCCCAGCCCATCCCTGTCCATTTTTTTTTTTTTTTTTTTTTTTTTTTTTTTTTTTTTTTTTTTAAATATTTTTTTAGTTGTTGATGGACACAATGTCTTTATTTTATTGCTTTGTATGTGGTGCTGAGGATCGAACCCAGGGCCTCACGCATGCGAGGCAAGCGCTCTACCGCTGAGCTACAATCCCAGCCCCCCTGTCCATTTTTATTTTGGGACAGCCTCACTGAGTTTTCCAGGCTGGCCTTGAACTTGCTATCCTCCTGTTTCAGCCTACTGTGTTGCTGGGATTACAGGCATAATCACAGTGGCTCATTATGGTTTTGATTTGCATTTCCCTAATGATCAGTGAATGTTGTGTGGAATTTTGTGTGTGTGTGGGGTACTGGGGATTGAACCCAGGGCCTTGTTCATGTGAGGCAAGCACTCTGCCAACTGAGCTATACCCCCAGCCCTATGATCAGTGAATGTTAAGCATTTTTCCAGGTGCGAATCATCTACAAAAGTATATATCATTTTTGGAGAAATGTCTGTTAAAGTCTTTGCCCATTCATTAAAATTATTATTTGCTGGGCTAGGGTTGTGGCTCAGTGGTAGAGAGCTTGCCTATCATGTGTAAGGCACTGGATTTGATTCTCAACACCACATATACAGAAATAAAATAAAGGTCCAGTAACAACCAAAAAAATGATTATTTGCTTTATTGTTATTGCAATCTCCTGATTTTTAAACCTGGGTCACCAATGAACATCTTAGGAAATCCACTACCTGGGCCTGACAAAAAGAGTCTCTGTGACTTAAATTTACATTACAGTCCCTTCTCTGTAGCATGTGCTTTCAGGGAGGCCTCAGCACTCCTGACTTTGATAGCAGCACAGCTTGCTGTCTCAGTTACTTCTGTTATCTCTACATTTTTTCTCCTACACTTACTCCCAGAAAACTGGCGCTGTTGTGTCTCAGGCATTTCAGTATCCCAATGGAAGAGATGCTTAGTTAGCACCCAATTGCTGAATAAATAAGTACACCATGTGTTTTCATAAGTTCAACACCTGTATGCACACCAGTACCATAATCTTGATCCTGATCTCCCCTGGCTGTGTGTGTGTGTGTGTGTGTGTGTGTGTGTGTGTGTGTGTTTCATCCTTAACTTACCTGCCTGAAGCCCAATTCAGTGGAGCTCAGGTGGAGGCTGGAATCTTTAGAATTGGCCCTCAGGTGAGTTTCTCCGTAGGGGTCCCAATTATGATATAGGTTCTTTCTTTGTTTCTTTCTTTCAGTATTGGGGTGGGAACCCAGAGGTGTTCTACCACTGAGCTATATCTCTAGCACTTTTATTTATTTGTACTGAGGATTGAATTCAGGGGCACTCGACCACTGAGCCACATCCCCAGCCCTATTTTGTGTTTTATGTAGAGACAGGGTCTCACTGAGTTGCTTAGTGCCTGGCCATTGCTGAGGCTGGCTTTGAACTTGTGATTCTCCTGTCTCAGCCTCCCCAAGTGCTGTGATTACAGGCTTGCACCACCGCGCCCAGCTATTTAAGGTTTTTCTTAGGTCTGGGAATGTAGCTAAGCGGTAGAGTGCTTGCCTAGCATGCACGAGGCCTTGGGTTCCATCCCAGTACCGCCCCTCCCCCCAAAGGATAACATAAGGATTATGTTAGCAGTTTATAGGTGTCATCACGAGTCCAGCTGAGGTGTGTGTTGTATGACAATGATACATTTGAGGTCTGTTAGGCTTTGGTCACTTGTTTTAAATGTGCCTAGGAGGCCATACTTTTTGTGTGTGCTGAGGATGAAACCCAGGTCCTTGTGTGTGTTAGGCAAGTGCTCAATTGCTGAGCTACAACCCCCAGTTCCCAACTCAGTGTCTTCAAGTGGACATCTTTTTTCTTTCATCTGATTTGCTGTGTGTACTCTCTCTTGAGGTTGGAAGACACACAACATTGTAAACATTGTGTGTGATACATGGTGAGTGGACCGTAAGTGAGGCTCAGGAGTGCTCCTTTGGAGATTATTAAAGTTTTATGTCGTTCTTGTCTTACTCTGCAGTACTCGCTTCTTTTCAGGTTGTGGACAGTGGAACATGCTGGTGCCCCTGGCTGCCGCAGGTTAGGTAGGATTCAGCAAGTCTTGTTCAAGACAGCATGCACCAATTAATTAAATGGACCATTTTCTTGAGTTTTCTTTGGAATTCATTTCCCAGACTGCTGGTTTTTCTTGTAGGTCAGACTTTGCTAGAAGAGCCTCCCTGGCTTCTGTTTGCCTCTGCACCACCTCCCTGGGCTTCTCATCAGCCACTTGCTGAGTCTTTGATGCTTCTCTGAAAGGACTGACCCACCTGAGCCAAGTTGGATCAGGGATTCTGAGTTATGTTTGCTGGTGCCATAAGCCTATCCTTCTTATTGAATAAAGTTTAAGTCCTGGCTCTGCTTCTGAGTTTGTAACCTTGGGCAGTAACCTCTCCGAGCCTCAGTTTTTCTACTTTTTTTTTTTTTTTTTTTTGTGGTGCTGGGGATTGAAGTACTTTGCTCATGTTAGAGAAGCACTATATCATGAGCTACATCCCCAGCTCATTTCTTCACATTTAAAATGGAACCAGCTGGGTTCAGGGGCACACGCCTGTAATCCCAGTGACTCTGGAGGCTGAGGCAGGAGGATTGTGAGTTCAACGCCAGCCTCAGCAACTTAGCAAGGCCCTAAGCAACTCGGCGAGACCCTATCTCAAAATAAAACATAAAAAGGGCTGGAAGCTGGGCATGGTGGCACATGCCTGTAATCCCAGCACTTTGGGAGGCTGAGACAGGAGAATTTTAAGTTCAAAACCAGCCTCAGTGTTAAGCAACTCAGTGAGACCCTGTCTCTAAATAAAACACAAAATAGGGCCTGGGATTCAATCCCTGCCACCAAGATAAACAAACAAACAAACAAATAAATAAAGTGCAGCTAATGATACTCCCTCGGGGCTATTCTTGCCGTTAAATGGACTCAGGGATGTAAAGGGTCGGCACTCTGTGCACGTTGTAGGCACACAATACATTTCTGTGCCATTCCCTCCTTACTGCAGGTTAGCCAGGGACTCTCATGTTGTAAACAATGGACTAAGTGACTGGATAAGTTAGAGGATTTTATTGGAAGGATACAAGGTACCTCATGGAACTATAGGGAAAACTAAAAAGAAATGAATCTCAGACAAGGGAGATGTCTGGCCATCCTAAGGAACTGGGTAGCAGGAGCTCATGGATAACCTTTCCTTGATTTGATGCTGGACAAGGTGGCCAGCCAGCAGTCATCCTCTGCTGGTGTCCTCTGCCTTGAGATTCCAGAGAGAGGGAATCTGACCTTACTCCCTTGACCAGGGGTGGGATGGGCATCTCTCTGGTTAATCTTACTTGGCATATTTAGTGGGGGACCCAGGTCCCCCAAACAGGGAGCAATTTTTGCAGAATGAGGAGTGGGCAGCTGGAGCCCTGGTTGTCCAGTGCTCCCTCTTTGATGAGAGGCAGGCCTGGCTGGGAGAAGAGAGGTTTCCCACTAACGTCTCCAGGGGCGTGATGTGCTGCCTGTGCCTAATTCTAGATGCAGACAAGAGGATCAAGGTGGCGAAGCCGGTGGTGGAGATGGATGGCGATGAGATGACTCGCATCATCTGGCAGTTCATTAAGGAGAAGGTAGGGCCCCTTCCTAAAGTGGGTGGCTCTCCAGGTGAACTGGCCAGGCAACTGTCAGTTCCACAAGGTCTCAGATGTCCAGGTGGACAACTGCCACCCTGTGCCTCACCTTCTGGCCATTGTTTTCACCAGTGGGCCATTAATGGTTGTTAGCCATCAAGCAGGGAGCAAACTTGTCTCACGTTGGTGCTGAAGCCTGCGTGACTTTCAAACTTGGAGTGTCTTCAAGCCTGACCCTGTATCAGTTCTCTCTTGATCCTACACATTTTTTGCTGCACTTCTTTTTTTTGGTACTGGGGATTGAACTCAGGGGCACTCGACCACTGAGCCACATCCCCAGCCCTATTTTGTGTTTTATGTAGAGACAGGGTCTCACTGGTTGTTTAGTGCCTCGCCATTGCTGAGGCTGGCTTTGAACTCGCGATTCTCCTGTCTCAGCCTCCCTAAGTGTTGGGATTACAAGCGTGAGCCACCGCGCCCGGCTTTTTGCTGCACTTCTTTGAGAAAGAGTTAAAAGTGGAGCGGGGTTATGTGCAGGGCAATGTCCCAATAGATGATTCTCAGGGTGGTGTCTTGGCTTTTTGGAAGGTGCTGTCCACATCGAGTGAATGTCCATGGGAGAAAAGTTGAGACTGCCCTTTCTGATTGAGAAAGTCTTAAAGCCCTTGGAGGAGTAGGAGGACCCCACTATATAGAGGACTCTAGATGAACTTGGACTTGGGTTTCAGCTAACTTGATGGCCATGGCAGGGGCAGATGGGGAAGTCCTCCAGAGGACTCCAGACTGATCTGCTGACCTCTCTGCAGAGTCTCAGCCTCCTGCCAGCCCTGGCCAGGCCCTGCTGAGGAATGGCTGACCCCAACCTTCTGTTGTGCCTCTCCACTGGCCTTCCCCTCGTCCTCACGCTGGCTGGGTGTCCCCTGCCATGGCCCAGAGGATTCTCACGTCCCTGTTGCCATACCCCTGAGTCACAGCTGTTGGGCTGATGCCTTGCTCTGGCCATCTTCCCTAGCTTATCCTGCCTCATGTGGACGTCCAGCTCAAGTATTTTGACCTCGGGCTTCCAAATCGTGACCAGACTGATGACCAGGTTACCATTGACTCTGCGTTGGCCACCCAGAAATATAGTGTGGCTGTCAAGTGTGCCACCATCACCCCTGATGAGGCCCGTGTGGAAGGTGTGAGGGTGTGGAGGGGTTGGGTAGGGGAGGGTCATGGGCTTCTCTAGCTGGCCTCTCAAGAGTTGGGTGAGGGCAGTTGGCCATGTTGCTGATTTTGGACCTGGGAGTTCATCCAGAGAGCTGGACTCTGGGCAGCTCATCCCTTTGACCTGGCCTGTTTTGTAAGCTGGTGGACGGAGAGGCTGTACAGAAGAATGCTGTGTGTTGGGAGCCTCAGAGGTCGCTGGGGAGCATCACTAGTGCCTTCCTGCCACTATCAAGATCATGTATGGATCTCTGAGATCCATAAATCCTCCAAACCTGGCCTGCCTGCTGGTCCTTGAGTCTGGGGGCCTTTCTCAAGGTTCTGTGAAATGGCACCAGTGTGTGGAGAAAGGAGCCTGATTTTAATAATTTAAGAAAGATGGTTGAGCTAGGTGTGGTGTCACACGCCTATAATCCCAGTGACTCGGAAAGCTAAGGCGAAAAGATCACAAGTTTGAGGCCAGCCTCAGCAACTTAGCATGGCCCTGGCAACTTCGTGAGACCGTGTCTGTCTCTTTTTTTTCTTTTTTCTTTTGGTACTGGGGTGCTAAACCACTGAGCCACATCTCCAGCCCTTTTTTAAATTTTTTATTATTTTGAGACAGGTTCTTGCTAAGTTGCTTATGGCCTTGCTAAGTTGCTGAAGCTAGCTTTGAACTTTTGATTCTCCTCCTGAGTTGCTGGGATTACAGGCATGTGCCACTGTGCCTGGTGAGACCATGTCTCAAAATAAAAAAATAGAAAGGGCTAGGGATGTGGCTCAGTGGTTAAGCACCTCTGGCTTTAATTCCCTGTATTTAAAAAAAAAATTAAAAAGGGCTGAGGATATAGTAATTAGTGATAAAGTGCTCCTGGTCTGATCTTCAGTGCAATAAATAAAAGAAAGGATAGTTGAGTTCTCTGAACTCTCCTTAATTCCTGCACTGTGAAGGAGCGAGAAGGAGGCATTCAGGGTACATCTGCAAACTCTCCAGGCCATCTCCTGTCCTTCTAGGTTGGATCTGGCCATAGAGTATTGGAATCACTTTAGTACTGAGCTCTTTTTTTTTTCTTCTTCCAAATCCTGGGATTTATATATTCCCATTTTATGGACAAGGAAGTAGAGGGTCACGGTTTTGGTAAACCAGCCAGTGTTAGGGCCAGTACCAGAGCTTCAGGAGTGAGGCAATGGGTTCTCAGGTCCATCAGACAAGTTCTTTCCTTCAGGCTACACTACCCCCATGAAGGATGTGGGAACTAAGGGGCATACAGCACTTGCCATGGGCCAGGCCCTGATCTGGGCGCTTCATACACCAGCTCATTCAGTCCTCACAACCCAGCAGGCTAGGTATTTTATCAGTTATTTTGTTTCACAAAAAGCCGCTTATGTAAGGGATCCCAGAGCCCACATGTTTACGCTCTAGACCCTGCAGCCTCCCTCAGAGTGACTTTTAGGCTCCCTGTCTGGCTGTGTTGTTGCTTGGGGTTCAAGTCCTCACTGGAAAGAGGGGCTATAGTGGGCCCACTTTGTATTTCTTCTCACAGAATTCAAGCTGAAGAAGATGTGGAAGAGTCCCAATGGAACCATCCGGAACATCCTAGGGGGGACCGTCTTCCGAGAGCCTATCATTTGCAAAAACATCCCCCGCCTCGTCCCTGGCTGGACCAAGCCCATTACCATTGGCAGGCATGCTCATGGTGACCAGGTAGGCCAGCCGGAGAACGAGTCTGTTGACCTGGGCCTGCCATGGGAGCCTCGGCCTGAGCCATCCTCTTGTCTCTGCAGTACAAGGCCACAGACTTCGTGGTAGACCGTGCTGGCACATTCAAGATGGTCTTCACTCCAAAGGATGGCAGTGGTGCCAAGGAGTGGGAGGTGTACAACTTTCCTGTGGGCGGCGTGGGCATGGGCATGTATAATACCGACGAGGTGAGGCCCCAAGCTCTCTCCTTCCCCAGCCTGTCTCTCCTTCTGTCTTGTGGCTTTCCCTTTTTCTGTGTTGGCCTCATTCTCAGGCCTGCGAGAGGTCGATATGGCCACTGGTAGCTCCAGGGTTATCTCTTGCCTGCTTGGAATTTGCCTTACCTGAGCCACATGGCCTAAGAATTGAGCAGGGGGAGGTGGTTTTCCAAGTAAAGTTAGAGGGCTGCTTGCTTCTCCAAGTTTGGAGAGAGATAAGAACCAGCAGAAACAGTAGATGCCCACTCCCTGGCGGCTGGTGCTGATGGTTGTTGGAGACTGGGAATGCGGTTTCTGGAGAGCTGGGCCTGGCCTTGGGACACTGGGGAGAGTTGGAAGTCCCCAGGCCGGGGGACCGTGCTGGGACCCTCTCTCTCCCTGCAGTCCATCTCGGGTTTTGCGCACAGCTGCTTCCAGTACGCCATCCAGAAGAAGTGGCCGTTGTACATGAGCACCAAGAACACCATCCTGAAGGCCTATGATGGGCGTTTCAAGGACATCTTTCAGGAGATCTTTGAGAAGTAACAGCCTATTCCTTTCCTGCTTCCCAAGAACTCCTCAGCTTCCCAACTCCCGTGTGCTCTTCCCGTCCTACCTGGGGAAGTCGCTATCCCAATGCATTTGCTCAGTTCTGAGGCTCAGGGAGGGGGCCCCAGCCTGCCAGCCTCCTGTCCTCTTCCTACAATAGGCGCTTTTACTCCCAGGCACTATAAGACTGACTTTGACAAGAATAAGATCTGGTATGAGCACCGGCTCATTGATGACATGGTGGCCCAGGTCCTCAAGTCTTCAGGTGGCTTTGTGTGGGCCTGCAAGAACTACGATGGAGATGTGCAATCGGACATCCTGGCTCAGGGTATGCTGGGAGGACCCAGTCCCCACAGGGATGGGCTGTTGGTCTGGTTGGGGAAATTTCAGGTCCTTTGGATAGAAAACTCAAGGGTAGTGGCAGCATTTACTGTAGACCCCCAGGTTTGGATTCGTGTATTAGTAAGGCTGGCTTCAGAGCAAAGGGAACAGGAGCTCATACAGGGGCTATTTGACTTATTTGGCAACAGTAAGAAAATAGGATCAGGGCTGGGGCTGTGGCTCAGTGGTAGAGCGCTTGCCTAGCATGCGTGAGGCACTGGGTTCGATCCTCAGCACCACATATAAAATAATCAATGAATAAAATAAAGATCCATCAACAACTAAAAAAAATATTTAAAAAAAAAGAAAATAGGATCAAGCAGGACTGGTACATTTTCTTTTTTCTTTTTTTCAGCACTGGGAGGCTCTACCCTTGAGCTACACCCTCACTCCTATATGTTTATTTTTTGAGACAGGGTCTCACTGAGTTGCCCAGATTGGTCTCAAACTTACCATCCTCCTGTCTCAGCCTCCTGAGTTGCTGAGATGACAGGGGGATGCTTTTTAAATGACAAGTGTGCATTCTGCACAGTAAACCCTCAGGGAAGTAGGAGAACACAGGGGGTGATGGCAAACCCCCAGACTGGATTGCAGTTAAAAGCACGGGTGAGGCCATTAGAGAACAGTGAGAATAGCCTGATTTTGTGGGGAACAAGAGCAAGAAAGGTGGCGGAAACAGGCTGCATTCAAGGTGAGGGGTGACAGGGAAAGAGGAGGTAGCACGAGGCCTGTGAAGTGCAGCTCGGGATGAGGGGAGCATGGAAGCACGTGACGGGATGCAGTGAAAGGCCTTGCTTACTGTAAACCTTTGGTTTTATTTCCAAAAGTTCATTGCTGATCCTCACCAGAGCCACTCTCATCCAGATGGACAGATGAGAAGCTATAGTAGGGACCAAGGGTGTAGCTTAGAGGAGAAGCGTGTGCTTAGCATGCATAATGCGAGGCCCTGGGTTGTCACCAGTTTAAAAAAAGAAAAAGAAAAAGCAAAGAAAGAAAAATGAATCCATAGCAGACAAGAAAAGCATGAAAACTAACATTAGGTATATAAAGAATTGGTGAGCACGAAGCTAGGGAAAAATGGCAAAGGAGGCCAGCTTCAGCCACTCAGCGAGACTTTTATCTCAAAAGAAAAGGGGCTGAGCTGGGTGCGGTGGTGCATGTGCTGTCATTCCAGCAACTCAGGAGGCTGAGGCAGGAGGATTGTGAGCTCAAAGTCAGCCTCAGCCACTTAGTGAGACCCTGTCTCTAAATAAAGAATAAAATGGGCTGGGGATGTGGCTCAGTAGTTGAGCACCCCTGGGTTCAATCCCCAGTACAAATAAAATAAAAAGGGCTGGTGATGTAGCCCAGTGGTTAACCCCCTGAGTTTAATCCCCAATACTGCAAAGAAAATAAAAAAGATAGAAAGAAAACAATTAGGGACAAACCATTTTCTTTCTTTTTTTGAGGGGGACTGGGGGTTGAACTCAAGGCCTTGCACATTCTAGGCAAGTACTCTATCACTGAGCCACATCCCCAGCCCTGAAGAATCATTTTCCTATAGAAGAAGGTCCACTTCTTGGACCTTCAAAGTCCTTATTTTGGTGCTTGGAGGTACTTTTGAAACTCCAGAGCCACGGTAACAGAAAAAGTCATTTGAGCTGACATCTGGATTTCGGGAAATTTGGAAATAAATCACAAAGCTCGAAAGTGGCCCCAGAGAAGCAGAAAGTGGTCACTGTGAAATAGCTGCCAGCTGCTTTGTTTTTTCTGCTTGATGCAGCTTCCCGGAGGCTCAGGACTGTGGGGTCTTAGGCGCTAGGTGTCACAAACTCGGGGTGCCTGGAGGTGGGGACACAGATGCATGTTAGTGTGCTGGTGATAGTCACTTTGAGGGCCTCTCTGCCTTCTGGGGGCCCTGTAGACCCACAGCAAGGGTGGACATGCGCCCTGCAGTCCCTGTCCTGGTTCCAGTTGGAGTGGGTGTGGAACAAGATCCAAGAGCAATTACAAAAGCAGGTGAGGCAGGTAGGTAGGACTCCACCCTCAGGGTGTGGCCTAAGGTGCTAGCACTGACGAGGGTCTTCCCACCCTTCAGGCTTTGGTTCCCTTGGCCTGATGACGTCTGTCCTTGTTTGCCCGGATGGGAAGACCATCGAGGCTGAAGCTGCTCATGGGACAGTCACTCGCCACTATCGGGAGCACCAGAAGGTGAGTGTGGGGCATGTGGCTGCATCGTGGCAATCCATCCCAGAGGGCACAGCCTGCTGGCCCTGATGGCTAGAGGGTGGGCCTGATCCATCAGTCTAGAGGTGGCCAGCTACATCTGTGGAGCTTCTCTAAGCATCGACTCAGCTCTTGATCCCTGCGGCCCCTGTTCCCAGGGCCGGCCGACCAGTACCAACCCTATCGCCAGCATCTTTGCCTGGACACGGGGCCTGGAACACCGGGGAAAGTTGGATGGGAACCAGGATCTCATCAGGTAAGTGCTGAGGGAGGGGTCTGACCTGGCCCAAAGCAGAGTTTGGGTCCTGGTCTTGCACAGCTGGAGTTTCCCTCTGCCCCGATCCCTACAGGTTTGCACAGACTCTGGAGAAGGTATGTGTGGAGACTGTGGAGAGTGGAGCCATGACCAAGGACCTGGCCGGCTGCATCCATGGCCTTAGCAAGTGCGTGGCCCGGGTAGAGGACAGGGGTGCCCTTTTGAGACCTCAGAGCCAGGTGGGAGGAAGCTAGGGGACCTTCTAATGAGTCCCTCTCATGAGTCAGCCCAGCCAGGGGCCTGGGGCAGGACAAGTTCATAGCCCTGAGAAATGATTTAGGTCGAGCCACCCTAGACCAGGTCCAGTGAGTTGGTCCCCACTGGCTGGCTGTTCCACCTGTTGCCGAACCATCTGTCTCCCAGTTTCTTCCAGGAGAGCTTGTGCCCAGTTACTCGCTGCCTAGGGAAAAAAATAAAAAAGGCCCTACTAAGTTTTTGATGAACTTTTCTGTGGCTCTTTGGCAGTGGGCTGAAGGTAACCTTTGGCCCAAGCCTGGGTGGCATGATAAGGCCATTCCAATGCCCAAGTTCAGGCTGCACCCTGGAAAGGCCCTGCTGATGGCCTTGGAGAGGCCTGGAGCTGCCCCCTAATGCGAATGGTGTTTTCTTGGCAGTGTGAAGCTGAATGAACACTTCCTAAATACCACAGACTTCCTGGACACCATCAAGACCAACCTGGACAGAGCTCTGGGCAACCAGTAGGGGAGGCGCTGCCTGGTGGTGGTGGCGGCGGCAGACAGGCCGGAGCAGAGCCGGCAGCCTGTGGAGGGTGAGCCTCACAGCCCCTCTCTGGAGGCCTTTCTAGGGGACATATTTTTATAAGCAGGATGTTTTTAAAAGTATGTGTGTGTTTCCCCTCATGGTGACCATGAGGCAGGAACAGTGTGCTTTACCTCAGCCAGCCAGTATGTTTTGCATACTGTAATTTATATTGCCCTTGGTACACATGGTGCCATATTTAGTGACTAAAAAGCTCTTCACAAAACTGTCTGCTGTGTTTGTCCCTGAGGGGAAGGAGGCAGCTGGGGCCAGAAGCAGAGGCCCTCATAGAGCTGGCGGGTTCCACCAGGGGCAGGCCAGAGCCTCTCGGGTCAGCACAGGGGAGACAGGAGCTGCTTGAGTTGCTGCTGGGACTCTGTGGACACAGGCCTATGGATTTCCTAGAATTCTCTAGGATGAGAGAATTTTGAGTTTCTGTCACTTCCTGATAGACTGAATATTCATAATAATAATGATGTTTTGTTGGTGGTGGTGGTTGGTTTTAACCTTCTAAATATATCCAGACCCTTGTTTACTTTTTTCTCCATACTAAAAACAGGTCCTACCCAGTTCCTGCTTTTGCAGGGCTGCCCGAGTTTTGCAGGGCCTGTTTGTGTATAAGACTAGAGACTAGCCCAGTGGTTCCCAGATTTGGGTTCATTTTCACCGCATTTTGGCAAAACTAGAATTGAAGGTGATAAAGTTGCCCCAGGGCTGGGGATGTGGCTTGGTGGTAGAACACTTTGCCTGGCATATGTGAGGCCCTGGGTTTCATGCCCAGCACTGCTACCTGTCTTTGATTTAAAGCATTTTCCTCTGTGCAATGATTTCCTCGTCCTGGAGAAGAGTTGAATAATCTTTATTTGATAAAATAAATATAGTCAGCCCTCTGTATCCAAAGGTTCTCCATCTGTGGATTTAACCATTCTTGGATTGAAAATATTTGGGAAAAATAGTTGCATCTGTTCTGAACGTGTATAGACTTTCCTCCTTTGTCATTATTCCCTAAATAATACAGTATGACAACTCTCTTATTTACTTATTTTTTTGTGGCACTGGGGATTGAACCCAGAGCCTCACACATGCTAGGCAAATATTCTACCACTGAACTAAGCCTCCAGCCCTTTTAATTTTATTCTGAGGCAAGGTCCTGCTTAATTGCTCAAGTTGGCCTTGAGCTGGATCTTCCTGCCTCAGCCTCCCAAGTAGCTGGAATTACAGGACTGTACCACACACCTGATTTATGACAATTCTTTATATAACATTTACATTGTCTTAGGTATTAAAAGAAATCTAGAGATGATGTAAAATACATGAGAGGATGCCGGGTGTGGTGGCGCATACCTGTAATCCCAGCCTCTTGGGAGGCTGAGACAGGACAATTGTGAGTTCAAACCCAGCCTTAGCAACTTAATGAGGCCCTAAGCAATTTAGTGAGACCCTGTCTCAAAATAAAAACAAACAAACAAAAAAAGAGGATTGGGGATGCAGTTAAGTGGTTAAACACCTCTGGATTCAATCCCTGGTACTTAAAAAAATGAAGTATATGAGAGGAGGTGAGTAGGTTCTTTTATATGAGGGACTTAAGAATTTTTGGATTTTGGTATCCACAGGAGTGGGGGACCCTGGAACCAATCCCCCGTAGATACCAAGGGATGATAGTACTTAGCAAACCAAAGTCCATTTCCTGAATATTGGTGGGACTCCCGACACCAGGCAGCTGTGAACCATTGCTGTTGATGCCGCAGTGGCTCCACGTGTCCCCTCTTCTTCCTCATCCGTCCCCTCAGATCCTCAGCATTATAGGAAGAGAAGCTGCAGTGCTGGCTCTGGCAGGCCCAACTCAAGAGAGAGCACAAAGCTTCCGGCCTCTTCTTGCCCATCTTTTTTTTTTTTTTTTTTGGTACTGGGGATTGAACTCAGGGGCACTCGACCACTGAGCCACATCCCCAGCCCTATTTTGTGTTTTATGTAGAGACAGGGTCTCACTGAGTTGCTTAGCGCCTCGCCATTGCTGAGGCTGGCTTTGAACTCGCGATTCTCCTGTCTCAGTCTCCCTAAGTGCTGGGATTACAGGTGTGCGCCACCACGCCCGGCTCTTCTTGCCCATCTTTAGCAGAGGGCTGGCATCTCCCCAGAAGGCAGCTTCTGAAGCCCAGCCTGGCATTGTGAACTGGCTTCTGTCCTGGAGCTGTGGGGGTGCACAAGGAGGCGGAACAGCTTTTCTCTGCAAGTGGTGGGAATTCTGGGGCTCTGGCCTGCACCCCTTTCTCCTGGGCTTGAGTTCGCTGCAGGCACCTGGTCCTGCAGGTGGCCATTCCAGCATAGAGGACAGTTCCAGCCCCCTCCAGCCCCTGGAGAGTGACGCTCGCTCTGCCATGTGGGGCATCCCCAAAATCTATGGAAAGAAGCACTTATCACCTAGCTAAAGAATATCTGTTTATTTATAATTATTGCTAAGTAAACCTCTCTTTTAAACAGGAACATAAAATCACAGTAGGGCTTTGCACAAGTGGACTCTAAACGGTTGGTTTGTATACATGTCAAAATAAGTTAGAATGGAAATTGTCTGGGAGTTTCTGAGTCACCAGGAGGCTGCACGCCTCTTCTGAGAAGGTTGGGGAGGGGTGAGGACAGGAGCCTTGCCAAGCCACCCCAGCTCTACCGAGTTGTGCTCCGCTCCTCTTCACTTTGCCCAGGTACAAGGCACAGGGCAGGGGCGTTCAAGTATGGGACCTTGTGGAGGGCCAGTGCGATGTCGGCCGGGGAGAGAGCAGAGCCCCCACCTCAGGCCAGACCTTCTCCCTTCGGTTTCCAAGACCAAGGGCGCTGCGCTGGCGGGAGGGAGGAGGAGGTACAGGGTTCTTTTTGGTACCAGGGGAGAAAGACGTTGTGGGAAGAGGTAGTTTGCAGGGGCGATACCTTCTGCTCAGCAGGAGAAAATGTCTTGTGCAGTGACGCCAGAATCACTGCCACCTGAGGGTCATCATGGCGGGCACCTGGGAGGCTGGGGGTTTTGGGGCCTGGGGAGCCACACTGGGGCCACTGTATGTCCACCCCCCAACCCCATCCTGATCGCTGTCATCCTGAGGCCTGGCTTGGTCCTTCACTTAGGAAAACAGCTTTGGGGGTGGCTGCATATCAACTGGTCCCCTCAACCCAGCTGTCCCCCTTCCTGGCTTCACCTGTGCCTTCAGGGACAGCCCTGCCTGTCCCTCCCCACTGAGGCCTCAGGAGGTGAGTAGGCGGGAATCTGAGTGCCCTAGAGTTCCTGAATGTGCTATTTCACTGTCCTGGGCCTGTGGGCTTCTGTTCTGGGGACAGGGGAAGAAAGCGGGTGACCTAGTGAGGGGGCTGCTGGCTAAGCAGAGTCAGCAGCCCTGGCCACTGTGCATGGTCTAAAGCAGTCACCAGCGAGAGGTGCTGGGCAGGCTGGAGGGCTGCGCCGCCTCTGCTTTCCCTGTCTCCCAGCGCAGTCTTCTGAGGCTCCCTGCTAGCAGCTGCACTTCCCAGGCCAGAGCATCAGCCCCCACTGAGCCCAGGTCCAGCCCAGCCGGGCTGCTCTAGGTTGGGGAGACGTGAAGCACGCACAGCACGCAAAGCTTACATTTGGAAAAAGAATGCATCTCTGTCAAAAAAGAACAGGTGACACAGAGTTGGAAAGAAAAAAAAATAATAAATTATGTTCAAAATACCCCCACTTACTAAAAACAAAAACAAACAAAAACTCTCTCTATGGTCTTCATTTTCCTTTTTAAATATGTTGCTCTTTCCTGAGAGCCTGTGGACTCTTGGCTAACCCCATCCTCAAAATGCACACCTGTTCATAAGAAACCATTTTAGTCTCCTCCCACAGGTGGTCCTTGGCCTCCCTTGAGGACAGCCCCTCTTGGTCCCCAGTGAAATCTTCACCCTGCCCTCCCTCTGGCTCAAGGGGCCTCTGTGTCTTTGTTAGTGTGTGCCTAACACAGGTGTGTCTGCATTTTGTTTGGTGGGGGACCCTGATGTGGTGCCCTAACCCAGGACAGAGTGGACGATATTTGTCACGATCCACTTTAGGGACACTCACTTCCAAATAGGGCTGTAGGACAGGGGTCTTCTGGGGGCCATCTGGGAGGGCACTAGCTAGGGGCTGGGCTCCTCCGGCTTTCCTGCAGGTCAGGGCCACACACACGCCCAAGAGGTAGAAGGCAGAGTGCCCTGCCTGGCTGTGTGGTGACAAGACGGGGAAGGGGACTTCTGGCCTGGGTAGGCGGGGTGGGCAGTGCTGACCAGCAAGGGGGCTCAGGCATCCCTAGAGGCAGGAGTTGGTCCAGGAAAGAAACAAGGCCTGGCTCAAGCGATATCTCCCCACAGCCTCAGGACCCATGGAGAACCTCTGCTGGGCCTCAGGTGGCCTGAGACACCCTGCCAGCCTGTGCCCTGTGCCCTGTTGCCAAGTGGCCCGTTCTCCCTCCTGCCCACAGCAGTAGGCCGAGGATATGCAGACGGGCCTCCTGGTTACTCTTCCTTCGCAGGGATGCCTGGACCCGCACCTGGCTCCCAGCAAGGCCAGTAGTACAGTCTCCATTTGGTCTATAAAGGTCCCTAGTGGTGCAAATGACAGGGGGAGGAAGGGCTGGGGACAGTGGGGCAGTAGCTTGTTTCTGGTGGCAGGAGGCGCAGCCTGCAGCGCATGGGTCTCACCCCCACTCCCCGCGGCCTCCTCGCCCTGTGCTGGGATGGCCCGGCTCGTGCTATAGCACGTTGTAGTAGGCCATCTCCTTCATGGCCTGCTCAGTGAGGGCGCTGGCCTCGGCACTGCTGTCCACGCCAGCATAGGTGTAGGCGTTCTCCTCGAAGTCCTCCATCTCCTGCTGGCTGTCAAGCTCAGAGGGGTCAGTGCCTGCCAGCTCCATCATGGGGTCTGCAAGAGAGGGGTGCAGTTAGGCCTGGATGCTCCTCGGGAGAGGAGCTGGTCACCCCCACTCAGGAAGCTGGTGATGTTTCCAAAGAAAGGACTTCCCAGTCATGGCTTCCACGGGTCCCCAGCTACCTCTTGGCCCTGCCACTCTGAGGAGCCCCAGGTTCCTTGGGTCCCCAATGCTGTGTATTTAGGGGTGGGTGCTAACAGTGCAGTGGCTCAGGCAGAGATTCAGGCCTGGCCTTGAACTTCTTTGGGTCTTGCTTCCCTTGCCCTTTCTAAGTCTCTGAGCCCTCCTCGGTCACCCTCGGCAGTGTTTCTCCTTGGTCACTTTGCTGCACGAAAACCTGCTATACTTTATCACGTCTCTGCAGTGCCATTCATTTAGCACCTACTGCACTCCAGGCACTTGGCACATCTCAACCAATGATCACAGCAACCTCAGCTGGCAGATCCAAAGGCTGAGGTTCAGAGAGGTTAATCAACCTGCCAGAGGTCACCCAGCAAATACTGTTGTTTTGAACCGCTGTGATGTTCTGCCTCACATCACCGTAGAGAGCAGTTTGTCCGCTGACCTCTTGCCAGCATTAGT
The DNA here is from genome assembly GCA_028644305.1 of Xerus rutilus. NCBI lineage: Eukaryota > Metazoa > Chordata > Mammalia > Rodentia > Sciuridae > Xerus > Xerus rutilus. The sequence continues at coordinate 130,226,653 of CM053401.1, read as the reverse complement.
GCTTTAAACCAGTCATACCCAATGGTATCCTTGGGCCTGGCTCTCCAAGGACAAAGACACACCTAAGGTAGGTTAACAAGGCTGTGTGGGAGACAGAAATTCTGAGACCCTCTTGTAATTTTATCCAATCGGAATCTTATTATAAAGCTCTTACTGTTGTAACAAAAGCCAGACAGAAGCCGTGGGCGGTAGTGCACACCTGGAATCCCTGCACTTTGGGAGGCTGAGACAGGAGGATCGTGAGTTCAAAGCCAGCCTCACCAATGGTGAGGCGCCAAGCAACTCAGTGAGACCCTGTCTGCATAAAACACAAAACAGGGCTGGGGATGTGGCTCAGTGGTTGAGTGCCCCTGAGTTCAATCCCTGGTACAAAAAAAAAAGCCAGACAGAATTAGTCCACAGAGGGCGGCCCAAAGTGTGATCAGGACTATAGCTTAACTCTAAGTGTGTTCTGCCCCTGTCCATTGAGGAGATGTGGTTTCTTGGGGGGAGTCGGCCCCAGTTGGGGCAGGGGGACAGCCTTGATAAGTCCAAGGCAGGACTTTTCACCTTGGCACCATTAACATTGTGGGCCATAATTCTTTGTTGTATGGAGCTGCCCGGGGCATTGCACGATGCTGAGCAGCATCCCTGGCCTCTACCCTCTAGATGCCAGTGGTATTGTGCCAGTGTGACAACCCAAATTTCTCCAGATGGCCAAATATTACCTGAGAGGTAAATTTACCCCCAATCAAGAACCACTAGTCTAAGAGTAATCCCACCCCCTGCCAATAAATGGCTCAGGAATTGGCAAGTGAGCTAATTCTGGTCAGTGGGTCATGAGGAAATATCTGCTAGTAAGTCCTTAGAACATTCACATTGGTTTCAAAGAGCTAAGGGGAGCAGGTGCTCATTCTTCCACTGGATGCGAGCAAGGAAGCACAGTTCTCTTATGGTCACTGGCAGCCATTTTGTAACCATGAGGGGGAAAAAAAAAATATCACAGGTAATACTGTGGACAGACAATGGGAGTCTACCCCTGATGTCACTGTTAATAATCTCCCATCTATGAAGATGGCCTAGACTTGGTTTCTTGATTTCCCCACTTCTTGTTTAAGTCAGTCTGAAAAGGCATCTGCTATTTGTCCCCAGAGCATCAGAAACACACTGTGAGTCTTCCTGACCTTATAAAATAATGCTGTCATAACTCTAACAGGTTCTAGGCTGTTTCTTCCTCCAACCCCAGCACCACATCCTCATATTATACAATAAAGCATCCCGGGAAAATATATAACATCCCTACTTTATGGAATCTATTGTTCCTGTCCAGTTGGGCCCAGGGAATAGTTTAGCTTTTTTTTTCTTTTTTCTTTCTTTCTTTTTTTACAGGGATTGTGGGTACTAGAGATTCAATCGAGAGACACTTTACCACTGAGTTACTTTTTATTTTTTATTTAGCACCTTGCTAAGGTGCTAAATAAACAAGGACGTTGTTCCACCTCCCAAATAACAGCCACATAGTTTAAGGGTGATTCCACCTAGAACCTGTGCTGCCTTCTGGGCCAGCATCAAGCCTGGGCTTCTCAGACCCAGGCTGTATGTGAGAAGCAGGTGGCCAGAGCCCAGCCATAGCAGTGCCAATCCCACGGCTCCAGTCTGTCACGTGGTAGTCAGGAAGGTGGCAGTCCTGGGCATCTCTGGTTACTGACCGCACAGGAAGGGGCTTGCTCCTTAACCACCCCTGGAACACTGTGGGCAGGGATGGTCTTTTCACGGCCTCAGTTTGTTCTTTTTTTCTTCCCAGTACTGAGGGTTGAACGCAGGTGTGCTTTACCACAGAGCTACATTCCCAGCCCTTTTTAGTTTTCATTTTGAGACAAGGTCTTGCTTGCTAAATTGCGGAGGCTGGCCTCAAACTTGTGATCCTCTTGCCTCAGGACCTGAGTGGGATTACAGGCGTACACCACCCTGCCTGGCTGGCCCCAGTTATTTCTACAAGGGCAAAGTTGGCTCTGGGCCCTCCTTGTGGGGTAGCTACCTAGCAGTTCCACTAGAGTAGCAGCTCTCAAACTCTACTGCATAAGGAGCCACCCAGAGTGTTTTAAAATATTCTGATCATGCTGGGTGCGGTGGCGAACGCCTATAATCCCAGACACTCTGGAGGCTGAAGCAGGAGGACTGCAAACTTCGCAATTTAACAAGGCCTTAAGCAACTTAGCAAGACCCTGCCTCAAAAGGAAAAATAAAAAGGCTGGGGATGTGGCTCTGTGGTAGAGCACCCAGGGGTTCAATCCCCAGTGCCCAACAACACCAAAACACTGATCACAAGCCACATTCCAGAATCTCCAGGGTCCAGATTCAGGTATTTGCATTTTTAAAACTCCTCAGGTGACTGCTAGTGCACAGCCCATTTGGGAACCAGTTCTGTAGGGTCTAGATCAAAGGTTTTCAAAGTTAGATTCCTAACTAGCGGCTTCAGTTAAGATCTGGAAACTTGTTGGAAATGCTCATTATCTGACTCCACCCCAGACCTCCTGAATCACACACTCTGGAGGCGGGGCCCAGCAATTTGTTTCAACATGCTCTGGGGAAGATGCGGAAGCATTACATGACTTCAGTACTTCCCAACTTCACTGTGCAACAAATCACCTAGAAGACTTTTTGAAAGGCAGATTCTGATTGTGCAGGTCTGGGGTGGGGCCAAGAGCCTGTGTTTCTACTGAGATCCTGAGCAATGCCTAGGCCCACACTGTCGGTGCTCATTTTGAGTAGCAAGGGGCTACAGAGCACATCCATATGCAGCACTGGGCTGAGGATGTGACTCAGTGACAGAGCTCTCGACTAGCACGCGGGAAGCAAGCTCTGGGTTCCAGCCCCAGCACCACAAAACCAACAGCCAACAGGGTTTCATTATCACCTATTGGAAGCAGCCTTAATAGACTACTGAAAAACAAAACAAGCCAAGGGAGTCACCTATTTCTGCCAGAAATCCCAGGTCATTCACTGGTCAGTGGTTCACAGACCAAGGTCAGGGTTACTGTAGCCATTTCTAGGTGAATAACCCCTTAGGGGAAGTCAACTCACCTGGCTACTGCACAGACCCATTCTAGCTAGTTTGTCTCAGCAGGAGCCCCCAGAGAAAGCTCCAAACTATAGAAGAGCCTTCATGAAGTGCCTTAGGCTTCTTTATTCCTTAATTTTTAAAGCTACCCTATCCACAGTGAACCCAGAGAGGCTAATGGTCAGCGCTGTGGCTTCACAGACGTGTTTTTACTACTGACCAGTGCTAAAAGGAGAGGCTATTGTTAACACTCGAAGGTGTTTCATAACAGTCTGAAACTTCTGCCAACTACTGAAGTGTAGGCTCCTCTCTGGAAGCTTCTCCCATATTTTAATGGCAGGATCACCTGTCTCCTGAGTTTGTAGGTTACATTCTCTTTGGCAGGCACTGTGAGTAGTGTGACCGATTGTGTTACACTCTTCGCCTTGGCTGCTGGGAAGCTCAGCATTCTCTGAATGCCTGTAAGGTCTCCCTTGGTGTGCTTAAAGTTGTGACCTCACTGTGCTCTTCCTTATTATTTATTTATTGGTATCAGGGGTTGAACCCAGGTGTGCTTAACCACTAAAGCACATCCCCAGCCCTTTTTATTTTTTATTTTGAGACAGGATCTTGCAAAGTTGCTCTCACTAAGTCTCTTGAGGCTGGTCTGGAAATTGTGATCTTCCCGTCTCAGCCTCCTAAATCACTGGGATTACAGAAGTATGCCACCATGCCCGGTTCCCTTATCTTTCTAGTTGTCATTTTCTCCCTTTTGTTACTTTCTTTCACATCCACTTATATCATTATCATTATTGTTTTCAGTCCTGGAGATTGAACTCAGGGCACTTTACTACTGAGCTCTATCCCCACTTCTTTTTTACTTTATTTTGAGACACAGTCTCACTAAGTTGCTCAGGCTGATCTTGAACTTGCGATCCTTCTGCTTCTGAGTTGCTGGGATCTCAGGCGGACACTGCTATCACATGCGGCCATCCACTTATTTTAAATGTCATCTCATGGTAATGAGATAAAGCACCCCCCACCCCTACTGTGTGGTGATCTTGTGTGAGTTCCCTAACTTCTCTGTCCTTCCGTTTCTGCATCTTTATAATGGGGATAATAACAGAATCAACCTCACTTCGAGGATCACGAGTTACACAGCACTCAATAAATGTAAGTGATTATTTTTATTATTATTGTTTTTTGAGCCCATTTAAGTCCTTGGAAGAAGACATAAATATCCCATCATTATCGCCATGATGGCCCTCCAGGGTCCCCCCCCCTCCACACCTGCGCCCACCCCACTGAGTTCTCGGCCTTGGTCAGCCTCCCTGCTCCCCTAACTGGACAGGAGGCTCCTGAGTGCGCCATGCTGGTGTCATTCCTGCTCTGTCCATTGCGCACAGCCCACCCACCTTGGCTGTCCAGGCCGATGTCCATGACGCCATGCTTGACCTTCATGTGCCGGCTCAGGTTGCCCTTGAGGTTAAACTTGCTGGAGCAGTAGGGGCACTTGAAGGGCTTGCTGCCAGCGTGTAGGTGCATGTGGCCCAGCAGGTTGTACATGCGATTGAAGGACTTCCCGCACACCTGGAAAACACCAACCTGGTGCTATCAGCCTGCGGGGAGCCCACCTGCCGGGACCCCCAGCCCCCTTCACCTCCACGGCTGAGTGAGAATCCCAGTTCACTGGACAGCACTCTATTTGTCCTTTCCCATGTGACCACAGAGGCCCAAGAGGCAGAGAAATGTCATTCCTTCTGGTCCCTGTTCCTGTGGGGACCACTCTTTCTAAGCTGGAGTTGTCAGAAACACAGGGTCAGGTCTGCACTGCACGGAGTCCCAGATCTGGGCCCTTTCTGTGGCTGCACCACAACCTTCCTCCTCTCCCCGCTCTCCAGAAACACAACTTGAGCAGCATCTAATCCCCACCTGCTCGCCCCAGCCTCCAGAGCCCAGGCAAGGCTTGCCCAGCTGAAGTTCCCCTTGCCTGCACTGGCCAGGCTGGCTCCAGGTGGGCCACAGCTGCTGCAGACAGTGGACCCCAGGCCACCTGTGGAAGGTCCCAGTACCTTGCACTTGAATGGCTTCACAGGTGAGTGTACAATCATGTGGGTCTTGAGGGTCTGCTTCTGCACAAAGGTCTTGAAGCAGATGTGGCACTGGTAGGGCCGGACGCTGGTGTGGATCAGCATGTGCCGCTTCATGTTCGCCTGCAGAGTGAACTCCCGGCCACATACCTCGCACTTGAACTCCTTCACGCCCTGTGACGGGGTAGGGGCAAAGGTCAGGTGCTGCTGGTGGGTACAGGTGTAGTTTCAGGGCCACAGCATTACACAGGCACGGTTTCTGGGGAACATCTCTTTCTGGGGGGGGATTCTGAACAGGTATCTTTTGCTTGAAATCACAAGAATGAC
>CM053401.1:130180006-130221117 GCA_028644305.1 Xerus rutilus | reverse complement strand
CCTGGTACCAAAAAAAAAAAAGAATGTGGCCTAGCTGGGCGCAGTGGCTCAAGCCTGTAATCCCAGCACTTTGGGAGGCTGAGACAGGAGAATCCGGGGTTCAAAGCCAGCCTCAGCAATGGCGAGTTATTAAGCAACTCAGTGAGACCCTGTCTCTACATAAAAGACAAAACAGGGCTGGGGATGTGGCTCAGTGGTCGAGTGCCCCTGAGTTCAATCCCTGGTTCCAAAAAAAAGGAATGTGGCCTTTGCCTGGTGGTTATGAACTATCTTGTTCTGCTTGGTGCTGTCTCGTGGTGGTCTTTTTGGTTCACAGAGTCCTTCGAGAAAATGATTAAAGCTAAGTGCTCCCTAGAAAAATGGCAACCACTCAGATCTGCATTGAGTTCTAAAAGCCTCAGAGGTCATCCACTGACTCCTTGAGAAAGGGTTTCTTCTAGACCTCGCTGGCAATAAGAGTCACCTGCAGTTCTTGGCCAATTTCCAGCCTCTTGGGCCCTTCCCTGCCTGGAGAGTCTAATCTGGGGACTGGGGTGGCCCAGGGATTTTTATTCTTTTTTTTTTTTTCAGTTGTCAATGGACCTTTAATTAATTTATTTATATGTGCTGCCGAGAATTGAACCCAGTGCCTCATACATGCTAGGCAAGTGCTCCACAACCCCAGCCCTGAAATTTTTGTTTTGTTTTGTTTTTTGGTGCTAGGGATTGAATCAAGGGGTGCTTAATCACTGAGTCACTTCCCCAGCCCTTTACTTTTTATATTTTGGAATAGGTTCTCACTAAGTTGCTTAGGGCCTTGCTAAATTGCTGAGGCTGGCCTTGAACTTTTTTTTTTGTTTTTTGGTACCGGGGGTTGAACTCAGGGGTACTCGACCACTGAGCCACATCCCCAGCCCTATTTTGTGTTTTATGTAGAGACAGGGTCTCACTGAGTTGCTTAGCACCTCACCATTGCTGAGGCTGGCTTTGAACTCGCGATTCTCCTGTCTCAGCCTCCCTAAGTGCTGGGATTACAAGCGTGAGCCACTGCATGGGCTTGGCCTTGAACTTTTGATCCTCCTCTTTCAGCCTCTTGAGTTGCTGGGATTACAGGTGTGGGCCACTACACCCAGAGGACATTTTAGTCTTGGCAGGTCTCCAAGTGATTTTTATCACTGATGGGTTTTGGGACACTCAGCCCCAGGATTCACAGACTATAGGGAAAACTGGTTTGGACTATCAGTCATGTTTCCCCAGAGTGTGACTCTCAGAGCAGGGAGGGTGCTGGGCACACGGGGGCTGTGATCTACGGTCTGTGGAGGAATTTTTTTTTTTTTTTGGTACTGAGGATTGAACTCAGGGGTACTCGAACAATGAGCCACATCCCCAGCCCTATTTTGTGTTTTATGTAGAGACAGGGTCTCACTGAGTTGTTTAGTGCCTCACCATTGCTAAGGCTGGCTTTGAACCCCGGATTCTCCTGTCTCAGCCTCCCTAAGTGCTGGGATTACAGGCTTGAGCCACCGCGCCCGGCTGGAGGAATGTTAGGTTGAATGTTGGGAGCTGTTCTGTCTTTGCTGAGTAGGTAATTTAGGGGGAACTCAATGTCACAGCTGCTGTTCCAACTACTTAACTGTTACAAAGTTTTGTATTATAATTTTTTTTCTTTCTTTCTTTTCTTTTCTTTTTTTGGTGCTGGGGATCAGACCCAGGGCATGTATTATAATTTAATGGCACACACCTGTAAACCCAGCTGCTCAGGAGGCTGAGGCAGGATGATCATAAGTTCCAGGCTAGTTGGGGCAACACAGTGAGGCCCTGTCTCAAAAGATAAAAAGAGCTGGGGGATGTGGTTCAGTGGTAGGGCACCCCTAGGTTTAATCCCCAGTACCGGGGGGGAGGAGGATCAATGGCCCCTTCGTCTTTTTTTCTTTTATACAACTTTATTTTTATTTATATATATGTGGTGCTGAGAATCGAACCCAGTGCCTCACACATGCTAGACAAGCACTCTACCACTGAGCTACAACCCCAGCCCTCGCCTTTTTTTCTTAGCAGCCAGGGTTATGGCTGTGTCCCTCTTGAGAAATTGTAGGTGTGTATGACCACCAGGGGGCCCTGCCACTTAGGAGTTTGTAAGCACATTATGTGCATATTGAACAAATTCAGGCTGATAGGGATGTTTTTAATCAGTCTTTCAGCTTTTCTTCACAGTATTATTTATATTTTTAACACTCTGTGGACTTTTGGGGATTTCAAAGTCCTCTAGTATATGAGAAAGATGGCAAACATAGCATAGCATATGTACCATCACCTTTCACTCTCTCCCTTGCAGACATTAACAATCAATCATGATTTTATCACCAAGCCCAGATTCAGTTTCAGACTCCTTAATATTATACTTCAGGCAGTTACTACCAACTGGCTGGAGAAGCCCCAGCAATAGAACCTAGCTTGTGATAGCAGAGAAATTTCCCAGGGTTGGAGAAACCTGGATTCTTAGCCTGGCAGGCCGTTTTTCCTTCACTCACTGCCCACTGAGAGATAAAGTCCCAAGCTTGACCTGGATTATCACTACAGGCTGCTATTGAGAGAGAAGCAGCTCCATACATATTCAGCTTCAGTAGGTTAAATTGCTGGATTTTGGTGGAAACCACAAGTCAGCCAAATACCAGGCTAGGACTGTGGGACCCCGAGAGAGAGGCTTCATTACATTTGCATGGATGTGAGGCCTCTTGGTGAAAATGATGTGGTTGAACTGCTGGGGTGCTGGTGGCTTGAAGGCAGGGAGAGGAGAGTAGGTCAAGGCTGGGTCTAAAGACATGGAAAGTCAGAACAGGGCTCCTTAGTCTTCCACCTTCACAGACCCCTTTGCCTAGTGTAGCCATATTCTAGAACCTCCTGTATTTTTCCATAATAAAAGTTCCTTACATCTATTCTCCTTTTATAATCAAAACTATCTGGCCAATTCCTAAAGGGAAGGCACAGATTTTGACATACTTTTGTAATGACAAGCAGCAAAGGGTGCTCTCTACTTCTGGCCATCATGTCCATCTCCCTGTGACCTGGCCTCTTTCAATCCTCAGTTTTCCCATGGAGAAATCAGGAAGGTCAGGCTACTTCTGTGATTCCCAAACTGCTCCTTGAGTCTGCAGGGGTTCCTTAAACATTTCTTTCAAACTCTCCTCCTTTCATAAAAAATAAGTTCTTCTTTTCTTTCCCCCATGACATTAGGATTAAACTCAGGGCCCTCTACCACTCAGTTACACTTTCAGCATTTTTTAAAATTTGAAACAGTTTTGCTACATTGTCCAGGCTGGCCTTGAATTTATGATCCTCCTGCTTTAGCCTACCAAATTGCTGGGATTTCAGATATGCACCACCACTCCTAAGTTTTACTATTTAAAAACATAATTTCAGGACTGGGGAATGTGGCTCAGAGGTAGAGCACTTGCCTAGCATGTATGAGGCCCTAGCACTGAAAGAAAACAAAACAAAAAAAAACTAAACTAAAAACTAATTTCAATTGTATTTCTTTTCAATATTCACCAAGACAAATTTCTTCTTCTTCTTTTTTTTTGTGGCCCAGGGCCTCATGCATGTTAGGCAAGCGCTCTACCACTGAGTTATATCCCCAGCCCTTATCAAGATAAATTTATAAATATAAAAATAAGAAATGTTCACTTGAATTGCACCTAAATTGTCTCAACCAGGAAGGACACTGAGAAGTCCTGAATGAAAAAGTGATGAGTGTCAGGCAGGGTGGTGCATGCCTATAATCTCAGTGACTTGGGAGGTTGAGGCAGGAGGATCACAAGTTCGAGGCCAGCTTGGGTAACTTAGCAAGATCCTATCTCAAAAGAACTGGGGATGTAGCTCAATGGTAAAGTGCCCCTGAGTTCAATATGTAGAACCAAATAAATAAATAAAAGTGGGGGAGGGCCGAGCAGGACAGGTGGCCTCACCTTGTGGGTGAGCGAGTGCTGCTTGAGATGGTGGATCTGGCTGAACTCCATGCCGCACTCAGTGCACACGAAGGGCCGCACGTTCTGGTGCTTGAGCATGTGATTCTGCAGCTGGCTGCGGTAGTGGAAGGACTTGTCGCACTCGAGGCACTGGTAGAGGGTGGGGCCCTGGTGAGAGGCCAGGTGGCGCTTGAGCTGGGTCAGAGTGGAGAAGTCCAGGCCACATTCGACGCAGACATGGCAGCGGCCACTCTCGTGTTTCACTTCGTGGGCCTTGAGCTCACTGGGGTAGGCAAAGCCACGGCCGCAGAAATGGCAGCTGTAGGGCTTGACCTCGGAGTGCAGCAGCATGTGGCGCTTGAGGTGGCTGGTCTGCGTGAAGGCCTTGTGGCACACCTGGCACTTGTGTGGCCGTGTGCCCTGGTGCGTCAGCAGGTGTGTCTGCAGGTGGCTGGGCTGCTTGAAGAGCTTGCTGCAGTGTGGGCACGAGTGCGGCTTGATGCCGTTGTGGCCCAGGATGTGCGTCACCAGGTTGTACTTGGACGTGTACGACTTCTCGCACATGCGGCACTGCCAGCGCTTCTGGCGGTCACCTGCCTCCACCAGGTAGGAGTCGTCGATCTGCACGTTGATGTCCAGCCGATCCAGCTGGGCCTTCTTGTGGCGCTCCACTGTCGAGCCCGCTGCATCGGCTTCAAACTCACCTGGCTCCTGCCACACGAAGCCCTGTTCTGGCTTGACAGGCTCTGGGGATGCCATGGTGGGGGCCTCGGGGTCATTCAGGGGGGCCAGATGGGGCGGCTCGAAACCACACTCGGTGGGCAAGGCCTCTGGCCCAGGCAGCGCCATGCTGGGCTCAGGGAAGCCATCTCGGGCTGGGTCGGGGAAATGAGGGTTGTATGGGGTCACTTCCAGCTCTGGCCTTGGAGTTCGGGGCAGGTGCCGGAGCGTCCGGGGCTTGCGGCTGAAGGCGCTGAGGTCAATCATCTTGACGGCGCTGCTCTGCACCAGGGCTTCGCAGCCGCTACTGGCCACCTCAGCAGGGGCCTCTGCCGGGCCTGCATCCTTGTCATCACCAGGCACAGAAACCTCATAGACCTCCTGTTCCTCTTCCTCCTCCACCTTCTCAAACTTGACCTTGGGCACCAGCCGCACAGGGGGCCGTGTCTTCCGACGGGTGTGCTTCTCAAAGGCTGCCTCCACCTCCAGCACCTCTTCCTCAGCCGGCTCTTCCAGGGCCCGGCCGTTGCAGGCCAGCTGGTAGACATCAGGGCCTGGTGGCCCAGGGTCCCCCATAGCTGCCCCAGACAGCTCTGGTCCTAAGTCCGGGTAGAAGGCCTCGGCGCTTATGGTGGCTCCAAAGAGCTCATTTTCCGAGACCAGGCCCAGTACAGCAGCCTGAGCCAAGGACAGCACCACCACGGCATCCGTCTGTGTCCCTGAGTCCATGAAGCCCTCCATCCCGCGGCAACTGGCTAGGAGGGCATTGCTGTGGGAGGAGAGGAGGGTGTTAGCATGACCGGTTCAGTGCTTCACAGATGGACTCACAGTGGACGAGGGCTTGACTAATTCTGGGTGTGTCTGGCTCTGATAGTTTTCTACTCCTGTCTTGGGAACAGGATACACTTCTAATTATGGGGAACAATGATACCCTCTGTATCTAACCATCTCCTCCATCTCCCTGTGGACTCCTGGGTAAGGTCAGCCCCCTCATGGCCTCAGTCTTCCCATCTGTAAAACAGGGAGGTTGGATTTCCTCAGCAGTTCTCCAGCTCTCCTGCAATAAATTCTCAGAGCTGGGTATGGAGGCGCATGCCTATAATCCCAGCCACTCTGGAGGCTAAGGCAGGAGGATCACAAATTCAAGGCTAGCCTAAGCAACTTAACAAGAGACCCTATCTTAAAATAAAAATAAATAAATAGAAAGGATAGGATATAGCTAAGTGGTAAAATGCTCTTTCTCTTGGGTTCAATCCCCAGTACTGAAAAAAAAAAATAGTACTCAGAAATCTGATTTGAAAATGCTATAATAATAATAATAATAATTAATAATAATAATAATAATAATAATTCTGCTACTTTAAAAATAATGATTCTGCTATTTTAAAACCCACCTACTCAAATGCAATATGTAACACCTCTCAACACACTCAACCACCCCACTGGCCATGCTGCCAAGATAATTAATTTTTCACCAACCTGGAGACTGTACTATGAAGTGTTAAACAACTGTCACCATTTGTGATGCCTTGGCTGTATAAATGAGAATTTTTTTAGTACACATAGGGCAAAAACAAGACAACATACAAAAATAAATGAGGTGCGGAGTTGGTCTCAATGATTGACAGCTACCCTGGCGCTGAATGCCTGTGTCTACCACACGGGTCATTGTTTTTCTTGATTAGCCAAATGTGATACATTTAAATATCTAAATTTATACTGATGAAAACAGAGCTTTTGTCTGATTTATACATTGGAGTTGCATGTCAGATCTGATTTGAAAGAAGGGCTCCCTGGTGGTGAACATGCTTAAGGCCACTGTCTGACTTGAATGTTAAAACTTGCTTCCAGGGTCACGCTCATGGTCTCTGATCTAACAGGTTCTTGTCAACAATACCAAAGTGCTCACCTGTGCAGGTGCAAACCCAACTCATGGGCTTCCTCCCTTCCTCAGTATGCACCTTCTCCCCAGCAGCCCAGCCTTTGCACACTAGTTCCCCACATGGGGCGCCATTTCCCCAACCTTACTGAGCTGCAACAGCCTCCTAGGTGTCCCTCAGGGTGCACCTGGGGCCCTCCCAGCCCTCTGCCTACTCTAGGCTTCCCCAGAACCATGGTGCACCAAGCAGTATGCCTATGGATATGCAGCACCTCCTCTTGGACCTTGGATACTCATGTCCCCAGTTCCTTGCCCTGGCTCACACCTGGCACAGCCACCAGAGGAAGGGGAGTCGCACTCCTGCCAGGGACAGCCCTTCCTCAGGAAACCAGCCCCACGCCTGGGGCTGCCCTTCCCCCAGCGCCCAATGGAGCTTCCCCTTCCTGAGGCTGGCTAAAAATACCCCAGACAGGAATTCAGCCTCCCTGAAGCAGTCACTAAAGATTCAACTATTAAGCTTTGAGTGTGGCTCTCATGGAAGGGATCTGACAGAAGAAAACCTTGAGTAGGGGTCTCAGGGTCCATCTAGACCAGGCCAGGGAGCCTAACTCTCTTAGAAAAGAAGGATCACTCTTCTAGGAATCTTTAGGCAGCTTGGTCTCAAGTTCCGTCTCCATTGCTTACGTGTGACTACGCAAAGTCACTTCTGCACCTCAGTTTCCCTGCCTAAAAAATGTAATGAAGCTGGGCATGATGAGTGCATACCCAGTAATCCAGCAGACTGAGGCAAGAGGATCACAAATTAGAGGCCAGCCTGGGCAATTTAGCAAGACCCTATCCGCAAATAAAATTAAAAGAGCTGGGGGTGTGACTCAGTGGTAAAGTACTCCTAGGTTCAATCCCCAGTACTGCCAAAAATAAAAGTAAGGTAGAAAGGTATGAGAACCTGAAGGTCATAACCCTGGGGAAGGGACTTAATTACAAAGCTACAACCAATGTAAAGAATCACTATGTTTTTGTCTGCCCAGATCTCTGGAGGAAGCTTGTCCTGAAGAAAGCCAGAGTTGAGAGAGAATCCCAACCTCAGACCTCAAATCCAGCAAACTTTTGGTGACTCTAAGGACAACCACTAGGAACTAAGAACTTGTGAATTCATTTATGCAACAAATATTTGGTAAATTCCTGCTATGGGTCAAGGCTTGTGCTTACAGAGAACAAGATGAATGAGGCAGGGTTCCTGTCCCCAATTGCTGCCACACCTGGCACCCACCAGCCAGTGCCAGGTTTCCCAAGCAAGCTGTGGGAGCTGATGTCTCCTCTCACAGTGACCTGTCTCTGAGGCAGCACCCAACAGCTCTCACATCTGCTGTGGCTTCAAGCAAACAATGCATTCAGCATTTTTTTTTAAAAGACTTCCCCAAAGTCAGGGCTAGCAGAGACTGATCGTCGATAGGAAAGCCTTGCTGGGTGCAGTGGTGCATGCCTGTAATCCCAGAGGTCTGGGAGGCTGAGGCAGGAGAATCACAGGTTCAAAGCCAGCCTCAGCAACTTGGAGAGGTCCTGAGCAACTTAGTGAGACCCTGTCTCAAAATAAAATTTAAAAAATAGTGAAGCCTAGGCTCACCTTGGGCAAGTCCTGAGCCCTCCCTCCACTCTTTCCTTTGCACTGGGGATTGAACGCAGGGGTGCACTACCACTAAGCTACATCCCCAGCCCTTCCTTTTTGAGACAGGGTCTCACTAAGTTATCACCTGGGACTTGCAATCCTCCTACCTCAGACTGCTGAGACGCTGGGATTGCAGTGTGTACCACATGCCCAGCTCTGTTTCCTCATTTCTATGGAGGGGGAAAGAGTTCCTGACTGAGGGGTTAGTGAGGAGAAGCGATGAAGATGTAGGTATAAATGTCTGTTTCCTTCTCTTTCCGACAAAGCACCAATACCAGCTACCATTGCCATCTGGTAACCTCAAGGGAATGGCATGAAGAACCAATTAACACGATTGTAGCTGGGTGCGGGCGGCCCACGCCTATAATTTCAGCAACTTGGGAGGCTGAGGCAGGAGGATCCCAAGTTCAAAGACAGCCTTGCAACTTAGCAAGTCTCTCTCCCCACCAAAAAAAAAAAAGTCTGGGGATATTGCTTAGCGGTGTGTTTCAATCCCCAACCAAACAAGCAAACATTACTCTAGAGGCGGATGAGAGGGCAAAAGAGTTCATCAGCACCTGTCTGTGGGAGCTGCAGTACAGATCTGGTATGGGTTCCTCCTGTGAACCACCTAAATGACCATTCAAAGTGGGGCCCTTCCACCAGGGGCCACTCCTCATGGTCACACCAGGACGTCGGATGGAAACCAAGCCTGATTTTCCTATAGGAACAAGTGCTTTTGACTGGAGAAGTGGCATCAATGTTAGGAGTCTGGGTCTGGCTGTAAAAAGGGACTGGCCCAGAGTCCTTGTTCTTTGAGAGCTTTGTGCCCAAGTAACGGTGAGGGTAAGGGCACAGAGATATGCCAACAATGACCCACAAATACAGGCAGAAGAGCTATAGCTTGTCATTACCGAGCACTCTCCAGGTCCCAGGTGAGCCATTTAATCCTAAAACAACCCCACAGGGTGAGGCCATATGCTCCCCCCTTCATAGCCCAGGACATGGAGTGTGCGTGCAAATAACATTCTTATGAATATCTTGTCAGTGGGGGCAGAGCTGGGTCTGCACCAGGCCTCTCTGGCCCCCTGCTGGCCCCACTGGGCTCAAGTCTCCATCTCTGATCCCAAAATTGTGCAACATGGGAGGTCACATCATGGCTCTGAGCTGGCCTCCTCTGCTCTCAGGAGCTGCCCTGGATCACCAAGAGCCAACAGGAGCACACCAGTGAAACCTAGAAACCTGTAACATGAAGCCTCATGCCTCCTCTTGGCTGGCACCCTGAGGGCAGCCAGAGCCCCTCCTCAGATCTTTAGGTCTACCTATCTGCTACCGCCCACCTGGCTAGCAGTCCTTCTTTTCCACTTTCCTGAGCGGGACACACATTGCCCTGCAAGTGCCTATTAAATGGGACTTTTGAGGCTGGACATGTCCACGCTGCCCTGTCTCCTGTCATGTAGGCTGTGTGTGTGTGTGTGTGTGTGTGTGTGTAGAATAGGCTCTGTTGAGGCAGAGGCTGAGAGAAATAAGACAGGGAATCTAACTGACCTGCATTCTGCATGCGTGTTTCTCACATGCAGAAACGAGTCGAAACCATCTTCCTCCCCCTGGGCCAGCCTCTTGGTTCACTTCTTCCCACTCTCCCCTAGTTCCTTCTCATAGGCCTTCTGCTTGGCGCCCTGATCC
The DNA here is from genome assembly GCA_028644305.1 of Xerus rutilus. Classification (NCBI taxonomy): domain Eukaryota; kingdom Metazoa; phylum Chordata; class Mammalia; order Rodentia; family Sciuridae; genus Xerus; species Xerus rutilus. Next base: position 130,211,243 of record CM053401.1, on the reverse strand, counting down.
AGGACTGCCCAGGGTAGGAGAGCCTGCCAGGTGCCATGCTACCTGTGAGCCACAGCCATGGCCGCCCCACTCAGCCCCAGGCCCCTCTGTCATCTGCCCAGGGCCCCCTGTGGCACCTCCTTCTGGGGGCAAGGCCTCTCTCCACTCATGTGGAGGAGAGAGCAAAAGCTCCTGATCATGTCCAAGAGAACGAAGCTGGAGAGGCCTGGGCTCTCCCACAGCCTGGGCTAGAGAGATGGGGGCGTCCATTAGCCGACCCAGCTCAGCCTGGGTCCCCAGGGTGTGGAGAAAGTAAATGTTAAAGGCAGAGAGATGGAGAAATACAGTAGCTGCTACAGAGTGTAGATGTGCTGGGAGTGGGGGAAGGGAAGCCATAGGAGGGAGAGAGAGGGAGGGAGGAAGAGAGAGGGAGGGAGGGAGGGAGAAGAAATGAAGAGACAGGAAAGGCGGCAGCGAGGAGCCTGAGTGAGGAGGGAGAGAGAGAAAGAGAAAGAGGCTGTGGAGGCAAAGAAACAAAGACAGGGAGGGGGAGGGGCCCGCTGTGACCCAGGAAGCCCAGGCTGCCCTATTTCCCAGGGCTCAGCCTCACCCCCTGGAGCCAGGGGCCAGGCCAGCCCCTGGGGAGGGAAGTCTCATCCTGAGTGCTAGCAGGAGACCTTCTCCAGCCCCCAAACAGGGACCTAGGCCCCAGTCTCTGTTACTCCATCTATTGCTTTGCCCCTTTCTCCATTGTACTATGGTTCCTGTAGATACTGATAAAAATCCTGTGACCCCAGGCAAGCCACCTGACCCCTCAGGGTCTCAGTTTCCTCATCTGTAAAAGGCGCATTGGAGCCTACTTGGAACCTGGAGGTACGTTCACCCTTGGTCTACCTGCCTGTCCCAGGGGTCCCCTCCTCAAGATGTGGCAGCACCTCCTCTCACCGCACACTGCTCTAGTGCCCCTTCCCCTTCCACACCCTTCTCTGAGAGCAGGGAGGTCGGGGCAGAATCAAGGACACTGATGGTGGCAGGCACCTATGGCCTTGGTCTGACTTGGGTTTGGCGGGACAAAATCCATTTTGAAGGAAGAACCAAGAACCAACAGGACCTGGTGAACATCTAGATATTCTTTTTTTTTTTTACATATTTTTTTTAGGTGTAGATGGATTTTTATGTGGTGCTGAGAATTGAACCTAGGGCCTCATGCATGGGAGGCAAGCGCTCTTCCACTGGGCCACAGCCCCAGCCCCTAGATATTCCTTAATTCCCACCACCAGGGAAATCTCAAATACCGGCTGAAGACACAGGGATGCTCTGGGGCTTCTGTGAGGCCAGAATTTAATTCGATGAATATTTCCTGAGGGCCTAGTGGGTCCCTGTTTCCAGATGCAACCTCAGTAGTAAGCAGGGGTTAGGCTGGGAGGACAAGATTTTCCCCTGGTCCCCTTCACCTGGGCCTTGAATCACCAGGTCGCTCAGGAGGCTGAGGTCTCCAGTCCCCCAACAGAACCACTGACGACACACATTTACTGAACATTTACCAGGTGCCAGGTAATATACACAGTAGGTAGCAAAACAAAGCTCTCACCCTCCAGCAACTGACTCAAGTGAGCTCAGCCAACAGGTGAGGCACCAGATCTCTGGGAGGGGGGTGCTGCAGCCCTGGGTGAGTGGGGGCAGTTCAGGACCCACCTGAACAACAGAAGGAGAAGCTCTCATCCTCAGCTCGCCAGCCCTCAGGGATGTGGCCCTGGCTTCCCTTTCTGGCTTCTGTCATTAGTTGTGCTTTTAGGGGTGGAGTGGCTCAGAGCCTTTTGCCCCTGGGAACCGAGGCCCCTGGGATTAGAGAGGCAAACCCTGGAGTGAGCCAAGCCAGGAAAGGGAAGCGGAAGTTCCAGGCATGTAGAAGGTGCAAAGACACTCCTGGGACTTCATCTGGTAATGAAACCTCCCTCTTTGTTTCCTCTGCTGTCCTCATTGTAGACTTAAGGTAAACTCACATCCCCAGAAAGGAAGAGGAAGTGAAAGCCGAAAGAAAGCCGGGAGGCTTGTGCAAACCTCAGGGCTCCTTGCCACAGCCTCACTTCTGCCCGGGTGCACAAGGCCCGACTCAGCAGCGAGAGGCCCAGGGGGGCTGGGGCGGCAGGGCCGAGCGCAGGACCAGGGGAAGTGTGTGAGTCTCTTCCTTATTGGATTCTCTCTCTGCCTCAGCTTCCGCTTTTCTCTGTGGACAGATTTGCTGACGCCCAACTCCAGGAGTCAGAGTGGCTGGGCCACCAGCCCTCAACCACACAGGGTCTGATGCTTGCCGTTATGTCTGACCCCTTCTTCTTTTTTCGAGACAAGGTCTTGCTATGTTGCCCACACTGCCCTTAAAACTCCTGAGTAGCTGGGATTACAGGCGTGAGCCACTATGCCCAGCTCAGCCCAATGCTTTTTAAAAATTTTTAAATAATTATTTTTTTTGGTATTGGGTATTGAACCCAAAGGCACTTAACTACTGAGCCACATCCCCAGCCCTTTTTATATTTTCTTTGAGACAGGATCTTGCTAAGTTGCTTAGGGTCTTGCTAAATTGCTGAGGCTGGCCTTGAACTTGTGATCCTCCTGCTTCAGCCTCCTGAGCCACTGGGATTATAGGCATGTACCACCATATCTGATACCCCATGCTTTTTAAAAGATAAGAAAACTGAAGCCCAGGATGGGGAAGGACTGGTCCCAGGTCCACAGTGGGATGGTGGTGAAGCAAGGACTAGAAGGAAGGTCTCTGGCCCAGAAGCCCACCCTCAGCCCTGTGACCTGCAGGACCAAGTTCCCATGCCTCAGCCCGCTACCCCAGGCTGTCCTCAGTCAAGCTGTACTGTCCCTCTGCACCTCACACACTGATACTCCCTGCTGCAGGGCTCTGCATGGGCTGACTCCTTGCCCAGGATGACACTTCTTCCCTTGCACTGGGTGAATTTTCCTACCCCTCTGGGATTTAGTGCAGGCACTGCCTCCCCAGGAAGCAGGGGTAGGTCAAGGGTTCTTTTCCCCAGCCTGCGAATATCACTGTGACAGTTAAAATATTTTTTTGCTGCTGGGAATGGAATCCAGGCCCTTGTACATACTGGGCAAGAACTCTACCACTTAGCTACATCCCCACCCTGTAATGGTTAATTCATATGGCTAAGCTGTGGTGTCCAGTTGTTTGGTCAGACTCACCTAGATGTCGCCATAAGGGCTGGCAGTATAACTCAGTGGTAGAATGCTTGCCTAGCATGGGCAAGGCCCTGGGTTCCGTCCTCAGCACTAAGGGAAAAAAAAAAAAAAAGGACCAGGTAGTCGTTGTTGTAAAAGTATTTTGTAGATGTGATTAACATATTGATCTCTACTTTATAAAGCAGTAATCCTCCATAACGTGGGTGGGCCTTATCCAATCAGTTGATGGCCTTAGGATGAAAAATTGATGTTTCCCAGAGAAGTATTTCTGCCTCAAGACTAACATACAAATACTGCCTGAGTTTCCAGCCTGCTGGCCTGCTCTACAGATTTTGGACTTGCCAGCCCCCACAATTGCATGAGCCAAGTTCTTAAAATAAATTTTTCTGTATACACACACACACACACACACACACACACACATGCACACTATACACTACTGGCTCTATTTCTCTGGAAAATGCTGACTAGTACAATCATGTTGATTCAAAATTATATCTGTTTACAGGTCCTCTCCACATTGCAGACAGTGCACAGTGACCACAGGGCCACAAAGAGGGTCTAGTAAGGGAATGCCCAAGAGAGAGAAACCAAAGTGGGGAAGAGGGAAGGGAAGGAGGAAGCTGTCAGTCACCAAGGGACCAAGAGTGAATGAGTGAATGAATGAGACCTAGAGGGTCCCCTCCATGCTAAGTGATGTGCTGCCTCTGATCTGAAGTCATCACGCCCTCAGAAGCCATGGGCCCTGGATCCTCCTGCCTAACCATGCACCTGAGTAGATATGTCATTTTCTTTACTGCAAAGGAGGGACATCTGGCTTTCCCCTGCCAGGACAGTGGTCTCACTGAAGACCCTTTGCCTGAGCCACTTTGGCAGTGTACCCTCAAGGCTGCTCTTGGAATCTTCACCACAGGGCTGGGAAGGAGCTTTGGAAACCCTCCTGTCCAATGCTGTCATTTTACAGATATGGGAACAGAGGCCCTGAAGCCACGGTCCCAGCATAGGAACTCTTGACCCTAGCACATTTTATCCATCTGCGGCAAACATGGCGGCCCTGCCCCACTTGGCCTCCCCAGCCAGGGTGTTCACGTTCTGTGATCTGGGGGATCTGGAGTAGGGGGGCCTGGTGGCAGGGAGGGAGTGAGGATTCCCACCATTCAACCCTCCTGGAGGAAGTATTTTGGGCTCTGAAGAGTTCTACCGTAGCTGCCCTGTGCCCCTACCTGCTGAAACAGTCAGTCCATCAAGAGAGAATAGGGAGAAAGCACTGTGTGAGCAGAGTCACACAGTCCCACCCTGTCCCCGATGCCACCACCGCTTTCTACTGTGCTTGCACAGTCCCAAGGCCAAACACCCTACCAAGGACCTATGCGAACCTGCTTGGCTGACTGCTGCCTCTGCGGCCATTTCACAGCGAGCTGCTTGCGCCCTCCCCTGCATGCTCCAGCCACGCGGGCTTCCTTCACTTTCTTTAACATTCCTTGCCTGCTTGCAGCCTTTGCACATGCTGTTCCCTGTGCTTGGAATGCTCTTCCTCCTTCCTCATCCCTGTGCTTTCAACTCAGGTGTCACAACGGGTCCCCAAGTTCTTGGTAGCTTCATGTTTAGTACTCTCTCTTCTTGGACCTCGTAAGTTTTTAATGCTTGGTTTAATGATTTGCTTGTATAATTACTTGCTTAATACCTGGCATCCCAGTTAGAAGAGGGGCTCCCCAAAGGCAGAGACCTTGTCTGTCTTGCTCACCTCTGCGTCCCTAGCAGAGAAGGAAGGAAGGAAAGAAGAAGGAAACACTGCCCTTTTGAGAACACCCATGTTCCAGGGCAAAGGAAAAAAAAAAAAAGAGGCCCCTTGCGGAGCCCAGCTTTGGAAAGCAGCCAGATGGAAATCATCCGGTCTGGACTTCCTTTCTCCAAGCTTCAGGACGGGTTCCTGTTTCCAGGGGAAAAGGATAGCAGGCCTATGTTTCTGGAAGCTTCTTGCCTCTTCTCCAGTTCCAGAAGCAAAAAGCACGTCTGTCTACCAAACAAGGACACTATACTGGACCCAAGAATCATCAGCTTAATGCAACAGGGAAAAATGAACAAAACTTTGGTTCATGAGTTTGAGGGACAGAGATAAGAATCACAAACAAAGGAACAACGTGAACAGCTTTGGGGCCTGGTTCAGGCCCTGTGATGAGCACATGATATTTCTAGTCCTCTGAGCAGTCGTTTGCAGGAGGGAAGCCTCACTTCTATCTTACAGACGTGGGACCTGAGGCAGTCCCCAGAAGCAGGGTGAGCAGGGCCCCCACTGGGTCTGCCCAGGGCCAAGGCCCAGCTCTCTCCACTCCACCAGCGCTTGGTGGGAATGGACTTTCTGGGTCATGTCTTCCTCCTCCTGTCCAGCTCAGCTCAGACCTGGGAGGCCCTCATGGCTTCCCTTTCTCCTCACGAAGCTCCTCTCAGTTCTCTCCCTCACTGAGCCCTCCGCCTTCTCCATCCCGTCTTCCTCTCCCTCCATTCCTCCCCTCTTCTGTTTCCGTGGCAACCCCATCCTCCGCTCTGCCACTCGGTCCTGCGTTCCCATCTCATCTCTTTCTTTCCTCTTTCATCTCTCCCCTCATCACAGTGCAGAGTCCAAATCACCCTGTGTCCTTTGCTTCTGGCCTCTAGCTGCCTTTTACTCTCCTTTTATCTCCTTCAATGTTCTCTTGTCATCTCAGGGCAACATTTATTTATCTCTTAAAAATAAAAATGAAAAAAGAAAGGAAGGGTAAAGAAACCCCATTCCATCAGCCCTGGCTCCTGCACTTCAGTCCTGGCCTCCTTTCTCTTGGGTTTTCTCTAAGGGTCAGAGTTCCCACAGTTGCAGAGAGGAAGCAGACAGATCTCAGGTTGGACCCCCCCGCCTGCCTCAATGAAGGCTCCTCATTGACTTTACCTGTGGAAGGTAGAGAACATGCAGGTGGGAGGGTGGGCAGGGAAGGCTCACTGGGGAAGTACCCTAGAGAGTGGGGTGAGGGCAGAAGCCAGAGCCTCCTCAAGATGCAGCAAGGACAGGACCTACAGCACGGTGTAAGCTGGGCCTGGAAACCCCCCAACGATGCTGCCTGAGGCAGGAATTCATTGCCATCCTGGGAAACCCCAACTACACAACTGTCTCATGGCACCTCTTTCAGGCCCACTTTGCTTTGTGAGACTGAGACACAGGGCCTGGCCCCAGGCAGGGCTCACATCAGATCCTCAGAGTCCCCTTAGTTCCCAGAGTGGTGAGAATCATCAATTCTTCAACATTCACTCTTCAGGCCGGGCATGGTGGTGTACACCTGTAATCCCAGCTGCTTGGGAGGCTGAGGCAGGAGGGTTGTGAGTTCAAAGCCAGCCTCAGCAACAGCGCGGCCCTAAGCAACTCAGTGAGACACTATCTAAATTTTTTTTTAAAAAGAAAGTGAGCTGGGGGCGATGGCTCATGCTTGTAATCCCAGCACTTAGGGAGGCTGAGACAGGAGAATTGCGAGTTCAAAGCCAGCCTCAGCAAGGGTGAGGCGCTAAGCAACTCAGTGAGACCCTGTCTCTACATAAAACACAAAATAGGGCTGGGGATGTGGCTCTGTGGTCAAGTGCCCGAGTTCAACCTCCAGCACCAAAAATAAATAAATAAATAAATAAATAAATAAATAAATAAATAAATAAATAAAAAAGGGAGGGGGATGGGGGTGTGCCTTAGTGGTCAACCTCTGGGTTCAACCACTGGTATCAAAAGAAAAAAAAAATCACTCTTTAGGGTTGAGGATATAGCTCAGTGGTAGAGCACTTGCCTAGCATATGTGAAGCCCTGGGTTTGATTCCCAGAAGTGGAAGAAAAAAAAAAAAGGCATCTTTTTTTTTTTTAAAATATTTTTTTAGTTGTAGATGGACACAATATCTTTATTTACTTTTTATGTGGTGCTGAGGATCGAACCCAGTGCCTTACGCATGCAAGGCAAGCACTCTACCACTGAGCTACAATCCCAGCCCCCCAGAAAAGGCATCTTTTTATATGGTCCTCAATTGCCTCTGAGAAAAGGAAGCACCCACCCATAAGCTCTGCTACCCACCTCTCCGTGCCTCCTCAACATTAAGGGCTCCTGCTCTTTACAGTTATTTTCAGCCTTTATTTACTGAGCTCCTGCTATGGACCAGGCACATGGCATAGGCTGTCCCAGGGAGATGGGCATTTTATTTCCATTTTACAGATGTGCAAACTGAGGCTTGCTGAAGTTCTAAGTCATACAGCCAATACGAGATACAGGTGAGATCTGAGCTGATTATAGCCATGTTCTTCCTGGTTGATGCCATTTCTCCCTGTGTTCCTGGGAGGAGTCCGGTCACCTCAACCCCTTGCCCAGGCTCCTGCTGGCTTCTCCATTGCTGTGGTTAATCTGGACTGATCAGAAATGACAGGAGAAACAAAGGTCCAGGAACAGATTTACTGCAGAAAATAAAGCAAGCCGATTATGGCTGTGGCCCCAGCATCTCAAAATGACAGAGAGAATAGATGGGCTGGTGGAAAATGGTATCCCTTGGGAAACATAAGTCACATGGAGAAGGAGAAAGGGCCCTGGATCTTCAGGAGCCCCATAGGCTGTGTGCGTATCTAGTTGTAGCTGAAAATGTCACTGTGCTGGGGAGGAGGCCAGGGCATTGGTGGTCTCTAAGTCCTGGACTCCAAGGGCCCAGCTGGAGTAGTGGCCCAGCCTGCCCATCCAGCTGGCAAGGCACTGACTGACCCAGGATGCAGCAGGTCTAGGACCCACAGAGGTGCCAATGACATGATAGCTTCATTGCTCCCCTAAAAGGCTGGCCCAACACCTCAGGGACCCCAGGGTCAGTGCTCAGTAAGACAGGAAGCAGTAAAGGGAAGGAGATGGGGGAGGAAGCCAGGACTGCTCCTCAATCTGCATATGAACAGAGGGGGAGGATTATGGCTCTCAGCCCAGAAGGCCTTCCTGTCTTCCACTGCCAGCTCCTGTCACTCTGAGCTGTGCCATCTTTGGGCAAGTTCCTCAACCTCCCTGGGCTTTGGTTTCCTTGTTTGTAAATGGGGAAAATGATAGGAAAAGGGTCTACCACATATTGAGTCCTGCCTTTCAAGAGCATGACATCTTGACAACATTTTTTTAAAAAATATTTTTTAGTTGTCAATGGACCTTTATTACTTATTTATTTATTTATATATGTGGTGCTGAGAATTGAACACAGTGCCTCACACATGCTAGGCGAGTGCTCTACCACTGAGCCACAACCCCAGCCCTCTTGACAACATTTTACAGAGGAGGAAACTGAGGCACAGAGAATGATTTGCATGAGACCAATAGATAATAAGTGGAGGCAGTGTCTAATTCCAATGCTTGTGCTTTTACGATAAAAGAGTTAAGGGAAATAATGGGTTTGATAACAAGGCTGGCCCAGAGGAAGGTCTAAGTTAATGGGAGCTATTCCTGCTGCTATTAATATTATTATTATTACTATTACTATTATTCCCATAATTGTCCATTCCCAGAGCCAGGCAGGTACTGGGTGTTGGTGGGGCACAAAAATTGTGAGTCCCAGGGACTTCATAATTTGTTTAGAGACAAGATTAAAAACCATAAAACAGCCAGGCATGATGGTCTACATCTGTAATCCCAGCAACTTGGGAGGCTGAGGCACGAGAATCGTGAGTTCAAAGCCTCAGAAACTTAGTGAGACTCTGTCTCAAAAAATAAAAAGGGCTGGGGATGTGGTTCAGTGGTTAAGCAACTCTGGGTTCAATCCCTGACACCCAAAACAAAAAAAGGACCACAAAACAGTAGTGTAAAATATCAGACAGGAAATAAGCACAAAAGGACAAACTAATAAAATAATTTTGCCTTTTTTTTTTTTAACTTAAGGGATCAGGAAGGTTCATCCATGAATACCAGCACTTGGGAGACAACAGGGGCTGAGTACAGGCTGCAGAATGAGACTATAGTCTGGCCCCATCCACCCCACGGTGGTGACTGTGGGCCTCAGTCTCCTCATCTGTGGCATGGGATAATGGTTCTCACTTCTAGAGCTGTTGGGAAGTTGAACTGAGCCCATTAAAGGAATAAGAATGATCTGTGGTGTTCACTCAGTGAAGGTCGGTCGGTTAGAGGGATCTGAGGAGGCCTAGTAACAGGAGAAGCTGGTTTAGGAAGGGCCCCACTCCCCAACGGATCCAGCAGTGACAAGGACCAGTCCAGGCTGGAGGCACAGGATGCAGAAGGGAAGGTAAAGAGGACAGAAGAGCAGCCATGAGGTGGTGCATACCTGGGGAGGTTGAGGCAGGAGGATTATACGTTTGAGGCCAGCCTCAGCAACTTGGAAGACCCTGTCTCAGAATAAAAATTAAGAAGGGCTGGGGGTCTAGTTTAGTAGTAGAGCACCCCTGGATTCAATCTCCAGTACCACACACACACACACACACACACACAGGGCAGAAGAGCGGTGGGCAGAGAAGCTGCTGAGGTTGGAGGAGAAGGCAAGGAGTGTGACCTGGCACACAGCCCTTTCCTTTCTCCCAGCTGCCAGCGTGACTCATCCTGGGGCCTCCATCCCCACGGAGCCCCTGACAGTGCTGCCTCCCGAAGCCTGTGCTGTAATCAACATTTATTTTGCAGTCACCCACACACCCAACTTGAGTCCAGATTTATGCCAGGAGAGGAGTAAAGAATGTGTTTCTCATTCATGTAATGCCTCTGTGGATCTCCAGGTGGGGAGGGACAGCTGGGGAAACACTGTGGCTGACAGTGTACACATGCAGACGTCAGACACACGCAGCCGTCCACACGGGCTATAATCAGTGGCTGGCAGGAGCGACTCTCAGACATTCCTTCCCTGGTCACCTACAAGAAGGCACTTTTATGCAGCAAGCAGAGGGGGAAGGACCCATGCAAGGGGTGGAAGTGCATGCACCTGCACTTGACCCAGAAATTTAGCTGGGGAGGGGACATGCATGCATGACAGAAGAGGTTTGTAGAGGTCAGGAGGAGGAGGGGGATGGAGCCATATTAAGGGGCATCCTTGCCAGGTGCTGCTGGGTCTGCATCTTACCAGGAGTGAACAAAGGGAGCCTGTCTGCTGGGGGATGGGGGAGAGGTGGGCAAGGGTGCCTGGGAAGGACTGTAGCAGGTCCCTGGAGGAGGGCAGGTCTGTGGACCTCAGAGGGGAAGTGCCCAGGGTGGCCAGCTCATTCCAGAGTGGGAACTGGTTTCTTCCTCTATCTGAATCACAAAGGATGACACTTAGGAGCAGGAGAGGTGGTGCAGGGTGATGGCCAATGGGCCAAAGGGTGTTGTGTCACCAGATGCTGAATGCAAATGTGTGCCGGGGCCCTAAATGCCAAAATGATTTTAGCAGAGGTGATGAGTACCAAGGAAATGCCTGGCCTTCCCTAGATTGGGTGCAAAGGTTTCCTTGTGGCTTTCCCTGTTGTGGGGTTGTGGGGTCTTCAGGGCAGGCCAGAGGGTACAGGGTAGAAGCTCCTGGCTCAGGGCAACTGGGGGCTCTAGAGCCAGCTTGGCTGTTTCTGGCTGTGCAATCTTGGGCAAGTTGCTTCATCTCTCAGAGCCTCCATTTTCCCAACTATAAAATAGGGACAGCAGCTGCCTCTCCCACAGGATGGCGGGAAGATTAAATAAGCTAATGCAATGAATGTACCTGGCCTGGGGATTGGTATTTGAGAAATGGCCACTCCTAGCTTTTACCATCACAATAAATGTACACATACAATATAAATCACCCAGGGACCCAAATATTGGCATGTTCTGGATTTTGTTGTTGTTGTTGTTTTGTTTTTGTTGGTACTGGGAATTGAACCCAGGGGAGCTCTACCACTGACCCACACCCCCAGCCCTTTTTATTTTTCATTTTGAAAACAGAGTCTTACTAAGTTGCCTCAAACCTGCTATCCTCCTGCCTCAGCCTCACAAGTCCCTGGGATTCAAAGTGTACGCCACCGCGCCCAGCTGGCATACTCTTATAATTACTGAAAAGATCTAAATTCCAGAGTAAGAGGATGAACATGTGGAAAAAGGAAACAAATCAAGTACAAGGAAGGACAGAGATGGTGGAAACAAACCCCAGCTCAACAAATGTTCAAGCTTCAGTTCTTGGCCCACAAGGGAGTCCCCAGGTTGCCAGGGGACTGATGGTCCCAAACCTGTGGAGCTCTGAGGCCCCTTTGTCCCCTGGGAAAGATGGGAAGGCACAGGTGCTATCTCTCTTCTAAAATTTCACAACTTTTCCAGGCTCAAAGCTCAAAAGGCCACATTCCTAAATGAATTACGAAGCAACTCTCCTCACCAAAGAGTGGATATCTTTCTGGGATCACTGGGTACATTTTCAGTCTCACTGCCAGCTAGGATCAGCTACCTGCCCCTTGGCAAATACAGCCCAGACAGGTCACAGGACAAAGGGCAGGGTCCAAGCAAGAGACCCACGCCCTTGTGCTGGCCCTGACTCTGGAAACCAAAAAGCCCAGGAAGTTTCTTGTGTGAAACTTGTAAATAGGCAGGAAGCAAGGGCCATCCTTGTCCCTGCATTGCAGCAAGGACTCGCTGGGCAGTATCCTGACTCAAAAGCACTCAGAGCTCTGGCTCTGGCTCTGGCTTAGTGGACTTCCTCCTTCCAGGGTCCCCAGCTCTGGATGCCAAACTGCAGGAGGAAACACGAGTTCTTCTAGAACTGAGAGCCAACTCGAGCAGGGGAATAAGCACACCTACTTACCCAGGCACAGCCCTCTACAGTTTACAAAGCCATTCCCAGGCATCTACCAGGTTCTGTACCAGCCCTAAAATGAGCAAAGCCTAGGTGGGCTCTAGGTGGGCTCTTTTTTTTCTTTTTCTTTTTGGTACCTGGGATTGAACCCAGGGGCAATTAACCATGAGCTATATCCCCAAGCCCCTTTTCTTAAATATTTTATTTAAAGACAGGGTGTTGCTAAGTTGCTCAGGGCTTCTTCAAGTTGCTGAGGCTGGCTTTGAACCCATGGTCCTCCTGCCTCAGCCTCAGCTGGGATTACAGGTGTGTGCCACCACACCCAGTGGCTCTTTTTGTTTTTCTTTTTTTTTTTTTTTTGGTACTGGAGATTGAACCCAGGGACAATTAACCAAGAGCCACATTCCCAGCCCTTTTTATTTTTTATTTTGAGACAGAGTCTTACTAAGTTGCTCAGGGCCTCTCCAAGTTGCTGAGGCTGGCTTTGAACTTGTGACCCTCCTGCCTCAGCCTCACAAGCCACTGGGATTACAGTTGTGTGCCACCATACCCAGCCTTGTGTGGGCTTTTATCTCTGATGGCAAAATCCTGATGCCAGTGGCAGCTGGCTGGCTGGCTGCCCTGAGGTATAGTGCCAACCTGGGCAGCTTTCAGTGCATCCTCTCAGTCTAGGCTGTGTTCTGTGTTTAGTATTAGCAACATCACCCTGTTTTACAAATGTGCAAACTGGGGCATGGAAAGGTTAAAAGCAGCTTTAAGAACATTGCTCTATCTAAGCATGGTTCTTGGGTGCTTGCTAACTGCTTCCGGAAATTAGGGCAGCCTTTAGAATCTTTTTTCTTTTCTTTTCTTTTTTTTTTAATATGGAGTCTTACTATGTTGCCCAAGTTGGTCTCAAACTCCTAGCTCAAGTGATCCTCCCGCCCTAGCCTCCCCTCTCTGGGATCATAGGCACAGACCACCATGCCCAGGTTTAGAATCTTATAGAGCCATTTGATAATGCTGCGACAACCAGAGCAGGGCTGATACAGTATCCATGTGTGAGTCTTAGAAATACAGTTGGCCCATGGGCTTCACATTTATGGGGTCAACCAACCACAGACCAAAAATATGTCACATTGCCATGATGTATACTATGTAGTTAGATTTCAATGGCTGCATCTGTACTGACTATGTATACTTTTTGGTTTTTGTCCCCTAAACAATACAGTATCACAACTGTTTACATAGTCAAACATTGATACTGTATTTGGTATTATAAGTAATCGAGAGATGATTTAATGTACACGGAGACTATGCATAGGTTAAATGCAAAGATGTTATTTTGCATAAGAGACTTGAGCACTGCAGATTTTGATATCCGTGAGTGTGGGTCCTAGAACAAATGATTACAATAATAACTTAAAAAACAGGTTGCCAAGCTCTGGTTTAGAGTCCAGATTCTGGAGTCCAAAGGCTAAGTTCACCTCACACCCAAGACTAGTTCTCCTTACTAAAGTCAGGGCAGCATCAAGAGCACCTGCCTTACCAGTCAAAATATGTAAAGTGCTGAGCACAGAACCTGGCGCCAGTGTTTGCTACTATTATTAGCATTGGTAACTCGCCTGGGGCCACACAGCCAGATCCTGGAGAAGCCAATTCCTTGATGCCAGTTCTTAAAGGGGAATTGACTTCTAGGTTCCCTGTCACTGGGGAAAACGGGGCCTCGGAAACACAACTGTCTCCAAAGGCTGTTTACAAACGCAGACCCTGGTTGCCTTGCTCCTCTTTCATCTCCAGGGCAGGGTGCCACTGGGTGGGTACCTTCATGGGGTGTCAAGGACTGTTCTTGCCCAAACAGGAATAACCTGAAAGCAGCCAGGTCAGCCTTGGCAGGTTCTGGGTTTGCCAGCAGGTGTCCCAAGAAGCAGGTAGAGCCAGGGGGAGCAGTGGTGTGGTGCCTGCCCCCAGCCATCTCCATCCTTCCCTGGAACACAGATCCCCAATGTCCCTACAGATGCACTTGGCTTTCTTTATCCATGGCTCACCTTGTCCCAGAATGCTCACTGCCTTCTTCCTAGTTTTGGAGACCCAGGCCTTTCCTCCTGGGAAGCATGTGTCATCCTTGGAACATGCACGTAGTAGGTATGCCACACAGTCTCCTGATGAACCCCTCTAGGGAGTTCAGATCCACCTTCAGCTTCTGGCTAACATTCTTCCTTTGCCCAGGTCTAGTCACCATGGACTAGCTGCTCATTTGTCCTCTCTGGCATCTGGCTTGGTCACTGCCCATCTTCCATGGGAGGATGTGGCCTCCTTCCCTGGATGACTGGAGAGGCAGGGACAGGGCCCTTCCTTTATATGAGGCATTATAATTCACACAGCACTTCCCTGTGCACTGGACTGTCTCTGTTTTACATCTGCTAAAGACAAATTCAATTCACACCTCAATACACATTCTCAAAGCACCTATGGGCCAGGCATGTACTTGGTATGGAAGAGGAAGGACTCATGAGATAGTCCCTGGCAGGCTGTGGCCTGACACCCTGGTTTAGAGCCCTCACTTTATATCACCCAGGCTACTTGTATCCCAGGGCTCCTTGCTCCAGTAGAGATCCCCTTTTTGGGGACCCTGGCAATCTCAGTTAAGCTCCTTCTTATTTTTCCCCCTATGGACCTAGGGGATCCAAAGCACACAGTCTGGGTGCTTTCTTCTTTGCTCTGAGGAGGTATGCAGCATCTTCCAGTGGGTTGCTGGAGGGAGGAAATGTGCTGTGCAAACAGGCAGGTTCCACCTGGAGAGTCCAGCCTGTCCTGCCTCCAGGACCGCTTCCCTGGGTTAACTCTGTTCCACTCATGCCTCTTCCCTCTCAGGTTTCTACTGGATTCCTTCTTTCCAGCCCCTGAATAGGAGCTCAAGTCTCACATCTTCCATCACCTCCTTGACCCCTGTTCTAAGTCATCTGTCCCCTCCATTGGAGCTAAGTTGTCTGGAAGGTTGCTGCCCTTTGCCAAACATGGAGGCTTTGAGTCAGGCCTCCTCCTGACCTGGCAGCAGCCCTGCTGTCCCTTCCTCGCCTCACAGACTAATCTGCACTGCCCCTTCCCTTGGCTCATCCCTGTGGCCTGGGGCTCAGACCTTGCCTCTAGGCAGTAATATTCTGCCTGGCAAACCAGGATGGCACCATTCTCCTGGGAATTCAGAGAGATGACAACATAATCCTTGTTGCTACAGTAAACGGGTGATTTCCAGAGCAAGTTGGAAGCTCCAACATAAGTTTCAAAAGGGAAGTGTGATTAATTCTACATGGGGAATCAAGAGGGGAAGTGTTGCCAGTGCAGGGTTTTGTAGGTTGTGTAGGAGTTCAACAGGTAAACTAATAAGAGGAGGGCATCGGAAAAGTATGGAGATGTGATGAAGCACAGGGGGTTAAATTGCAGCCTACACTCGTATAAACACTCTGAAGCTGGGTGAAGTGGCACATGCCTGTAATACCAGCTACTTGGCCAGATCCTCAGCTGAGGCAGGAAGATTGTAAGTTCGAGGCCAGCCTGGACAATTCAGAAAGACCTTGCCTGAAAATAAAAAACAAAAAGGGCTGGGGTCAGGCATGATGGTGCATGACTGTAATCCCAGTGATTCAAGAGGCTGAGACAGGAGGATCACACGTTGGAGGTCAGCCTCAGCAACTTAGTGAGGCCCTCAACAACTTAGTGAGAGTCTGTCTCCAAATTAAAAAAAAGGGGGAGGGGGCTGGAGATGTAGCTCAGTGGTATGGCACCTGGGTTTAATCCCCAGTACTCCAAAACAAACCAACAAAGAAACAAACCCACATTGAGTAGTCAGCGCCACCAAGGACCACTCAGACCACAGCAAGAGTTGGCTCCTGGGGTTGTCCAAGGTGGTGGTCCTGCCTGTGGTCCTCTCTACTGACCCTGCACTCAGGAGCAGAACCACTGCTTGAGAGAGAAAGTAAATGTGCTCATGAGGCACAGGCTGATTGACAAGCTTGTCAGCTCTCAGAGGAGGTTCACCTCTACAGGCTTACAGAAAAATAAAGAGGCCCACAAAGAACAAACCAAACTGATCTGTTTTGATAATTTAGGAAAACCTAAGTGAATGCTCTCTGTAGCTCCCAGGTGATATTTAAAAAATCCCTCTGACTAATGCGTGGGACATTTATATCCTTGTCACAAAGGATGTGTCAACACAGCTTGCCAACCCAGAGGTGGCAGGTCATTTATTTGGCAAGGGCCATCTAGCTTAGGCATCCATCCAATGTGGGGCCAGAGGGTGGGGGGCAAGCCCGACAACTGTCATGACTGTGTCAATGGCCCTCTTCCTCACACTCGGCCCCAGCATGATACTCTCACCGCCTCTTCCAAGGTTCCCACAGAGGGAGGTTTTGGGCATCTGTGTCCATCTCTGACCAGCACCCCAATATCAACCCCATCTCAGGTCAGGTAGAAACAGAGCTGTCCCAGGGCCACATCTGCCTCCTTCAGGCAACTCTCCTGGCTCAGGGATTCAGGGCTCTTCAACTGTGATTAACAGGTGCCTCTTGTCTGGTAGAGACTCCCAAGACCATGTCCCCTCAAAGCAGGGGCAAAAGGAAAACAGCATCTTGCACAGGGAGGTTTTGCATGCTTAGAGCAACAAGCAACAGAGAAAACACACTCACATTCTCCCTTCCTCAAATAAACCCGACTTCTCTACTCGTCCCTTCCCTTGAAAACAGAAGCACTATTCAAAAGGAAAAAGAAGAAAGGAATTTAAAAAAAAAAAAAAGGCAAAGGAGAAAAAAAAAGAGAACTGAATAGAAGAAAAGGGAGGAAAAAAGAGCGAGAAGAGAGCGATCCCTGAGGGAGGTGGCGAGAGCTCAGAACGAAGGAAAGGAGAGCAGAGACACAAAGGGTGGGGAGAGAAAGACAGAAGCTTTGAAAGAAAGAATGTTCCGGCGTGAATGCGGCTGTAGGGGAGAGAAGCGCGCTTGAAAAGGAGCAGCCCGACGCGGTGACCCCTCATTCACACAAGGTGCCAATCATGGTGACAATGCAAAGCCTTTCTTCTTTTCTACTTCTCTCCTTTCTGGGGAGGGAAAAGCTGGGAACTGCAAGTTAATTTCTGAAAGTACCCAAAAAAATAAATAAATAAATTCAATTCCACTGGCGAAACATCAAAGAGCTGCTGTGAAGGCTTCCCCCGAAACTCATGACGCCCCCAAGAGAAGAGTTCCCTCTCCAGGGGCAGCTCAGGCCAGGTGGCTATCAACTGTATTTCAGGGTCAGCAGCCACTGCTCCAGGAATGGCCACCTGGCTGTAGTCACCTCCCCATAAGTTCCCTGGTGAGCAAGGTTAAGAGAGCCCACATCTCAGGGGTGGCTCCGCCCTCTGGGTGTCTGAGAGCCCAGGGGTGCCTTCCCAGGGAGGAGCTCACGGGAGGAGGGCCTGAGCGGGACAGCGATTCTGGCTATAGGTGGAAGTCTCAGAGACTCACTCCACCTGGGCCCGTCTGCCTGGTCACCTGCTCCGGGATTCCCAGGGAGATGCTAGGTCCTGGGTGAATGTGTATAGAAAGACATGCTGAATCAACCCTGGGATCAGTATCCATTTGAGGGAGCTGCTCCAGGAGCCTGGCTGCCTGGTTCCAGGAAGGTGAGAGGGTGGCTTAGTTCTTTCTGCTGACTGCCAAATGTCAGGTCACTGTTCTCAGAGGGAGGGGCCTCTGTGGACATTGAGGCTTGCTTTCACATCATAGATCATTCTAGACCAGCACTTTCCTGTTAGCCATAACCCCCAAACTGCAAGAAATCCAGGGGCCCCAGCCCTGGGTACATTGTTACACACAGGATGCTGCCTGGCTGGTGCTAAGCTCCAGGGTGACACAGCCCTCAGTCTAGTGACCAAATGCCTCCCAAATGTCCCTCTGAGATGGTGAGTGAACATTCCTGGCACCCCTCCTTTCTTTGTCTTGCTCCTCCTGTCTTTCAGGATCCAGTGAGTCATGACAAAACCTGAAATAGGGTCACCTTTACGCAGAGGTTGCTTTTTCCTTCTGATCATCCAAACGCTGGATAATGAGAAATGCCTGGGAGCAGAGAGGCTGCGCGAGGAAGACTGATTGGTTTATTGATGGATTGACTGAGCGAGTCTGAGCCTTCCTCATCTATTGAGTACTCAGTCTGTGCTGTGCTCAGTGGCAGGGCTGGGATTACCAAGTGAGGAGGGCCAGTGGGGCCCAGAGATGCTTGAAACCACTCCAGTGTGGGGGGCAAACTGGCTCAGGGAAAGAAGGCCCTGCTTTTGCTATCTTCATGAGGAAAGACTGTTATAAGTTGGAACTGGTCCCAAAAGGGCCTCCAAACTTGATAAGGAAGCTTGAGAGAAGGGGCATGTGGTAAATAGAGGAGCATGGGGACAGAAACTCAGTGGAACCACCACTAGCCTATAACTATTTTTTTATCCCCTTTAGTACTGGAGATTGGACCCAGGGATGCTTTACCATTGAACTATATCCCTAGCCCTTTTTTTTTTTTTTTTTTAATTTTTATTTTTAGTTGTTGATGGAACTTTATTTTATTCCTTTATTCATACATGGTGCTGAGAATCGAACCCAGTGCCTCACGCATGCTAGGCAAGTGCTCTACCACTGAGCCACAACCCCAGCCCCCCTAGCCCTTTTTTAAAAAAAATATTTTTAGTTGTAAATGGACACAATACCTTTATTCATTCATATGGTGCTGAGGATCGAACCCAGTACCCCATGCATGTGAGGCAAGCACTCTACCACTGAGCCACAACCCCAGCCTCGATCCCCAGCCCTTTTAATTTTTTGAGGAAGGATCTCACTAAGTTGCCAAGGGTGCTCCTCCTGCCTCAGCCTCCTGAATTTCTGTAGATGTGTGCCACTGTGCCCAGCCCCGCGCCTATAATCACTCTTGCATTTCAATTTGACATATGCAAATGCCAACAAACATTTATTGAGTGCCTACTCTATGCCAGGCAGCTCCTATGTATTCCTAGGGTGATAACAGTGAACACGACACAGCCCTGACCTCCAGAACTTATGATGTAGGAAAAGCAACAAGCAAGAAAGCAAGCAATTACAATTTAGTGTGCAAAGAGCTGTGTTAGAACAGGAACAGGCTATAGGAGCCCAAAGGAGGGGCAGCTTAGGGGAGGCAGGGTGTCAGGGAAGCATTTTCAGAGGAAGTTGTGTGGACTTATTTTAAAAGTTGGGGGCTGTGGCCTGGTGGTAGAGCACTTGCCTAGCATGCATGAGGCCCTGGGTTCAATCCTCAACACTGCAAAAACAAACAAAATAATAACAATAATAATAATAATTAATAGTAATAATAAAATGAACTTGCTGGACATGGTGACACATGACTGTAATTCCAGAGACTCGGCAGGCTAAAGTAGAATTCCAACTTCAAGGTCAACCTCACTAACTTCACAAGACCCTCAGCAACTTAGCTAGACCCTGACTCAAAATAAACAATAAAAAGAGATGGGGGTGAACCTCAGTGGTAGAGGCCTTCGGCTTCAATCCCTCCAAAATGAACTAAATTTGTATTCATTTTGAAAAAGCTTTAAGGAAGTTTGCTAGCAAGATATCCCAGTATCTAGGAAAAAATGGAACTGATATAGTTATATAGAACAACATATAGATGTTTTCCTGACCTGTTAGTATACTGGGAGGAATCAGAGATAGGCACAGAGAAAAGTGATCTGGTGAGAACAGCAGAGACAATAATTAACTCTTTTTTATAGAAGTAATCATAGCTCAGTGCTAGGCTCAGCAGTGAACAGTATTTATACTGTGGACTTAAACCCCAAATTGTGATTTAATGATATTAGTATGAGAGGGGAAATGACAGGGTGGTGGAGAGAGAAATCCCCACCTACAAGAACATGGAAGCAACAGATAATGTCCAAAGTTGGTAAATCAAGTAGTGGGAGAAACATAATTCTTTCAAAATGTGGAGGTGAATGACAGAAAGGAGGAACTAAAGGAATTGAAAAAGATTAACCAGCCTGGAGGGCTGGTGACAGGGAAGCGAGGTAGGGTGGGGCCTGCTGCTTTGTTGCTATAAACCCATCAGCGTTGTGTGATGTAAAAAAAGATGCACATGTATTACTTTGATAAGAAAGAAAAAAAAAAGCAAGCAAACAAGAATTAAAAAAAACAAAGGTTTGTAAAGGAGTCACTGTTAAGTCAGATCAAGATCACTCTCAACTCCCTGGGGTCCTGAGTTGAGAAACAAGAAGGGTAGCAGGCTTATGAATTTATGAGAATACAACTTTCTTCAAGAGAAGACAGAACGCAGGGAGCTTGTGCCCAAGATAACACAACGAGGCAGGCTAGACTCGGGGGGGAAGCACCCAGGAGGAAAGCACCCAGGGGAGAAGCCTACATGTGGTATTTTGTTTGTTTTGCAGTGCTGGGGATTGAACCAGGGGCTCACTGGTGTTTGGTGAGTACTCAACCACTGAGTGACACCCCAGCTCTTTTAAAAATATATATATTTTAAAAATATATATATTTTTTGCTTTCAGAAGGGTCTCCCTGAGTTGCCCAGGCTGGCCTTAAACTTATAATCCTCCAGGTAGGTGGCTTTAACAAGATGACGTCACTAAGGACACCTCCCTAGAAGACTGGGACACCCAAAGACCAGTGGTCCTTGCTCTTGGCTCTCATTCAGGAATACTGAGCGGTGGGAATCAATAACACAGCTGACTTCTGCATACTCTCAGGGGAGGCTGGTGGTCACAGTGCACAGGCCTGAGGTCTGAGCCTCCTCAACAGCCCCCGCCTGAGCTGGCATGGTCACTCAGCATTGTGACCACCATGCCCAAAGTACCCTGGTGCTCTGGCACTTGCATTCACACATACACACACACACACACACACACACAGAGTTTTTCTCATGTTTTCCTCATTAGCCACTTTTCTCATGTTTTCTTCATCAGCCACTGCTATATACAGTTTTTCCTCTGGAAACTCTAGGTTCCCTCAAAAGAGAGAGAACTGCAGAGGGCCTGGTGTGGTAGTGTATGACTGTAATTCCAGCCACTTAGGAGACTGAGGCAGGAGGATCACAAGTTTGAGGCCAGCCTGAGCAACATAGCAAGATCCTATCTCAAAATAAAAAAAATAAAAAACTTCCAGGGATATACTTCAGTTGGTAAAATGTGGTTGGGTTCAATCCTTAGTTACCTTCCACTATCCTATCCCCTCCAGAAAGACCTGCAGAACATACCAGAAAAACTCAGGAAACTCAGATAAGTTCTCACATGTGGGGGCCTTGATAAGGCCCTTCAATACCCCATGCCCTTTCCCTTTCATGGGACACAGCCCATGGCTTGGAGCCTTGGGACTCAGCTCTAACAAGGGTGGATGACTGGCTTCCCAGACCCCAGCAGATGCAAGTTGCAAATCAGAGGGAGGAGCAGGGAGGTGGAAGGGGCATGATAGTTGGTGGCCTGTGCAGACTACAGATGAAAAATGACTGAATGGCAGTCTGGGGCCACTCAGGGTGGAGCAGAGAGCACCACCACCCTGGTTGCTTGGTTCAGTACCCAAAGCTCAAGACCATGACCTGGGTAATGAAAGATGGGTTAGACTTTATTAGATTATACTCAGTATCCTCAGGCTTGGGAAGGGCAGTGGGTCCTAAGCTGAGGTGCAGTGAAACCACCTTACAATGTCCCCTGGCCTGGGGCAACTCTGCCCAATCTCCCTCCCAGCTGCCACTGCAGAGCTCCCACAGTATGTCATGGGGCTAGGACCTCGTCTACCTCTGCCTGGGCATCACCTCAAAATCTCAGAATCCCATGAAATGAAGAGAATACCTGCCCAATCAGTCAGGCTTGATGTGGATCAAGTGAAATACTCTTTATAGTCAGTTGGGATATTTTATAAATATATTGTTACTAAAGATGGACAGGACATTCCATGACTCACACAGGGGCAGGGAACAAAGGACATATACCTCCAACTATAAATACCCTCTGCCTCAGGACTTTCTTGGACACAGTGAAGTGATTTTCAGGTGAGAGTCAATATGCAAACTTAATCTGAATGTATTCAATCAGACAAATCCAGAATCCATTCTATAGGACAGCTGGCTTGATGGACTCTTCAAAGCCAATGTTACACATACACAGAGACCAAAGTTGGGGGACTGTTCTGCATTGAAAGAAGCCAAAGCAACATAACCAAAGGTAGCACATGAGGCTTGCTGGGTCAGGAAAAGATCCATAAAAGACACCTGGAGCACAATTGGGGAAATTTAAATAGGACTGTACATTGGATGACATTATTGAATAGTGGTTAAGTTTTTAGGTGTAACAATAGCACTGTGGCTACATAAGGGGAAACCCTTGCTCCTGGAAGACACTTGTTGAAATAAATACTCAGGGGCGAAGCAGCAGGCCATCGGCAATACCCTTTCAAATGACTCAGCAGAACCATTTGATGGACAGTGAGGGAAAGGGTACGTGGCCAAATGGTAACTGTGGGTGAATCCAGATGAAGGTTTTTCACTTTTCTGTCAAGTTTGAAATTTTAAAATAAAACCTCATGAGGAAACAAACCATGCGGGCAGGCTGTGACTTGTTCCTAGTATGCTGGGCCAAGCTTTAGCTGTTCTCCACCCTGCCCATTGCAGCCAGTGATGTCTGTGACGAGGCGACGGCTGACCGCAGTGCTCTCAATCTGCATGGTGCATAGAAAATACTGTTTGGATTGCACGCCAGGGCAAATGGCAAGGCTGCTCAGACCAGCCATAGGCACCAGCTGCCCCAGGCCTGCCCAGCCCAGCTGCTGCAGGCAGAGGGGAAATCACCATGTGGGCACAGCTTGGTGGCTCTGGTGTCCAGCTCAGCATGCCGGCTGGACAGCCAGGCCTGTTGGGTGGACCCCAGATCCTCAGCTGTCTCTCTGCTTCCTCACTGAGCCTTCCCTGGGGAAGTTCATCTCTTTCAGGCCTGTGTCCTATAGCCATGGTAGCTTAGTGTCCATGTTTTGACACTGTGACTGGGCCCATTCCTGCCATAAGATCCTGAGTTCTTTGAGCACAGGAACCATGAGCCACGTGTCAGAACTCATTTCACTTTAACAGTTCAGCTCAGCCGCATCCCATCTTGGCCAGGTGGTGGCAAAGGCTAAAGGCCTAAGCTTTCTTCCCAGAGGTTGTGACCTGTGATCTCAGTTTCCCCTTCAGAACAGGGACCCTTCCAGCTGACTCTCTAGGGAAGTATCTCTGTTTAGTGTCTCCCTAGTTTCTTCTGTCCAGGGGTCCAGGGCTGACGGGGCAAGGCTGCCTTCTCAGCAGAGGAAAGTCCCAGGGCACTCCAGCTGTGGGCAAGACCAGCAGCCAGCTCTGGCCACCCTCCCTAAGTGCTTAAGGGGGATTCCTGACATCTGTGGCCCTGGAGAACAAATGCAAACACCTGGCCTGGGCCCACCTCCAGACACCAGTAATTTTAAAAGCTCTTCAAGTAACTGAATGAGCACCAGGGCCGAGAGGCTCACCTCTTCTCCCAAGGGGCTAGGTCTGCCAATCCGAGCCAGGCTTTCAACCCTATCCCTCTTCCCTTCTGTGCCATTCCTGGCTTCCCACCTTAGCCTCCCCTTGAGCTACCCACACAATCTCACCTCCGCCCCTCTTCCTTCCCGGAACACCCTGCATTCTTCAAGGTGTGGTTCAAATGTCTCCTCAGCAACCCAAGCCACCTCTCCAGAAGGAGAGTTCCTGGATGTATGGAACTGGGGACATTGTTAGAGATGGGGGTCACTGAGGCAGGCAGTGCCACTAACACCAACCAGAAAATCTTAGGCAACGAAGTCACATGGAGTTTCGAAGATCCTTCTTGTTGCCACAAGGTGAAGGGAGACCAGAATGACCTCCTGGGCTTACCTATTTAACCCATTGACACACTTTGTTCCACCCCCCAGCTTAAAGTCTACATGGAGGCTCCTGTCCCTGGCTAGGTCTGTTGTGTCCTCAGGGCTCATGGAGTGTCACCAGAGAATGGAGCAGGCTTTCTTTCCACTGTGGCCAGTAGGACTGACAGCTGCACGCGGGGAGGAGATAGTAAGTGACAACCGCTAATAATGAGAATTCATCCCAGGCTCCCATGGGCAGAGGCCATATGGACAGAGTCAGAGGCTACTGAGGGACGACCCTTGGTGAGGAAGACACTCGCTCAAGCCACTTC
This sequence comes from Xerus rutilus, assembly GCA_028644305.1. Taxonomy (NCBI): domain Eukaryota; kingdom Metazoa; phylum Chordata; class Mammalia; order Rodentia; family Sciuridae; genus Xerus; species Xerus rutilus. The sequence goes on along the minus strand of CM053401.1, from coordinate 130,187,113 downwards.
AGAGACAGGATTTGGAAGCCTAAGGAGCCCTAGCCTGATGTCATTCAAAGGAACATTAAAATCAAATGGCAAGGCTGGGGATATAGCTCGGTTGGTAGAGTGCTTGCCTCACATGCACAAGGCCCTGGGTTCAATCCCCAGCACCACACACACACACACACACACACACACAACACACACACACACACACAATCAAATGGCACCAAATGAATGGGTGGGAAATGTTACATGTCAATCCGGTGAGGGGTTTTCCTCAAGATAAAAGCAATGGAAAGAGGAAGAGAGAAACAGAGGGGGAGGAAGGAGGAGGAATGGGAGGCAGAGAGGGAGTCAGTCTCAAAGCTTCCTGAGTTTACAAAGGAGGGGAGAAACAAGGTAGAGAAGTAGAAAAAAATTGAAGTTCTTTTCCCTTGGAAGTGGGAGCCACACTAGCCTTGAGGAAAGCGCTGGTGTGGCAGGTGAGAGAATGTGTCTGAGAACCAGCAGCGGCTCTGAATGTCAAGTCCCTCTTCAACCAGAGAGAGGTCCAGTTTGGCTCCCCATGGCAGCACCAGGACTTCACAAGGCTGGGAAACCCCGGGTGTCAGGCCTGCCTCGGGGATGTGACTGCTGCTGCCCAGGGCCTCCAGCCTAGAAGGGCCCATGCTTGGTTCCACACTCTGCTGTCCTGAAATTCTTCATATTTCCACACACGGGGCCTGCATGTTCATTTTGCACCTGGCCCTGAAAATGAAGTCCTGGCTGACCTCTCCAGAGGACATTTTTGCTGGCAAGGTGGAAGGAAGAAGGCAGCGGGCTGGCCCATGCTGCTGCTTGCTGTTTACTGTCCAAATACACCTCCCCATGTTGTTGACTCAGCCACCAGGTACTAAGAAGTGCAGCCCCCCCACCCCCCTAGCTGAAGAGCCAGGTCTGCTTCAGCTGAGATATGCAAAGAGCCGTGCGTGTGTGCGTGAATTCTATTGGATGCTAGGCAAAAATGGTCCTGACCTGCCCCTGCGCACCAGATGCATGGGTTGTGCTGAGGCGGAAAGCCAGGCTGCTCACACCCACCTCGTCCTGGGAGACCTGCCTTGCATGGTTAGCTCACAGCAGAGGCAGCGCGCCCGTCCACATCCTGAGCTGATGGACTCGTCTGCTCAGAGCAGAGATGTCTGCTGAGCTGGGGCAGGAAGCCACAGCTCATCACTGGCACTCTGCAACCTGAGAGCTGTGATGTTTGAGACCAAGACCATAGTCTCATCTCAGCCTCTACACCATTCCCCAGGACTGTGGTGTGGTCATCAAATCTCCATGTGAAGTGGAGGGGCAGATCCAGTCAAATGTCATGGCTGTGGGTCTAGGCCCAGCCCAGTCTCTCCCTAACCCCCAGAAGTGTTCCCCTTTTCTTTTTTTCCTCCTCCTCCTCCTCCTTTTCTTTTCTTTCTTTTTTTGGCATTGGGGATTGAAACTAGAGGCACTTTACCACTGAGCTACATGCTTAGCCCTTTTTTAAAATTTTAATTTTGAGACAGGGTCTTGCTAAGTTGCTGAGGCTGGTCTTAAACTTGTGATTCTCCTGTCTCAGCCTCTCCAGTTGCTGGGATTACAGGCATCCGCCACTGTGCCCATAAGTGCTCCCCTTTTCTGACTGGTCCTTCACTCAAAGGCCCAGGTGCAGGCCAGGGGCCTCATCCTCTTGCCAGAACAACCCCTTCAGAAGACCAAAGGCAGCAGGCAGGGAATGTGGCTCCGTGGTAGAGTGCTTGCCTAGCATGTGCACGGCCCTGGGTTCTATCACTATCTCCAGTACCCTTCCCCCCGACACACACACAAAAAATCTGAAGACCAAAGGTAGATACCTTCTGAACACCATTTACTACAGCAGGGAAAATCTGGGGGCCCTGCTACCAGAAACTCTCTGAGCAGGCAGAGGAACCTGACAGCATTGTTTCCAAAGGCTTATAACTCAAATGATCCAAATCTCCCAGGGTAACTTGGCAGAGACCTTCAGTCCCTTGCAGGTGCCAGGTGTGCAAAGGAAATGCACCTGCAGGCAAAACTCAGGCAGCTGGAGTCAGGTGCTCCACCCAAGAACAGAACAAAGCCACTCAGAAGGCCTGCAGGGTGTCCTGGGCCCTGTGAAGCAGGAGAGTAGGCAGTCCTCTCAAAAGGGGTGAGGAGAGCAGGCTGGTGAGGTGGAGGCCAGAGAGGAAGACCAGCCAAGTGCCAGGCTTCCTTGGCTGACAGGGAGGCCTCCAGAGACTGAGTCAATCAGCAGGAAGCTGATGTTGCTTCCTAACAATCCCACTACCCCCACAGCCATCATAAGCACAGGACACACACACTCACACTCAGAGGAATTTGGAAACAGAGGGCAGCTGGCAACTTCCTGCAATCCACTTTTTTCAAATAACGTAAACAAAGCACAAAGAATCCTCCCTTCCCTGAGCATGGGCTGGGTGGGAACCTCTTGTATGTGTGTTTTCTCATTCAGAGCTCACATAAGGAGTGACTTGCCTTGTGCTTTAAACTCTGAGGCAAAGAAAAGGAAAGCCAGTGGCCCAAGGTCACACAGCAGATAGTGCCCAAATTTTCAGACCCAGGCCTGCCAGGGGTCAGAAGGCTATCTTTTAAAGTACCTCCCTCTGCCCTGGGTTAATAAATCTCTCCCTCAGGCTCCCATGACCAGAGCTCAAGGAAGTCTATGGTGTTAAGGTGGAAGGGCTGAACATGGAGCAACCGATTTGGTCTAGGAGCCCCTGACTGCATGAATGGGCCTGCTGGGACTTGGAGCACCAGTGGAAGAAGAGACTGCAGTCTTTCTTCACTCAGTTTCCACTTTTTTTGGCGGGTAAGGGCATCGGCAATTGAACCTAGGGGTGCTCTACCACTGAGCTATATCTCTAGCTTTTTATCATTTTGAAACAGGGTCTCGCCAAGTTGCTGAGATGGGCCTCAAACTTGGGATCCTCCTGCCTCAGCCTGTGGAGTCACTGGGATTACAGGTATGCACCACCATGCCTGGCTTAAAACGCAGATTTATGTATTCCCTTTGAAATGAAAATTCAAATTTGCCCTTTCTTCATATTTCAAACAAACTTTTTTTTTTTGAGGTGCTGGGGATTGAACCCAGGGTCTCACACATTCTAAGCAAGCACTCTACCACTCAGCTATACCCCAGTCTTTTTTAATTTGAGACAGAGTCTCTCTAAGTTGCTGAGGCTGACCTTGAACTTGTGATTCTCCTGCCTCCATTTACCACCACGCACAGCCAACATACATTCTTAACTGTCATTTAAAAAAAATTTTTTAGTTGTAGATGCACACAATACCTATATTTTATTTATTTACTTTTATGTGGTGCTGAGGATTGAACCCAGTGCCCCATATGTGTGAAGCAAGTGCTCTACTACTGAGCCGCAACTTCCCCTTGTCACTTTTTAAGGGTGTTTAATTTTCCATGGTCATCTTGTCTACCTCTTCTTTATCTTAAAAATAGAAAACAATACATTTAAGTTTCTTAAGTGTTTTTGGAATTTATATGTAACTACGTGTGGCCTGCTGAGCCCCACGGAACTGAGGTTTAAAGAGAATGTTCTGTAGATGAGAAATTCACAAATGCTCAGTACACGTACATGATACAAAATTTGCAATCACTCATGATGTTCATAGCTCTGCTGGGTTCCTCCAGATGAAAATGGGCTTTGGATTATAATAGCCCAAGCATCTGCAAGGTTTTGTGTCAGAAGAAAAAGTCACAGTAAGAATTCATGGTTGGCCATAGCAACACTGACATCTAGGAACTCCCTTGAATTCCTCTCAGACCCACTGGATGTGGGCTGGCCCAAGCAACTATATTTTAGCAAGTACCCCAGCAGGAAATAATAAGTAGGTGGCCACTGAAGATGCCCCCCAGTGCCTTGGTGAGGGGATCACCAGTGATTCAAAAGATTTGCTTTTGAGAAAGCAAAATAAACCCAAACAAAACCAACTGGGTTTATTCCACTGGGGAAAATACTGACTGAGTAAAAGCCCTGGCATCAAGAGGCTGTTTTCTGGAATGTTCTGTGGGTCCTCAGGTATGAGTTGTTAAACTTTCTGGTCTTTTGATTTCCTCAAAGGAGATAGGATGGAAGAGAGGGCATTGCTTTTCAAATGTGCTGGGGAATCACCCATGGACCTTGTTAAAATGCAGATTCTGGCTTACCAGGCCTGGGGTGCAGCAGTTCCAAAGCTCCCCGGTGATACTGCACCCTCAGTCCTGTTCTGTCATTCCCTGCCCCCACTACAATCCCTATTCCATGATTAGTCTCCATACACACTTAGCCTTTGTGTTCTTTCTTGTCCAGTTCAATCCATGTATTGGGTTAAATTCAGGACCACCACCTTACTTTATGAACAAAAGCATTACTACCAACTTATGAAGTCCACAACTTCATAAGATGAGCTTAACCCACTGATTAAATGCTTATTTTGTTTTTAATTTTTTATTTTTTTCCAGCACTGGGGAATGAACTTACAGATGCTCTACCACTGAACTACATGACCAGCCCTTTTTATTTTGAGACAAGGTCTCACTAAATTGCCCAGACTGGCCTTGAATTTGGGATCTTCCTGACTCAGCCTCCCAGATTGCTGGGATTACACGCATTTGAACTCAGGTGTGTATGCGTGCATGCAGCTCAAATGCTTATTTTGAAAAAGAAAAAAACATTCCACTTTTGCCAATATCCATTTAGTAGTTTTAAAAATTCTGAAATGAGCCGGGCGCAGTGGCTCAAGCCTGTAATCCCAGCACTTTGGGAGGCTGAGACAGGAGAATCACAAGTTCAAAGCCAGCCTCAGCAACGGCGAGGCGCTAAGCAACTCAGTGAGACCCTGTCTCTACATAAAACACAAAACAGGGCTGGGGATGTGGCTCAGTGGTCGAGTACCCCTGAGTTCAATCCCCAGTACCAAAAAAAAAAAATTCTGAAATGACCCTCTTTGCAGCAGTCTGACCTTGGAGGAAGGCACTCCTTTCCTGCTGGGTAGTGTGCTCTGCCTTCCCCTTGGCCTCATAGTCCCCACTCAGCTGATTTGTGCCTCCACTCCCCACTGGTTAGCCAACACTGCAGGAGGATGTGCTCTGAGTGTGCAGCTAGCATCTGGCACATAGTAAGCACTCAGCTAATGTCTGCAGTTGTTCACAGACAAGAAAGTCAAACCTAAAAGGTTTGTGATTTGCTGAAAATCAAGTTCTCAGCAAAATCAATATTTAGCTCACACCTCTTTCATCTGTGCTTCATCGTCCTCATTTATAAAAATGAAGATAATAGTCACTAATTCCTTTTTTTTTTTTTTTTTGGTACCGGGGTTGGAACCAGGGGTGCTCTACTACTGAGCCATATCCCCAGCCCTTTCTATTTTTTAATTTTGAGCCAGAGTCTCACTGTGTTGCTGAGGCTGACCTCTAACTTGTGATTCTTCTGCCTCAGCCTCTGAATGGCTGGGATTACAGGCATGCACCACCACACCCTGCTAATAGTTGCTGATTCTTATAGTTGTTGTGAAAACTAAGAGGGAATGATTGTAAATACACGTAACTGGCCTATTTATTATTCAATAAATAATAAACTGCTCATGTGATCACTAGTATCAAGTTTGAAAGCCCAAGAATGACATAAAATCTGAGCCCTGATGATGGTTTGTTTCTTCTTCTTTTTCTTTTGTTTGGGGTGGGGACAGGGGTTGAACCCAGGGCTCACACATGCTAAACACGCTCTCTACTACTGCACTATACCTCAGGCCCTCTGGTGGTGTTGAATAAATGGCCATGATGGCCCTCATAACTTGCTGAGACCTTTCTGACCAGGTGAGCTTAACACTCTGCAAGTACCCTTCCCTGTGCATGATCACTGAACGCCCAACCTAGGGAAGCTCTCTGCAAACATGTTCCTGAGCCAAACCCATCTGAGAAGTTTCCAAGTGGGCACCCATCCAACACTCACATTAATTGCATCCATAATATGCCAGACATGAGGTTGGGCATTGGTAAATAAAACAACAGCAAGAATCAGAACAGAACTTTCCCCTACTATGACCCGACAAAACTGTAAAGTGGGTCTAAACAGCTTTTTCTTATAAATTTACTAAAATCACCCATTACAAAGAGTTCAAGCCGGGCGCAAACCTGTAATCCCAGCCCTTAGGGAGGCTGAGACAGGAGAATCGCGGAGTTCAAAGCCAGCCTCAGCAACAGTGAGGTGCTAAGCAACTCAGTGAGACCCTGTCTCTACATAAAACACAAAATAGGGCTGGGGATGTGGCTCAGTGGTCGAGTGCCCCTGAGTTCAATCTCCAGTACGAAAAACACAAAAAACAAAAAAATACCAAAGAGTTCGAAGAAGATGGAAAACAAAGAAATTAATATTCCCTTTCAACTTAACCCAACTACCTGTGCTATTTCTTCCTGGGTCCTCTTTTTCATGTGGTTTCAGTCATGGTGTGTATAATCTGGTGTCCTGCCTACTTTTCTTTACCTGGATGCCACAAGCAATTTTGCATGTTATATGTTCACAGTCAATCATGTGTGTTCATAGCCATGGAATGTTCACCCGGATCACCATTTGACAGCCCGTTCTTGCATGGAAGGACATTCAGATTGCTTCCAATTTGTCCATGTTGCCTAACCAATCATCTTCATGCATTCATGCAGAGAAGATGAAGGGGAGAGACAAATGCCTTGTAATTTGATGATATTAGGAGGGCCTGGGTTGAACAATGAGACTGTGTGAATTTGAGTGAGTTACTTAACCTCTCCGAACCTTAATTTTCCACAAAATGAGCATAACACCTCCTACCATAGCCACTTGAGAGGCTGAGGCAGGAGGATATCAAGTTTAAGGCCCAACTTAGCGAGATCCTGTCTCAAAACAAAAAGTAAAAAGGTCTGAGGATATAGCTCAGTGGCAAAAAATCCCTGGATTCAATTCCCAGTACCAAACAAAAAAAGTACAGATGAAGGTAAATATGGCCAATGTTAACATCTGTTTTATCTAGGCCATGGGTGTATGAATACTTACAGTAATATTCTTTTAAGTTTTCTAAAATATTTGAAATTTTTTCCTAATAAAACTTTGGAAA
>CM053401.1:130148154-130179906 GCA_028644305.1 Xerus rutilus | reverse complement strand
CAGGAACTCTAAACGTGGTTGGGGGAGGGGGGAGGAAGGAAAGGGAAATGGGCATAGTAATGATGGTTATTTGAGATGGTCTTTACTACCCCTGGCACATCTATGAAGACTCTAATGGTGTGACTTTATTTGGTTTGCAATCAGAGAAATGGAAAAACAGAGATCTGGTTATGTACTATGACTTGAAATGCATTTAAATTAAAAAAAAAAAAAACTTTGGAAAAATACTTCCTAATTTAAAATTAAAAAGATAAAAATTTAAAAGATAAAAATGGTATCATACTTTTGAAACTTGCATTTACTTATTTTTGTTTTCAGTAAATATTATTCCAATACAGTCAACAAATATTAACTCAACACAGTATCTGTCATACAGTGAATTGACTTAGTTCCTGACCTTACTGAGCTTACCATTTTGCCTGCTGCCCATTCTTTTCTCCTTCCTTTCTCCCTTTATTTGCTGCTGGGGATTGAACCTAGGGGCACTCTATCACTGAGCTACATCCTCAGGCCTTTTTATTTTAACATAAGGTCTAAGTTGCTGAGAATCTTGCTACATTGCTGAGGCTGGTCTCAAATGCGCGATCCTCCTGCCTCAGCCTCCTGAGTTGCTCGGGTTACAGGCATGCACTACTAAGTACACCTGGCCTGTTGAATTTTTTGATGATTTTTTTTCTATTGGCTCTGAATTTTGGGAAATCAACCTCTAGCCCAAGATTTGGTATAGATTAAATTATATTTACTCTTACTTTTACTCCTTCTTTATAACATTGTTGTGTCAGTATTACCGTGCTGATTAGAATTAGAAAGCAATGTTAAGTAGTGATGGGGCTCACAGGCCTCCTTATTGTCTTACTGGTTTCAACAGAAATGCCTTTAATGTTTTATTAGTTATTTATAACACTGGCTATTAGTTTGAAATAGAGATTCTTAATCATGCTAAGAATGTACCCTTATGTTCCTTTTTCCACATATTGATTAGGTAGGAATGGTTGTTCAATTTAATCAATTTCCCCCTATACATATTGGAGCTAATAGGGTTTTACTTCTTTAACTCATTAGCATGACATAGTTACTATATTAAGCTTTCCTAATATTGACTACTCTTCCCTTCTTGCCCCACTGGGTTATGGTAGATGACTTGTTTAATATATTATTGAATTCTATTTCCTACCCAGCATTTTCACTCTTTAATATGGTTTCTTTGCCGTGTTTAATATCAGTCTTATTTTGCTTTGTAGAATGAATTAGAGAGCTCTCCATCTTTTGCTAAGCCACGGAACAGCTTAACATTATCGGTGTTATCAAATTTGAAATTAACTGGCAAAAACACTTGGGACCAGTGTCCTCTTTGGCTTGAGGGGGCAGGGCTTCGATAAGGATCACAATTTTTCCCTCAATTAGCAACATATACATTCTCAGAAAAGCATGCATTTAATTGAGGTTTTCAAATTTAAGCTTATTGTTGTGCATAGATTTTCTATTTTAAATCTCCTCTATCTATGGCAGTGTCCCCCTTCCTCATTCCTGTTACTGTTTTCTTTATCCCTCTTATTTCTCAAATAGATATGCCAGAGGTTAGTCTGCTTCATTGTTTGTTTAAAAACAGAATCACCTCTTAGATACATTTGCTAATTTCATTGTTTCTGTTTTCTAATTCATTTATTTCTGCCTTTATCTTTACTATTTTTTTCCCCTCTCGTTTTCCTTAGGGGCTGTTTTTATTCTTTTTTTTCCCTGAGATCTCGGGCTGAATGCTTGGTTTATTCTCCTTTCCTCTCTCCCTCTTTAATAATAAAGGCATTTAAGGCGATGAGAACAGCACCAGCTGTCTCCCATAGGTTTGGTTATGTGGCATTCTGGTTTTCAATGCCTTTCTAAACATTTGTCATTATATTCTTTATTTCTTCCTTGACCCAACAGCAATTTAGGAGAGTGCTTTACATTGTGTCAAGTGGTTGGGTTTCAGTTGTAGTTCGTTTAAATTTACAATATTTTGGCTAGGTTTACTGCATGGTGATCAAAGGACTCCCCGACTGGCACAATTTCTGTTTTGGGTAGAATGTGAGTTCTTGCAGTTGGTTACTGGTAGCTGACAAAAATGTTTGCAAAGCATATGCTCACTTGCAAAGCCCGAGTGCTTTTAAAAGTTTTTGCTTGCCATAATGTTATGTCAAAAGAAAAAGAAAAGGAGAGAAGGTTCCATGGGCTTGTAAGCACGTTTAAAATACAGTATATTTGCATATATGCATTCACAAAAGGACTACATGGTGCCATGTTGCTAATTTCTAGTTTATGAGATTATGAGACATTTTTACTTTCATCACAGTTCTCTATTATCAAATTCCCTATGAAACCCTAAGGTTGACTAAGAACAATTCTTTAAATGTTTATGTGCCTAAGACTTGGTAACAGATATGCTCTGCTATAGAAACAGGGTTTCAGCAGCGCTCCCCTGGCCAGAGTTAAGGAAGCCACCAAGAAGGACATGAGGGATAACTGGATCTGGACCCAAGAATATGATACCTGGAGACAATGACTCTGTGAGGGACTCAGTCTCTCTGGTTCTGGCCATCCCCTCTGGAGGAGGAAATTCATTCCTGAGACACCAGGAGGACCACCCTTGTCCCTCCATGTTCCTCACTCTCAACTGAGAGTTCCCCTATTACTGTGACAGCTGAGTTTTCCCTCAAAGGCAAAAGGCAGGTATACAAAAATGATTAATTAAATTGGGTTTTTTTTCTTTTTTTCGTAGTACTGGAGATTGAACCCAGGGGTGCTCTACCACCAAGCAATACCCCCAGCTCTTTTTATTTATTTTGAGTCAGGTATCACTAAGTTGCCCAGCCTGGCCTTGAACTTGCAATCCTCCCGTCTCAGCCTCCCGCATTGCTGGGATTATAGGTTCCTGGCAAAAAACTGCATTTTCAACCCCAAACCAACTGCCAGAAACCCACTGAATTCAGAGGAACTCTGGGCAACCTCCCAGCTTATGCCCTTGGAAATAGAAAATGGAACTGACATTCGCCCTGATGTTCTCTGCTCTTGCTATCCATCCCATACAAGCAGCTCTGAAGAGGAGGTGGCAAAAAACTCCAGGGAGATCAGGAAGCCTGCTCTGTGACTGTTCACCCTGAGAAGAAAAGAGGGACAGAAGTGGAAGGGAGGCAATAAGAATGAGAAATGATGAGGAGAGGGTGTGGGGGAAGGATGTGGTAAGGGGAGAGAGGTGTTTCCTGGAAAACTCATCATTTTATACACATGGACCAGCAAATGTACTGCTCAGGTGCCATGGCCCTGCCAGTCACCTGCTCCTTCAACACACATACTTACTGCCAATACAAGGAGTGTCTTGCACTGGGGTCTTTCTCCTGTCTCTGCCCTACCTCCTCTCTGCCCTGAGTCCTCTGGACTAGAAGAAGAGTAGGGAGAAGGTTGAGAAGTACAACCATGAAAAAAGGAACTACGTGGGTCATAAGTTGTCTCAACTGGCATCCAATGAGCCCTTCTCAGTCTGGGTCTGCTGGAGTAAGACGAAGGAAAATATTCCCAGAATGTCAGACGAAGAGACTCTTAACCAAGGAGCTGCCCTGTAGGAAATGGATTAAGATGGCAAACCAAATAAGGTAAGAGCCAACAAGAAGTTAGGAGGCAGGTCATGCCCAGTGCCCTACAGAGGGTCTTGTCTCTTGAGGATGCTCACTGCCTGTGTGTGCTTAGGTGAGGAGTGGAAAGGTCATAGATACTTCCTGTAGCACCTCCTGTATCACCTCCTGCTCTATGGCTTCTCATGTCCAAGAAGACCCCCACCCATCACCCTGGGTAATCTGGATAGCGACCTTCAAGCACATAGAAGTTTAAATCTGGTATCACCTACAGGTACCAAATTCCCACTCTGTACGCCCGGCAGTGTCTTCACAGTGTGTTGAACTCCCCAGATAAGAATGTAGTCCGCCGGGCATGATGGCGCAAACCTGTAATCCCAGGACTTTGGGAGGCTGGGACAGGAGAATCAGGAGTTCAAAGCCAGCCTCAGTAACAGCGAGGTGCTAAGCAACTCAGTGAGTCCCTGTCTCTACATAAAACACAAAATAGGGCTGGGGATGTGGCTCAGTGGTTGAGTACCCCTGAGTTCAATCTCCAGTACCAAAAAAAAAAGAAAAAAATGCAGTCAAGGGTGGTAGCTGTCACTGTGAGAAGGGACATAGCCAGTGGCCTAGTACTTGTTCCTTTAGTGGGTCCAACACACTTTGGAAGCTCTTCTGCCACCAGAACTTGTGGAGGATGGAGGGTGGTGAGCAAGTGGTTTAGCTCTAATTCTTATCTAGAAGCCAACAGGCTCTTCAGGGGTTCATTTGACCCACCTCTGCATCTATGGTTTTACTTTTCTGGTATGGAAAGTGGATGAGGTATAAGCTCTGGACTCAGTCACATAAGTTCAAATCCCCCTTTGAATGTGCAATGCCTTGGAAAAGTGGTCTTTATAAGCCTCAGTTTCCCTCTCTCTAAAATAGGCACAGAAACACTATTTCTCATGTATTCCTGTCATGTTTCAAAAGAACTTCCTACATTCTTCAATGGGTTTGGTAATGAGAACTATGTATTAAGAACACACCCAGAGGGGCTGAGATTGTAGCTCAGTGGTAGAGCACTTGCCTCGCATGCATGAGGTACTGGGTTCGATCCTCAGCACCACATAAAAATAAATAAATAAAGATATTGTGTCCATCTACAACTAAAAAATATTAAAAAAAAAAAAAAAAGAAAAAAAGAACACACCCAGAGGGGCAGAGGTGTAGTTCAGTGGTAGAGGGAATGACCAGCACACAAGGCCCTGGGCTTCATCACCAGCACCACAAAAATTAAAATAAAATAAAATAAATTAAAAAACAAAATTAAGTTGCATAAGAACAAACCCCAGTGGAAAAATTTCACTTGAGGTTATTTCTCAGTGAATTTTAAGAAATAAAATCAAGCACAGACAATGTATTTTTGTAAATTATCTGTGAATAGCTGGTACAGAGCAGAAAGTCTAGGTAAAATGAGAAAGAATTCAAGCAGAAGTGCCACACTTATTCCTGTGATAAGTTCCTCCACTCTAGGTCAACATTTCCAAAGGGATTGCTCCACAAGGACTTAGCCCAAGTCCCCCAGATTATACCAGAATTTAATCCTCAGCAACGCATACACACAAACCAATTTCCTGTGCTTCTGTATATATATCCAGTATCTAGTCCTGACTCTGGGTTGGGGGCTCCCTGGGGACAGAGACTGCGAAATTCCCTTATTACAGAGTTGGGCATGAGGTAGGTACTTGGCAAATGTTTGCTGTTGAATGAAGAGATGACAAAGAGAGATTTTCAGAGACAGGATTCAGGATGGTGAAGGCCTTCTCCTGACTTACAGCCCTGTGCTCCACAGGTAATAACAATAACCACACATCACACAAGTACAGGGTACAATCGTGAAAAGTGGACTCATGAACTCTTTCACTGACTGCAGTCGAGCCTCAGAGAGGCTGCAGTTCACCAGGAATGGGGGCGGGGGGGAGGCGAGCCAGGACTGAAAGCCACAGATGCTCGGATCCTGAGTCCTGTGACTTGATGGTCCTCCCCTTGCTCTGAGCCTAGGTCTGTGAGGTCTTTTAGATCATTCCTGCCTAGGGGAGAGAGCAGCTGTGTTCCTCTATCTAAGGCAGTTTCTGAACTGCAAAGGACACGGGTGACAGCTCTCGAAGGCTAGAAAAGTGCCACTGGAGCACACACCAGTCTTTGACTCAAGCCACCCAGAGCAGAGACCCTCAGCCTAGACCCACTATTTCCCACATTGCTAAGGGTGGGGCGTGCCACACCCTCTAAATGGGACATATGAGTTGCTCAGTACTTGTGCCTTTAGTGGGTCCAACACCATTAAAAGTGGACCTATCATTAAAAGTGGACCTGTTGTTCCCAAATCTTAACCGGTTAGAGGAGCAAAGTAACAAGTTTCTTTCATCTGAATCTAAGGTTACAGAATGGGATCTGTAGTGTCGTGCCACAGATGAGGGAGGGAAGAGTGTGGGATAGGGACGCCACTCAGGGAAGAGAGGGAGGACTGGGCAGATAAGGGATCTCAGCCACCAGACAGATAACAGGGATAAAGTGACAAAGGAGCTGGGAGCTGTTGCTGTTGCTTTGAGAGAAAGGAAGAACATATTAAAATTTAAACAAAGCCCACCCCAGGGGAAACATCCATCCTCCCTCTCCCAACCTGCGCCTCTCATTTCCAGCAAGAGTAGTCAGGTTCATATAAACCGAACCGTCCCTCTTCTCTAGGGGCCAGGGTTTTGTGTTTTTGTTTTTTGTAACCCATACAGACGGCAGCTGGCACGCTGTGTCTCTTGGGGGCAGGAAGCTCGGGCCTCCACAGCCTATGACCTTCCTGGCAGGCCTGAGACAGGAGGGCAGCCTGGGCCTGGGCCTCAGCTGAGACATCTCTGCCAGGAAGCAGGGTGCCGGGAGTCAGAGGGACAGAGTGGTGACCTGCAAGGACATAGACCATCTGATAGCAGGTACCAGACTAGGTTCATGAGCAGGAATGAAAAGGAAAGAAAGAGGCTAAGAAGAGAAGGTCCTCAGAGGCCCCGCTAACTACCATAAAGAACCACTGTTTTGGAGGAGGAAGAGAGGAGAAAAGGAGGAAGAGCCAGTCAGGAGCAGGAGCAGGAAGGCCTGATTTAGTCTATGCAAATGTTACTTCCTCAGTAATTCCATCAAACCTTACTCTGTTCTCCCACCAAGACAATGACAGAAGAATGGGCTGGGCTGCAGGGGCAGAGGCATTCCCTTAGGCCCAACCCCTAGGCAGCACAGGAAGTCCTCAGCTCTCCCTCCTCTGGCCATGGAGTCCTGCAGCACCAGCCTTGGTGTTTGCTCAGTGGTCTCTGGAGTTAGGGCAGGATGTTTCCTTTACGAGCATCCTACTCAAAGAGAGGCCAGCTTCAATTTCCTGACAAGACTCTAGAATTTTCCAAGCCAGCATGTCTCCCAACACCCTAAGGATGGGAACCCTGAGGTTTACCCTGGGGAGCCACAGGTCTGCTTTGCAGGCTGGGGTCAGAGAAGGCAAGCCAGGGTCTCTGAGTCCAGTCATTGGGCTCTTTCACAAACCGAGGGGCAAAGATGAGAGAGTGTCTTATAGGTGAACTGTGCCCAGCATCTCTTAAGCCTTTTTCTGGGCACGTGGAAACCAACATGTATGAAACACTTGCAAAGAGAGATGTCTTAATAAGACTTGGTATCCAGCTACAAGTAATCAAAATACTATATGAAGCTTCTAGAGGGCAATCTAACCATCTAAATCAAGAGCCTTTAGAATGTGTTTTTGGCCTACTGATTCCACTCTAGAAACATATCCCAAGGAAATAAGGCTGTGGGCAAAATTACCCAAGGATGTTCACCATAGCTTTCTTTACCAGAGAGAAGGAGAAACAACCTAAATGTAGAAGGCTGCTTAACAAAATGGTAGTCCAGCTATTCTAAAGAATACTATAAGCCAGGTATGAGTCCATACCTCGAATCCTAGATATTTGGAAAGCTTAAGCAGGAGGATCAAGGATTAAAAGCTCAAGGCCAGTCTGGGCAACTTAGCAAGACTTTGTCTTAAAGTTTTTAAAAATTTAAGGAAAGGGCTGAGGATGTAGCTCAGTGCTTGCCTAGCATGTACAAGACCCTGGGTTCAATGTCTAGGACTGAAAAAAAAGTAAAAAGAATTCTATACAACTCTTCAGAAAAATTTGGAAGAGAAGTTCTTAATTAAAAAATTAATTAGCCAGGCACAGTGATTTACATCTGTAATCCCAGCAGCTTGGGAGGCTGAGACAGGAGGATCACAAATTCAAAGCCAGCCTCAGTAACTTAGCAAGGCCAAGGCCACAAGCAACTCAGTGAGATCCTGCCTCTAAATAAAATATAAAAAAGGGCTAAGGATATGGCTCAGTGATAAAGTGCCCCTGGGTTCAAATAGTAATAATAAATTTTAACTTAGTTAATATTGTTAATTAAAAGAAAAAAGAACAAGAACCAGACTGTACAAACCACATGATCTCATTTTTTGGGGGGGGTGGGGGCAGTGGGGATTGAACCCCTGGGTCGCTTAACAATGAAACAATATCACCAGCCCTTTTTGAGACAGGGTCTTACAAAGTTGCTTAGGGCCTTGCTAAATTGCTGAGGCTGGCTTTAAACTCACAATCCTCTTGCCTCAGCCTCCCAAGTTGCTGGGATTACAGGCATGTGCCACCATACCTGGTATGATCTCATCCTTTTAAATTAAAAAATATGTTGAAAAGGTATGTACCATCTTTAAATATTAATAATTATAGGTGGTTTTAATTATTTTTTCCTGACTATATTTTCTAAATTTTTTATAATAATCATAAACGTACTTATCATAAGAAAAACAATAGAAGTTATTTTCTAAAAAACAAAAGAAAGTGGACATTCAAATCTAACGCAACAGGATTTTTTTTTTAAATTGGGAAGCCAGGTGCAGTGGCACATGTCTGTAATCCCAGCACTTTAGGAGGGTGAGACAGGAGAATTGAGTTCAAAACCAGCCTCAGCAACGGCGAGGTGCTAAGCAACTCAGTGAGACCCTGTCTCTACATAAAACACAAAATAGGGCTGGGGATGTGGCTCAGTGGTCGAGTGCCCCTGAGTTCAATCCCTGGTACAAAAAAAAAAAAAAAAATTGGACAGAGGCATCTTAAAACTACCTATGAATATTTTTAAGGACTAAAAAGGTAGTTTCTAGTAAAGAGGAATTGGAATCTTCCAGAAAGTCCTAGTGAGTGCAAGCAAGGTAAGCCACTAGCATGGAGCCAAATCTTCAGAAATGTCCATGAATCCTCAAAACCCAATTTTTCTGGATAGGCCGTTTGAGAAAGTATAGGTAAAGTGGGGAGACTGACAAAGGTGGGAAAAGGTGAAGCAAATTCACCTTCCTTCCTGTTTAAGGAAAGGACAATGGCCATCTCTTAGGACAGTGAATTCAGAGGGGAGGGTGGCCTGAGCCCAGGAGTCTGTGGCCAGCCTGGGAAACACAGACCCCGATCTGACTGGGGGAGGAGAGGCAGTTTCTGAGCTGAGATTTGTTAATCTAGATGGCAGCAGGGAATGAATTTTTACAATAAAGGTAGAAAAGGCCCAAAATAGGGGCTGGAAGAGAAATTCCCCTAAGCTCTGTAATTGAGGCAAACGAACTCTGCTGATACCACACGGAAGTTTCCGGGATAATAACAGGACACAGGAAGGCAATGGAGCAGAACGCTGGGCATTCAGAGCACTTAGAGCATACCATTTATAGGAGTCCGTCTTTGCTAAGAGGGATGCCCTGGAGCCCAAGGAAGGAAAATTCCACAGGGTACAGACTTAATTATTCAAGCATCAGGAAAACCTGAGGAGCAACAGAGAGATGGATAAGCATCTCCAGTTCTTCATAATCAGGAGCCAAAAGCTCTAAAGTATGTCTCAAATATCAAAATGCATCCATTTGGGAAACATTTATTGGGTGCCTCCTATCCATTCATGCTTTCAACAAATAACTGGGTGCGAAATTTACGTGGGGATAGCACTATGATGTTCAAGACATTTCTACGGCTGGGTGCAGAGGCGCATGCCTATACCAGAGACTCTGAAGGCTGAGGCAGGAGGATTGCAAGTTCAAAGCCAGCCTCAGCAAATTAAACAAGCCCTAAGCAACTTAGCTGAACTTTGTCTCAAAATTCAAAAACAGCGGGAGTGGGGGGTTAGGGGGGTGTAACTCAGTGGTAGAGCGCCCCTGGGTTCCAGCCTCAGGAACAACAACAACCAAAAGACACTTCTACTTTCACTGACCAAATAAACAAAATGGGCAGCATGAACCATTAGGTGCATCCCTTGTAGAGATGCCAAGAAGCACAATGACAGGGTGTCGAAACACCAATGCAGGCATTTCCTACCCTCTGTGAGCATTCCTCAGCCCCAAAGGACGCTGCTTCTTTCTTAAGAAACAAGGACTCTAACTTAGAAAATAAATGTGACATGCACACGAGGACAGCTGGTGCTAGATGATTTTGTATTTCTTAAAGACGTGGGATTCTTCCCTGGGGTGAAGCTGTATCCTGTAAATTACAGTCTCCTATTATATATGTCCAACACCTTTGGCTTTCTTCTCTATACATCGTTTCTCTTCAGCTTCGAGGAAGTAGTCAATACCCTATTTTGAAAAATGATGTAGGTGTCTCTGTAAGACAAATTTAAAATATATGCACCTCTCCGTCCCTTTAATTAAAGAGATGCTGTCCAGCTGTACCTCTGGATAGAAAAATATTTTAAAAAGTTATTCTCCCAGAACTTTCCAAATACTAAGTGCCTTTAGTCCTGAAAACTTCCTTGCCATAAAACAAAGTGAAAGCACAAGCTGAGGGCACCAGGAAGTGCTCCCTCAGCACCTGGCAGCAGCTGGTACCTACCTGAGGCCAGTTGACAGGCAGTAATAAAAGCTCTTTTGAAATAATACTAAAGTTCAGACATTCTGATAAAAGCTAGGAACTTCAAAGGTAGGACTGCAGAGCCCATCTCTAATCCTCCTCATCATTTCTGATGTAGCAGGCTGGGTTCTGGGCTTGTCTTCTACGCCTACCGCCTGAGCTTTGCCCTGTAGGCACAAGCTGCTGGAGACCTGAGTGGAAGTTTACACTCACTCCCTCGGGAGGGGTGGGCCCAGGCAAGGGGGTACAGCCATGGTACATGGCCAATGGTCCTTGACCAGTTAAATGCTGTTTAAAAGAAAAAGAAAAGGCGAAAAACACTGATCTAGAAAGAGGAGCCCAATGGCTGTAGAGTCAGACTAGATCAAATGCCAGATTCCAAGGCTAACTCTGAACTTGAGCAAGTCATTTCAGACTTCTGAGCTTCAGTTTCTTAGCCTATAAAAATGGTAATCTTGCATGGGTTGCAGAAGAAAGTAAAGTAAGTAGCCTATGTGAAAATGCAGAACACAGTTGGGAGCCTTCTTTCCCTCTTCCTACCTTCCCTTCTTTCTACCTCAAATTCCACATATATACATACATATGTGTGTGTGTGTATACACACACTATATACATATGTGTATATATACATGCATATATGTACACAAGTGTATTATGTATGTGTGTATGAAAAAATATATATATATATATTTAAATTTTTTTAAAATGCACACCTGCAAACCCAGCTACTTGGGAGGCAGAGGCAGGAGGATCTCAAGTTCCAGGCCAGCCTGGGCAACTTAGGGAGACTGTACCTCAAAATAAAATAAAAAGGGCTGGGAGTATAGCTCAAAGGTAGTACGCTTGTCTAGCATGTGCCAAGCCCTGGGATTAATCTCCAGTATCACACACATACACACATACAAAAAGAACAGAAAAGATCTTAGCTCATTCAGAGTGTACACTGGTACATAAGAAGCTTTCATACTTTTCTTACAGCTGTATGGAATTGCACTATAAAGTAGTATGACAATTTATTTACCATTTCTCTACTAATGGACACTTTTGTTTTTCTCCTTTCATTTTATTTTTTTTTTCAAGAAAGGCATATATATATATATGTTTTTTTTTTTAAAGTTTTTTTTTTTTTTTTTTTTTTGGTGCTGGGGATTGAACCCAGGGCCTTGTGCATGGGAGGCAAGCACTCTACCAACTGAGCTATATCCCCAGCCCCTTTTTAAAGTTTTTTAGTTGTTGGTGGGCTTTTATTTTTATGTGGTGCTGCTAAGGATCAAACCCAGTGCTCACACATGCTAGGCAATCACTCTACCACTGAACCACAACCCCAGCCCCTCATTTTCTTTTTCTTTTTTGCTTTCACAAGCATTGATACAATGATTTTTAAAAATGTATCATTTCATATGTATGCTCATATCTACAAAAGAAATTCCCAGAAGTGGAATTACTTGTACATTTTTAATTGTAATACATACTGTCAGAACTGTCTCTATACCTGTTGTGCTGATTTATATGTCTATCATCAGTTAGGAGGGATCTGTTTCCCACTGTCATATATCTGGAATAAACTTGTGTTTCTTTTGTTGCTAAGTGGGCTGAACATGAACATGGTTAAGAACCATTTGTATTTCATTTTCTGTGAGCTGTCCACATTCTTAGCTTACTTTAAAAATTGGGTTGAGGGGCTGGGGATGTAGCTCAGCAGTACAGTACATGCTTAGTATGTTTGAGGACCTGGGTTCAACCCCAGCACCAAAAAAACAACAAAAAAGTTGAGTCGATAGTCCTTTTCTTATTGATTTATAGGAGCTCTTCATATATGGAAGAAATGAGCTATATGACATATGTTGCAAAAATGTTTTCCCAGTTTTGAGAACTGGAAGGCTCTTTTGATTTAGCCACGTAAAAATTCTCTATCCATGCAGGGTCAAATACATACATTTTTTTCTTTTATGGCTCTTGGTTTTAAGTCATACTTAGTTCATTTTAAAAAATAGTTACCATCTTTTTTTAAAAAACACTTTTGTAGTTGTAGATGGACACAATGCCTTTATTGTATTTATTTTTATGTGGTGCTGAGGATTGAACCCAGCACCTCACGCATTCGAGATGAGCACTCTACCACTGAGCCACAACCCCACCCCAATAGTTACCATATTTAATTCATCATTTTGTTATAATGTGCTCATTTATTAGCACCCATCTTAAGTCAAAAAGTCGAAAATTTCACCAGGTGCAGTGACACATGCTTGTAATCCCATCTTAAGAGGTTAGGCAAGAAGATCACAAGTTTGAAGCAACCTAGTGATATCCTGATTCAAAACAAATACAAAGGGTTGGGGATGCAACCCTTTGTAGAGTTGCCCAGTGATAGAGTGCCCTGGGTTCAACAGCCAGCACCATAAATAAATAAATAAATGTTTAAAATGTCATCTTTATATTAACTTAATTTACTTCATTTCCTCCTGTCCCCCGGCACTGGGGATTAAACACAGGTTCTTACGTATACTAAGTTAAGCGCTCTACCTCTGAACTACATTACTAAAGTATGTACTTTAAATTAACTTACTTTGAAGTCCCTCTTTTCTCTCTTCCAATTCATGACCAGTTATCTCATAATTATACTCTTTCTTTCCATAACCCTCCCAATCCTTCATCCCATTTATGAGCCAAAAATTGATCCACAATATTGTGACGGACCATCCAAGATGCACTGAATCTCAGCATCTTAGAGCAAGTAGAAACCTTGGAAGCAACCTTTCATTTTACAGCTAAGGACACTGAGAGCCAAAGCAGCGACCTGGACTTGCTCAAGATCATAGGACTGGTTAGTCTTACAATTTTTCCTATTACTATTCAAGAAGAAGAGAAATATTGATTTTGCCATAAATTCTGTTTCATCAATAGATAGCTATTAAAGTACTCCTCTGCCCAACAGTGAGCCAGGCACTGGGGCTCCAGAAATAAATGATACAGCTTTGAGCTTTCAAAAAGCTCAAAGTCCTATACAGGGTCTGAACACCTACACCTACACATTAATAGGTAAGGCAGCAGTGGCCTAGAAATCTGGAAAGTCTAGCTAATTCTGCAAGGGATGGCATGGAAAAGACTCAGAAGATACCATTTTTAATTGGGCCTGACATGAGTAGGACTTTGAGCAAAAACTGAGAGAAGGTATTTGGCAATAAGGCAATAATAGGACAAAGCAGGGTGTCTGGTGATATATAGCCAGGAAGGAAGTAATCTGGCATAGTGTTAGCTGTAGGTGGAAGGGGAAAAATGGTTCATGTGGGTTTGGGCCCCTAAATTGCAATTGAAGAATTATAAATGAATGAATCTATCTGTAGACTTCCGGGTATTTGGTAGAAAGAAACACATATTTTCCCTGGAAGAAAAGTGCTCTCCTCTTATAACTCAAAGAGCTCACACAGATAGAGAATTCTAACTAATTCTAAGCTCACAATCAAAAATCACAAAACCAAAGAAGAAGAAGAAGACGACAACGACGATGACCAAACATATTTGAAAAAGAGCAAAATAGAAACACTGGGGCTGGGAATGTGGCTCAGTGGTAGAACACTTGCCTAGAATGAGTGAGGTCCTAGATTCCGTCCCCAGCACTGCAAACAAAACAAAATAGAAACACGGAAGTAATATGATCAACCAGACTAAAAACTGAATGGATGAGCATCAGAAACAATAACTTTGGTGAATTACAACACAGCAAACAAAGCTGGGCATGGTACCATGTACCTGTTGTCTCAGGTACTCAGAATGCTGAGGCAAAAGAATCACTTAAGCCCAAGAGGCTGAGACTAGCCTCAACATACTGAGACACTGTCTCAAAACAAAACATCAAATAAATTGTATCTGTGAGTTAAAACTAATACTAAAAATACATCAATGGAAGGGCTAAACAGAAGATTAGAGATAACTAAAGAGACTTAGTGAAATACAAGAAAAATAAGAAATTAGCCAGAAAATATCCCAAACAAGAAAAAGAGTGGAAATGAAAAGGAAGTTTAGAAAGCCAAGTGCAGTTGTGCACACTTATACTCCTCAGTATTGAGGAGGCTGAGGAAGGAGGATTGCAAGTTCAAGGCCAGCCTGGGCAACTCAGTGAGACCCTGTCTCAAAATAAAAGCTCAGTGGTATAGGGCTTGCTGGAATGTGCAAGGCCCTGGGTTCAATTCCCAGCAAAAGGAAAAAAGGAATAAGTTAGGAGACACAAAGAGAGGATAGAATAAGATTTAATATACATAAAAATAAAATTTAATATACATCTAGTTGGAGTTCCCAAAACGGAGACTAGAAAGATAATGAAGGAGAAACAATAATCAAAGAGATATCGGTTGAAAATGTTCTAGAACTGATGGAAGTCATCAGTGCTTAGCTCTGGGAAACCTACTGAATCCTTACCTAAATGAAATAAAATCCATTCTTTTTTTTTTTTTAATTTTTTTTTAGTTGTAGATGGACACAATATCTTTATTTATTTATTTTTATGTGGTGCTGAGGATTGAACCCAGTGCCTCGCGCATGCAAGGCAAGCGCTCTACCACCGAGCTACAATCCCAGCCCATAAAATCCATTCTTTAGTACATTTACAGTGAACTGCAAAGCACAATGCATTCTTCACACACGCTCACACATGAGAAAGAGAGAGAAGAGAAGAGATTGTGCCCAATCGAAGGCTACTAGCTTCTCCATCAATAAAAGCCAGAAGATGGTGGAAAATGCCTGTATATACCAAAATAACCGTCAAATGAAGAATGTTTTATACCCAGTAAAACTATCTTAACTGGAAGAAGGATATATAATCTCAGCTGAACAGAAACTGCAAGTTTATGACAAAAAATCTTTCACCACATAAGATTATGATCTCAGAAAGGCTACCTGAGACGAGCTGCACATGGTGGCGCATGCCTGTAATCCCTATGGCTCCAGAGGCTAAGGCAGGAGGATCCAAGTTCAAAGCCAGCCTCAGCAACTTAGCAAGGTCTTAAGCAATTTAACAAGATCCTGTCTCAAAATTAAAAAATAAAAAGGGCTGGGGATGTGGCTCAGTGATTGAGTACCCCTGGGTTTAATCCTGGGTACAAAAAAACAAAAAAACCTGAGATGAAAGAAGAAATTTGAGTATACAAAATTGGCAAAAACATGGAAAATCAAAGCAATGATTTACCATATACATCAAAAATAGCACCCAATCTGTGATTTAAGAGCGAAAAAAGATGTAGCTACACCACTGTATGACAACTGCATCTGAGCAGGGACAGCAGTGACTTTATGTAAAACATCTGGTTCTTGATGTTTTTTTTTTGGTACCGGGGATTGAACTCAGGGGCACTCGACCACTGAGCCACATCCCCAGCCCTATTTTGTGTTTTATGTAGAGACAGGGTCTCACTGAGTTGCTCAGTGCCTCGCCATTGCTGAGGCTGGCTTTGAACTCACGATTCTCCTGTCTCAGCCTCCCTAAGTGCTGGGATTACAAGCGTGAGCCACCACGCCCGGCTTGATGTTTTTTTGAAAACAATGGAGACACCAAGTAACTTTAAACCTTTATGCAGTTTGTATGCTTTAAAAGAGTAAAAATACGGGGCTGGGATTGTAGCTCCACGATAGAGCGCTTGCCTCGCATGCATGAGGCCCTGGGTTCAATCCTCAGCACCATGTACAAAGCAATAAAATAAAGACATTGTGTCCATCTACAACTAAAAAAAAATTAAAAAAAAAAAAAGAGTAAAAATAGGGTGTGTATGTTCCAATGTAGTCATGAGAGAATAAAAAATAGTGAAGAAAAACACACCTTTCAATCAATTTAACCCATTAATGTCCCATTGTCCCACTGAAGCAACACCTAAAAAACTTAAATCGAGCAACAAATATACTGCTGTGGTAACTCTGAAATATTTGTTTTTAGAGTTCTATTCTTTTGAGGAAAGTAATAGGTGAATGCTTAGTGATAATATTCATTAATATTAATAATAATAAATTATATAACAGGTCTAGATTATGATTTCCAACTATTTAATGACCTGTGAATTTCACTGAAATATTCACAGAATTGAAAATTTGGGACTTAATGGGTTAAAAGAACAAACAGAAAAAGAATAGAGAGCAAGTGTAAAATAAGATAGTAGAAAAAAAATCCAAATAGGTTCAGAAGCATAACAAATATAATTGGCTTGAACTCACTAGTTAGCCAAACTGGATTAAACAAAAGTAAACCCAGCTCTAGGCTGTCTACAAACAGACATGAGAGCCTGGGTGTGGTGGTGCACACCTATAATCCCAGTTACTCTGGAGGTTGAGGCAGGGAGGTCGCAAGTTCCAGGCCAGCCTCAGCCACTTGTGAAGATCCTGTTTCAAAATAAAAATAAAATTGGATGCAGATGTGGCTCAGTGGTGGCATGCTTGCTTCACATGCACAAGAAGAGGGAACAGCAGAAACAGCAAGATTAGAGAGGCAGGAGGAGGACCTGGAGTGACAAGCTGGACCTAGGGTCTTACCTGACTTTTTTGTCAGGGAAGTACATTTACAAAATTGGCCTGTGAGTATGATTAGGAGGTGCCTGAGAAAGACAGCTGGGTGTGTGTGGGGTGACACTCTACTATTGTGCTTGAGTGGAGAGAGAAGAAGTGAGGACAGTAAGGGTTGGCTCTTCTATGGGAAATGCTAGGGTGAAGAGAAATACAGGAGGGGAAATAGGTGTGTCTGTACCCATAGGTGGGAATTCAGGGCCTAGCAGGATGGTGGTGCCCTGTCCTCTGGAAGCAACCAGGAATACAGAGGGATAAGAGGGAGCTGATGGTGGTCACATGGAGAGTGGCCCAGGTTCCCAGCTTGGGGCAGGGGTGAGTGGGGCCACCTTAAGGAGGACTAGGCAGGGGAGGATAAGAAGAGTTTGGGCACAGTAGCACATGCCTATAATCCAAGGGGCTTGGGAGGCTGAAGCAGGAGGATCAAAGTTCTAGGCCAGCCTCAGCAATTTAGCCAAACTCTGTCTAAAACTAAAAAAATAAAATAAAAAAGGCTAGGGATGTAACTCAGTAGTAAAGTACCCTTGAGTTCAATCTCCAGTACCCAAAAAAAAAAAAGTCAGATTTTCAGAAGTGACCTGCTTCTGGGTAAGGGCAAGTCTACAACTGGTCGTGCAGTGTGACTAGAGGATGGAGCCCTAATGGAAGGTGAGGACTCATGAGCCTGGGAGTCCCAGGATCAGAATCACAAAGTGATTCACAAAGTGGAGTTAACCTACCAGCACCACTAGCTTCCAAAGGGTACCTGATACTTATCCAGGGGTTGGTTTGGTGTGGTCCTTGTGAGGACATTCTTATGTGACTCACAATACATCCATTAAATTTTGGCTACTGTCTTACCAAACATGCAGGACAGCCTTCCCAACCTGGAAGCCCATTGCTGCCCTACTGAGAACAGGCCTGGGGCCCACGGTGGCATCCAGGCACTACCAGGAGACAATTTACATGGAACCAAAAGTTAGTACAAAAGTTACAGTTTCCCATTTCAATCTGGAGGGTGAACATTCCTGCTTTCTATACTGATAGTTCTAACCTCATTATGAGTCCACAGATATTACACATCCAGGGTAGGGAAGGAAGAAAACTAGTTGGGCTACAATAGGATCCCTTATTCTCAGTTTCCAGCTGCATGGAAAATCTTCACGTTTCCCACCACTCTCTGCATATTCCCAGAAATATACACACAATAGAGCATATATATTTAATATAGAAAACTCCTTCCCAACAGTGGTTATCAAGGATAGAACCAAAACCTCCTCAGAGGCCAAACCATGTTTAACAGTCTTTTCACTTCATTTACAAATACATACAAACATTAAAAAGAAAATAATACAGGTAAAAATTTAAGTTGCATAGAAATGAATAAAAGAAGACAAAAGGCTTCTGTACTTTTGGTAAGGCACTAGGGATGGGGGAAAGGGTCAGGTCTGGGAGATCCACACATTAATTAGTAGGTAATAAAACCAGTTATTTTGCCTTATGATGCTGCTGATTCAACACCCATCTGGCCCTGCTTTGGCACTATCCTTTAATCTCTCCCTTTCAGAATCTACCCAATTTCCTGTCACCACCTCACCGCTCCCCCTAATTTAAGGATGCAATTCTTCACCCTTCTTTCCAATTCTAGAATTTTTAATTTAGTCCATAATGCTACAGCGATCTTGTTTTCTAATTCTTTTCTAACATGTGTAAGTTGGGCCCAACAGCAACACAGGTTTTCCCAGGCTAGTGTGACAACCTGGTGCAGCTCATAACTTCTTTCCTTGGGAAAATCTGTTTTTTGCACAAACATTGGGAGATACTTACTTGTAAGGGGGCACCTCTGTAATCTTAATCTCTGTGCTACCAAAAAGAGCGCACTCCTTGTCCTGCCTGCCCTGTGAGCAGGAGGCTTTGTGAGCAGCAACCTTGGGGCCTGCCTGGGTGCCAATCCTGGAGCTGATGTTGCTAGGTATGTGATGTCAGGAAAGGTGTATAACCTCAATGAGCTAACAGGCAGTATGTAAAATGCTTAGAGTTGTAGAATAAAAGAGCTGAGTGAGGTGAGTGTAGAAAGATATTTGATTCCAGTTCTTGGGGCCACAGATCCCTTTGAGGCTAGTGAAAACCTCGGGTCCTCTTCCTAGAAAAGTGTACACCCATTAACCTCTGCATAGTCTCAGGTACACTGACCCCTGAAGCCCACACACACTCTGCAAGGGTCAAGGACCCCTGATTCCAGCCCTCCCCACAGCGACGTGAGGAGTGCTGGGACAGAACTCTGAGGCGATTCTAGAAGTATCATGTTCCCTCACACGGAACTATTGAGCAGGTTCCTCTCCCCTCGCTTGGGTTCCGCTTTTGGCAGAAACGTTACACCTCTCTTCCCCAAAGCCCTTTGACCCTTGCCAGTTTTTCTCTTGCTTCAGTCTAAATCCTCCCTGGGTCCCCTTAAGATAATCTGTGTGCAACACTGCTCCACACACTTTTTTACAAATTATCTGTATCCTTTTCAAAAGCTCTGATGGTCCATCTCACCTTTAGTGCTTATGAAAGTCAGACCAGAGCAGGGATTAATGCCCACCTAGGCCCCACTAAGGCAACACAGGTGGGTGCTGCAGAAGCCCAGGTCCTTGCCCTCAAGGGGCACAGAGAAAGCATACAGCAAGAAAAGCTACAGGGGCTGGGGTTATGGCGCAGTGGTAGCGTGCTCACCTAGCACGCGTGAGGCACTGGGTTCGATCCTCAGCACCAAATAAAAATAAAATAAAGATATTCTGTCCACCTACAACTAAAAAAGAAAAAAAGAAAAAAGAAAAGCTACAGATCAGAAAAGCCAGGAGGAACTTGTAAGATTACCTAATTCCCTCATTACTTGCCTGAGGTCATCTGACTAGTTCACTCCAAAACTGAGAACCTCCCAGTTCAGTACTTTGAGTGTACTAGTGCTTCCCAGAGACAATCTTGCACAGGAATCTTGTTAAAATTCAGATTCAGCAAATCTGCTCAGGGGCCCAAGATTCTGCATTTTTAAAAAGTTCCCAGGTAATGCTGATGCTGCTGGTCCATGGACCACACAGAAAGCAGCCAAGTTTACATTAAGGTTAACAAGAACAATACCACCCTGCTTAAAGCCCCCTTCTCACCCCCATCCCTGCCTTTCAGATGGCTGTATAAATGGCATTTCTTTAGGAAAGAGTCCCTTCCCCCCTCCTCCTTGATTATTTGTTCTTCTGCCGCTGAACTTTCTCCTTTGAAGCATTTATAACAACTGTAATTAAAGAGTATTTGTGTAATTATTAGTTTAATGTCTGCCTCCCAGGAAAACTGCAAGCTCCCTGAGGACGGGACTAGCACAGGGTCTAGTAAATCACTGACTGTCAGTAAATGAGTAGTTTCTGTGGTCTGCAATAGGCTGGGCCAGCATTCTAGAAGAGGAAGGTAAGATTTACACAGGCAAAACATCTTCTGGAAACCTCAAGGCCAACAGTAACATAGCTGTTCAATTCCCACCAGTTTCAAATATATGCCAACAAGCCTGGGAGTGTAGCTCAGTGGTAGGATACATGCTTAGCAAGCAGGAGGCCCTAGATTTTATCTCTAGGAACTCCCCACCATCACCACCCATATGTTTATACCAACCAAACTTTTAAGTTGAAAGTGACCTTTTTTCAGTAGAAAAAGGTGTCCTAAATCTTTACAGAGTACAAAATTGTCCTGTTCTGGTACTACCACTCTGCCAGGGGAAAATTAGGCCCTGGAAAATAAGTATCCCCTTATAGCGCTCATTGGGTGAACTGTCTTGGGAGAGGAAGCAGTGGGCACGCTCCATGACCAGCATCACTCTGCTGCAGACTAACAATTTCTTTTTCTTTCTTCATTCAGTAGAACCCAAACCTCTGAAGGCCTAACTCTTTGGCATGGGTAGAGATGTTTGACCACACCATCAACATAGGGAGGCAAAGTCTGATGCCAGCTCTGTGCCCTTGGACAAGTTACTTAACTCCTCTGTGCTGTTTCCCAGGCTACCAAATGAAAATAACAATGTGGGTAGCTAGCACTTGCAAGGACTGAAGGAGATGACACATATAACACATTTAGCATAATCCAGGTCCAGGACACATCATTATCATTATTCTCTCCATATCTGAGTCCAATTCAAAACCTCTCTATTGTTTTGCACAAGTCTCCACCCAGTGGCTCCACCCATTCAGGATTCACTCTTCCCAGCCCCCTCCTGCCTTACCTGTCTAAAGCTTGTTTGAAACAATGAATCACAGCACAATTCTGCAGCTCCCATCAATCACCTCCCTCCCTGCCTCTGCCTCTGTGTCATTCTAGGGTCCTTCTGGAAGGGAAATCCTTTTCCTAATGTCTAGCACAATCATTCAACAAGTATTTATAAAGGGCCTACCATGTACCAGTCTTACAGGGGCTCAGCAATTGGCAAAGCAAAGCAAGCACAAAATAAGACAGGAGAAAGAAATCCATATATCCAAATCCACATATATACCAGACCTCTGCGTAGGGTCCACCAGTTCTAATCCACAAATGGAGATCATTTCAGATTTCTGGCACTTCCTATGTCCCCATTCTTCCCCTCTGACCAATTCTAAATAAACCACATATAAATATGAAGTATGAAGAAAGTATTACAGATTTAAAAGAAAAAAAAGGTAATTTGGGAACATCCTGATGACTAAACTTTCACCTCACTATACTGCTAGACTTTGAAGAAGTCAGTGTTAACAAAGCCAGAAGCACCCAGTTGCCCAAAATAGTCATACTGGCCAATCAAATTCTCCAAAACAGTGTGTATAACACATCTGGAAAATACAAATACTGTTTACCAGCTCATTCTTTGCAGGGTGCTTGACTGAGGAACCCCAGCAGTATCAAGGGCAGTGGCCTTGTGGAAGGAGCACTGGAAACAGATTCTGCAAGCTCAGGTTGCTGGCCTTGCTATTGACTGTGCGGTCCTAGAGCATTTTTCCTGCCTCAGTTTCTTTTAAACAATCTATAAGATCCTCTTCCAGCTTTGAAGTCAAAGGGCTGGGTCAACCATCATTCACTGAGACCCTGCAGATTCAGAGTCCAGAATTCTACAAACTGAGCACTGCTCTGGTGCAGACCATGGCCAGGCATGTGAGAACTGGGAGTGACCAAACCCAATGAGGAGCCTGTACTAAGCATCAATATTGGTGGGGACAGTGAACCTTCACCTGTTTCCTCTGAAATGCAATGAACTCTTATTTATCTGTGTACTGGTTTCTAGAAAGAGATTGTACTTCTTTCCAAGTGCAACCTTGCTACAAATATCTCTGGGCCACAAAGCAAACCCAAAATAGAAGTTATGCAAAATCTCTGGTGGTCCCATTAGTCTTCCTTCTTCCAACTGGAAAGCCATTCCAGATCCTGTGTCTCTCCTTGTCTCTAGACAGAGAGCCTAAAATAAGTCTCCCAGGTAGGAAATGCCTGGTTGAGATGGAGTGATCTAAGCACAGAACAAATGGCTCACCCCCTATGGGATAAAGACTCACGGAGGAACAGCTCTGAGAAGAGAAGCAAAAAGCTTAGGAGTGTGCCTCTATTCCTACCTGAACTCACTGCAGCTCCCTCCACCTACACACAGGCAACCAAGCCAGACTGAAGGAAGAAAATATGACCCAAATGCCCATTCCCACTACCCAAAAGGAAGCAACTCTACCCCCAGTGTCCTCATGCAGTAAAGCCAGCTCAGCAAGATTACTGAAACACCAGAGTGGCCAGAGCTATAGGTAACCAATTAGAGGTTCTGCTCTAAGACCAGCAGGTGCCTAGCACAAGGTTACATGTGGCCTGTGGCTGGAGGGGCAGACCAAATCACCAGGAAAGCCATAGAGGATGATATTAACTTTAAAACAAATAAGAAAGAGATGGCCATACAAATTCTTAAAAATCAGACAGGTCCATCTCCTTTGACATGAATATATTCTAGTATCTAATAATATTTTCTTCCCTTCCCCCACCAGGCCCTACTAGTTCTCTGAAGGCCACTAGTGAAGACATAACAGAGATGCAGGCCCCCTGCACTACAAACACAAACACACACACACACACCACACACAGACCTTCTACTTGCCATAAATGAACTTTGACTGTTTTTACTTACACGTGTACAAAGGCAGGGCGGAGAGCGCAGCTTCAAAGCTGGTTGGGTGACCCCCAAGAGCGCAAAGTCCTTGGCACACCTGTGGGGGAGTTTAGTGAGTTTCTCAGGTATCCACAGGGACTAGTCATGTCTTCTCTAGGTTGACACTGGTGGAGAGTTTCCATGATGAACACAAAATTAAGGCGCTCAGGATGCCCTTAGCAGTTAGGCACTAGACTCACAGCTCAAGAGGGGGTCAAGAGGATGTCCCCTCACTGGCCGATCAGACCAGGAAGGATCTCAGTGTCCCAGTACAAGCGCACCCAGGCTGCTACTATGCCTTGCAGGAACCATCTCATAGAGCACAGAGATGTATTAATGACCGTTTTGGGTTAGTTAAAACCCACACAAGCACCTCCCAGACCTCTTAAATCTTTCCAAACTACAGTTCAGACTGGAGGGAAGCAGTTGCAGGGACCATAAAAGTCATCTTAAAAGGCAAGTTGGAAGAAAAAAACAAAACAAAACAAAAACACCAAAAACCCGATACGCACTAGTTAACAAGTCCGTGGTTAGGATGGCGGTAGCACAGGGGCGATCTGTAGATCTGCGCGCTTAGCGTGGGTATACAGGGGCTGCCCTGGAGGTCCCCAAGCCTCCGCGCCCACCTAACAGCCTGGGCCCCCCACGATCTGACGCCGGCGATCACGCCCCACAGCTCCGTCCAATTAGGAAAATGACCGCGAGGAGACGGAAAGAGGGCGATGAGGAGGGGGGCTGAGCCACGGGAGGCTAAAGACCGACCGTGGGGACCCCACCCGCCATGCCCCTCACAGTCGGCGAGTGCCTTCAACAGGTTCTGGCCCCAGACGCAGTGACTCGGGCCGAGTGTGAGTCCCGCGACAGCTAGCTCAAGGCGGCCGGCTGCTCTCAGGGGCGCCCCAGCACCCCTAGCTGCGCGCCTAGCCCTCCCCCACCACGGCCAGCGGGGACGCGCAGCAACCCCACCCGCTCCGAGAGTAAAGTTTGTGGGCAGCCGCAGGGGCGGGGCGGCGAGGGGGTGAAACTTTGTGTCCCGGGCCGGGTGCGGGGGGAGCGCACCGAGCGCCGGGACACCCACGTGCGGTCCGGAGCGCCTCCGCCGCCGCCGCCGCCCCGGCCTCCCTCTCGGCCGCCGCCGCGGCGCTTTCCTTTCATTTTTGCTTCTCTCTCTCCCTCTCTCGCTCTCTCTCATTCGCGCGCTCTCCTCGCTCTCGCCCTCTTTCGCTCTCTCTCCCTCCCTTCTTCCCTTCCCCCTCTCCCTTCTTTCCCTCCCCCCCTCCGGACGCCATCTCTCCCTCTTTCCCCGGCTCTCCCTCTCTCCCTCCAGCTCTCCGGCAAGAGGGAATGTGGAAGTGAAAGGAAAAGACGACATGTTTGCAGCGCGACGCGGGCCTGCGCGCGACCGTCCCCGGGGAGAGGCGGGGGGCGGGTCGGCCGCGGCCGCAGCGACCCACCCCCGCGCCCCCCGCGCCCCAGCCGGCTGGCTGCCTGGGCTGCCCAGCCGGGGGCTGTGGGCCGCTCGGGACACTCACCCTGGGTCCGGGCGCGGCTCCTGCGCGGGGCCCTCGGCGGGCCGGGCCGGGCCGGGCCGGGGGCTCCTGCTGCCCACCGCCCGGGCTGCTGCTGCGCGCCCGCCTCCACGCGCGCCCGCCGCCTGCGCCTGCCGCCCTCCCTCCGGCTCCTCTCTTTCTCTCTCTCCCCCTCTCTCTCCCTCTCCTCTCTCGCTCGCTCTCTCGCTCGCGCTCTCTCCCTCCCTGGAAGAAGGGAATGAGGCAGGGCTGACGTGAAGGGATGCAAAACAGCTCCTCCTAACCCAGCTCGCAGAGGAAGAGAGACAGAAAAGCAGCCCTTTTATCTCTCTTTTGTTTTCTCACTTCCTTCCACCCCCCCCAACACCCCCCTCTTGTCAGCCCAAGTTTTCTTTTTCTCTTTCTACCGCAGAGAGGATTTTTCTTCCTTTCTTTCTCTTTCTCTCGGTGCAACTCTCCTACTCGAATTCAAAAGCCTGGAGGGTTTTTTCCCCTCTCTCTTTTCTTCCCTCTTTTCTTCCTTCTTCCTCCTTTCTTATTTCTCTAAAAGGGTTTTGTTTGCTGTGGGAGTTTCGTTTGAAAATCAAGTCACGCCTTTTTTTCCTTCTTTTCTCTCTCTCTTTTCTCTCCTCAGCAGAAAAGGGGAACAAAGATTAACGAGCGGGGGAGAAGGGAGCGTCAGAACCTCGCATGGAAATGGGGGGGGCGGCCCTGCCCGGCACAAAGGGGCCCAGGGGCCCCGACCCCCTGGGAAGCCTGGGGTCCCCTCGAAGGGAGTCAGTGGGGTGGGGGTGTCGCTCCTGGGTTCCCGATCCTTCTGAAGTACGGACTGGGGGCCCCGGGTCGGTGGTCCCCAGCCAGAGGTGGGAGACTGGGTGTGTTCTTTACTTATATATATTTTTAAAGTAGGCAGATGGGCTTGGAGCAAACATCCCCGCAGAGCTCTGAACAGTAAGAGCCTTTAAACAGCTGTTAGCAGAGCCCTGGACGGCCAGAACCGAGGGAGCGGCACGGGCTGCGAGCGCCAGGCCTGGGCGGGAAGGGGCTCAGCGGAGCCGCGAGGATGGCCCCTCGCAGGCTCCCCAAGCCCGGGGCCTGGGCCTCGGCCGGGGACGCACTGCTGGGGGGCGCCGAGGCGTGGCCTCTCGCCGCACGCCGGTCAGGTCCCTTGCTGGTCCCCGCAGGGCCGCGGGATCCAGCGCAGCTTGGCCTTCTCCCAGCTCTGGGGCAGGCCCGACACCCGGCCTCCAACCTACAGAACCCGCGCCACTCAGAGCCGCTTCTCGACTCCGACGCAGGGCCGGTCCTGAGCGGGCGGAGAGAGCCGCCACGACGGGTCAATTATTCATGGGGCGCCTGGGCGTGCTCCCAAGACCTGCTCTGTCCCCGGCTTCTCCGGATAAGTGGAGAGAAGACGGGGGGAAAGTTCCCAGAGCAAAGTTGGGCACATTTCTTATTTTCCCAAGTAAGTATTGAGCACCTGCTGGATGCCTGGCCCTTGAACTGGGGCAGCAACGGGGGCGGGAGGGAGAAACGTGAGGTCTTGGTGGGCCGCCAAGAGTTTCCGCTGGAAACAATGCGAAGGATCCTGCCGCTCAGGACCAGGTCACCAGGAAGAAGGAAAGCCTGGATCCTCTCCCCCCACCCTCCCCTCTTCCTTCCCCTTCCCTTCCTCCCGGCTGCATCTTCTTGGCTCCACCCCTTCTCCTCATCAATTCCTCCCACACTTCCCTGCTCTCCCTGGCTTTTCACTGGAGGGTCCCTTCTCCCAGCGAGGAGCAGATGCTGAGCCCCATTGTCTCTCCCCCAATGACTGCAGCCTCCCAGGGACAGGACCTGCCACTCCTCACCCCTCCCCCAAGCCCGGAGGCCTGGGCCTTTAGAGACTGGAGCCCCAAGGCCACTGCCCCTCGCCCCACCCTGCACCAGCTCTTGGTGCTGTGAGCAATGACTCCAGTCACTCAGAACATGATTTATTTCTCACTAGCAGTGAGAAAACAGAAGCCAGAGAGTTTGTTTCAGCAAGAAAGACACCGTGGTTTTGACATCAGCACATTGAGCCCCCAGTGACCCCAGAGCCTTCCTGAATGCCCTGTTAAGAGAGTGCCCAGTACACTCTCTTAATAGGGGCTGCAGGAAATCACATTTCTGTCATTACCTGCCCGTCTCGCTTAGTACACCCAAGCTGTATCCTCTAAACAAAGCAAAACAGCTCTGATAGTCACGCGTTCATTCAACAAATGCTTGGTAAGTACCTACTCTGCACCAAATAGTGTGCTGGGTACTAAGCACCTAACCATCAGCAAGATAGAATCCTTACTGTGGCTTTGCAGACAGCAGGGGAAGGAGCAAGAAAAAACACATCATGTATACAAGGGTAAACCTAGAAAACGCCTAATGGGTTTCCTGACCTAGGGTGTTCCAGGGAAGGCTTCCTGGAGGAGGTTACATCTAGATAAATGGACCTTTGTCAGACAACGCAGGGGAGGAAACAGCCTGTCCTCAGGGCAAGATAGAACACTTTTATAGGTTCTTGGAATTGTTAAAGAGTTCAAGTACTTGCAGCAGAGAGTACAGTGGGGAAGTTGGGGGTGAGGATGGTGTCAGGACACAAGTGGGGGAGATAGAGGGGAGATGTTCAAATTTTAGCCTCTCCCAACTTGCTAACTTCATGAACTTGGGTGACTAACGGTGACTTAGTTTCCTCACCTATAAAAAGGGGGTAGGAAGACCTTTAAGTGCCCAGGCTTGCTTGCTGAATATCCCTGGGCAGATCAACCACTCTGTCTAAATTTTCTCATCTGTAAAATGGGGATGAAGATACATACTTTACAGAATTTGTGAGACTTAAACAAACCCATGCCTAAAATGGTGTTTGGTACATAAGCACCAGTACAAGGTAGCTTCTGTTCAGGATTACTATAATGAGGGAGTGACAGGGAGATGCCCTTACAACCTGGATTTGAGATTATTGGTTTAAGTCAGAATGACTCACCAGGCCAGAAACCTGATGAGCTGGCTATGGAGGAAGCTTTCCTTAAAAAATGCCCTGCATCCCAGCAGGTGGCTGGGTTGGGGAACACCCCCATCTGTTTGAGACATCAAAAACATGAAGAGGAAAAAAAAATGACCAGAATGGATGACTATAGTTAAGAAGGTCAAATCCTCTCCTTGAAGAAGAGGGCGGGCCTTGTAAAATCCGGAAAGGAACCGGCAGGCACCTGGCTGTGTTTGCTCTGGTGAGAGTAGACACAGAAGTTCGCACTGGGTTTGTGTTAGTGGGGGGCCGGTACTGACTGACTCTTCCAGAGCCCATGTTAAATCTTTTAAAACCTTTACTTGGGGTCCTGGTTCTCCAAACAACCTGCAGGTGAACTTCACACCAGCAAAATGCCCCCTGGATCCAGTCAGACACCAGTGTTCTAGTTCTTGTGTTGTAAACATTTTACACTTCTGTTATTATTATTTTTTAAATATTTGGACACAGTGTTTTTATTATTATGTTTTGTTTATTTTTATGTGGTGCTGAGGATCGAACCCAGTGCCTCACACGTGTGAGGCAAGCGCTCTGCCACTAAGCCACAACCTCAGCCCCATTTCTGTTATTTCTTTATAGCACAAATTCATTGTGAAAGAATTTGAAAATCAACTACGCAAAACTGAAAAAGAACCACATGCAGAGACATGTTTTGGGATATAACCTTGGACATTTTATATCCCCATATCTACATTAAATGCCAGTAATAAAACTATACAAAATAAATGTTAAATGACTACATATAAATGTTATTTTTACAAAAAAAAATTGGCACAACATACCAACTCAATTGCGACCATTTTCACCAAGTTATATGTCACAAATATCTTAAACATCCACATTATCCTTCTTAGCAAACATTATTCTGTGGTATGCATGTATCTTAATTATTTTTATTATATTTTTGGTACTGGGGATCCAACTAAGGGTGCTTTACCATAGAGCTACATCCCCACTCCTTTTTGTTTTTATTTTTTTGAGACAGGGTCTTGCTAAATTTCCCAGGCTAGCCTTGAACTTGAGATCCTACTGCTTCAGTCTCTGGAGTCAAAGGGATTACACGTGTGCGCCACTCTGCCCAGCTCAGATTTTCACTTTTATGACAATACTGCTATGATAAACATAGTTTTCTTTTCTTTCTTTTTTTCTTTTTCTTTTTTTTTTTTCTTTTTGGTATCAGGGATAGAACCTAGGGACACTTAACCACTGAGCCACATCCCCAGCCCTTTTTATTTTTCATTTTGAGACAGGGTCTCATTAAATTGCTTAGGGACTCACTAAATTGCTGAGGCTCTGAATTTGCAATCCTCCTGCCTCAGTTTCCTGAGCTGCTGGGATTACAGATGTACACCACTGTGCCCAGCAGGTAAACATTCTTGTATAGTCTCCTCTGTGCCAGACTAGGATAATATTTTATCTAAGGTAGGTGTCATTATTTTACAGATAAGGAAACTGAGGGCCCCCAAATTTTAAAAACTTACCAAGGTCAACAACCACGGCATGACTGAGGCCGGATTTTCAGCCAGGATTTTCAGTTGGGAGTTCCCTCTCAGCATTTCTGTTTTCCCCTTTTCTTTGAAGCCATAATCCTCTCCAGGATCCTCCCCACCATCTTTCTGTCTTGAAGACTGCCTTCCTGTGAGAACCTGTTGAACAGGAGACCCACTTGTTTCTCTGACACCTTATTAACTTCAGTGTTGCCTGCTTCCTGGGGTGGTTGTGAGGGATGAAAGCAGGTAATACATGACATGAAATACATGATACTGTATTTTGTAAGTTATAAAGCCTACGTGAATGTTAGGAATAAAGCCCTAAACTCATAGACATCACCATTTAGCCAAATCCCCTGACTTACCCAAGCTCAGGAGGGAATCTTCCACATTCACATTAGAGAGAAAGAAATCTGTTTTGAAACACAGCAGTAATGGAGGTCTCTCTTGGGCTTTTCAGAAACCCCACAGTTGCCCCCCAGAGCTGAAATTTGAAGGTAGGTTTGTTATAAGATTTATTAATCTTCATTATCTCCCTGAGGGAGGATGTATTTACGATACAGACCTTCCAGAACGTTCACATCCATCTCTGAAAATCTAAGAAATCTTGTAAGCTGAGAAAAGGAATGAAACACAGCTCTTAACATTTCCATCGACATGTTTGCCAGAGTAATTCTGCTGGGAGATTAACAGGTGATTATTAAAATCTCTTTTTTTCACTGGCAGAATCAAACAAACATTTTAGAAGATATCAGTAACTTTGCATTATCTAATATTCAATTTTTACTATCAAGCCCCCAACTGAAATCCAGTCAGTGAGAGGAAGAGACCCCAGTTAAACTATAGACACCCTGCAGCAAGCACAGGTTGGCTTGGGTTACAAGATGGGCTGGTCAGAATCTGAGAATCACTTAGTTCTTAGAGTCACCAAGAGCTAAGTTAAGGACACAGAAGTTCAAAATCCTCAGAATTACAGTAATAGTTTAGGAATCCTCAGAGTTTTAGGGGGAAACCCAAAGAAAGCAAAAGTCTACGTGGATAGATGGAGTAAGCATCTGGTATTTGCCAATGGTTTTTCCAGGAGTGCATTGACAAGGTACATCAAATAATCCACTTCCTCTAACCACTCTCTTGTGATTAAGGGTGCATTTTTTTGTTTGTTTGTTTGTTTGTTTGTACCAGGATCAAACTCAGGAGTGCTTAACCACTGAGCAACATCCCTAGCCCTTTTTTATACTTTATTTAGAGACAGGGTTTCACTAACTTGTTTAGGGCCTCACTGAATTGCTGAGGCAGACTTTGAACTCATGATTCTCCTGCCTCAGCCTCCTGAGCTGCTAGGATTGCAGGTGTGGGCCACTGCACCCGGCAAAGGTGCATGTTTTTATGTTTCTGTTTCCACTGTGGCTTGAAACTGATAAGTTTACTGGCCTTACCTGCCTAATGGGCCAATGACCATAAACAGGTCAAAGCTTAAACATTTCTACTCTTGCTGGGTGTGGTAGTACATGCTTATAATCCCAATGATTTAGGAAGCTGAGGCAGGAGCATCGCAAGTTTAAGGCCAGATTGGAAATTTAGCAAGACCCTGTCTTGAAAAGGAAAAAGGACAGAGCCGGGCACGGTGATGCAAGCCTGTAATCCCAGCACTTAGGGAGGCTGAGACAGGAGAATCGTGAGCTCTAAGCCAGCCTCAGCAATGACCAGGCGCTAAGCAACTCAGTGAGACCCTGTCTCTACATAAAACACAAAATAGGGCTGGGGATGTGGCTCAGTGGTTGAGTGCCCCTGAGTTCAATCTCCAGTTCCAAAAAAAAAAAAGGACAGGAGATATAGCTCAGTGGCAAAGCACCCTGGGTTCAATCCCCAGTGACAAAACAAACAAAAAAATAAATATAAATTTTTACTCTTTAGCCAGTAGCTGTAGTTCTAGAAATCTGATAGAAATAATCAGCAGTGTGAACAAAGATGTGTGCTAAAGATGTTTACCAAAGCATTATTTTCTTTCTTTTTTTTTTTTTTCCAAAGCATTATTTTCATTGGCAAAGGTTAAACATTAAGGGGCTGGAGTTGTGGCTTACTTGTAGAGTACTTGCCTAGCATGTGTGAGACACTAGTTTTGATCCTCAGCACCACATATAAATAAATAAAATAAAGGTCCATTGACAATTAAAAAAATTTTTTTAAAAAACTTAAAAATTAAAAAAGGAAAGTGAAGGAAAGAACAGAGGAAGAAAGGAGATAAACAACCTAAATATTCAATAGTGAAGAAACGATTAAAGAAGTTATGGCTGCCGGGCGCGGTGGCTCAAGCCTGTAATCCCAGCACTTAGGGAGGCTGAGACAGGAGAATCGCGAGTTCAAAGCCAACCTCAGCAATGGCGAGGCGCTAAGCAACTCAGTGAGACCCTGTCTCTACATAAAACACAAAATAGGGCTGGAGATGTGGCTCAGTGGTCGAGTACCCCTGAGTTCAATCTCCAGTACCAAAA
>CM053401.1:130133657-130147654 GCA_028644305.1 Xerus rutilus | reverse complement strand
ACTGGGGATTGAACTCAGGGGCACTCGACCACTGAGCCACATCCCCAGCCCTATTTTGTGTTTTATGTAGAGACAGGGTCTCACTGAGTTGCTCGCTTAGCGCCTCGCCATTGCTGAGGCTGGCTTTGAACTCGCGATTCTCCTGTCTCAGCCTCCCTAAGTGCTGGGATTACAGGCTTGAGCCACCGCGCCCGGCTCTCTTATTTATTCTTTTTAAAAAAATTTTATTTGTTCTTTTTAGTTATACATGACAGTAGAATGTTTTTGTTTGTTTGTTTGGTACCATGGATTACACTCAGGGGCACTCGACCACTGAGCCACCGTGCTCGGCTAGTAGAATGTATTTTGACATATCATATTTACATGGAGTATAACTTCCCATTTTTGTGGTTGTAGATGATGTAGAGTTACACTGGTTGTCTATTCATATATGAACATAAGAAAGTTATGGAGGATTGCAAAAATTTGAGATCAGCCCGGGTAATTTAGGGAGACCCTGTCACAAAATAAAGAAATAAAAAGAACCAGAGGTAGCCGGGCGCGGTGGCTCAAGCCTGTAATCCCAGCACTTAGGGAGGCTGAGACAGGAGAATTGCGAGTTCAAAGCCAGCCTCAGCAATGGTGAGGTGCTAAGCAACTCAGTGAGACCCTGTCTCTACATAAAACACAAAATAGGGCTGGGGATGTGGCTCAGTGGTCGAGTACCTCTGAATTCAATCCCCAGTACCAAAAAAAAAAAAAAAGAACCAGAGGTGCAGCTCAGTGATAAAGGACCCCTGGATTTAATTCCTAGTACCTAAATAAACAAACAAGTTATGTATGTGCGTATAAAGCAATACTATATAAACTACTACAAATCAAGGTGGGCCCTGAGTGTTGGAGCCCACCTGTAATCCCAGAGGCTCTTGGGAGTCTGAGACAGGAGGATTGCAAGGTGACAGCCAGCCTCAGCAACTTAGCAAGGTTCTAAACAATTTAGCGAGACCTTGTCTCAAAATAAAAAATAAAAAGTGCTGGGGATTAGCTCATTGGTTAAGTACCCCTGGGTTCAATCTTTTTTTTTTTGTGGTACTGGGGATTGAACTCAGGGGCACTCGACCACTGAGCCACATCCCCAGCCCTATTTTGTGTTTTATGTAGAGACAAGGTCTCACTGAGTTGCTCGCTTAGCGCCTCGCCATTGCTGAGGCTGGCTTTGTCTCAGTCTCCCTAAGTGCTGGGATTACAGGCTTGAGCCACCGCGCCCGGCTCCCTGGGTTCAATCTTGGTACTAAAACAAAACAAAACAACTCTAAAAACAAGCAAACAAACAAACACCAGAAAAACAAATCAAGTTTTTGTTTTGTTTTTGTGATACTGGGGATTGAATCCATGGTCTTGCTCATGCTGGGCAGAGTGCTCCACCACTGAACTATATTCCCAGCCCCAATATCAAGTTTTTAATTTTATTTTTTTGGTTTGTTTGTTTTTGGTATAGGGGCCTTTATCATTGAGCTACATTCCTAGCCCTTTTTGTTATTTTTTATTTAGAGACAGGGTCTCACTAAGTTGCTTAGGGCCTCGCTAAGTTGCTGAGGCTGGCTTTGAACTCATGATCCTCTAGCCTCAGCTCCTCCTGAGAGTTGCTGGGATTATAGGCATGTGCCAACACACCCATCCAAGTTTTTGAAGAATATTTATTGACAGGAAATGTTTGTAATATACTAATTTGATACAAAATTGTATATGCATCAGAATTATATTTTTGTCAGATTTTTATATTTATCCATAAAATACATATAAAATACCTGGAAGGAAATAAAAGTTATTTGTTTGTTGGAATTATGAGTGATCTTTATTTTCTTCTTTATCTTTAGGGCATTTGTCAAATTTCTTTAATGATTATGTAGGTTTTTCCTCTTCCTTGAGCAAACTCTACTTTTTGCTTTCTTCCCCCTTCAGCTTTATTAAGATTTAATTGGCATACAAAAGCCACACATAATTAACATATACAATTTTGTGATTTTTTACATATATAAATAACATGTTGCAATCACCACAATCAAGGTTACCAGTGTAAACCTTGCTTCCAAAAGTTTCCTTATGTCGCCGTGTTGTTCTGTTTTGTTTGTATGGATTATGTTTTTGTCATTATTATTATTATTAGTAGTAGTAGTAGCAGTGGTAGTACTGGAGATTGACCCCAGCAGCACTGTACCACTGAGCTACATCTTGATTTTATATTTATTATACATATATATTTATATTATTTACTTATTTATTTTGTACTGGGGATTGAACCCAGGGGTGCTTTACCACTGAGCTACATCCCCAGTCTTTATTTTTTATTTTGACACAGGGGCTTGTTAAATTGCTGAGGCTGGCCTTGAACTTGTGATCCTTCTATCTTAGCCTCCCAATTTGCTGGGATTACAGGTGTGTACCACTGTGCCTGGCTTTTTTTTTTTTTTGTCTTTTTAAAATTTTGAAACAGGCTCTCGCTAAATTGCTTAGAGCCTCACCAAATTGCCTAGGCTGGCCTTGAACTTTTGCAATCCTCCTGCCTCAGCCTCCTGAATTGCTGGGTTTCCTGGCATGTGCTACTGTGCCAGGCCCTGATTACATCATTTTAAAACATTTACTTAGAGGGTCTAGCCTTATTTTTTTCACTGTCAGTGGTGCAAAGACCCAGGCCACACCTTCAAGAAGCTTCCAATCTGTAAAAGAAACAGCCATTTACAGAGCTTATGCTGCAGAAGGCAATTATTTCTCTTTCCTTGGAAATATTTGAAGAACTAGGAGGAAAGAGGAACCAGCGTTTTGGTTGCTGATGATTTGGGCTCTGGGTTGAATAGACTATCTATTGTGAAAGTGTATTGTGCAAAAAGAGAATAGAGCTTTTTGTGAAGGGAGATAAAGAGGGTGTAGGGTGGGAACAGGGAGGATGGGGGAGGAGGAGGCAGGGCTGGGCAGATCCCTGAGAAAGGCCTGGAAGCACTTGTCCTGTGGGTGGATTTCGGACAGAGATGCCCTAAAGGTCTCTACAAGTTTTCTGCCCTAGCCTGCTTTTTGATCTTGGTGTGCTCCCCAGCCTGCTTCTGGGTCTCAGTGTGCAGGGCCAGCCTGTGTTCATATTGTCTATGAAA
This sequence comes from Xerus rutilus, assembly GCA_028644305.1. NCBI lineage: Eukaryota > Metazoa > Chordata > Mammalia > Rodentia > Sciuridae > Xerus > Xerus rutilus. The sequence continues at coordinate 130,144,529 of CM053401.1, read as the reverse complement.
TTAGACGAAAAACTAGACGAAAACATTAGGAATGTTACATACTGAGTTTCCTTTTTAAAATTTTTATGGTACTGGGGATTGAGCCCAAGGCCTCACACATACTAGGCAAGTGCTCTACCACTGGGCTACACCCTCAGCCTCGCCTAAATTTCCTTTGAGACATTAATGGAACCGGCTGAAAACTAAAGCCTCTTTTGTGAAGCTGTGAGGGGGGATTTATAGCCTTCTCACCAAGGCAGCAGGTGGGATGTGGGTTGTGTCCACTTCAGCATCCAGAGGGACCCGGGTTAAAGTTCAAATGTGACGAGTGACTGGAATCTGAGGGGCTCTTGGCTGTGCTGACTTGCCAGCTGGGTGACTTTGGTCCGATGCAGTTTCTGAATGCTCCACTAAGAAGTATTAGGGTGACCTATGTTCGTTGAGAGGATTCAAAGAGATAAAACATACAGAGCCGGGTGCGGTGGCTCAAGCCTGTAATCCCAGCACTTAGGGAGGCTGAGACAGGAGAATCGCGAGTTCAAAGCCAGCCTCAGCAACGGCGAGGCGCTAAGCAACTCAGTGAGACCCTGTCTCTACATAAAACACAAAATAGGGCTGGGGATGTGGCTCAGTGGTCGAGTGCCCCTGAGTTCAATCCCCAGTACCAAACAAAAAAAAAAACAAAAAAAAAAACCATACAGGATAATGCCACGTGGACAAGAAAAAGAACCTGCAAATAGAAGGAACTATTAATGTCAGTGTTAGCACCATCCTGAGCGTGGGATAGAGAAGGGTGCATAGCCCCCATTGGGCTGTGCTGTGTTGAGTCTTTAGACATGACTTCTCTTTTTGGCCCCCTCCCTTTGCCTTTATTCTTCATTCAATCAACAAACATTTATTGAACACCCCCAACATGCTGGCCACCCTAAAGGGTCTCCTGGACAACCGAAGGTGATAGATGTAAGGCCAGCACTGACTTATTACACAAGAGTAGAAGGGAGGTTCCCAGCTATTCTCTGTGGGAAGCCTTCCTATAAGAGGAAGGTTCTGGGAATGGAACCTACAGCCTCACTTATGCTAGAAAAGTACTCTACCGCTGAACCACATCCCCAGCCCAGAGTCTTGAAACTCAAGTGAAAACTTCCTCAGCAAAGCAAGGGGGACCAGGTGTATAGCTGGGAAAGATTTGGGAAATGTATTAGTTATTCTCCTTGAACCCAGTGCTCCAGAGACCCTGCCTCACCATCAAATGAGGTAAGATATACAAAGTGATGAAGAGACCACAGTGAATTCCACCTTTATGTATATCTCTAAAGCACAAACTAAAAAGGAACAAATAAATAGAAGGAAGACCAGTGGCATAAAGGGGAACAGGGGGAGGGAGGAGGGGAGAGAGGAAGGGAAGGAAAGAGGAAGTACTGAAGACTGAAATGGAGCAAATTATATTCCATGCATGTATGATCATGTCAAAATGAACCCCACTCTGATGTATAACAATAATGCACTAATAAAATGTTTTTAAAGATATGCAAAATACCCAGCACAGCGCTGGCCTATAATAAGTACCAGAAAGCTGGTTCTTGTTCCAGTACGATCAAAATCAGTTCCTCTCTAAAGTTTACTTCCTGTTCACATTTTACTCTTTTCTCCTGTTCCTCTAGATAGCTTGACCTTTGGCCTTGGACCTAGAGTTACCCAGTCTTCAGAATCTGCAAAGTAATTTTAAACACAGGTCATATTTTCCACCACAAAGACAATTTTAATAAATTTGAAAATACAGATGCCATCTAGACCACATGCCCTGTTTGCAAAATGCTAAAGCTAGAAATATTATGAATCAGCTATTGAAAATTCTCCAAAACAGCTTTTGGATAAAGGAGGAAATCAAGATTAGTGTTGCTGGGCATGTGGTGGCACATGCCTCTAATCCCAGAGACTCAGGTAGTTGAGGCAGGAGCACTACAAATTGGAGGCCAGCCTCAACAATTTAGTGAGACCCTGTCTCAGAATAAAAAATAAAAAGGATTGGAGATGTAGCTAGTGAAAGGGTACCCCTGGGTTCAATCCCCAGTGTAAGGTGAAAAACAGCCCTTTTGTAATTAATTTTCACATCCCCTCTTTAGAAGCACAGGGCAGTTCCTGCCCCAGGGGGTTCCTCTCCCAATCTTCCACCTGGGAAACAAATAGTTTTCACATCCCCTTTCTAAAGGCCTGAGGCAGTTCCTGCCCCAGGGGGTTCCGCTCCCGAATCTTCCACCTGGGAAACAAAACCTAACTGCTCAGGTTAGCACATCAAAAGAAGACCGCGACTGCTTATCTGTCCCGCGGATTTTAAAGTGACCAATCCCTGGCTCGCCACGCAGTTTTGTAGTGGGTTCTGTAAAATCCCTCCCGCGCGTCCCCTCTTTCTCTTTTTCCTCTTTTCTTCGCCCGGGCGCCCACACCCCTGAATAAAGGATTTCCTGGCTGTGTAGAGGTGTTTGTGTCTGGCTGGCCGCTACCCTAACACCCAGTACAAAAACAAAAAAACAAAATGCAAATCAAAATGAGGAAGGAAAAAGAATAAATCAGAATAGTCATTTCTTCTCCCTGTGTTTCAAAGTATCTATTTTCTTTTTCTTATACATTTTTTATTACAATTTTTTTGAGGGGGACTGGGAATTGAACTCAGGGGCACTTGACCACAGCCACATTCCCAGCCCTATTTTGTAGAGTCCTATTTTATTTAGAGACAGGGTCTCACTGAGTTGCTTAGTGCCTCACTTTTGCTGAGGCCGGCTTTGAACTCTCAATCCTCCTGCCTCAGCCTCCTGAGCTGCTTGGATCACAGGAGTACGCCACCAAGCCCAGCTTATTATGATTATTTAGTCCAGACAGAATTTATTTATTGTATTTTGTGAGGTGAGAATTTTTTCTTTCCTAAATTGGCAGCTGGTTGGCCCAAAGTAATTTTTTTTTAAAGTTAATGAGCTGGTGGTCTTTATTTTGTCTAATTTTTAAAAGTATTTATTTTTATTTTCTTATTATTTTTCTTCATGTTGTTTTAGTTGTTGATGGACCTTCATTTTATTTACTTATATGTGGTGCTGAGAATCGAACCAAGTGCCTCACACATGCCAGGCAAGTGTTCTATTGCTGAGCCACAGCCCCAGCCCCTTGTCTAACATTTTTTTGTTTTTTGTCTTTTGGGGTTTTTTTTTGGTACTGGAGATTGAACTCAGGGGCACTCGACCACTGAGCCACATCCTCAGCCCTATTTTGTGTTTTATGTAGAGACAGGGTCTCACTGAGTTGCTTAGTGCCTCGCCATTGCTGAGGCTGGCTTTGAACTTGTGATTCTCCTGTCTCAGCCTCCCTAAGTGCTGGGATTACAGGCCTGCACCACCATGCCCAGATTTTCTAACGTTTTGAAGTGGTGTCTTGCTGAGTTGCTCAGGCTGTTCTCAAACTCCTAGACTCAAAGAATCCTCCTGCCTCAGCCTTCAGAGTAGTGTACAGGCATGTGCCACTGTACCTGGCAGTCCAAGGTAATTTTTTTGAAATTTTTTTTTAGTTGTACATGGGCGCAATATCTTTATTTTATTTTATTTATTTTTATGGGGTGCTGAGGATCGAACCCAGTGACTCACGCATGTAAGGCAAGCGCTCTACCACTGAGCCACAGCCCCAGCCCCCAAGGTAATTTTTTTTTTAATATTTTTTTTAGTTGTAGATGGACACAATGTCTTTATTTTATTGCTTTGTACGTGGTGCTGAGGATCGAACCCAGGGCCTCTCGCATGCAAGGCAAGCGCTCTACCACTGAGCTACAATCCCAGCACCCCCAAGGTAATTTTTTAAAGTAACACTTTTTATTCATTTTATGGACTTATTTGGAACTGGAGCTGTCGTTATATATATATATTTTGCACTGGGATTAAGCCAAAGAGTGCTTTACCAGAGTTATATCCCCATCTCTTTGATTTTTTATTCTGAGACAGAGTCTTGCTAAATTGCTGAGGCTGACTTCAAACTGTGATCTTCCTGCCTCAGCCTCCTGAGTCACTGGGATTACAGACATGTGCCACCACTCCTGGTTACCTTTTTTTTTTTTTTGGTACTGGGGCTTGAACTCAGGGGCACTCAACCACTGAGCCACATCCCCAGCCCTATTTTGTGTTTCATGTAGATACAGGGTCTCACTGAGTTGCTTAGCGCCTCGCCGTTGCTGAGGCTGGCTTTGAACTCGCGATTCTCCTGTCTCAGACTCCCAAAGTGCTGCGATTACAAGCGTGAGCCACCACGCCCGGCTCCTGGTTACCTTTTTATCTTTTTATATTTTTGGTTCAAGGGGTTGAACCCAGAGCTTTGTGCATGCTAAACATGAGCTCTACCACTGAGCTATCCCCCAGCCATGAGCTCTTTCAATCTATTAAAACGGTGCATTTTTTTTGCCTGAAAAACCACAATTTTAAACAGTATAACTTTATAATATGTTAATATCCAGAAACTCTGTTCCCTTTCTCTGTACTCTTTTTTTTTTAATTTTTTTTAGTCATTGATGGATCTTTATTTTATTCATTTATTATTCATATGTGGTGCTGAGGATCGAACCCAGTGCCTCACGCATGCTAGACAAGGGCTCTACCACTGAGCTACAGCCCCAGCCCCTCTCTTTACTCTTATTTTACCAAAAAAAAAAAAAATTGTCTAAAAGTCTTCCCATTTATTCTTGCAAATAAATTTTAAATCTTTTTGTAAAGGTTTGGGGAAAATCACATCTGGATTTGTACTAAGCCTGTAATTTAACTTGATCTTTCCATCTTTACATTATTTAGCCTTTGCATCAGGTATAGATTATATCTCTCCATATTCAGTTCTTTTATATCCCACAGGGGAAAATACCCTATAGTTTTCCTCATATGGAAATGCTACATTCTGTATTGATTTATATAAGATGGGGTTACCCTTGCCTCAAATGTTTATTTTATTTTATTTGAATATTTTTGGTACTGAACTACATCCCTAGCCCTTTTTATTTTTTATTTTGAGACAGGGTCTCACTAAGTTTCTTAGGGCCTCGCTAAATTGCTGAAGCTGGCTTTGAAATTGTGATCCTTCTGCCTCAGCCTCCTGAGTTGCTGGATTACAGGACCATGCCACTGCACCCAGCTGCCTCAAAATTTTAAAAATATCCTCCCTCCCGAGTAAAACTATCTGGATTCAGAGCTTTGGAGGAAACAAGGTTCCTGATAACCTTTCTTAAATTCTTCCTCAATTCCTTTCTTCATTAAATCCACATTTATGTATTTTATTTTTTGCAACACTAGGGATTAAACGCAGGGCTTGCGTGTGCTAGGCAAACGGTCTTTTTTTTTTTTTTTTGATACCGGGGACTGAACTCAGGGGCACTTGACCACTGAGCCACATCCCCAGCCCCATTTTGTGTTTTATGTAGAGACAGGGTCTCACTGAGTTGCTTAGCACCTCGCCATTGCTGAGGCTGGCTTTGAACTCGCGATTCTCCTGTCTCAGCCTCCCTAAGTGCTGGGATTACAGGCTTGAGCCACCGGGCCCGGCTAGGAGTCTTGTTAAGTAAGCCAGGGCCTAATCTAACATGATGAGGATTTGGGCCTACTTTTTCCTCTATTAGGCGTAGGGTTTCTGGTCTAATTCTGGTCTAATTCCTGGTTCTAATTCCTTGATCCACTTTGAGATAAGTTTTGTGCATGGCGAGAGATAGGGATTTAGTTTCATTTTGCTGCATATGGATTTCCAGTTTTCCCAGCACCATTTGTTGAAAAGGCTATCTTTTCTCCAATGTATGTTTTTGGTGCCTTTGTCTTGGATGAGATAACCATATTTATGTGGGTTTGTCTCTGTTTGTCTACATGTCTATTTTGGTGCCAATATCATGCCATTTTTTTTAAAATTTATTTTTTAGTTGTAGGCAGGCAGAACATCTTTATTTTTATTTTTATGTGGTGCTGAGGATCGAACCCAGTGCCTCACACATGCTAGGTGAGCACGCCACCACTGCGCCACAGCCCCAGCCCTCATGCCATTTTTGTTACTATAGCTTTGTAGTATAGTTTTAGGTCTGGTATTTTGATGCCTTCTGCTTCACTCTTCCTAAGGATTGCTTTGGCTATTCTGGGTCTCTTATTTTTTTTTTTTTTTTTTTTGGTACCAGGGATTGAACTCAGGGGCACTTGACCACTGAGCCACATCCCCAGCCCTATTTTGTGTTTTATGTAGAGACAGAGACTCACTGAGTTGCTTAGCGCCTCGCCATTGCTGAGGCTGGTTTTGAACTCGCGATTCTCCTGTCTCAGCCTCCCTAAGTGCTGGGATTACAGGCGTGAGCCACCACACCCGGCTCTGGGTCTCTTATTTTTCCATATGAATTTCATGATTACTTTTTCTATTTCTATAAGGAATAACACTGGGATTTTAATTGGAATCGCATTGAACCTATATACGCTTTGGGTACTATAGCCATTTTGACAATATTGATTCTACCTATCCAAGAGTATAGGAGATCTTTCCATGTTCTAAGGTCTTCTTCAATTTCTTTCTTTAGTGTCCTGTAGTTTTCATTGTAGTGGTCATCTTTCTTGTTAGATTGATTCCCAAGTATTTTTGAGGCTATTGTGAATGGGATAATTTTCCTAATTTCTCTTTCAGAGGATTCATCACTGATATATAAAAGTGCATTTGACTTCTGGGTGTTGATTTTATATCCTGCTACTCTGCTGAATTCATTTATTAATTCTAGACGTTTTCTGGTGGAATTTTTGGGATCCTCTAAGTATAAAATCATGTCATCGGCAAATAGTGATAGTTTGAGTTCTTCTTTTCTTATTCGTGTTGCTCTTGGGTAATTTTAAAAGGAAAAAGCGACAACAGAAAACAAAAATGCAAACTGCCTTAAATATTTCAGAGTCTATTTTTTATTACAGAAATGGTACATATAAATGATGATTGTGTGTGTGTGTGTGCACGCATGTGTATGTCTGATACTAGAGATTGAACCCACGGGTGCTCTACCACTGAGCTACATCTGCAGCCTTTTTAAATTTTCTTTTCGAGACAGGGTCTTTTTAAGTTTCTGAGAGCTGGGCTCAAACTTGAGGTCCTTGTGCCTCAGCCTCTCAAGTCACTGGGATTACAAGCATGTACCACCATGTCCAGCTATAAATGTTTGTTTTGTTTTGTTTTGTTTTTGGTACCAGGGATTGAACTCAGGGGTACTTGACCACTAAGCCACATCCTCAGCCCTATTTTGTGTTTTATGTAGAGACAGGGTCTCACTGAGTTGCTTAGCACCTCGCCATTGCTGAGGCTGGCTTTGAACCCGCGATTCTCCTGTCTCAGCCTCCCAAAGTGCTGGGATTACAGGTGTGCGCCACTGCACCCGGCTTATAAATGATTTTTAAATGTATATTCCCAATAGATAAAGGGTCAAATGATACCTCTAGTAAGGTTACTCAACAAAAAATACTAGAAAACAAAACTACATCAATCCAATGTGAGCATAAAAATTAGGAAAAGCCGCCATTGCTTTGCTGTCTTCTCCCCTTCTAACTTCCCTTTCAGACCTCAGGGGGAAAGCACAGCAGAGGGGAGGGTGGCAGATTTAGCCAGTGCTCTCTGCCCAGCCCCTCCCACCTGGGCTGTTGGCCCTCTCCTCCCTCTTGGCTTCCTGCTCTTTCTGCCACAGGGGTACATATAGAATAGCCAGATGTGCTGGAACCTGGGGCCTGCAGACAAAACTGGGGGTATTGTGTCTAGGACCCCACACAGGTGTCCTAGACTGTGTCAGGAGCACAGGGAAAAGGTTGACTTTAAGGCTTTCTTGAGCCCCAAAGAAAGGAGGAGAGAGGAGGGGGTCACGGCTGATGAAGACAAGCAGATTTTAAACTGCTTATAGTAGAGTGGAAACTCTTAGGGAAAGACACTCCCCCAACTCCACTCCCTGCTGTACTGGGGATTAAATCCAGGGGAGCTCTACCACTAACTATATCCCTAGCCTTTATCTTTTATTTTGAGGCAGGGCCTGTCTACCTTGCCCAGGCTGGCCTCGGAATTGCAGTCCTCCCAAGCAGCTGGGATTACAGGCGTGCACCACCACGCCCAGTGATGCCTTCCCTTTGCTACATTCCCAGTGTTTGTTTACACAAAAGCAAACACACCGGAGATGGCTGGGTTCTCAGTTTCTGAATTTAGACAATCTGAGTTTAAAGCCCAGCTCTGGGATGGGGTGTCGCTTGGTGGTGGAGCACTTGCCTAGTAGCATGCATGAAGCCCTGGGTTCAATCCCTAGTACTATGAAAATAAACAAAGTCATCCCAACTCTACTTACTGCCTGATACCAGAAAAATCATTAAGCTCAGTTTTCACTCTTCTAAACAGAGGACAAGAGCAGTACTCCCCTTTTACAAGAGACTTGAGCACGCAGCGCGGGGTCAGGCACAGTACCCATTTGCTTGCATATGGGTCTGACCTCTTGCTTCCAGTAATCTGACCTCTCAGCAGTGCCAAGTTCATGAGATTTGAACTTATGTGTCTCTTGGCAGCCGTCCCACTCGACCTGCATGTTCTTACATGTCACTCGTCCAGAACTCCTCATCCACTGCCACTTTCTATGCCAAACCTGCCCTGCCTTGGGCTCCTGTCAATGGTACCAGTGTCCATCCAGGGCCCATTGGAAATGTGGCGCTCCCTCTCCTCTACTCGCCATGCCCATTAATGCCCAATGTGTGTTGATTCCACCTTGGAGCTCTATCCCATGTATTCATCACCCTCTCCACTCCTGTGGCTTGTACCAACCCCGGGGGATCTGCCTCCTTGGTAATACTTTTTTTTTTGAGCACTGAGGGTAGAGCCCAGGGCCTTGTGCTTGGGAGGCAAGTACTCTACCACTGAGCTTCAACCTCAGCCCTATGTGATAGCTTTTTTTTTTTTGGTACTGGAGATTGAACTCAGGGCACTCGACCACTGAGCCACATCCCCAGCCCTGTTTTGTGTTTTATGTAGAGACAGGGTCTCACTGAGTTGCTTAGCGCCTCACCGTTGCTGAGGCTGGCTTTGAACTCGCGATTCTCCTGTCTCAGCCTCCCTGAGTGCTGGGATTACAGGCTTGAGCCACCGCGCCCGGCTTATGATAGCCTTTTAACGGCTCTCACTGTGTCTACTCTGGACTCCTCAGACTCTTGATGTTTTTTTGTTTTTGTTTTTTGAATGTTCACTTACTTATTCATTTAAAAAATAGTAAGCAATTGTATGTTAACACAGATAACCTTTTAAAATATTTGTTGTAATATGTTACTTTGTTTGAAATATAGGAAGAAAATCTGCCCCACCCCTCTTTTTTGTACTGGGGATTGAACTCAGGAGCACTGGGCCACTAAGCCACATCCCTGGCCCTATTGTTTGTATTTTATTTAGAGACAGGGTCTCACTGAGTTGCTTACTGCCTCGCTTTTGCTGAGGCTGGCTTTGAACTCAGGATCCTCTTGCCTCAGCCTTCTGAGCTGCTGGGATTACTGGCATGCACCACCATGCCCAGTCAGACCTTTGATTTTTTTTTTTTTTGGTACCGGGGATTGAACTCAGGGGCAGTTGACCACTGAGCCACATCCCCAGCCCTATTTTGTGTTTTATGTACAGACAAGGTCTCAGAGTTGCTTAGCACCCCCCCAGACCTTTGATTTTTAAAACATCCTCTTATAGCCGGGCGTGGTGGCGAAAGCCTGTAATCCCAGCACTTAGGGAGACTGAGACAGGAGAATCGCGAGTTCAAAGCCAGCCTCAGCAACGGCGAGGTGCTAAGCAACTCAGTGAGACCCTGTCTCTACATAAAACACAAAATTGGGCTGGGGATGTGGCTCAGTGGTCAAGTACCCCTGAGTTCAATTCCCAGTACCAGAAAAACAAAAACAAAAACATCCTCTTATGTTCCTTCTTGGCCTTTTGGCTAAGATCAAGTATAAAATATCCTCTTTTTAGCATAAAATCTTTCAATGGCTTCCTATTACCTTTAGGATACATAAACATAAATAATAAAAGTCACTGAGCAACTCTTGTGTGCCAGGCACTGTGTCAGGTGTTTAACCTGCTTCTTCTCATCATAGACCTATTAGGTAGAAACCAGTATTTGCAGTGTGCTGGGTCATTCTCACCAAGTTAATCCAGTGGCACCCTTTTGTCATCTGCTGAGTAGCAATAATAATAACTCATAAGGGGCTGGGATTGTAGCTCAGCGGTGGAGCGCTTGCCTCGCACGTGTGAGGCCCTGGGTTCGATCCTCAGCACCACATACAAAGCAATAAAATAAAGACATTGCTTCCATCTACAACTAAAACAAAAATATTTAAAAAAAAAATTAAAAAAAAATAATAATAACTCATAAGATTATTGTGATGGGTTCAATTAGATATATAATGTAAAGTGCTTAGGGAAATGCCTGGCATGTTGTAAGAAATTATTACATTGAGCTAGGAGTAAGAGAAGATGTCCCATTTTGCAGATAGGGAAATGGCAACAGAGAGAAGTTAAGAAATTTGTCCATGCAGGGCACAGTGGCACACATCTGTAAACCCAGCAACTTGGGAAGCTGAGGCAGAGGATCACAAGTTTGAGGCCAGCCTCAGCAATTTAGTGAGGCCCTGAGCAACTTTGTGAGACTCTGTCTCAAAATAAAAAATTAAAAGGAGCCGGGCGTGGTGGCTCACGCTTGTAATCCCAGCACTTAGGGAGGCTGAGACAGGAGAATCGCGAGTTCAAAGCCAGCCTCAGCAATGGCGAGGCGCTAAGCAACTCAGTGAGACCCTGTCTCTACATAAAACACAAAATAGGGCTGGGGATGTGGCTCAGGGGTCGAGTGCCCCTGAGTTCAATCCCCGGTACCAA
>CM053401.1:130117550-130127821 GCA_028644305.1 Xerus rutilus | reverse complement strand
ACATCCCCAGCCCTATTTTGTGTTTTATGTAGAGACAGGGTCTCACTGAGTTGCTTAGCGCCTCGCCCTTGCTGAGGCTGGCTTTGAACTCGCAATTCTCCTGTCTCAGCCTCCCTAAGTGCTGGGATTACAAGCGTGAGCCACCACGCCCGGCTGCCCTTTTTATTTTTAATTTTGAGACAGGGTCTTGTTAAATGCTCAGGCTGGCCTCAAACTTGTGATCCTCCTGCCTTAGCTTCCCGAGTCACTGGGATTATGGGCATACGCCACCACATCCGGCCCCACTGCTGATTTAATACTTCATTCTTCTCCTTCTCTTGGGAGGATAAGCATTGCACGCATGTCTTGCTGAAAGAAAAGGAACTGTTTTTAAACAGTCTGAGCTCCAGTCTCCTCTGTACCTCCAAATAGATGCGTCACATATGTTCCCAGGGTTCCAGCAGACACTCTAACTGTCATCTGGCTTCCATCCTGAGACCCGGAGTAGTTCTTCTGCAGGGAAGGGAGCCAGCCTCAGGCAGAACCAAGGAGACAAGGAACTCGGGTGTCCTGAGTCTCCTGCTGGCCAAACTGACCAGCCCCGCCTCTTGTGGCCCCATCTCCAGAGGCAGAGAGAATTCACGTCATCTTTGGAAGAACAATAAACTTGGCAGGCAACGCAGGGAGGCAGTTAAAGGTCTGGGCTCAGGTATCATCCAGATCTGGGTCCAAATCCTCCTCTTACATTCACTAGCTGTGTGCTAGTGGCAAATTATGAAGCTTCCCAAGCCTCAGTTTTCTCATCTGTAAGATGGGGGTAGCAGTATTCATTTCATTAAGCATTTGTAGGGACTGAATGGCACAATAGGGAAAAGCATAATGCCTGGTAGAAACCGAGTATGGGCGAAATATTAATACTAATAGTACTATTATTATTATATATATCAAAGTCTGACTTCACTTAAAAAGCATGTTAACACATCCTGATAACTGAAAGAGTTCTAAAAGAGGGAGAGTAAAAGCTAGCTATGGTTTTGCTACCCCTCATTAGGAACCACAGGGTGAACAACATGGGCATTAACTTCAGGCCAACCCAACCCAGGTCTGGCTCTGTCATTTATAAGTTGTGTTACTTGGTCAAGTCATGAGCGACTCTCAGACTTTATCACCTCATCTGTAAAATGGGCAGATGGAAACCTACCTGTGAGACTTTCGTGGAGGGTGGAAAGAGCTGATGCAGGCACCTGTCAGGCACCATATCAAAAGCTCAGTTAGTGGTGAGTACACCTCTGGGATGTCCCTGGGCTGGCTATGCAAGCGACAGTCCATAATGAGGAGAGAACAGAAGTGAAGCTATTATGTGTGTATGTGTGTGGTACTGGGAATTGAACCCAAGGGTGCTCTACCACTCAGCTATACCCTCAGCCCTTTTTATTTTGAGACAGGGTTTCACTAAGTTGCTGAGACTGACCTTGAACTTGCAATCCTCCTGCTTCCTGCCATTATCTTTATGTAAACAAAGTTAATGTATCCCTTAGACAGGATGTAATTTATGGTGAGAGAAGAGGAAGAGGAAGAATAAAAGAGGAAGAACAACAACAACAAAAAACTGCAGGTGCTGTGGCAGAAGAGCTACAAGGGGTGACATTTTCTTGAGATCTTTAGGCACGGATTGTAGCTCTCTGGGAGCCATAGGATACATTGGCGAGCACTGGAGCTGGTGGTCTCAGAGGAGCTGGGTTCTAGTCAGCACCTCTGAACCTTCCAAAAACTCATCTCCCTTTAATTCTAGCTGAAACATTAGTCTGTTTTGTGTTGTTATAACAAAATATACCAGAAGCTTGGTACTTTATAAAGAAAAGTGGTTTATTTAGCTCAGTTTCGGAGATGGAAGAGCATAGCACCAGCATCAGCTTGTGAGGACCTTCTGACTACTTTACAACATGATGCTTGTCATCATGAAAGGAACATTTATAAGAGGGAGAGATCAAGCCGGGCGCGATGGCTCACGCTTGTAATGCCAGCACTTAGGGAGGCTGAGACAGGAGAATCACGAGTTCAAAGCCAGCCTCAGCAATGGCGAGGTGCTAAGCAACTCAGTGAGAACCTGTCTCTAAATAAAACACAAAATAGGGCTGGGGGTGTGGCTCAGTGGTCGAGTGCCCCTGAGTAAAGAGGGAGAGATTATATGGAGCAGCAGGAAGTCAGAATAAAGGAAGGGGGCAGACTCACTCTTTTTATTTTTTATTTTTAAAATATTTTTTTAGTTGTAGATGGACACATTATCTTTATTTATTTTTATGTGGTGTGAGGATCGAACCCAGTACCTCACACATGCGAGGCAGGCGCTCTACCACTGAGCCACAATCCCAGCCCCTCACTCTTCTTATAACAACCTCTTGAAGGAGCTAACTCATTCCTGAGAGACCCAATCACTCTTGGAGACCAACATTAATCCATTCATGAGGGTGGAGCCTCCAATTACCATTAACAGTCCACTTTTTCTGTGTGTGTGTGGGATTGGGGATTGAACCCAGGGTCTTGCAAATGGTAGGCAAACACTATCTACAAGCTACACTTCAGCCTTTCAAAAATTATTTTGTTTTGAGACAGGGTCTAAGTTACCCAGGCTGGCCTTGAACTTGTGATCCTCCTGCCTCAGCCTCCCAAGTAGCTGGGATTGCTACTCGATATGTGTTACTGCACTTTGCTTGTGTGCCACCATGCCCAGTGATCCCTGGCACATTTGCAGTTTCCATGAGTTTTTTTTTTTTTTTTTTTTTGATACTGGAGATTGAACTCAGGGGCACTTGACCACTGAGCCACATCCTCAGCCCTATTTTGTGTTTTATGTAGAGACAGGGTCTCACTGAGTTGCTTAGCGCCTTGCCATTGCTGAGGCTGGCTTTGAACTCGCGATTCTCCTGTCTCAGCCTCTCTAAGTGCTGGGATTACAGGCTTGCGCCACTGCACCTGGCTTCCATGAGTTTTATTCATTACCAAAAGAGGAAAAATGATGGGACTGGGGTTGTGGCTCAGTGGTAGAGCACTTGCCTGGCACATGTGAGGCCCTGGGTTCGATTCTCAGCATTGCATATACATAAATAAATAAATAATCCATTGAAAACTAAAATATATATATATTTCTTTTCTTTCTTTTTTTTCTGGCACCAGGGATTGAACTTGACCACTGAGCCACATGCCCAGCCCTATTTTGTGTTTTATGTAGAGACAGGGTCTCACTGAGTTGCTTAGCGCCTCGCCATTGCTGAGACCGGCTTTGAACTTGCTATTCTCCTGTCTCAGCCTCCCAAAGTAAAAAATGTTTTTTTTTAAAAAAGAAGATAAGTGAATCAGAAACTCAAGAATCCCTGAATCCAGCCTGAGTTAATTCAGAAATGAACCTTTGGAGGGAAACAGCTCAGTGGTAGAGTATTTGACTGTGGAAATGAACATTGGACCCTCTAAGGAAGTATCTGCTTTTCAAATGCATTTACCTTTCTTCCTTTAATAGTTTTCCCGCCTTTTTTTGTGGTGCTGGGGATAGAACCCAGGGTCTTGCTCATGCTAGGCAAGTACTCTAGAGTTTTCTATTATTATTATTATTATTTTCATTTTTAGTTGTATATGGACACAACACATTTATCTATCTATCTATCTATTTATTTTTATGTGGCACTGAGGGTCAAAGCCAGTGTCTCACATGTGCTAGGAAAGCACACTACCACTGAGCTACAACCCCAGATCTAGAATTTTCTATTCTTTTTTAAAAATATTTTTAGCTGTAAATGGACAGGATATCTTTATTTATTTTTGTATGTGGTGCTGAGAATCGAACCCAGTGCCTCACACATGCTAGGCAAGCGCTCTACCACTGAGCTACAACTATTTCTTAAAGAGCAATTTCTTGCATAACTCACCAGGAGCTCCGAGGTTCCTCCTGATGGATGTTTCTGAGGAAAGAGCTCAGGGGGCGAAAGGCTCATGCTGAGAGCATCCTGAGGAGGAGGGAATTCAGAATCCTTGAAAAGTCAATCCTTTTGCAGGGTCTCAAGAGCCAGAGGCCCTTGGGAAAGTGTGCTCTGTCCTCTGCGAAACACAGGCTGTTATACAACAGGCTGTAATTAGTATTACTGAGGCTCTGAAAGACATCCCCATAGTTCTAATAGAAAATGAAATCCGGCTGGGCCCAGCGCCCAGAGCCTGCCGACACGTGCCAGGCCAAGAGTCTTCAGCAGAGGGCGCTCGCAGAGCCAGGCGGTGCCTACTGGTGCCAAGCAAGGAACATGGTGCCAGACACCAAATTTCAGGAGTAGACTGCTCTTGCTCCATCTGGTTTTGCTCAGCCAGAGCAGGCCAGGTACCAGGAGACCTGCTGCTGCAGGGCATGAGTCATTCAGAAAAGAGTCCTGGGAATGTTGTGAGCTGGGGAAGATGGAGGATGGGGGCACCTGCTTCAGGAGTTAACTCCCTTTGACCCCCGACTTGAACTTATTTTGTCACCCATTTTACATTGATGGGGCTACCCGCCCACCCACTGCCTCCCATGCAAGGAACATGGGTCTAGCCAGGCCTTTCTCCAACATGGCTGCTGGAGTTACTTGGTGAAAACACGGGTCGAGTCATATTGTGCTTCTGCTGAAGAACCTGCAATAGCGGCCGTGTTCATGGCATCACGTGGGTGTCTCTGCCTGGTGTCAAGGCCTGAGATGATCTGACCCTTTCATTCCAATCTGCAAAAGCTCTGCATACACGCCCACATCGCAGTATGTCCCTGCTCTGGCTGCCCCAAACTGCCTTCCACTTTCTCTTCTGCAGAAAACTTACAGGAAGAAATACACAGCTAGCACACGACAAGAACTTCTAAGAAAAGTTTGTGCTGGGGGCTGGGACTGTGGCTCAGTGGTAGAGCGCTTGCCTCGCATGCGTGAGGCCCTGGGTTCGATCCTCAGCACCACATACAAAGCAATAAAATAAAGACATTGTGTCCATTTACAGCTAAAAAAATATTAAAAAAAAAAAAAAAAGTTTGTGCTGTTGCTGAACTGATTTCTTCCTTTGTCCTTTCCCCCAACCAAAATGTTTCTGCCCTTTGTAGCCCTGCTGAGCTGCATTTCCTCCTAGGGGCACTTCAGAATCATCTGAGAAGTTTTGTTTTTTTAAAATTTTTTTTATTTCTCCCTCTAATCCTGAATGTTTAAAAAATTGTTTTGCGTATGTGTGGTAAAAACCATATAATATGAAATTTACCATCTTAACTATTTTTGGAGGAGGGTACTAGTTCAGTGGTACAGCACTTGCTTGACAAGGATTGAACCCAAGGACACTTTAGCTACATACCCAGTCTTATCTATCTATTTATTTATTTATTTTTCATTTTGTAACAGGGTCTTACTACATTACTGAGTCTGGCCTTGAACTTGCAATTTTCCTGTTTCAGACTCCCAAGTTGCCTGGATTACAGATGTGCATCACTGTGCCTGGTGACTGTCCATTTCTAAAATGTTTTATTTTGTTGTTGTTGTTTAGTTGTAGGAGTTCTTTATATATGATGGATTTTTTTTGTTTGTTTTTTTATAGCACTGTAGACTGAACCCACGGATTTGAGTATGCTAAGCAAGTGCTGTACCACTGAACTACATCCCCACATCCCCAGTCTTTTTTTTTTTTGGTACTGGGGATTGAACTCTGGGGCACTCAACCACTGAGCCACGTCCCCAGCCCTATTTTGTGTTTTATGTAGAGACAGGGTCTCACTGAGTTGCTTAGCGCCTCGCCGTTGCTGAGGCTGGCTTTGAACTCACGATTCTCCTGTTTCAGCCTCCCTAAGTGCTGGGATTACAGGCTTGCGCCACCTAGTCAGGCTTATCCCCAGTCCTTTTATTACTTAATTTTGAGAAAGGATCTCACTAACTTGCAGAAGCTGGCCTCAAACTTGTGATCTTCCTGCCTTAGCCTCCTGAGGTGGTGGCATCGTAGTGTGGACCACTGCACCTAGGTTTTTAATCCATTTTAAATTAGTTTTGTATGTGATGTAAGAATCTAGTTTTATTCTTTTGCATATGGACATCTAGTGTTCTCAGTACAACTTATTATCACTTTTCATTTGGTTGTCTGAATCTTGTTTTTTCTTTTTTTTTTTTTTTAATGTTTATTTTTTAGTTGTAGGTGACAGAATATCTTTATTTTTTTTTTTTATTTTTATGTGGTGCTGAGGATCGAACCCAGTGCCTTATGCGCGCTAGGCGAGCACGCTACCACTGCGCCATAATCCCAGCCCCTGAATCTTGTTTTTTCTTAGTTAATTTATCTTTGACCATTTTATTGATCTTTTCAAGAAACTCTTAGTTTTGTTGATTTTTCTATTCTTTTTTTAAAAAATATTTATTTTTTAGTTGTAGGTGGACAGAATATCTTTATTTTATTTATTTTTTATTTTATTTTATTTTATTTTTTGGTACCAGGGATTGAACTCAGGGGCACTCGACCCCTGAGCCAGGTCCCCAGCCCTATTTTGTGTTTTATGTAGAGACAGGGTCTCACTGAGTTGCTTTAGCGCCTCGCCATTGCTGAGGCTGGCTTTGAACTCGCGATTCTTCTGTCTCAGCCTCCCTAAGTGCTGGGATTACAGGTTTGAGCCACCGCGCCCGGCTTTTATTTTATTTTTATGTGGTGCTGAGGATTGAACCCAGTGCCTCACGCGTGCTAGACGAGCACGCTACCACTGAGCCATAACCCCAGCCCCTGTTTTTTGATTCTTAATATCATTTATCTTTGGTCAATTTTATTATTTCTGAGGTTTGGATTTAGTTTGTTGGTTTCCAATCATTTCCCTCACTCCTTCTTTCTGTCCTTCCTTCCTTCTTTTCTTCCCTTTGAGATGGAATCTTGCTATATTTTCAGATTTGCTTCAAACTTTTGTGCTCAAGTGATCCTCCTGCCTCAGCCTCCAGACTAGCTGAGGTTACAGGTGCACTCCATGGCACTCAACTGTGATTTCCCACCCACTCTGTACTGGGGATTGAACTAAGGGGTGCTCTATTACTGAGCTGCATTCTCAGTTCATTTTATTTTTTATTTAGAGACAGAGTCTTGCTAAATTGTCCAGGCTGGCCTTGAACTTGTGATCCTCTTGTCTCAGGCTTCCAAGTAGCTGGGATTGCAGGTGTGCACCACCATGTCCAGCTTGATCTTTCCTTTTTAATGCAAACATTTACAGTTATAAACTTTCTTCATCCCATAAACTTTGCAATGCTGTGTTTTTGTTTTTATTTGTCTCAAGATATCTTCTAATTTCTCTTGTGATTTCTTATTTGACCCTTTGATTATTTAAGAATATGTTGTGGATTTTTTAGTTTTCCTTTCTCTATTGATTTCTACTTTGATTCTATTCTTATTAGAACAGATGGTTGGGGCTGGGGTTATGGCGCAGTGGTAGCGTGCTGGCCTAGCATGTGGGAGGCACTGGGTTCAATCCTCAGCACCACATAAAAATAAAATAAAGATATTCTGTCCACCTACAACTAAAAAATAAATATTAAAAAAAAAAGAACAGATGGTTTCTATGATTTCAATCTTTTAAGGTTTGTTAAGACTTGTTTTGTGGCCTGCTATAGGGTCTATCCTCAAGAATATTCCGCATGCCCTTGGGAAGAGTATACATTCTGCTGAAATATAGGTTTTGATCAACACTGTAGACCAATGTGACTTAACTGATATATGTAGTAAATGCCACTCCATATTTCCTAGCCGGGCACAGTGGTGCAAACCTGTAATCTCAGCACTTTGGGAGGCTGAGACGGGAGAATTGTGAGTTCAAAGCCAGCCTTAGCAATGGCGAAGTGCTAAGCAACTCAGTGAGACCTTGTCTCTACATAAAAAAACACAAAATAAGGCTGTGGATGTGGCTCAGTAGTCAGGTACCCCTGAGTTCAATCCCCAGAACCAAAAAACAAAACAAAAAACCCCCTATATTTCCTTATCAATCGATCTTTTGTCTGGTTGTACTTTTAAAAAATTGACAGTCTATATTAAAAGGCAATATATTTATATGGTTCAGAATCCTAAAAATATAAAATATTTTCATATGTGACTCCAGCTTCCATTTCTCCTCCTCAGATGCCTAGTGTTACTTGTTCCTTGGGTCTTTTGCGAGTGCTTTGAAAAAAACAAAACAAAACAAAAAACAGTCAGGAATGGTGGTACATGCCTGTAATCCCAGTGACTCGGGAGGCTGAGACAGGAGAATTGCAAGTTAGAGGCCAGCCTCAGAAAATTAGGGAGGCCCTAGCAACTTAATGAGACCCTGTCTCAAAATAAAACCTAAAAAGTGCTGGGGATATGGTAAAACAACCCTAGGGAGTTAGCCTCGCATTAACAACAACAACAAAATATTTCTTATTACCTTTCTCAGAGATTTTATTTTTTTCAAGAGATGATCTTTCTTTATATAGCAACAGAAACCCAAGCAGGAGTATGGTATAGGAAGAGGAACATAGGCTCTAGTTAGGATTTTTTTTTTAATTTAAAATTTTTTTCCCCATGCCCCCTCCCCTTACTCCTCCCTTTTGCCAAATCAAAGTTCCTCCATTCTCCCCCGCCACACACACACACATTATGGATCAGCATCCACTTATCAGAGAGAACATTAGGCCTTTGGTATTTTGGGATTGGCTTACTTCACTTAGCATGATATCAGAGATTGTTTTTAATCTGTATATATTTTTTCTCTCACTTATCTGTCTCCCTGGATTCTCTTTCTCACTTCTTTCATGCTAACAGCCAACCTCTATTAATTCCTCCTTTGCTCTTACTATAAATTTTTACCTCTATCTTCTCTCCTTCTCCCTCATAAACATCACATCCTACACTACTTCTGTTCCTTCTTTGTCCATCATTTGAGATGGTAAAGCCTTTTACAAAACTTGCTCTTTATATTGTAGACAATACTTAATGCATCATTTCTGCTTATTGTGAACAAAACTGTGGATGTCTTAATAGGAGCTATTTGGTGTAAGGTTGTATATTGTTTGCATTGGGTCCTATTAATATTGCTTTCCCCTTAAAGGTGAGGTACTGGAATCCTTCAGGGACACTCTAAGAATACAGGGTAGAAATTGCACTAACTCAGCTCCATACTGCTACATGGGAAGACACACAAACAACATGAAAAAACAAGGGAACAAAGAATCCGTAGGCAACACAGCAGAAGAAATGTCAGAGCAGGAGTTTAGAAGGTTCATAATTAGACTGACCCTTGAAATAAAAAATACAGGGAGGGAAAGATCACTTCAACAAAGAAGAGATTATGAAAAGGAATCAAGCAGAAATCCTCAAAATGAAGGAAACAATAAACCAAATTAAAAATTCAATGGAAAGTATCACCAACAGACTAGACCATTTGGAAGACACAGCTTCAGGCAATGAAGATAAAATATATACTCTTGAAAATAAAGTCAACTATACAGAGAAGATGGTAAGAAACCATGAACAGAACTTCCAAGAATTATGGGATAACATGAAAAGACCAAATTTAAGATTTATTGGGATAAAGAAAGGCATGAATATACAAATCAAAGGAATGCATGCTCTTTTCAATGACATAATATCAGAAAATTTCCAAATCTAAAGAATAAAAAGGAAAATCAACTACAGAAGGCTTATAGAACCCCAAATATACAAAATTACAGCAGACCCACACAGAGGCACATTATAATGAGAATGGCTAACATACAGAATAAGGATAGAATTTTATTTTATTTTATTTTTATTTTTATTTTTTTAAATATTTTTATTTTAGTTAGAGGTGTACATAATACCTTTATTTTTATGTGGTGCTGAGGATCGAACCCAGTGCCTTGCATATGCTAGGCAAGCGCTCTACCGCTGAGCCACAACTCCAGCCCAAGAATAAGGATAGAATTTTAAAGGCTGCCAGAGAAAAGTATCAAATTATGTATAGGGGGGAAACCAATTTGAATCTCAGCTGATTTCTCAATTCAGACTCTCAACACCAGGAGGTCCTGGAATAATATATATCAAGCTCTGAAAGAAAATGGATGCCAACCAATAATTTTTTTTTTTTAATTTAGGCTTACATGTTAACAGTGTAAATGATTCATTGTGCATAGATAGAGGATAACATATCAATTCTCTAGTTGTGAGTTGTATAGAATCCCAACATATATGCAGTCATACATAAAGTTAGGGCTATGATGTCCATCATATTCCACCACCCTTGCTGTCCCCATGCCCCCTCCTCCCTTACACCCCTGTGAACAGAGTTCCACCAT
>CM053401.1:130106653-130117450 GCA_028644305.1 Xerus rutilus | reverse complement strand
ATAAACATTGAAGTGGCTGCGTCATTGTAGTATGCTGTTTTTAAGTCTTTTGGGTAAAGACCTAGAAGTGGGATAGCAGGCTCAAATGGTGGTTCCATACCAAGTTTTCTAAGGAATCTCCATACTGCTTTCCAGATTGGTTGTACCAATTTGCAGTTCCACCAGCAATGTAAGAGCGTGCCTTTTTCCCCACAACCTCACCAACACTTATTGTTCAAACCAATAATTTTTATATCCAGCAAAACTAAGCTTCAAATTTGAAGATGAAATAGAAACCTTCCATGATAAACAAAATTTAAAATAATTCACGACTAGAAAGCCTGCACTACAGAACATTCTCAGCAAAATATTCCATGAGAAGGAAATGAAAACAAAAAACAAAAAACAAAAACAATGAAAACCAACAAAGGGAGGAACTACACTAAAAAAAAAAGTCAGTCAAAGGAGAAATTAAGTCAATTTAAAAACCAAAAATAGAGGCTGGGGCTGTAGCTCAGTGGTGGAGCACTTGCCTCGCATGCGTGAGTCACTGGGTTTGATCCTCAGCACCACATAAAAATAAATAAATAAATAAAGATATTGCATCCATCTGCAACTAAAAAATATTTAAAAAAAAAAACCCAAAAATAAACCCAAATGTATTTAGGAATACAAATCATATATCAAGAATAATCCTGAAAGTTAATGGCCTAAACTCATCAATCAAAAGACATAGACCGGCAGATTGAATTAAAAAAACAAGACCCAACAATATGCTTTCTCCAAGAGACTCACCTCATAGGGAAAGACATCCACAGACTGAAGGTGAAAGGTTGGGAAAAAACATATCACTCACATGGATTGCATAAACAAGCACGAGTTTCCATCTTCATATCTGATAAAGTGGACTTCAAGCCAAAGTTAGTCAGAAGGGATAAAGAGGACATTTCATACTGCTTAAGGGAATAATACATCAACAAGACATAACAATCATAAATATTTATGCCCCAAACAATGGAGCATCAATATACATCAAACAGATCCTTCTTAATTTCAAGAAGCAAATAGACCACAACACAATAATACTGGGTGACTTCAACACACCTCTCTTATCACTGGATAGATCTTCGAAACAAAAACTAAACAAATAAACTATAGAAATAAATAATACAGCCATTGTGGTGGCGCATGCCTGTGATCCCAGCAACTTGGGAGACTGAGGCAGGAGGATCGTGAGTTCAAAGCCAGCCTCGGCAAAAGCGAGGTGCTAAGCAACTCAATGCGATCCTGTCTCTAAATGAAATACAAAATAGGGCTAGGGATGTGGCTCACTTGCCAAGTGCCTCTGAATTCAATGCCCAGTATCAAAAAAACCAAAACAAACAAACAAAAAAGCCTAAATAATACAATTAGTAATTTAGACTTAATGGATATATATAGAGTATTTTATCCTTCAATGAGTGAATACACTTTCTTCTCAGCAGCACATGGATCTTTTTCTGAAGTAGACCATGTGTTATGCCACAAAGTAACTCTTAGCAAATACAAAAAAAAGAAAGAGATAGTACCCTGAATTCTATCAGATCATAACGAAATGAAACAAGAAATCAATGATAAAATAAAAAATAGGAGCTACTCCAACACTTGGAGACAAAATAACACACTATTGAATGAGGATAGCAGAAGAAATCAGGGAGGAAATAAATAAACACTTAGAGGTAAATGAGAACACCAATACAACATATCAAAATTTCTGGGACATTATGAAGGCAGTGCTAAGAGGAAAGTTCATTGCACTTATATTAAAAGGTAATATATTCACATGGTTCAGAATTCTGAAAGTATAAAAGATTTTCATTTCTGACTCCCAGCTTCTATTTCTCTTTCTCAGATGCCTAGTGTTACTTGTTTCTTGAGTCTCTTGGGAGAGCTTTGAAAACAGAACAAAACAAAATGAAAAACAGTCAGGAATGGCGGTACAAAAACCCTGTAATCCTAGTGACTCAGGAGGCTGAGACAAGAGAATTGCAAGTTAGAGGCCAGCCTCAGCAAATTTGGGAGGCCCTCGCAACTTAATGAGACTCTGTCTCAAAATAAAAACTTAAAAAATGCTGAGGATATGGTAAAACAACCCTGGGTTAGCTCCCCATTAACAACAACAAAAACATTTCTAAATACCTTTCCCAGAGATTGTTTTTGTTTTTGTTTTTGTCTGGTGCTGGGGATCAAACCCAGAATCTTACACTCACCAGGCCAGCACTCTATCTGAGCCACATCTCCAGTCTTAAGAATTTCTGAAGCTGGACATGGTGGCTCACGTCTATAATCCCAGCACTTTGGGAGGCCAAGATAGGAGAATCATGAGTTCAAAGGCAGCCTCAGCAACAGCCAGGCACTAAGCAATTCAGTGAAACTCTGTCTAAATAAAACACAAAATAGGGCTGGGGATGTGGCTCAGTGATCAAGTACCCCTGAGTTCAATCCCCGGTGCCAAAAAAAAAAGAATGTTTGAAACGGGGCCATATTTGTTTGTTTGTTTATTTTGCTGTTCTGGCGATCAAACTCAGAACTTTGTGCATGCTAGGTAAGCACTCTACCACTGAGCTACATTTCTAGCCTGGAAACTACATTTTTATTTTTATTTATTTACTCAATTTATTTATATGTGGTGCTGAGGATCAAACCCAGTGCCTCACATGTATGAGGCAAATATTCTACCACTGACCCACAACCCCAGCCCCCAAAACTACATTTTTTTTTTTAATATTTTTTTTTAGTTGTAGATGGACACAATGTCTTTATTATATTGCTTTGTATGTGGTGCTGAGGATCGAACCCAGGGCCTCACGCATGCGAGGCAAGCGCTCTACCGCTGAGCCACAACCCCAGCCCCCAAAACTACATTTTTAATAAATTTTCTCCCTGGATGAATCTGATGCTCCAGATTTGGAGAATGGCTGCTCATATCATCTCCCAAGTAAGTGAACATATGGTTTAGGCATTTTGTTAACAAGGACTAAGGCAACGAAGAGGATGGGAGTACTCAGGGTATTTAATGCAGCAATGAAAATTTGCGAAGATAATAGGCCACCAAGAAAAGCATTCTGTGGTTGGGAGACTCTCCCAGGGGTGTAGGAGAAGTTCAGGCTGGAATTAGGAGGCTGAACCCTCCGCCCAGGTTTGATACCAGTGCAACCTAAAATGCAGATAAGGAAACCAGACATCCAAGAAAGTTAAAATGATGTATCACAATTAATATGTGTTTAAGTATCTGCAAAATGTTACATTCATCAACCAGGAAACAGCAACAGGAAGCTTATACCCTGGATAAATTGTTTCTCTTTCTGTCTATATTTAGGTATTGAGGTTTAAGCCAGGGGTGGTTTACCATTGAGCGGCAATTGAGCGGCATCCCCAGCCTGTTTTTGACAGGGTCTCACTGAGTTGCTTAGCGCCTCATCATTGCTGAGGCTGGCTTTGAACTTGCAATTCTCCTGTCTCAGCCTCCCAAAGTGCTGGAATTACAGGCGTGTGCCACCGTGCCCGGCTCCCAGCCCATTTTAAATTTTGAGATGGGGTCTTGCTAAGTTGCTGAGGATCTCACTAAATTCCTGACGTTGGCCTTGGACTTGTGATCCTCCTACCTCAGACTCCTTTTTAGAAAAATTTTTATTTGTTCTTTTTTTTGATACACAGGGCAGAAGAGTATATTTTGACATAGTATACATACATGGAGTATAAATTATTCTAATTAGAATCCCATTTGTGTGGTTGTAACTGACGTGGAGTTTCACTGGTAGTGTATTTGTATATGAACTTTCTTATGAAAGTTATGACTGATTCTTTCTACTGTCTTTTGCCTCAGACTGCTGAGTTGCTGGGATCACAGGTGCGTGCCACCATGCCTGGCTGGATATAAATTATATCTAACTGTCGATGCACATATTTTTCCATTTGCTTCATGTGACCTGGGATAGAGCCTCTGAAAGTAAACAGGTCTCTGGCCCTCAAAGATCTTTAAAAAGTCCTTAGACTCTTCCCATTAGAAGTCAGTGATTAAGCCGGGCACGGTGGCTCAAGCCTGTAATCTCAGCACTTAGGGAGGCTGACACAGGAGAATCACGAGTTCAAAGCCAGCCTCAGCAACGGCGAGGCGCTAAGCAACTCAGTGAGACCCTGTCTCTACATAAAACACAAAATAGGGCTGGAGATGTGGCTCAGTGTTTGAGTGCCCCTGAGTTCAATCTCCAGTACCAAAAAAGAAAAAGAAAAAAAGAAGTCAGTGATTAGTGGCCTTCCTATATCATTTCCCCTCTAAGCTAAACCACCAGTTCAGGGGTCTCCAGGCTCAACCCAGGGGTATACACAACTCAAAATGAATTCAGAATTCTTCCCATGTTTTTCTGTAAAAAATAACAGCATGCACAATATCCTAAGTAGATGGTTGGACTGGGGTCAGTGGTCTTCTCTGGCGTAGGTTCCTCATTCATGTAGGGAAGTGATTGGAGTAGATAAGCTCAAGGAGTCCCTTGTCCACCAGTTTTGACATTTGGGTCTTCTGAGCCTGCATTTTCCTATGATCATCTAAGCACCTGCCGAGTGCGTTCAGAAAGTTTTCATCCATGATATCCTTTCTCATTCACTCAGACATGTACTGAGCTGGGAGAAAGGGCTGTATCTTGTACGTGGTGCATCTGGGAAGGGTTTCCCAGGCAGAGGGATTATTAGTGTGTATAAAAACACAGATTCAAGGAACAGCATGACTCCTCTTTTTGGGGGAAGGGTTGTGACAGATTTAACATGAGCAGGTCCCAGGGAAAGAGCAAGAAGCCCTGGAAACCAGCTGGAGAGGGAGGAGGGCCCAGGGCATCAGGGGCTTGGCGAGCCTGGTTAAGGGGTTAAAATTCTGTTCTGGAGGCAATAGGGAGCCACAGAAAGTTTTACATGGGAGAGTGATTCCTTCAAGTTTAATTTTAGAAAGATTATTCTGGTAGCAATATGAAGGTCAACTAGAGGAAGGGAGAGTGTATGGTAGAAATCTAGGCAAGAAATTCTGGCAGCCTGAATTTAAATGGTGAATGTGGAGAGAGCAGATTCAAGAGACATTGAAAAGAAAAGGTGGATGGATCTTGGAAATCAATTAGATAAGGTGGAAGAGAAGTATCTTGATAATGTTCTCTCTCTTTGAGGCTGAATGTTAGCGAAATAATACTATTAAAAATCTAAGTTTACACAAGGAAAGAAAAGTTGATTTCTCTGGTTTTCTTTTCTTTTTTCTTTTGCTGTGCAGGGGTTTGAACCTAGGGCATCAAGCATGCTAAGCAAGTGCTCTACCACTGAGCTATATTCCCAGACCATTTTTATTGTATTTTGAGAAAGGGCCTCACTAAGTTGCCTAGGCTGGCCTTGAAACTTGAATCCTCCTACCTCATTCTCCCAAGTAACTGGGATTATAGGCGAATACCACTAGGCTGGGCTTCTTTGCCATTATTTTTTTGACAAAAAGCATTGGAAGCATTTTGAATTATTATATATATATAATAATTATATATATACTTATATATACACGTATATATATACATATATATACATACATATATATATACACGTATACATATATATATATATATACACACTTTTTTTTCAGTTGTTGATGGGCCTTTATTTTGTTTATTTATATGTGGTGCTGAGGATCGAACCCAGTGCCTCACACTTGCTAGGCAAGCACTCTACCACTGAGGCACAACCCCAGCTCCATTTTGAATTATTTTTGAGGGGTATATACCCTTAGGTTGAGACTAGAAACCCATGAAACTGGTTTAGTTTTGAGGAGCAATGACTCGGGAAGGCCACCCTTGGTGACTTCTTCTTTTTATTTTTTTGGAACTGAGGATTGAACCCAGGACTTTGAGCATGCGAGGCAAGCACTTCACCACTGAGCTACATTTCAGCCCTGGTTGTTTTTCTGTTTGTTTTGTTATTGTTGCCTTGCTGACTTCCAATGGGAAGAGTCTAAAGAAGATGGTAGCCGGGCGCGGTGGCTCAAGCCTGTAATCCCAGCACTTAGGGAGGCTGAGACAGGAGGATCGCGAGTTCAAAGCCAGCCTCAGCAATGGTGAGGCGCTAAGCAGCTCAGTGAGACCCTGTCTCTACATAAAAACACAAAATAGGGCTGGGGATATGGCTCAGTGGTCGAGTGCCCCTGAGTTCAATCCCTAGTACCAAAAAAATAAAAAATAAAAAATAAAGAAGATGGTGTACAGGGCCATTTAGGATCATTGAGGCCCTACTTGGGCATGGGGGCTCATGCCTGTAATCCCAGCAATTCAGGGAGCTGAGGCAGGGAAATTGCAAGTTCACAGACAGCATGGGCAACTTAGAGACCCTGTCTCAAAATAAACAACAAAAAATGCAGTGATAAATAATAAAAATAAATTTCTCAGTGGTAAAGTGCCCTTGGTTTTATCCCAGTACTGTGAGGAAAGAAAAGAAAGAGACTTTTGAGGGCTAGAGACCTGCTTACTTTCAGAGGCCCCACCTTGGCTCTTGTGGAGCATGTGAAAATGACCTGCACCTACACGTAAATATAAATTATATCCACCTGCCCTAGAGTCCTGTTGCTGTTGCCTGGCTAACATGTTATATTTGCAGTGAGATGTGTATCAATTGTGATTGTCATTTAAATTTTTGGAGGCAATCTTTTTTGTTTTCTTGCTGTCTGTTTTTAGGTTGCAAACATTTTGCTAAGCTTTGGCACGGTGCCACGGTACCTGGTAGGTCAGGTGGCTCAGGTGTGCCAGGGTCAGTGGGTGGCAGTTCCAGGGAGTCTATGCTGGCTCTAGAGAAGGACCTTTCTAACTGTGAGGAAGCTACCTCCACCAGAAGAGCTTCCTGTTTCTGGGAATAATTGTATTTCAGGCCAACTACCATCTATTTAGCACCTGGCATGCATAGTCATAGTCCTGCCATCAGAAATGCTGCAGGAAGAATTACTATCTTTAAAAAGAAGCAAGAAGACACGTTCTTTCTTTCTTTCTTTCTTTTTTTCTTTCTTTCTTTCTTTCTTTCTTTCTTTCTTTCTTTCTTTCTTTCTTTCTTTCTTTCTTCCTTCCTTCCTTTCTTTCTTTCTTTCTTTTTTAAGAGGAGGAAAAGTTTATTTTGGCTCACGGTTTCAGAAATTTGGTCCATGGTCGGTGGACTTCATTGCTCTGGGGCTGCGTGAGGCCGAACATCATGGCAGCCAGGGCCAGGAAGCAGCCGGGAAGACTTGTTCTCAGGAGTGCCTACCAAGCTAATGATTTCATGGGCATGAGGGCATCATCTAGCAGCCTGCCACTCAAAATCTGATTCCTGGACCAACAGCAGCAGCTGGTGGAAGCTTGTCAGAAATGCAAATCTCAGATCCCATGTGGATCTGCTGAATCTGAATCTGCATTTGACAGATCCTCCACAATTGTGTGCACATTAAAATCTGAGAAACACAACTCTCATTCCCAAACTCCATTGATCTCACCATCAATTTCAGCCCTGGGCTGACCACTGCTATAAGTTTAAAGGCTTATTTGTAACTAGGGAGGAGTCTCAGACTAATATTAACTTATAATCACATATGCACCCCCCATGGGCAGATCAGGGCCCCAATGGAGCCAGCTGAAGGCCTGGGCTACATAAAGCCTCACAGGATGTTCCTTAGAGCAATATCTTCTCTTTAATTATCTGTTTTTACTGATATATTTTCATTTAACTTAAAAATCATGCGTGTATGTGTGTGTGTGTCCTCTAGGGGTAACCACTGCTGTTATTTTATTCTATTCTCTGCAACTATTTTTTTTCTATTTATAAACACACATGTATTGATCTAACACTTTGTCTGCCATAAACATAAATATTTTTCTGGGATTTGATATTTTTTGAAAAAAGTGTTTTTTTAAATAGTGAAAGTTGTACATGAGTTCTTTTTCTTTCTGGTACTGGGGATTGAACCCAGGGATGCTTTACCACTGAGCTACACCCCCAGTTCTTTTTTTTTACTTTTTATTTTGAGACAGTATCTCACTAAGTTGCTTAGGGCCTTATTAAGTTGCTAAGGCTGACCTTGAACTTGCAATCTTCCTGCCTCAGCCTCTCTTGTCACTGGGATTACAGGTGTGTGCCACCACACCTGGCCATTTGCCCATGCTTTCTTTCTTTTTTTTTTTGGTACTGGAGATTGAACTCAGGGGCACTCCACCACTGAGCCACATCCCCAGCCCTGTTTTGTGTTTTATGTAGAGACAGGGTCTCACTGAGTTGCTTAGCGCCTTGCCGTTGCTGAGGCTGGCTTTGAACTCGTGTTCTCCTGTCTCAGCCTCCCTAAGTGCTGGGATTACAGGCTTGTGCCACCGTGACTGGCTAGCCCATGCCTTTTATGACAACTTCAAAGAACTCTGATGGATCTACAGCAAAAAGTGCAAGTATGCCCCTTACCCTCGCCCTGGAAAAACCCATCCAAAGCTAACCACTGTGCACTATTTGGCACACATTTCTCTAGACTTTGAAAATGTATTTCCATGTATGTTTTATTCATTTTTTTATTAAGAGAGAGAGTCTCTTTATGTTGCCCAAGCTGACCTTAAACTCCTGGGCTTAAGCAATCCTCCTGACTCAGCCTCTGAGTAGCTGCAACTACAAGTACCTGGCACCATGCCCAGCTTATGTATGTTTTAAGAAAAATAATTGTCTTATACACACTGTCCTGCCTTTGGCTTTTTAACTTGACAACATACGATGAGTATCTCTTAATGTCAGCAACATCAACCCTGAGCAGGGTGGAGGTGGGTTTGGAAGGGACTACAGCCAGGATGAGGCTTTGGCACTGAGCCAGGCAACCCTGGGAGGCTGTGCTTGCCAATCTCCAGACAGTTTCCCAGAGGAGCTCAAGTACATGAATCCACAGCAGCGAGGATCAAAGCACCACTCGCTGCGTTATTAGCTGAGCAAATGACTGACACCAGAGAGGCTCAGGTGTGAGAACCAGCACAAATGTGCACCCTGATCCTTCCCTCTTGTTCCAGTTCCCTTTCCCGGCAATGAGTGAAAGGAGAGGGGTTTCATTTGACACTACTGGGTGATAACAGGGCAGAGTATCAGAAGGTAGCATCTCCAAGTGGTAACAGGTAACACACGGTTACTCTGTGCCAGTCATGGTTCTAAGTATACTTTATATGTACTACCTTGTTTAATCCTCTTACAAGGGTTATTATATTATTATATCATCATCATTATTATTATTATTATATTATCATAATAGTATTTTAAAACAATGTTATCTTACACAGGAGAAAACAGAATAAACAGAGGAACAGAATGTTTAAGTACACTGTCAAAGATCACACAGCTAGGTAGCAAATGTGAATTCTGGATTACCCAGGTATTTTAAAATCTTTGTTGTTGTTTCCTTTTCAGTACTGGAAATTGAACCCAGGGGTACTCTACCACTGAGCTACATACCCAGTCCCTGTATAAAAATTCTCTAAAATTGTGAGAGAGAGAGTGTCAATAAGTTACCCAGGCTGGCTTCAAACTTGAGATCCTCCTGCCTCAGCCTCCCAAGTTGCTGAGATTGTTGGTCTATGCCACAGTGCCCCACGCTAAAATCTGTTATTAACCACTCTTCTGTTCCTCCTCCCTAGCTGGGTCCTAATGGCATTTGGCTATTTGTGAGACCATTTCTTCTTCCACTACCATGCCACATTGCTATAGTGTCCTGTGGTTACTGTGATGAGTAGGCAGATCCTGTAGCAGTCACACTGCAACCATATGAGTATATGACCTCATTTGTCTTCTGGGGCAGGAGGCCTGGGACAGTGTGAACTAGCAGGTCTGGCCATGTCTGCCCCAGCCTGTCTCAGGACTCCAGGGTAAAAGCTGGGCTGGAGCACAGGATCTGTGTTGGGGAATCTGGTCAGCCCCAAGGAAGGAACTCGAAGCTTGTCAGCAGATCCCAGTGTGATAGCAGAGGTGAGGCATGGCCATGCCTGCCCAGTAGTAGCTAGGGAGGCACCAGAAACAGGGTACAAAAGCAGGGGCCTCATTGGGACAGCAGAGAAAGGGTGTGTCCAACTGGGTGATACCAGGAATTGAACCCGGAGGCCACACCTCTGAGCCACATCCCCAGCCCTTTTAAAAAATATTTTATTTATTTATTTATTTATTTTTTTAATATTTATTTTTTAGTTATAGGTGGACAGAATATCTTTATTTTATTTTTATGTGGTGCTGAGAATCGAACCCAGTGCCTCATGCATGCTAGGCGAGCACGCTACCACTGCGCCATAACCCCAGCCCAAAATATTTTATTTAGAGACAAGGTCTCACTAAGTTGCTTAGGGCCTTGCTAAATTGCTGAAGCCGGTTTTGAACTTATGATCCTCCTGCCTCAGCCTCCCAAGCCACTAGGATTATAAGCATGCACCACTGTACCCACAATTCATTCTTGTAAAAAAAAATTTTGTAGTTGTAGATGGACATCATGCTTTATTTTATTTGTTTATTTTTACGTGGTGTTAAGGATTGAGCCTAGTGTCTCACACGTGCTAGGCAAGCGCTCTGCCACTGAGCTACGGCCCAGCCCACTACTCATTCTTTTTTTTTTTTTTTTTTTGGTACTGGGGATTGAACTCAGGGGCACTCGACCACTGAGCCACATCCCCAGCCCTATTTTGTGTTTTATGTAGAGACAGGGTCTCACTGAGTTGCTTAGTGCCTCGCCATTGCTGAGGCTGGCTTTGAACTCGCGATTCTCCTGTCTCAGCCTCCCTAAGTGCTGGGATTACAAGC
>CM053401.1:130083991-130106153 GCA_028644305.1 Xerus rutilus | reverse complement strand
GGTACTGGGGATTGAACTCAGGGGCACTCGACCACTGAGCCACATCCCCAGCCCTATTTTGTGTTTTATGTAGAGACAGGGTCTCACTGAGTTGCTTAGTGCCTCGCCATTGCTGAGGCTGGCTTTGAACTCGCGATTCTCCTGTCTCAGCCTCCCTAAGTGCTGGGATTACAAGCGTGAGCCACCGCGCCCGGCTCCACTACTCATTCTTTTTAACCACTGCAGTCAGGAGGATTAATCTACTAGAGGAAAATTTTTTCTCTCTCTCTCATCTTTTAAATATAAGTAAAGCTGCAGTGAATGAATCCCACTACCCTCCACCAAACTCCCTATTTTTCCAGGTCTTTTTTTTAATATCCTCTGGGAAAATTTTATAATTTTCTTCATCAGTCAGCATTCCACAGTTTTATTTTTATTTATTTTTTGGTACCAGGGATTGAACTCAGGGGCACTCAACTACTGATCCATATTCCCAGCCCTATTTTGTATTTTATTTAGAGACAGGGTCTCACTGAGTTGCTTAGCATCTTGCTTTTGCTGAGGCTGGCTTTGAACTCACAATCCTCCTACCTCAGCCTCTGAGCCACTGGGATTAGAGGCATGCGTCACTGTGCCTGGCTCTCCACAGTTCTTTTTTTTTTTTTTTAAATATTTTTTTTAGTTGTAGATGGACACAATATCTTTATTTAGTTTTTATGTGGTGCTGAGGATCGAACCCAGTGCCTCACGCATGCGAGGCAAACGCTCTACTGCTGAGCTATAATCCCAGCCCCCTCTCCACAGTTCTTATTGAACTCATTCCTAGGTATTTTACAGCAGTTATTATTGTGAACTTATTGTGTTTGTGTATGTAGGTACACACACATATCACAATTTTGTTACAGTAGTTTTGTTTTTCTATTGTCAAATCTGCCAACCTTTTCCTTTGTGCTGGCTTGTTTTGTTACTAGGCTTAGAAAGTCCTCTACTCAAGGATTATGGAACTGACTGCTTATATTTTCTTCCAAATTTTAATGTTTTTGCTTTAAAAAATATAAGTTACAAGTTTTTGTTTGTTTGTTTGCTTTTAAATAACGTGGAGGTTGATGTAGCATTTGGTATGAGGCAGAGCTCAACTTTGTCTTCCAAATTGTTAGCCAGTTGAACTGATGAAATATATTGAACCACTCATCTTTTCCCCATTGATTCAAAATCCCACCTTTACCACACATCAGATTCTTATATCTATTGAATCTCTTTCTCAGTTTTCTATTCTGTTCTATTGATCTGTTGGTTTATTCCCTGGTCAATACTACAAAATGACTTTATTTCTTATTAGAAAAGCAATAAAGGCTTATTATAGAAAGATCAGAAAATACACAGACAAAATACACACACAAAACCAGACAAAAAACACTTGTGATTGCATCCATGGATAACTACCCTTTTACCTTTGTGTATATCACTCAGGACCATTTGATATATATAAAGGTATACATATTCATAAAGTAAAATGAAGACCATGTCACACGAACAGTTCTATACACTTTTTTCACTTCCCAATGCTTCAGGAATAACTTTTCTTACCAATAAGCAGTCTTATTTTTTCTGTTTGTGTGTGTGTGTGTGTGTGTGTGTGTGTGTATAGTGCTGGAGATAGAATCCAGGGCCTCACGTGTTAAGCAAGTGCTTTACCAGTGAATGTGAGCGACAGCCTCAGCCATTTTATTTTTTTGAGACAGGGTCTTGGTGAGTTGCTGAGGCTAGCTAAACTTGGGATCCTCCTGCCTCAACCTTCTGAATTGCTGGGATTATGCAGTAATTATGTGGTATGCCACTATGTCCAGCTGTTTTCAATATTCGTGGATACCAAAATAGGTTTCCAACATATTTATGCCATCCCACTAGCTGCGTTTGGAGAATTCTAGCTGTTTCGCCACCTTGTTCAATTTTGATATTGTGAATAATTTTTAAAATTTTTAGCCATTCTGATGGGAATAGAGTTGCTATGGTTTGAATGTCTTCACCAAAACTCTCATGTAGAAATTTAATCTCTATTGTAATATATTAAGAAAAGGGACTGCATGAGGTCTTTAGGGGGTACTTATTATATTCATGATTTAGTGGGTTAATGGGTTCACTGCGAGTGGGTTTGTTATAAAAGCCAGTTTGGCTCTGTCTTTAGGACATGTGTGTCAATGTGATACACTATGCCACCTTGGGACTCTGCAGAGTCCCCACCAGCAAGAAGGCCCTCACCAGATGTGGCCTCTCAACTTTGAATTCCCCAAGCCTGCAGAACCGAGCTGAAAACCACCTTTATTCTTTTTAAATTACCCCATCTATAGCATTCAGTTATAGCAACAGAAAGTGGGCTAAGTGGTATCTTGCTGTAGCTTTAGTATACATATTCATAATGACTATCCATATTGAGTACTTTTCATGTGCTTATTGACCATTTGGATATTATTTTTTTGTGAAACACTTATTCAAGCCTTTTATTTTTTCTCTATTGTGTTGCTTTATTTCTTCTCGACTTTCAAAGTTCTTTATATTTTCTGAATATGCATTGTATTTCAATTATAGTTGTAAATATCTTCTATTGTGTGGTTTGCCTTCATACTATTTTTTTAAAAACAGCTTTATTAAGATATAATTCACATGCCATACAATTCACTCATTTAAAGCATGTAATTCTACGGCTTTTATTATAGTCACAGATACACAACCATCACTATGATCAGTTTAAAATTTTTTTTTTTTTTAATTTTTTTTTTAGTTGTAGATGGACACAATGTCTTTATTTTATTGCTTTGTATGTGGTGCTGAGGATCGAACCCAGGGCCTCACGCATGCGAGCTACAATCCCAGCCCCTCAGTTTAAAATTTTTACCACCCCCAAATCAAATCTCACATCCCTTGGCTGTTACTTCCTAACTCACTTGTTCCCCCAGGTCATAGGTAACCACTAATATACCTGTCTCTATAATTTCCCTATTCTGGACGTTTCATATAAAGGGAATCATATCAAATGTGGTCCTTTGTGTCTGGCTTCTTTCATGTCACATATTTTCAAAGTGAATCCATGTTGTAGCATGTATCAGCATGTCACTGATATTTGTTGCCAAATACTATTCCCTTTTATGTATATATCACATTTTATTTATCTGTTCATCAATTTACTGACGTTTGAGTTCTTTTTTTTTTTTTTTGGACTAGGAATTGAACCCAGGGGCTATGTCCCCTCTTTTTAGTTTTTATTTTGAAACAGGGTCTCACTAAGTTGGCTGAGGCTGGTCTCAAACTTGTGATCCCCCTGCCTCAGCCTCCCAAGTTGCTGGGATTACAGGCATGTGCCACCATGTTCTACTCTTTGACTACTATGAATAATGTTGCTATAAACATTTGTATACAAGTCAAGTTTTTGTTTTGACATATATTTCGTTTCTCTTGAGCATATCCCTAGGAGTAGAATTTCTGAGTGATATGGTAAGTAAATGTTTAAACTTTTGAGGAACTGCCAGACTGTTTTCCAAAGTAGCTGTACCATTTTACAGTCCCACAAGGAGTGTATGAGGGTTTGTTCCAATTTCTCCAGATTCTCGCCAACACTTTTCATTATCTGTCTTTTTGAGTATAGCCATCCGAATGGGTGTGAAGTGGCATCTCATTTTGATTTTTATTTGCATTTCTGTGATAGCTAATGGTGTCGAGCATCTTTTTTTTTTTTTTAAATATTTATTTTTTAGTTGTAGGTGAACACAATATCTTTATTTTTTTATTTTTATGTGGTGCTGAGGATCGAACCCAGTGCCTCCCGCGTGCTAGGCGAGCACGCTACCACTGCGCCATAATCCCAGCCCCTCGAGCATCTTTTCATGAGAGTATTGGCTATTTGTTTATCTTCTTTGAAGAAGTATGTATTCAGATCCTTTGACCTTGTTTTATATTGAATTGTTTGTCTTTTTATTACTAAATTATAACCTTTTTAGTTTTATTTTTGGTGCTGGGATGGAACCCAGGGACACTTTACCACTGAGCTACATCCCCAGCCACACTCTCCCTGCCCATTTTTTATTTTGAGATGGTCTCACTAAGTTGCCTAGACTGGCCTCAAACTTACAATCCTCCTGTCTCAGCCTCCTGAGGCGCTCTACTACTGAGCTACATTCAAAGTCCTTTTTATTTTGAGACAGGGCCTTACCAAGTTGCTGAGGTGGGCCTTGAACTTGTGATCCTCCTGCTTTAGCCCTCCTCTACCCCTTATAGTGGCTGGGATTACAAACATGTGCCAGTGTGCCTGGCTGGTACATGCTTTTAAAATTACAGAACTAGTATCATTGCTAATATCACAGAACTGGTATCATTGCTGTGGTTTGACTGTCCCCTCCACAACTTGTTGAAATTTAATTGCAAATATGATGGTATTAGAGGTGGACCTTTAACAGGAGTAAGATTAGGGCTTGAGGGCTGCACCCTTGTGGGTAGGTTTAATGCCTTTAAAGAGGACTTTTGAGGCTGGGCATGGTGGTACATATCTGTAATCCCAGCAGTTTGGGAGACAAGCAGGAGGATTGCAAGTTTGAGACCAGCCTGGACAACTTAGTGAAATCTGTCTCAAAATAAAAATAAAAAGGGCTGGGGATGTAGCTCAGTAGTAAAGCAACCATGGGTTCAATACCTAATAACACAAATAGAATAAAATAAAATCTGATTTTAAAATTAAATCAAATTTTATTTTATTCTATTTTTTAATTTTCAGAGATACTAGGGATTGAACCCAGAGGCTCTTAACCACTAAGCCACATCCCCAGCCCTTTTTATTTTATTTTTTTTTTTTAAATATTTTTTTAGTTGTAGATGAATGCAATATCTTTATTTTATTTATTTATTTATTTGTATGTGGTGCTAAGGATCGAACCCAGTGACTCACGCATGCGAGGCAAGCGCTCTACCACTGAGCCACAGCCCCAGCCCAGCCCTTTTTATTTTGAGACAAGCTTTTGCTAAGTTGCTTAAAGACCTCGCTAAGTTGCTGAGGCTGGCCTTGAATTTACCATCCTCCTGCCTCAGCCTCCTGAGTTGCTGGGATTATAGGTGCCCAGTGGTATTAAATTTTAAAAAGGGCTTTTGGGAGTAGGTTTTCTCTCTAGTCCTCTCCCTTTCCACCATGTGATGACATAGCAAGAATGACCTTACCAGATGTCAAGACCGTAATATCAGACTTCCCATCCTCCCAAACCATGAACCAATAAGCTTCTCTGTTTATTATCAATGATCCAGACTGTGAGGTTTTGTTACAGCAGCACAAACTGGACTAAGCCACATTCTGGTTTTCCACTTTTTTCCATTCAACTTGTTCATCTCTGAGATCTCACAGTGTTGCTCATGGAATCCTGGTGGTTTTTCCTGAGTGCTTATATAGCACCCCATTAAAAACATTCTCTACATCTCCCTCATCCACTCCACTGTTGATGGCCCTAGCTGGCTTCCAGCTCCTTGTTATGACACATGCAATTGTCAGGAACCCTGTAGACCAGGCAGTTTTTGGAGAGTTGGGGAGGGACGGTGAATCCTCAAGAGACGAATTGCCGCGTCTAGGAGTTCTTCACCTTGCTGGGTACTGTCAGACTCCTCTCTGGACAGTTGCTCCATGTCATAGCCACACCGGCAGGACCTACCGTCCTTACCCCAACCCCATGTGCCTGAACTCAACAATCATCTGACTTCTTGAGTTAGGCAAGTGGTTTCTGGTGCTTGGATTTGCATTTTCTCATAGCTAGTACGAAAGCAAACGTCCTTTCCTATGCTTCCTAGTCGGGTTTCTCTCCTTCAGTGAGTTCTCTATGAAATCTTTGCCGTTATTCCAGTGCCATCAACGTCTCCACCCTGGGGACCCTCCAATCTCTTGATCACCATTTTCTCAGTGTCTGTATACCTTTCCCTCTGGCCTCCTCCCACCCAGCCACCCTCTTAGAGAGTCGGACTTCAACCATGGCAGCACCTAACCCCTCAACTCGTGGGGCAAAACCCTAACCCAACTTCACTCCAGTTTTCCGCTAATTCTGTCACTACACATGAGCCAAGTGCTGAGAATTCTCCATCACACTGACTTGTCTCACCTTTAATGCATGATCAGTCAGTGCCAACTCCTTACTGACAGTCCCTTCTGTAGGGAATGTTTTTCCATGAGATGTCAAATGACTCCATTCTTTAGGTCCCTGCTTCAAATCACCGCTTTAGAAAACCTCTTCTGGGTCATCTGATAAAATCCCTCTCCCCTCACGCTATCATCTTACCTTCCTTCTTTTTTCTTCCTAGCACATTTCATCTCCTAGTAAAGCATTTGTTTGTTCACTGTCTTCCCTTCTCTTACTTGAATGGAAGCTCCGTGGGATCGATTTGCCTATTCTGTTCCATGCTATATCCTAGTTCCCAAAGTAGTCTTGTCACATAAGAGATATGCAGAAAATATTTTTTAAAATATTTTTTCGTTGTTGATGGATCTTTATTTTATTCATTTGTTATTTATATGTAGTGCTGAGGATCAAACCCAGTGCCTCACACATGCTAGGCAAGCGCTCTACCACTGAGCCACAGCCCCAGCCCCCAGAAAATATTTTTGAAATAAATAAATGATGATGGGCTCCAGGCTGGATGTTATCATTTTATTTTCATGTGTGTGTGCTGGGGATTGACTCCAGGGCCTTGAGCATGCTAAGCACATACTCTACCACTGAGCTACACCTCCAACCCTGTCACCCAAGTATTTTTTAAAAACGATATATTATCTGACAGGTTTGATAGTATTTAGAGGAGTTTTGGAGTTCTGGTGGAGAATTTGAGTAGGCATTAGTGAAAGGTACATAGAGAATCAAACAAATTTTAAAATAAAGCAATTATTAATTGTAGGAAAACAAAAAGTTATTTCCAAAAATGGAATGAAATCATGGACTCTCTATATGAATTTTTATTTAGTTATAGCAACAAAAACATTGAATAAGGATTTAACCAAAAATAGTGACCTAATTATATTTGCTCAATGGTGGGAGAGAAAGGAATTTGTATGTGGTGATGGTGGGGTTTATGTGTGCACTTGGTAACCATAGTCTTCTGCAGTGGGAAGTCATATGATAAAGTCCCAAACTGAAAAATGAAGAAATAGTCATGCATGCATACTTTTAGAAACAGATGTAAATAGAAAAACTAACAGTGAGACATGGTTGCTGTTCGGGAGAAAGACTGAATGGTAGGCTAGGAATGGTAGGCTGGGAACTGCTGTTCTCCATTATTAACCTTTGAATATTATTTGCTTTCAAAAAGAACTGTTTGGTTGTATTACTGTAATAAAGGATGAATAAGCACATGCAAAGATGCTCAACATCACTAATCATTAGGATATGCAAATCAAAACTCTGGAATATACTACCTTAAGCCGTTTAGGATGACTATAATCAAAAAGGCAGAAAATAGCAACTTGCAAGGATGTAGAGAAACTGGAACCATTGGGCACTCTTGCTGGGAATGCAATTTGTTGCTATATTCCACTTACTGTGGAAAACAGTGAGGGTCCCTAAAAAAATAGATATCTTCAGCTGGGCGCGGTGGTGCACGCCTGTAATCTCAGCACTTAGGGAGGCTGAGACAGGAGAATCGCGAGTTCAAAGCCAGCCTCAGTAACGGCGAGGCACTAAGCAACTCAGTGACACCCTGTCTCTACATAAAACCCAAAATTGGGCTGGAGGTGTGGCTCAGTGGTCAAGTACCCCTGAGTTCAATCTCTAGTATCAAAAAAAAAAAATAGATATCTTCTATCCAATATAGACTTACCATATAATCTGGCAATTCCACTTCTGGGTATACACTCATACAAACTGAAAGCAAGGTCTTCTTTTATTCTTATCTTTTTCTAGAGCTGAGGATAGAACCCAGGGCCTCACTCACATGTGCTAGAAAGGTGCTATACCACTGAACTACATCCTCAGCCCTGGGAGCAAAGTCTTGAAGATATATTTGTACATCTATGTTCATAGCAGCACAGTACACAATAATTAATGCTTCAAAGCAACCCAGTGTCTCTGTCATGTGAATGGGTAGGCAAAGTGTAGCATATATGTATACAATAGAATATTATTCAGTCTCAAAAAGTAAGGAAGCTCTGATACAGGCGACAATATGGATGACCCTCAAGAACATTGTGCCGAGTGAAATAAGTCATTCACAAAAAGACAAGACTAAATGATTCCACTTACATGAGTAAGTGTCTAAAGTAGTTAAATTTGAGGTGTCTAAAGTAGTTAAATTTGTAGAAACAGCCAGGCATGGAGGCCCAGTCACCTGCAATCCCAGTGACTCAGGATCCTGAGGCAGGAGGATTGCAAGTATGAGGCCAGCCTCAGCAACTTAGGGAGGCCTCAGCAATTTAATGAGACTCTATCTCAAAATAAAAAGTAAAAAGGGCTGGGGATGTAGCTTAGTGGTAAAGTACCTCTAGGTTCAGTCCCCAGCACTTAAAAAAAACCCCAAAACTTACAAAACAGAAAATAGAATGTTGTAATACCAGTGAACTATAAACTTAAAAACGGGCAACGTAAGAGCCAGGCATGGTGGCGCACGCCTGTAATCCCAGCACTTTGAGAGGGAGAGACAGGAGAATCACGAGTTCAAAGCCAGCCTCAGCAACCCTGAGGCTCTAGCAACTCAGTGAGACCCTGTCTCTAAATAAAAACACAAAATAGGGCTGGGGATGTGGCTCAGTGGTTGAATGCCCCTCCTGAGTTCAATCCCCAGGACCAAAAATAAAAATAAATGAATAAAAATGGGCAAGGTAGTAAATTACATATGTGTATTTTACTATTAAAAAAACAACCAAAACCCCCCCACAAAAACCAAGATAACCTGCACAGTTCCTCTAAAGGCAGTCTTTAAAAGGAAAAAGAAGTGTGGAGAGGACAGAGGATGTAGCTCAGTGGTACAGAGCCTAGGATTGCAAAAACTAAAGAAAACAACAATAAAATTGTGTTGTAAGAAAATTGTGCTTTTAATAAATGGTCCCTGTGAAACTCAAATACTATTATAATTTATGTAAAACATTTATAGACCTATAGAAATGTTCTACTTAAGCTTTCTGAGTAAGATTTTTATTTTATTTTATTTTCAGTACTAGAGCTTAAACTTAGGCGCACTCTGTTTCTGAACTATATCTCCAGGCCTTTTTGTTTTATTTTGGGACAGGGGCTTGCTAAGTTGTCCAGGCTGGCTTTGAACTTCTGATGCTCCTGCTTCAGTCTCCCATGTGGCATGTGTCGCTATGTGACATACAGGCTTGTGTCACTGTGCCCAGCTCTGGGCAAGATTATTAAAGTGTAGTATTTCTTTATTATTGACAGTAATGTTAATATACTTTAATATTTCCTTAAGTTTAGTTTTTTACACATTTATGTTTTGGGAATTTTTTTTTTGTACTGAAGGTTGAACCCAGGGGCACTTTACCACTGAGCCACATCCCCAGCCTTTTTCTTATATATTTAAGAGACAGTGCCTCACTAAGTTGCTTAGGGCCTTGCTAAGTTGCTGAGGCTGGCTTTGTAATCACGATCCTCCTGCCTCAGCCTCCTGAGCTGCTAGGATTGCAGGCATGCACCAACATGCCCGGCAATTATTTTGGGGATTTTGGATAAAAACAAGACTGAATTTTAAAATATCTTCATTTATCCAAAGACTTATGAGTAATTGGAGTTCAATAGAATAGTGCCTGTTAAAAGATAAATAATTTCACAGATAATTAAAGGTATACATTAAATTTTTAAAAAGTTGCACTGTCATATAGCTATAAAACTAAACAACCAAAAGAAAATTTTGCCACT
This sequence comes from Xerus rutilus, assembly GCA_028644305.1. Lineage (NCBI taxonomy): Eukaryota > Metazoa > Chordata > Mammalia > Rodentia > Sciuridae > Xerus > Xerus rutilus. The sequence goes on along the minus strand of CM053401.1, from coordinate 130,096,308 downwards.
ACTTCAAAAGTGTGTACTTCTCTATATTTCAACCTTTATTACTTATCTAAAACTATCTATGAATAGGTATTCTCCTTATGGTTCCCTAAGGGTATATTAAGTTCCTTTTTAAAAATAGTCAGTATGGTGTTACTTGATGCTAATGATGTAGATTATCTGGACCTAAGCACTATATATCAGTTCCAAGATATTTGAGCCCAAAAGAAAAAGAAAAATAATTCATTGCCACAGAACAATCCCCATGTAAACTCTAATTCTGTACTTTCATCTAATTGTAAATGTACTGGTTTTCACTCTGGAAAGCAATATGGAGATTCCTTAGAAAACTTGGAATGGAAACACCATTTGACCCAGTTATCTCACTCCTTGGCATATACCTAAAGGACTTAAAATCAGCATATTATACGGATATGGCCACATCGATGTTTATAGCAGCTCAATTCAGAATAGCTAAGCTGTGGAACCAACCTAGGTGCCCTTCAACAGATGAATGGATAAAGAAAATATGGTGCATATACAAAAATGGAATATTACTCAGTCATAAAGAAGAGTGAAATTATGGCATTTGCCAGTAAATGGATGGAACTGGAGACTATCATGTTAAGTGAAATAAACCAATCCCCCAAAACCAAAGACTGAATGTTCTGATATGTGGATGCTGACTTACAATAGGGGGGAGGGTAGGGAGGAATGGAGGTTCGTGGGATTGGATGGAGGCGGTAAAGGGAAGGGAGGGAAGATGAAAATGGGAAAGGCAATAGAATGAATCAGACATAACATTCCTATGTTCATATATGAACACACAACAAGTGTAACTCTACATCATGTACAACCACAAAAATGGGAAGTTATACTCCATGTATGTATGATATGTCAAAATATATTTTACTGTACTTTGAGAAACTGAGACAGGAGAATGCACGAGTTCAAGGCCAGCATCAGCCACGGCAAGGTGCTAAGCAACTCAGTGAGACCCTGTCTCTACATAAAACACAAAATACAGCTGGGGATGTGGCTCAGTGGTGGAGTGTCCCTGAGTTCAATCCCTGGTACCAAAGAAAAAATTAAAAAATATATACTGGTTCTTTCTCAAGCCCAAAATGTTTTTAATTACTTGCAAAATAATAAATGTATTATAGGTTTGATCTTATAATTTTCCCATGTAAGATTTAATTATGTTTTTAAATTAAGGTTTTAAAGCTTTAAATAAGAATAATTTAATGTATTTTGTGATAACACTCTTTCATAACTATATATGTATGTGTGTATGTGCCTTATATAAAGAGAATAAATTTACATTTATCTTTTCCCATTTTATGAATGATTCATTTTAAAATTTATATCAGAACCACTTTCTTTCACAAATTGTAATATACCATGTTTCATATATGTGATTATAAACAAATATATCTGGATCAGGACTAAACAGGAATAAACAAAAAGCACCCCAATAGTTCAGAAAGAGAAACAAGATAAAAGTGAATTTTAGTTCTATAAACAATGAAAAAGACCAATGAAGGTTGTCTAACAAAAATTCTTTTAATTCATTTTTTACCAATTTATTTATTCTTAATTGACACATAAACATACATATTTATGAGGTGTCATGTCAGGGTAAACATATCAGTTTCCTTAAATGCTAATGATAATTTCTCTCTCTCTCTCTTTCTCTCTCTCTCTCTCTCTCTCTCTCTCTCTCTCTCTCCCTCCCTCCCTCACTCTCTTTCTCTCCTTTTGGTGGTACTGGGGATTGAATCCAGGGATGCTCTATCACTGAATTATATCATCCTCAGTCTTTTTTATTTTACTTTTTAAATTTTCGAGATAGGGACTCACTAAGTTGTCCAGGCTTGTCTTGAACTTGCGATCCTCTTGCCTCAGACTCCCAAATATCTGAGATTATAAGCATGTACCATTTCTTTGTGGTGAAACCATTCAAAGTCCTTTCTTCAAGCCTTTTGAAATGTACAGTACAAGTGGGGCACCGTGATTCACACGTGTAATCTCAGCTACTGAGAAGTCTGAAGCAGGAGGATCACAAGTTCGAGGCCAACCTTGGCAACTTAGTGAGACCCTGTCTCAAAAATCAAAACACATAGAAGGGTTGGGGATGTGGTTCATTGATAAAGCACCCCTGGATTCAATCTCAATACTGATAGAAAAAATATATATGTATACATACACAGAGTACATTTTTTTTGTTTTTGTTTTTTTAAAAATATTTTTTAGTTATACATGGACACAGTGTCTTTATTTTGTTTGTTTATTTTTATGTGGTGCTGAGGATCGAACCCAGTGCCTCACATGTGCGAGGCAAGCGCTCTGCCACTGAGCCACAACCTCAGCCCCACAGAGTACATTGTTGTTGTAGTCACCCTACTATGCAGTAGCACGGCAGAAGTACTTCTTTTTTTGAAGGGGGGCACTGGGCATTGAGCCCAAGGATGCTTTACAACTGAGCTACATCCCCAGCCCTTTTAATTTTTAATTTTAATTTTTTTTTTTGGTACTGGAGATTGAACTTGGGGGCACTCGACCACTGAGCCACATCTCCAGCCCTATTTTGTGTTTTGTTTAGAGACAGGGTCTCACTGAGTTGCTGAGGCTGGCTTTGAACTCGCGATTCTCCTGTCTCAGCCTCCCAAAGTGCTGGGATTACAGGCTTGCGCCACTGTGCCCCGCTGAAGAAGATTTCTTTTTATGTTAACACGTCTGTCAAATAAGGACTAAAAGCCAAAAGCCTCTACCAAATATAAGTTGTTATTAGAACACTATCACCTTCAAATTAAAAATAAACAATTGGATCAAGTTATGCAAGTGTTTATATAATCAAACAGAATCAGGAATTATCACAAATACTTGTCGCCAAGTAGAGATAGTCACCATGTGGCTACCGAAGACAGTTATAATATCAAACTGAATGCATTTACTCATTTTATTATCAGTGTTGAGACTATACTTTATGTCAGGATAAAATAAGGAACTACAGTTTTTATTTATTTACTTATTTTTGGTGCCGAGGATCAAACCCAGGGCTTTGTGCATGGTAAGCACATGCTCTACTACTAAGCTACATCCTCAGCCCTATAATCAGGGTTGTAATCATGATTTTTTAGTGAAAGATCATCACTATATAAAAGCAAAAGGGTCACAAAATTAATCAACAAAAGACTTTTGAAGAGTCCATCACCTATCAGGATGCCTTTGTCCATTTTGTGTGTGTGTGTGTGTGTGTGTGTGTGTGTGCGCTGCTGGGGATGGAACTCAAGGTCTGTGCCTGCTAGGCAAGCGCTCTACTACTGAGCTGTGTACCCAGCCCTGCACTTGGCCTCTGATGGTCTCAGGCCAATTACACTAGCCATGTGATAAAGGGAAACTGCATGAGCAAGACCTTTGGAATACAAAATAGGATTTTGAAAAAATAGACTGGAAAATTTTTGTACAGGAACCTAATTCAGATGGACAAATACTTTGTAGCTCTATAGACAACTAAAAAATGGAACTTTTCTTCTGTGGAGTCAGGGTAAATCCCTTAGGTTACTCCCTGCGAATATTTACTGAATGTAAACGTCTTCACTGATCTATTGAGCACACATTTGCATATGTTTTTGAACATACTAAGAGTTTTTTTGTTGGAATATATTAATTATATTTAAATGTGACCATATCACAAGAATCTTAAGCCACCCCAAGAGAGTCCCATTGAAGATGAGAAACATACCTTAAACTAACACTGCAACTATTTTCACTACACATATATTTTCTGATGCAAAAAAAATGAAGGATAAAGCACAAATAATAAATAAAGGGATAAGTTATAGGAATAAAGCAGGCAGGGTGGAAGGACTAGGGTAGAAGCTCTATTTTACTTGATAAACCTTGTTTTGTAGATTTAACTCTAGAATTACGTGAATGTTTAATACAAGAGTAAAACAAACTTAAATCAACATGTATTGGCAATTTTCATCTTCCTGTATTTTTTCTTGCTCAGTCTATCCAGAAGTTTATCAATTTATTGATCTTTTCAGAGACCCAGCTTTTGGTCTCATTGATTTTTTTCTCTAATACCTGTTTCCTATTCTATTGATTTCTTCTCTGATTTCCTTCTCTCTACTCACTTTAAGTTTAATTTGCTTTTCTTCCTTTTAGTTATTTAAGGGGGAAAGTTGACTTGAGAAATTCCTTCTTTCCTAATGCGAATATTTGCACATCTATGTATCGGCCCATCTGCAAGGATAGTGCCTACGTGCCTGTGTTCATATGAGTGTGTGCTTGTGTGAGGTTTTGTATTTTGTTTTTAAATTATAAATTCATTTTTTAAAAATAGAAACAGGTATATTCAGATTGTTTAGTTCTTCTTATTCCAGTTTTGGGAATGTGTGTTTTTCAACAACTTTTGAAAGAATGCCCTGGATGTTTGTTTTAGTCAGCTTTTTGTTGCCGTGACCAAAAGAACTGACAAAAAAAAAAAATGTAGAGGAAGAAAAATTTCACAGGCTCAGCCCACAGTTGGCCTGCTCCACAACTCTGGACCTGAGATGAGGCAGAACATCACGGCAGAAGGTTCTGGCACAGGAAAGCAGCTCAGAACATGGCAACAAGGAAGCAGAGAGAGAGTGCTCTGCTTCCAGGACAAAACATATACCCTAAAGGCACACCCCAGCGCCCCACCGCCTCTAGCCATGCCCAGTAATCCGTATCAGCGGATTAACCCACTGATTAGGTCACGACTCTCATAATCTAATCATCTCACCTCTGAACATTCTTGCATTGTCTCACACATGAGCTCTAGAGGGACACCTCAAATACAAACCATAACGGTGCTTCTCTACTTAGACTGACATCTCTGAGCGGTGTAGGAGCTGTGGGAATAGCTCAGCCTTCCACTCTTCAATAGTTCTTTCCTTGCTCTGCACTTCTGGACACTACTTGTATATTTAGCTTTAAGAAGGTTGCTTCTCGGGGCTGGGATTGTAGCTCAATGGTAGAGCGCTTGCCTCGCATGCGTGAGGCCCTGGGTTCGATCCTCATAAAATAAAGACATTGTGTCCATCTACAACTAAAAAATATTAAAAAAAAAAGAAGGTTGCTTCTCGCAGATCCTCTCAGTGGGCAATGCTAGGGAGAATAAGTGTATATCCATACACATATGTGTGTCTGTATTTATTTCTCTACCTGTCTACATGGAAAGCCATGAATCCACAGGGCACCTCAAATTGCAATTCAATGCCACAAGAGACACGTTAGCTTTTCCTTTTCCGCAATTCTTTCTCTGATAGAAACTCAGTGCCCATTATTTTTTTGAGGGGGGTACCAGGGTTTGAACTCAAGGGGCATTCAGCCACGGAGCCACATCCCCACCCCTATTTTGTATTTTATTTGGAGACAGGGTCTCACTGAGTTGCTTAGTGCCTCGTTTGTGCTGAGGCTGGCTTTGAACTCATGATCCTCCTGTCTTAGCCTCTCAAATGAATGGGATTATAGGCATGCGCCACTGTGCTTGGCAGTGCCCTTTGTTTTTGATAAATTGTTTGATGATTCTCCCCATATGAAACCAACCTTTTATTGCTGCTGCCCCCTCTACTACATGTATGTCTTTTTCACTCTCCTTGGGCTGTTGTCCCATGAAGGGTCACCTTCCCTGCATCATGCCAGGTAGTGCCTCCCTTATCAGTCTTCCAAACCTATTCAGAGTCTGATGCCCCATGCCAGGCTGCCCCTCGGTGGGAACACCCTCCTCACCCTGCTTGTGCTCTGACGTCCTGTGCTAGGCTGCCTGCTTCCCATGAACACGGATATACTTCTCATTGTAATTCCAGCTGCTTCTCCATGTGCACTTGCTCAGCTCATCCAAGTTTGAACACTGAATTTTTCTGAAAGAGGAAGACTGTTCTATAATATTTGATTTATTCCATATAAGGTTTTTATTCTATTAAAATTTTCAATTTATTACTTTCTTTTCTTTTTTCTTTTTTGGTACTGGGGATTGAACTCAGGGGTACTCAACCACTGAGCCACATCCCCAGCCCTATTTTGTGTTTTATGGAGAGACAGGGTCTCACTGAATTGCTTAGCACCTCACCATTGCTGAGGATGGCTTTTTTTTTTTTTTTTTTTAAAAACATATTTAGTTATACATGGACACTGTGTCTTTATTTTGTTTATTTTTATGTGGTGCTGAGGATCGAACCCAGTGCCTCACACATGTGAGGCAAACGCTCTGCCACTGAGCCACAACCTCAGCCACTGAGGATGGCTTTGAACTTGTGATTCTCCTGTCTCAGCCTCCCTAAGTGCTGGGATTACAGGTGTGCACCACCACGCCCAGTTGTTACTTTCAACCAGTAGTAATATATGTATTTTTGGTGATAGCTGGGATTGAACTCAGGGGTACTCTACCACTGAGCTACATCCCTAGCCCTTTTAATTTTTCATTTTGAGACAGGATCTCATTAAATTGCCCAGGTTGGCATCAAACTTGTGATGTTCCTGTCCTAGGCTCTCAAGTAGGTGTGTGCCACCATGCCCAGCTTATTTAAAAAAAAAGAAAGAAAAATATATATAATTTTATGTGGTGCTGAGGATTGAACCCAGTGCCTCACATGTGCAGGGCAAGCACTCTATCACTGAGCTACAGCCCCAGCTCTGCCCAGCTTAATTTTTATACCTTGATCTTATATCTAGTGACATGATCAAACTCATATTATTAATTCTAGTATCATTTTCTTCTATCACATTTTATCAGTGGTCACTGGTGGTATTTAAAAATATTCATTTTTGAGCTGGATGCGGTGGTGCATGCCTGTAATCTCAGCACTTTAAGCAACTCAGTGAGGATGTGCCTCAGTGGTCATGTGCCCCTGAGTTCAATCCCCGGTACCAAAAAAAAAAAATTCACTTTGGCTGGGCACGGTGGTGTACACCTGTAATCCCAGAGGATTGGAAGGCTGAGGTAGGAGGATCTCAAGTTCAAAGCCAGCCTCAACAAAAGCTAGGCACTAAGCAACCCAGTGAGACCCTGTCTCTAAATAAAATACAAAAAAATACAATCCCAAAAACAGGGCTGGGGGGCTGGGATTGTAGCTCAGTGGTAGAGCGCTTGCCTTGCATGCGTGAGGCACTGGGTTCGATCCTCAGCACCACGTAAAAATAAATAAATAAAATAAAGATATTGTGTTCATCTACAACTAAAAATATATATATATTTAAAAAAAAATAGGGCCGGGCATGTGGCTTAGTTGTTGAGTACCCCTGAGTTAAATTCCTCATACCCCCCCCAAATATGTATGTACATACATATATATTTTCATTTGTTAAATATATGGTTCTGTGTCTGGCTACCTTGATAAATTTACATATTTTAGAGGTTTGTAGCTGCTTCTTTTGGAGCGATACAAATAATGACAGCTTCATCCCTTCCTTTGTAATATTTATAATTCAAAAAATCCTGTTTTAGTGAACTAGCTATAGCCTTCTTATAATGGTTGCTTTTTTCACTGCTGCATCCGCAACACGTAAAACACTGCATGACATATAATAGATCCTCAATGGATATTTATTGAATTAATCAAAAATTGGATTTAGCTCCCTTTTATGGTTCTGTACAAATCCTCGTTTATATTGATTTGGGGCTTTTTCCAAATAAGAATATCCTATCAGCTGCCATTCACATTGTGAGTTTATATATCAGAAAGCATAAATCCCCAATTCTGGAGACACCTTGTCCTCCACATCTATTCTGTCCATGTGTCTCTGTCTCCAAGTTGCATGCCCTATTCAAATTTACTGGAAAAGCAAAATAAATGATGGCTTTTATTATACCACTATTATGTGAAGATTTCTTCATGCTCAGGAGCATCAGGGTAAAGACTGGGTTTGGATAGACAGCGGGAAGAGCTGTGCACAAATAAGAGACACTTTTATTGTGTAGGGGACCAAAACATACCACCTCAAGCTGCCCTATTTAGAGTTCCAGGTGTGGCCGTGCATACCTATTATCCCAGCAACTCAGGAGGCTGAGGCAGGAGGACAGTAAGTTTGGGGTTAACCTCAATAACGTAGCAAGACCCTGTCTCAGAATGAAAAATGAGGGCTGGGGTTGTAGCTCAGTGGTAGAGCGCTTGCCTAGCACATGTGAGGCACTGGGTTCAATCCTCAGCACCACATAAAAATAAATTTAAAATTTTAAAAATAAAGGTATTGTGTCCATCTACAACTAAAAAATTTTTTTTAAAATGAAAAGGACTGGGGATGTAGCTCAGTATATTCTACTTAGGCATAAAGATTATTTTGAAATGGAGGCAAATGACAATCAACAGATGCAGAAAGCAGCCTTCCTGGGACTTCCCTTATGTGATAAAAAGGAGAATCTTCTGAGAAATGAGGTCCACCACAAATCCTCCCTCCCAGGGGAATTTTACGGCCATGAAAATGAAGGAAAATTGCCTGTGAGGTGGACCTGCAAACACAAACTTCCCTTACGTTCACCTTTGCTCTCCAGGGGAGCCTAAGGCCCTTTCCCTTTGTCCTGCCACTTCTCTACACATGTATTGTCCTTTGCTAAAATGCTACACAGGGCCAGGTTCTACTGCCCCTTGGAGTTATTCATCTCTGAGGTTTCTCTTGCATGATGTGCACTGCACAAGTTAATAAACTTCTGTTAGCTTTGCTTTTCTCTTGTTAATTTGCCTCTTAGTCTAGTTTAGAGGGTTCCAGCCTGAAAATCTATTCTCTTTCTACTGTATATCCCAGAGTTTGGATGTGGGTGTTGAATCGGCTGCTTGTGTACCACTGCGATATTGGCTGGATGCTGTGTGGTAACCTGTGGCCACAGGCAGTAGGGAATCACTGAAACATACAGAAACCCGAGCAGTGGGAAGTTTTCAGGGAAGCTAGATAAAATGTTAATTCTTTTTTTTTTTTTTGGTCTCCTTGGTCTTATGATTTTTAAGAGTCTCATACTATCATGACAGTTTTGTCTGCTCTTTCTTCAGTTTCTGAATTCCCTCACCCCCCAGCAGTGCAGATTAAACTCAGTGTGGCTCTACTGCTGATCTACATCTCCAGGTCCTTTTATTTTTTGTTTTGAAACAGGGTCTTTCAAAGTTGTCGAGTCTGACCTTGAACTCACGATCCTCCTGCTTTAGCTTTCCAAGTCTCTGGGATTATAGGCACCACCATGACCTGCTGCCACCTGGCATATTTCTGGTTTTTTGGGTTTTGGTGCTGGGAATAGAACCAAAGGTGTCATGCACACTAAGCATGTGCTCTATTGCTGAGCCAAATCAAGCCCTAGGAAGTTTCTGTTTTACTAAAGTGTGTGTGTGTGTACTACAGATTTTAAAACTCCAGAAGAAAAGACTTTGAATGGTTTCACCACAAGGAAATAATAAATGATCTAGGGATTAAACTCAGGGCCTGGCACATGATAAGCACATGTTCTATCATAGAGCTACACCTGCAGCCTTAAGAATATATATATTTTTTTTAAATATTTATTTATCTTTTTAGTTGCAGGTGAACAGAGTATCTTTATTTTATTTTTACGTGGTGCTGAGGATCGAACCCAGTGCCTCACGCATGCTAGGCGAGCACGCTACCACTGCGCCACAATCCCAGCCCCTTAAGAATATTTTTAAAACCATGTATGCGTTTTGAATTTTATCAAAACCTTTTTCTGTATTTGAGTGTTAACATGTGTTTCTCCCTCATAGTCTTCTTTTTTCGGGGGGCGAGGCAGAGATTGAACTCAGGGGCACGCAGCCACTGAACCACATCCCCAGCCCTATTTTGTATTTTATTTAGAGATGGGGTCTCACTGAGTTGCTTAATGCCTCACCATTGCTGAGGCTGGCCTTGAACTCACGATTCTCCTGTCTCAGCCTCCCAAAGTGCTGGGATTACAGGCATGAGCCACCGCATCTAGCTCTGAAGCTGGCTTTGAACTCGCTATCCTCCTGCCTCAGCCTCCTGAGCTGCTGGGATTATAGGTGTGTACCACCACGCCCAGTTCTCTCATGGTCTTTTTGTTGTTGTTGTTGTTGTTGCTGTTGTTGTGCTGGGGATTGAACCCTGGGCCTTGTGTATGCAAGGGAAGCACTCTACCAACTGAGCTGTATCCCCAGCTCCTCTCAGTCTTTTAATGTGGTGAATTACGTTTGTAGCTTTCCTAATCACCCTCTCATACCTGGGATAAATTTTCCTATGTCACTGTTTATGGTATCATTTCTATACACTTTAGATTTGATTTGATAATATTTTGTTTAAAATTTTTATGCCTACATCTACATAATTGTCCTTTCTCATTAAATACTGGTCTGATTTTAGCATTAGGATTATGTTGGCTGGCTCTAGAACGTGTGAAAGTCTGTATTGAATGTTCCTTAAAAATTTGATAAAAGTGAGGTTGGGAGTGTAGTGTAACTTGGTGGTAGAGTACTTGCCTAGTGTACAGGAGGTCCTGGGTTCCATTTCCTCAACCACCACCAAAAAAAAAAAAATAGTAGAACTCTTCTTAAAATTTTTGGGCCTGGTGTTTCTTTTGTGGAAAGATTTCCAACCACTGATGATTACTAATTATTATTATTATTATTAGGTACCAAGGATTCAACCCAGTGGCACTTTACCACTGAGCCACATCCCTAGCCCTTTTTACTTTTTATTTAGCGACAAGGTCTCACTAAGTTGCTTAGATCTGCGCTAAGACTGTCTTTGAACTCACGATCTTCCTGCCTCAACCTCCTGAGCTGCTGGGATTACAGGTATCACCATGCCCGGCTCTCTGATTACTTTTTAAATTCTTATAGGATTGCTCAAGCTTTTATTTCTTCTTGGGTTAGTTATGATTAGTTCTATTCTTCTGGAAATATTTTATCCAAGTTCTCAAAATTAATAACTATAATACCAAGATATTGTCTTATCTTTTAACTATGTACTTTATCTGTAGTTTTGTATCTGTTTTCATTCATTTTGTTTGTATCTTATTTCGCCTCCTGTTAAAAATTTGTCAATTTTATTTTCAAAGAACCAATGTCTATCTGTGATCAAGTCTGTTAAATCTTTATTTTTTATTTTATTAGCATCTGTTTTTATATTATCTTTCTTTGGGTTTATCCTGATGTTCCTCCTCCTCCTCCTCCTCATCTTCTCCCTCTTCTCAGTGCTGGGGATGGGATCCAGGGCCTCACAGGTACTAGGCAAGCACCTGCCGCAAATCTACATCCCCAATCCCTAATTTAACATAAACACTTACCTTAGTAGTTTTAAGGACTTCCTGTATTCTAATGCAAGTATTTAAGCAACTTAAAGCTAATCATGGAAATTAAACAACGTGCTCCTGTGTCAATGAAGAAATTCTAAGAGAAGTTTAAAAGCATCTTGAGACAAATGAAAATGGAAACACAGCATACCAAAACTTATGGGATATTTTAAAAGCAGTTTTAAGAGGAAAGTTGATGGTAATGAATGCCCATCTCAAAAAAGGAGAAAGATTTCAAATAAACAACTTAACATTATGCCTCAGGAGCTAGAAAAAGAAGAGGAGGAGGAGGAGGAGGAAAAGAGGAAGAAAAAAAATAAACCCAAAGTTAAAAGGAAAGAATAAGGATCAGAGAAGAAATAAATGAAACAGAGACTAGTCATCATGGAAATTAAGACAACTTACAGAACATGAAAAAGTGCATCTGTGACTTCTTTCACTAACGAGTTACTTAGTAACCTGTTTTAAAGTTTCCAACTGTGTAGGGATTTGAGAAATTATTCCTTTTTTATTTTTATTTTTTGGTATCTTAAGATTGAACCTCAGCCCTTTCTGTATTTTATTTAGAGACAAGTTCTCGCTGCATTGCTTAGGGCCTTGCTAAGATCCTGAGGATGAGTTTGAATTCATGATCCTCCTGCCTCAGCCTCCAGAGCCACGAGAATTACAGGCATGCACCACCATGCCTGACCCATTTCACTTTTTTTAAAAAATTTTTTTTAGTTGTTGATGAATCTTTATTTTATTCATTTGTTATTTATATGTGGTGCTGAGGATCGAACCCAGTGCCTCATGCATGCTAGGCAAGCGCTTTACCACTGAGCTATAGCCCCAGCCCCTCATTTTACTTTTTTTTTTTTTTTTTTTTTTTTTTTTTGGTACCGGGGATTGAACTCAGGGGCACTCGACCCCTGAGCCACATCCCCAGCCCTATTTTGTGTTTTATGTAGAGACAGGGTCTCACTGAGTTGCTTAGTGCCTCGCCATTGCTGAGGCTGGCTTTGAACTTGCGATTCTCCTGTCTCAGCCTCCCTAAGTGCTGGGATTACAAGCGTGAGCC
>CM053401.1:130050039-130083491 GCA_028644305.1 Xerus rutilus | reverse complement strand
TTTGGTACCGGGGATTGAACTCAGGGGCACTCGACCCCTGAGCCACATCCCCAGCCCTATTTTGTGTTTTATGTAGAGACAGGGTCTCACTGAGTTGCTTAGTGCCTCGCCATTGCTGAGGCTGGCTTTGAACTTGCGATTCTCCTGTCTCAGCCTCCCTAAGTGCTGGGATTACAAGCGTGAGCCACCGCGCCCGGCTCTCATTTTACTTTTGATTAACATGTTTTAGTTGCACATACTAATGGGGTTCAGTGTGGTATTTCAACATAAGCATATAGCATGCACTGATGAAATCCAGTCTCCCTTTATCCACTCCCCCCCACTGCCCCACCACCATCAATCACACACGAACACACAACCTTTAGTGATCCCTATTCTGGGGGAATTTTAAAAATTTATTTATTTATTTATTTTTTATTTTTATTTTTTGGTACTCAGGGGCACTCGACCACTGAGCCACATCCCCAGCCCTGTTTTGTGTTTTATGTAGAGACAGGGTCTCACTGAGTTGCTTAGTGCCTTGCCGTTGCTGAGGCTGGCTTTGAACTCGCGATTCTCCTGTCTCAGCCTCCCTAAGTGCTGGGATTACAGGCTTGAGCCACCACACCCGGCTAAAAATTTATTTATTTTTTTGTAATTAATTTCTAACTTAATTGTGTTTTGCTCAGAAATTATGACCTATATAATACTTATGTACTGAAAAAAATGGGTCCAAGTTTTTCTGATCAATTTTTGCTGATGTTTCTTTCATGTGTAATTAGGAAATTGCATTCTCTTACTGTTGGGTTCAGAAAGCTTTCTATTCCTTAGACCAAACTTGTCAAGTGTGTTGTACACATCTTCTTTGTCCTTTGTTACTTTTTTCTCCTGCTTATCCTGTTTAGGGCTGATGTGATGAAATCCTCCCACTTCGATGATACAGTAAGAATTGCTCCCTTCAGGACTCAGGTGTGATTCAGTGGTAGAGTGCTTGCTTAGCATGTGCAAGACCCTGGGTTCCATCCCCAGTACTCAAAAAAAAAAAAAAAAAATCCAGGATAGATGAAGCAATATTTCATTTTTATTATTAGGAGATGTGCTACCTTCTGTTCAGAACTTCTGGTATCATTAGGAAAGCACCACCACCCAAATAGAATTGGGTGGACTGGGGATGTAGCTCAGTAGTTGAGTACTCATCAGTATGTGCAAGACCCTGGGTTCCATCCCCACCACTGCATAGGGGTAGGGAAGAATTGTTCCCTATACCTTTCTCATATTTTTGTTTCATATATTTTATTAGGTGCATACGAGTTTAAGTCTGCTATAACTTTTTGGAGAATTAAGTCATTTATCATAACATAGTGGTCCTTTTTATCTCTGATTATGCTATATGAATTAAATATCGTTTTATCTATTATTAATATTAGTGTGTTAGTTTTTCATCACTATGACAAAATACCTGAGAAAATCAACTAAAAAGAAGAAAGCTTTATTTGGGCTCACTGTTTCAGAGTTTTCAGACCATAGTCACTTGGCCCCTTTGCAATGGGCTTGTGGTGAGGCAGAACATTATGATATAGCATGAGCAAGGTTGCTCATTTAATGGTGGCCAGAAAGCAGAGAGAGAAAGAGAGGGAGGAAAGGGGACAAGATATGCCTTTCCAGGGCATTCCCCGGTGACTGACTTCCCCAATTAGGCCCAACCTCCTCAAGTTTCCACCCCCTCCCAGCCTATGAACCCATCAGTGGGTGAGGTCAGACTGCTCAGGATCCAATCACCACCCAAAAGCCCAACCTCTGACCTTTGCTGCACAGAGGACCAAATGCTCAACACGTGAGCTTTTGGGGGACATTCCAGATCCAAATCTTAATGATTACATATCACGCTTTTAGTTTATATTTGCTTGATATGTCTCTTTCAATCCTTTTTCTTTCAGCAATTGAGTTTGCTTATGTTTTAGGTGGATTTTATATAAATAGCATATAACTGGATTTTTAGAAATCCAATAGGTCCCTCATTATCTCTGTTTTGGGAGGGTGGCACTGGGGATTGGACCTAGGGTCTCATACATGCTAGGCATGTATTCTACCATTGAGCTATGCCCACAGCAACAAAGACCTTTTTATTTTTGTTTACTTTTGTGTGTGTGTGTGGGGCTAGGGATCAAATCCAGGGCCTTGTGCCTGCAAAACACATTTTCTGTGACTGAGCTATATTCACAAATATCTCTCATTATCATTCTTAATTTTTTAATGTGTTGTAATTAGTTATACATGACAGTAGAATGCATTTTGACACATTGTACACAAAAGGAGCACAACTTCTCATTCCTCTGGCTGTACACGGTGCAGAGTCACATTGGTCCTGCAATGATACACATATGGTAACAATGTCCATCTCATTCCACCATCCTTCCCACACCTCAAGGCCCCCCATTCTCCTCTGCACAACTCAAAGTTCGACCATCCTACCCCACATCCCCCCCATTATAGATCAGCATCTGCTTATCAGAGAAAACATTTGGCCTTTGGTTTTTTTGTGTTTGGCTTATTTCACTTAGTATGATATTCTCCAGCTCCATCCATTTATCTGCAAATGCCATAATTTCATTCTTCTTAAAGGTTGAGTAATATTCCATTGTGTATATGTAACACATTTTCTTTATCCATTCATCTGTTGAAGGGCATTTAGGTTGGTTCCATAGTTTAGCTATTGTGAATTGAGCTGCTATAAACATTGATGTGGCTGTGCCTCTGCAGTATGCTGATTTCAAGTCCTCTGGGTATATGCCAAGGATTGGGATAGCTGGGTCAAATGGTGGTCCCATTCCAAGTTTTCTGAGGAATCTCCATACTACTTTCCAGAGTGGTTGTACCAATTTGCAGTCCCACCAACAATGTATGAGTGTGCCTTTTCCCCCACAACCTCGTCAATACTTATAATTGCTTGTATTCTTGATAATTGCTATTCTGACTGGAGTGAGATGAAATCTTAGAGTAGTTTTCATTTGCATTTCTCTAATTGCTAGAGATGTTGAACATTTTTTCATATATTTGTTGATTGATTATATTTCTTCTTCTGTGAAGTGTGGGTTATTTGGTTTTTTGGTGTTAAGTTTTTTGTTCTTTATGTATCCTGGAGATTACTGGAGATTACTGCTCTATCTCAGATGGTAAATAAATAAATATAAATAAATAAATATAAATCATGTGGTAAAGATTTTCTCCCATTTTGTAGGCTCTCTTCACATTATTGCTGAGAAGCAGCTTTTTAGTTTGAATCCATCCCATGGATAGATTCTTGATTTTACTTCTTGTGCTTTAGGAGTCTTGTTAAGAAAGTCAGGTCTGAAGCCAACATGATGAAGATTGGATGCACTTTTTCTTCTATTAATGTGATGAATTATGTTTATTGATTTCTGTATGTTGAACCACATTGTATTCGTGGGATGAACCCCACTTGATCATCCTGCACTATCTTCTTAGTATGATTTGGTTTGGGATTTGTCAGAGTGTTTTTTAGAATTTTTGTATGTATCTTCATCAGGGATATTGTTCTGAAGTTTTCTTTCCTTGATGTGTATTTGTCTGGGTTTGGTATCAGAGTGATACTAGCCTCATAGATTGAGTTTAGAAGGGTTCCCTCCTTTTCTATTTCAGGGAATAATTGGAGGAGTATTGGTGTTAATTATTCTTTGCAGTTCTTGTAGAAATTGGCTGAGAATCTGTCTGGTCTTGGGCTTTTCTTTGTTGGTAGGCTTTGGATGGCATCTTCTATTTCCTTGCTTGAAACTGATCTGCTCAAATTGTGTATGTCCTCCTGATCCAGTCTGGGTAGATCATATGTCTCTAGAAATTTGTTGATATCTTTCAGATATTCTATTATATTGGAGTATAAATTTTCAAAATAGTTTCTACTTATCTCCATATTTCAGTAGTGTCTGTCATATTTCCCTTTCCATCATGAATTTTAGTAATTTGAGGTTTTTCTCTCTTCATTAGTGTAGCTAAGGGTTTATTCATTTTATTTATTTTTTCAGAGAACCAACTTTTTGTTTTGTTAATTTTCTAAATTGTTTCTTTTGTTTCGATTCCATTGATTTCAACTCTGATTTTTATTATTTCCTGTCTTCTACTGCTTTTAGTGTTGATTTGTTCTTCTTTTTCTAGGGCTTTTGAGATGTAATGTTAGGTCATTTATTTGTTGACTTTTTATACTTTGAATGAATGAGCTCAATGCAATGAACTTTCCTCTTAGCACTGCCTTCATAGTGTCCCAGAGATTTTTTTTTTTTTTTGATACTGGAGATTGAACTCAGGGGTACTCGACCACTGAGCCACATCCCCAGCCCTATTTTGTGTTTTATGTAGAGACAGGGTCTCACTGAGTTGCTTAGCGCCTCGCCGTTGCTGAGGCTGGCTTTGAACTCGCGATTCTCCTGTCTCAGCCTCCCTAAGTGCTGGGATTACAGGCTTGAGCCACCGCGCCTGGCTGTCCCAGAGATTTTGATATGTTGTACTGGTGTTCTCATTTACCTCTAGGTATTTTTTTATTTCCTCCCTGATTTCTTCTGCTATCCATTAATCATTCAAGAGTGCGTTATTTAGTCTACAGCTGTTGGGGTAATTTCTATTTTTTATTTTATCATTAATTTCTAGTTTCATTCTGTTATGATCTGATAGAAAACAGGGTAGCATTTCTATTTTTTTGTATTTGCTAAGAGTTGCTTTGTGGCATAACATATGGTCTCTTTTAAAGAAGGATTCCTATGCTGCTGAGAAGAAAATGTGTTCTCTTGTTGATGGATGAGATATTCTCTATATGTCCATTAAGTCTAAATTATTGATTTTATTATTTAATTGTATAGTTTCTTTGTTTAGTTTTTGTTTGGAAGATCTATCCAAACAAAGTATTATTATGTTTTATGGTCTATTTGATTCTTGAAATTGAGAAGGGTTTGTTTGATGTACGTAGATGCACCATTGTTTGGGGCATAAATATTTACAATTGTTATGTCTTGCTGATGTATGATTCCCTTAAGCAGTATGAAATGTACTTCTTTATCCCTTCTGACTAACTTTGGCTTGAAGTCCACTTTATCTGATATGAGGATGGAAACCCCTGCTTATTTATGCATTCCATGTGAGTAATATGTTTTTTCCCACCCTTTCACCTTCAGTCTTTGTATGTCTTTTCCTAGGAGGGGAGTCTCTTGAAGACAGCATATTTTGGGGTATTTTCTTTAATCCAATCTGTCAGTCTATGTCTTTTGATTGATGAATTTAGGCCAGTAGCATTCAGGGTTATTCTTGAGATATGATTTGTATTCCCAGTCATTTTGGTTTATTTTTGGTTTTTAAATTGACTTACTTTCTCCTTTGACTGACTTTTCCTTTAGTGTAGTTCCTCCCTTTGCTGGTTTTCATTGTTTTTTTGTTTTTCATTTCCTTCTCATGGAATATGTTGCTGAGAATGTTCTGTAATTCAGGCTTTCTAGTTGTGAATTTAAAAAACATTTTTTTTTAGTTGTAGATGGTTGCAATAACTTTATTTATTTATTTTTATGTGGTACTGAGGATCGAACCCAGTCCTTCACATATGCTAGGCAAGCACTCTACCACTGAGCTAAATGCCAGCTCTCTAGTTGTGAATTCTTTTAACTTTTGTTTATCATGAAAGGTTTTTATTTCATCTTCAAATCTGAAGCCTAGTTTTGCTGTATTTAAAATTTTTGGTTGGCATCCATTTTCTTTCAGAGATTGATGTATGTTATTCCAGGACCTCCTGGCATTGAGGGTCTGGTTTGAGAAATCAGCTGAGATCCATATTGGTTTTCCCTTATACATAATTTGATATCTTTCTCTCATAGGCTTTAATATTCTATCCTTATTCTATATGTTGGCCAATCTCATAATAATGTGCCTTGGTGAGGGTCTGTTGTAATTTTGAACATTTGGGGTCCTGGAAGCCTCTTGTAGTTGAGTTTCCTTTTCATTCTTTAGATTTGGGAAATTTTCTGATATTATGTCATTGAAAAGATCATGCATTCCTTTGATTTGTATATTCATGCTTTTGTCTATCCCAATAAATCTTAAATTTGGTCTTTTCATGTTATCCCATAATTCTTGGAAGTTCTGTTCATGGTTTCTTACCATCTTCTCTGTATAGTTGACTTTATTTTCAAGAGTATATATTTAATCTTCATTGCCTGAGGCTCTTTTCCAAGTGGTCTAGTCTATTGGTGAGACTTTCCATTGAATTTTTAATTTGGTTTATTATTTCCTTCATTTTGAGGATTTCTGCTTGATTCCTTTTTATAATCTCTGCCTCTTTATTGAAGTGATCTTTCCCTTCCTGTATTTTCTCTCTGATACCATTTTTTATTTCAAGGGTCAGTCTAACTATGTACCTTCTTAACTCCTACTCTGACATTTATTCTACTGTGTCGCCTATGGAATCTATTGTTGGAACATGTTGGTTTATTGGAGGCCTTTATTCCCTTGTTTTTTCATGTTTGTGTGTCTTCCCATCTAGCGGTATGGATCTGAGGCAGTACCGTTTCTACCTTGTAGTCCCTGAAGACTTCCAATACCTCACCTTTAAGGGGAAACCAATATTAGTAGCACCCAATGCAAACAATATGCAGCCTTATACCAAAGAGCTCCTATTAAGACATCTATAGTTTTGTCACAATAAGCAGAAATGATGCATTTAATTATTGTCTACAATATAAAGAGTAAGTTTTCTAAAAGGTTTTACCATTTCAAATGATGGACAAAGAAGGAACAGAAGTAGTGTAGGATGTGTAACAGCCAACCTCTATTAATTCCTCCTTCACTCTTACTATAAATTTTTACCTCTATCTTCTCTCCTTCTCCCTCATAATTTATAGTAAGAGTGAAGGAGGAATTAATAGAGGTTGGCTGTTAGCATGCGAGAAGTGAAAAAGATAACTCAGGGAGACAGATCAGTGAGAGGAAAAATACATACAGATTTTTTTAAACAAGTAAAAATATAAGAATACACTATCAAACAGTAATATAATTCAGTCATCCCATTCCTCAGTAAATTGATGCATGAAAAATATTTGAAAAATATTCAAAGATGGTAGAGATGGGGGGGTGAAAATCGGAATGGAAAGTTGAACAATTGTTTCTGTTGGCTTTCAAAAGTTTCTCAGCTTCCCTTCTCCACAGATAGATGAGGTTGTCTGACATTTGATGGTAGATCCACTCCAGTTGGTGCTGAATTAGTTGGCTGGGTGAGCCAATAGCAAGATGCCCTCACATCCTCTTCCACCTTTTGTAGTGGGCCCCTTCCGTCTCCTCGCATTTCAGGACTCATTGAGCTGGAAAGAGCCCAGCTTTCTCCAGTTTCTCCAACCTGTGCTCCCCCAAGGAAATGCCCCAGTCTCTGGCTTTCAATAGGCTTGTCAGGCCCAGACTGGCTCACATAGACCCAACCACAATCTGAGGGATCTGGGCTTTGGGTTCCTCAGGCTCTGCCTTGCTCCAATCCCAAGATCTCATTGTGGTTGCAACTCTCAGAGAGACCACCAGGGATGTACTCACACAAAGGAGTAACCCTGCAAAGAGGCACCCAGATGGCGGCCACTTGCACACCCAACAGGAAAACCTCAGGTGCAACCAGATCTGCAGGCACCCCAACAATAGATCTCCAGGTCATGGCCAGTCCCCCCAGACTAAGATGGCCACACTCTAAGATGGCGGCAGTAGCAGCAAACCTACAGGCCCCTTGGCCCTGGACTCCAGGCCCTGGCTGGTATTCCAAGATGGCAGCAGCCGCATGTAACCAAACCTGCTGGTACCCTGACAATGGACCTCCAGACAGCAGCGGGCTGTAGGCAATCCCCTGCAATTGATGGGCAGATTGCGGGCAAACAGTGGGCCATCGGTAGGCAAAAGGTGGGTGGTGGGCACTGGGCATGCAAATGGCATGTGATGGGCAGGCAAAAGATGGGCAAGCAGTGGGTGATCAGTGTCAGTCAGTGCATGATCTGCGGGCAAACAGGGTGATCTGCTGGCAAATGGCAGATGAATGTGGTGGGTGAACGGGTGCAAACAACAGGGCATTGGCGGGCAGCACCAGCTGCCTTGTAGAGCAATAGTATTTCCGCTGCTTGAATCCCTAGTCACTGATGGACAAGAAATGCAGCCTCCCTCTAGTCTGCCATCTTGGATCTCCCTCATTATCTTTTAAGAGAGAAATTTATACCTTTTAAAATTACTTTAGGGCCATATACACTGGCTTATGCCTATAATTCCACTGACTCTGGAGGCTGAGGGAGAATTCCAAGTTTGAGGGTGGTGTGGCAAGTTAGTGAGAACGTATCTCAAAATAGAAAATAAAAAAAACTGGGGGTCAGTGGTAGAGTGCTTTCCTTAAGCATGTATGAAATCCTAGGTTCAATTCCCAACACTGCAAAAAACAAAAAAAATCCAATTAGTTTGTCCATGTAATAGGAAGAGTTCTTACCAACTTAATTTATTATTCTAATATTTTTCTTTTACTTTTTCAAAACTGATATCTATAGCTTCCCTTTAAGAAAATGATAGCTCTACCATATTAATAGGAGTAGATTTGCCTTTAATTTGACCTAAGATTTTTTCAAAAACAAGTGTGATTGCCTTTAATTTTTATACATCTTATATATAGCATCAACTAGATTTGTCTCTCCTACTATTTAAATACTTTATTGGAAAGTATTTCTAATGTGAATCTTTTTTGTAGTGAACCTTCTCAGGCCTGCTATGCTTGATGAGGTTTTTTAAAATCATGATCTTACATTTGAATGAAAGTTTGGTTGTAACATTTTAGGTTTTAGATTTCCTTTCCTTCAACAGTTTGAAAATAAGGCTCCTTTGTCTTTTTGTATCCAGTACTGCTATTGAAAAATTGATGTAAATCTGATCTTTGTTCTTTTGAAACAATCTGCTCTTTCTCTTGTTAACTTTAAAATTTCTCTTTGTTGTTGATATCCTTAAATTTCACTATTATTTTCAGTTGTAGTGGTACATGCCTGTAACCCCTGTGACTCTAGAGGCTGAGGCAGGAGGAGCATAAGTTCAAGGTCAGCCTCAGCAACTTAGGGAGGCTCTAAGCAACTTAGCAAGACCCTGTCTCAAAGTAGTAGAATTAGGGGCTGAGGTTGTGGCTCAGTGGTAGTGCGCTTGCCTTGCATGCGTGAGGCACTGGGTTCGATCCTCAGCACCACATAAAAATAAATAAATAACGATATTGTGTCCATCTACAACTAAAAAAAATTTTTAAAAAAAGTAATAGAATTAAAAGGGCTGGGGATGTGGTTCAGTGGTAAGTGTCTCTGGATTCAATCTCTATTACCAATAAAATTCACTATTATCAGCTGGGCACAGTAGCACCTGCCTGTAATCCCAGCTACTCAGGTGGCTGAGGCAAGAGGATCATTTATGTCCAAGGATTCAAGGCCAGTATGGGCAACACAGCCAGACCCTGCCCCTTAAAAAAAAAAAAGGCACTTTTTTTCCCACTATTATTTATCTAGGTTTTCCTTCTCTCTTCTCTTTGGCCCTTGTGGCCTACTTGCCTCTGAAATCTTTTGTCTTAGTTTAGTTCTGGTGAGTTCATCTCCATTATTGTTTTTTTTTTTCAATTATTTTTTTCCTTCTTTTTAGACTTTCATTGCTTTTTTTTCTGCTTAGCTGTTTTCTATTAGCAATATTTTTTGTGGTAGGCTGAATAATGTCCTTCCGAGGATGTCCACATCCTAATTCCTGGAACCTGTGCACATTGCTGTTATACCTGGCAAGAGGGAATTAAAGTAGCAGGTGGAATTAAGGTTGCTAATTAGCTGATCCAAAATTAAAGAGATGATCCTGATGGGAACAACATAATATTGAGGGTTCCTAAATGTGGAAGAGGAAAATAGAAGTGTCATCTCAGAATTATGGGATATGAGGAAGACTTGAACACACTGCTTGGAAGATGGAGGAAGGAGCAAGAAAGCCCATGAAAGTGTGCAGCCTCCAGAAGCTGGGAGGGGCTAGAAAATGGAATCTCCCTGGTAGAAGGAGGCAGCCCTGCCCACGCCATGATTGTAGCTCTGCAAGACCTATTTCCAACTTTTTACTTCTGGAACAATAAGATAATCAGTTTATGTGTTTTAAGCCACAAAGTTTGTGGTGATTTTTTTTTTTTTTTTTTTTTTTTTGATTCTAGAGATTGAACTCAGGGGCACTTGACCACTGAGCCACATCCCCAGCCCTGTTTTGTGTCTCAGTGAGACAGGGTCTCACTGAGTTGCTTAGTGCCTCACCATTGCTGATGCTGGCTTTGAACTCGTGGTTCTCCTATGTCAGCCTCCCTAAGTGCTGGAATTACAGGCTTGCGCCACCGCGCCCGGCTAAGTTTGTGGTGATTTGTGATAACAGGAATAAGAAATGAACATCCTTTTTTAAACTAATCTTTTTAATTCTTTTGCAATGCTAAGGATGGAAACAAGGGCCTCACACATGCTAGGCCAGCACTCTACCACTGAGTCACGTCTTCAGCCAACTAATCATTTTTTTATAAAACAATTGTTTTTCTTGTTTCTTTTCCTATCGTTTATTGAATTGATCACATTTACTTTGTTCCATTTTTTTTTTCTCTCACAATTCGTTTGCAAGCTATGGGTACTAATTCTGTTATTCTGGTAGTTGTCTTTAATATTTTCACCTTTAATCAATGTTATACCATACATTTGGTATAAGAGTAAAAATCTTTGTATAAGTCTTTTTATTTTTTATTTTGGTACTAGGGAATTAATTCAGAGGTACTCTACTACTGAGCTACATCTCCAGCCCTTTTTATTTTTGAGACGAGGTCTTACTAAGTCACTGGACTTGAACTTGCAACTCTCCTGACCAGCCTCCCAGGTCACTGGAATTATAGGTGTGCATCACCTCTCCCAGCAAAATTTTTATATTAATCTTGTCAAGAGAAGCAGCAATCCCCTTATCCATCCCCAACCATTTCCTCCTCTCCCTTGGAAACCACATTCACTCATTGGGTGATTCTTCTAAAATTTATTACTTTATTTCTAAGTAATATGGATACTTTGCTATTTCTTGATTTTTCAGTTTTGGACATTGTTGATTTTCCATTGTAGGGGATAAAAACTGAACTCTTTCAGTATCAATGCACACATAAACACATCCCTTCCCAATTCTTCCAAGCTGATAAGAGAATGAATAAATATGTTTGTATGGTGGGATATTATACAGCTTTGAAAATGAATGAAATATAGGACCAGTCAACAACAGGTATGAATCTGGTAGGAATTGCCATGAGTGAATAAAAGCACATTTCCAACAAACATGCAAAGTGGTACCTTTTTAATAGGATTTTAAACCAAATAAAAGAAAAATAATATAATTGTTCAAGCACCCATATATATGATAAAACTATTTTTAAAAAGCAAAGAACTGATAAATGGAAAATCAAGGCGAATAGTTACCTGTAGTTGGTGGAGTGCAGGGAACAGGAAAGGCAAGGTGCTCATAGATGTTATTGGTAACTTGGGTGGTAGGTTTATGGGTCCATTACATAACTGAATGCATAAGCAAATCACAGTAAATGAAATGAAAGAGGTAATGCATAGGCTAAATAATAATATTTTTGTTTTTCTGTACTGGGGATTGAACCCAGGGATACTCTATACCCACAGCCCTTTTTATGTTTTATTTTCACACAAGGTCCCACTTAGTTGCTAAGTCTGGCCTAAAACTTGGCATCCTCCTGCCTCAGCCTTCTAAGCTGCTGGGATTATGTGTGTGTGCCACTACACCTGGCCCTCCTGGACTGACTGTATTTTCTCTTCTATTTTACGTCTCTTAGTTTCTTTGTTTTATTTTCTGGTGAGATTTCTTCCACTTTAATTTTTTTAAATTTTTTTTTAGTTGTTGATGGATCTTTATTTTATTCATTTATTATTTATATGTGGTGCTGAGCATGGAGCCCAGTGCCTCACGCATGCTAGGCAAGTGCTCTACCACTGAGATACATCCCCAGCCTCTCTTCCACTTTAATTTTTAACTCTTCATTTCCACTGTTAAGTTTTTTAATTTCCAAAGGCTCGTTTTTGTGCTGATCTCTGGGTGTTCCTTTTCTGGGGTATTCTTTCTTTGCAGCATATTTGTCTCTGACTTCTGCAGTAGGATTTGGCCTTCTTGGTTTTGCCGCATCACTTACTGCTTGTCAATCTATTTAATGTCTTATTCTTCTTCTTAATGTTCACTACTTTTTTGTGTGAATATACCTCCTAAGCAATATTTTGAAATAATTTTTAAAGAAAATTTCTATCCTGAAATTTTTAATATAGACATTTGAAACTATATTTATAGATCAATCTCTAGATTTTAATAAGAGTCTAGCTTTTTTTAGATTTTTTCCCCAGTACTGGGAGATGTTATTGATAACTTGGGTGGTTAAATGAAATGAGAAATCTTTACTCTTTTCCTTCCTTCTCTCATTTCTTCTCTTCCCACCGCCCATGTTGAAATAATTAGATTTTTGTTCCAGATTTTTTTAGGGGGGGAGGGTACCGGAGATTGAACTCAGAGACACTTGACCACTGAGCCACATCCCCAGCCCTATTTTGTATTTAATTTAGAGACGGGATCTTACTGAGTTGCTTAGTGCCTTGCTTTTGCTGAGGCTGGCTTTGAACTTGCAATTCTCTTGCCTCAGCCTCCCGAGCCACTGGGATCCAGATATTTTTATTTTTTAATCAACACCTTTTAGGAAATATCAAAAAATTTGACTGACTTTTTTGCCCACCACTCCTTCTTAAATTTCACATTTTTCTCCTGGATACTGTAAAAGTTATCTATTGTTGCACAAAAAATTACCACAGAGTTAGTAGTTTAAAACAAAAATACATATATTGTCTCATCGTTTCTGTGGGTCAAGATCTAGGCATGGTTTAACTGAGTCCTCTGCTTTAGGGTCTCACAAGGTTGCAATCAAGGGCTAGAGTCTCATCTGAAGTTTTGACTGGAAAAGGGTCTAGTATTTAGTTCTGTTTGGACTGTTGAACTGAGGGTCCCAGTTCCTAGCTGAATGTTGGCTGGTGGCTTTCCTTAGGTCCTTGCCAGAGGGTCCTCTCCATAGGACAGCTCAGAACCTGTCAGCAGACTTCTTCTAGCAAAAGGGAAGTCATAAGCTTTGCTGTAGTTTTTAAAATATATTTTAGTTATACATGGACACAGTGTCTTTATTTTGTTTATTTTTATGTGGTACTGAGGATCGAACCCAGTACCTCATATGTGCGAGGCAAACATTCTACCACTGAGCCACAACCTCAGCCCCGACTTTGCTGTATTTTAATGTTAGAACAAAATTGGAAGTCCGGTCCATACTCCTAGAGAGGAGATTGCACAGGGAAATCATGCCAGGAGGTGGGGATCACCGGAGCCTATCTCAGTGTCTGTCCACTACAGATTCCTGTTTTCTTCTTGTTGGAGTCTGTCCTTAAATAACTCTTTCATATGTACTTTGGGGATGGTAAGATAGCTTAGAGCCCACAGGTCTGAAATGATTTTGTTTTATCCTCCCACTTCACTGGTAGTGTAGATTGGGGTGGAATTGTATGGTTGAAAATGTTCCTCCTCAGAAATTTGTTATTATCTTCTTGTATTCAACATTGCCAAAAGAAAGGCTGAAGTCAATCTAGTTTTTGGACCCTTTTTATTTGATGTTTTTTTTTTCCTTCAAGGATTGCCCTTTTATTTTTGTTATGAAATGTCATTACCCTGTCTTTAGGTACAGATTGCTTGTTTGTCTTCATTCTTTTTATAATCGAAAAATGAATTTGTGGTGAACAATATGATGTTTTGAAATATGTATATGTTTTGGAATGGTTAAATCAAGCAAGGTATGCAGTATCTCACATACTTCTCATTTGTAGTGAAAACACTTAAAATCTACTTTTTAGCAATTTGCAAGTACAGAACACGTTGTTATCGACTATAGTCACTATGCTGAACTATACAGTCTTCTTGATTCTATTCCTCCTGTCTTACTGAACTTTTGAAACTTTTTACTAATATCTCCCCGATCCATTCCCACCCCACCATTCCAGCCCCTGGAAACCACCATTCTACTCTGCTTCTATGAGTTTGATATTTTTAGACTCCACATATTAGTGAGATCATGCAGTATTTATCCTTCTATGCCTGACTTATTTCACTTTACATAGTGTCCTCCAGGTTCATCCATGTTGTTGCCAATGGCAAGATTTCGTTTGTTTTTAAGGCTGAAGATACCTGGGTATAGTGGTGAACACCTGTAATCTCAGCTACTTGGGAGGCTGAGGCAGGAGGATCATAAGTTTGAGGCCAACATGGGCAATTTAGTGAGACCTTGTCTTAAAATAAGAAATAAACAAGATTGGGGATATAGCTCAGTGGTAGACACCCTTGGGTTTAATCCTCAGCACTGCAAAATATAAAAAATGAAATAAAATAAAGGAAAATTTTTACGAGGGAAACTGAATGATACTGGCCCTTTTCATTTTTTCTTCCTCTGACCTGATGTGATGTCTGGAGAGCAGGAGCTGTAATGAGATCATGAGGCAACTCTATACTAAGGGTGGTGAAATGGAAAAGTAGAAAACCCGTTTTCTGCATAACTTTATTGAGTCAAGGGCACCAAACCTGAAGCCACTTATCTCTAGACATTCGTGTGTGTGTGTGTGTGTGTGTGTGTTACTGAGGATTGAACCCAGGGACACTCTGGCCCTGACCTACATCCTCGATCCTTTTTATTTTTTATTTTGAGACAGGATCTCCTACCTCAGGCTCCTGAGTAACTGGGATCACAGCCATGCACCATAGTGCACCAGGCTCTCTAGACATCTTATGATGTGATTTAATTGAATGCCTTTTTTTGCTTGACCCACTATTAGTCAAATTTATTATTACTTACTTAACATTCCTAACTAAGGAGGCCAGTGTGTGAAAATTGTCATTGTTCGCTATGTCCTGAGTCTAATTGTTTTGTGAAGGAATGGATAATCTGCTGGGTGGGTTAAACCAATAACTTATGTTTTCACCTTTTTCTCGCTTCTCAGTGTTGGTGGCCTTCCAGGTTACTACCCTACTTTTTGAGCTCAAGTGTCCACCTTGCCACTCCCGACTGCAGGCAGATGCCTCTGCTGTCCTCTATTTGTCACAAGCAGGGACCAAGTCCTGTGTCCTCTATTTGAAACCAAGGGAGCCAAGTCCTGTGTTCCCACTGCAGTGCCTCAACTATCTTCAAAGTTTCTTGGAGCTTCTGGGTGTGGTGCAGCACACATATGCAATTCCAGCTGCTCAGGAGGCTGAGGCAGGAGGATAGAAAGTTCAAAGCCAGCCTCAACAACTTAGTGAGCCTCTTAGCAACTTAGCGAGATTCTGCCTCAGGTAATAAAAAAGGGTTGGGGATGTGGCTCAGTGGTTAAGCCCCTCTGGGTTCAATCCCTGGAATAATAAACAAACAAACAAACAAACAAATAAAGGTTCTCCAGAGCTTCCTTCTATTCACCGTATCTCCCATCTCCAACCGCAGAGCTTCTGAGGTACACTTGACTTCTAGAGCAGACTTCTCTTGCATGTGGTTTACGCTATGGTTTCCTCCTTCCATCTAGCCCCATTCTCGCATCTTTCAGCAGCACCTGATCATTTCTGGTCTGCTGACAGCGTTCTTTTCCAGTGCTGTCCCATCATGGTCTGTGCTCCCACGTGTCTTCTAATCTCACATCTGACCCAGTAACTACGATTTATATTCGTGAAAAGAATAGTCAACATTATTTTTTAAGTATCTAAGTTCTCTTTTAGGACTCTATCTAGAGAAATAGCAGAGTCGTGGCTCAAGTTTTATATTCAAAGATTTCTTTTCCAGTGATATCCCTGTAATAGAATTGATATCTCAGAAAGTACCAGTCTTTTCAAGAACATGACCTTGTTTCTGTGTGACTTGAAGCATCCTCCTGCCTAGAGGCATAGCAGAAGTTGGGAAGGAGAGGAAATATTAAGGTTTACTGGAATTCATCATTTCTAAGTCATTCATTTCTTTGAAACTGGATGTGTCCTACAATCAATATTGCTGACTATAGCTGTTGGCCAGGCAGCAGTTATGGTTTGTTATTACTGTCTGCACATTTGCAAATTTGGTCTGAATGCTGTCTGTAAGATTTTTTAAAAAATAATTTTTAAAAGGCCAGAAAGTACAGCATGATAACTAGCAGAATGGCTATTAATAGCTTGGGAGAAAATTCTAGAAGCAGTGGTGGAGCCTTGGTTAAGAGATACTGTGTCAACAACACTGGGAATGCACAGGCAGCAACAATGTGTGCAAAGACACAGTCATTACCAACTCTGAGTTGAAAAGGGATTCAGAAGCCAGGTGTGATGGCATGCACCTGTAATCCTAGCTACTCAGGTTCAGGCAGGAGGATCACAAGTTCGGGACAGCTCCAGCAATTTAGGGAGATCTTGTCTCAAAAAATAAAAAGGGCTGAGGATGTAGCTCAGGGGTAAGGCGTCCCTGGGTTCAATTCCTAGTACCAAGAAGAAGAAAGAGAGGGAGAGAGAGAGAGAAGAAGGGGGGATGGATCAGAAGAATCAGTTTCTATGTCAGTCTCTCCTGTAAAAAAATATTCATTATATCATGTTCAACCAGAGAAATGAAAAGTTGTGCTCCATTTGTGTACAATGAATCCAAGTGCATTCTGCTGGCATGTATACCTAAGTAGAATAAATAAATTTTTAAAAAAGATTTTAAAAAAAGAAATATTCATTTATTTATTTAGTGGTGCTGAGGATTGAATCCAGGGCCTTGTACATGCTAGGCAAGTACTCTACTTCTTGGTACATTCCTAGCACTTTTTACTTTGTTTTGAGACACAAGTCTCATTTAGTTGTCCTGGTCTTTTTTTTGGTACCAGGGATTGAACTTGGGTACTAAACCACTGAGCCACATCCCCTATTTTGTGTTTTTTGTTTTTTGTGTTTTTGGTACTGGAGATTGAACTCAGAGGTACTCGACCACTGAAGCACAGCTCCAGCCCTATTTTGTTTTATGTAGAGACAGGGTCTCACTGAGTTGCTTAGTGCCCCGCCTTTGCTGAGGCTGGCTTTGAACTCTCAATTCTGTCTCAGCCTCCCAAAGTGCTGGGATTACAGGTGTGTACAACCATGCTTGGCTATAAAAAAGTTTTGTTAATACCTTCCAATTTATGTCCCTTAGATTTTCCTTTTTATTAATGTACAAGAGCTAACTACCATAAAATATATGTTTAAATACATCTAAAAAGAGCTTTTTTTCTCCACTTAGTTTCCTGAAAATTTCAAAATAAGGAAGCATTGTTCATAGGCTGGGGATATAGCTCAGATGGTAGAGTACTTGCCTTGCATGCACAAAGCCCTGGGTTCTAATCCCCAGCACCACAAAAAAAAAAAAAAAAAAAAAAAAGAAGAAGAAGAAAAACATTGTTCATAATTTAATTGGAAGCTTCTTTTACTTTCTCAGAAGTACCTAAAGTAACAGTGAAGCTCACAGCTGATGGCACTGGTTTCAGTGAAATGAGAAATCAAGGAAAAAATGAAGACAGAAGAAGGAATTAACACCCAGCTTCTGACATTCAAAACAGAGCTGGTGCAGAGGTAAACACCAGCGAATTGGGAGGAAGATAAACACCTCTGGGTTCAATCCCTAGTACCAAAAAAAAAAAAAATTATGCAGCAAGACATCAGCCTTGCCAAAGGGCAGTTTGTCTTAAGAGAGCTCCTAAATTATTTTCTTTTGATCCTCAGTGTATACACACCTGCCTTCTTTATCATTTCAACAAGCAAGCCTGGAGGTCTCTTCTCGCCTATGGAGTCCTCTCCTAAGTGGAGATGACAGCCCTTCCAGCTCTAGGACTAACGTGTGGCAGAGCCAGGTGGAAACCACCTTTTCAAAGGAGGAGAACAAGTCAGGCTGAAATGCCACCAGAGTTAGGTAAGGCAGGAACACAGTGACACCGTGAGGAGGAGTCTTTGCGGCTCTTCCCACTGGGATCCCCGGAGGAGGCTGCCTCAAAGAAAGCACTGAAATTTTCTGTCCCGGTCACAACAAATTAAGGCACAGCTTGGGCAGGTTTGGGGAGGCCTTGCACTTTGACCTTCCAGAACCTCTACCTAGTGCCCCTGGGGTCGACCAGCTCCTGATGCTGCTGGAGAGGACGATGAAGTTGGCCAGAGGGATCATCCTGAATTCGTTCAGAGGGGCCAGAGAGCCAAAGACCCTGAGGTCTTATTGGTCACCCCTGCCCGTAGATCTCAGGGGCCACAGGCCTTTCCCTAACACTCCCCTGTCAGGATTTTGGATAGCACGGAAGACTGCCTGTTTTTCCAAGAAGCTGAACCGTGAGCGGAGGGGTTATTAGATAGGACTAAGTTTTAAAGGCACCTCCTGCCTGCTGGCCAGAGAGTAGAACTTAGGAAGAACAGAAGAAATAAAAGAGCTACATTTTTTTTTCTTCTCATCCCAGATACGCTTGATCTACATTTTGAAATCCTGCTATAATCACAAAAATGAAAGTACGGAAACGACTTAATTGTACTACAAGAGAAGAATGATTTAACAAGTTACTTCATATGACTAAATCAAATTTTCTCAGAGTTATTAAAATTGTTTTATTTTTATTTAAACATTTAAAATTTGATGTTTAATATTCAAATAAAATTAAATTTTTAAAAATAGAATAAGTAATACTTCTAAAAGTAAAATTTAAAATGAATTACTTTTAATTTTAAAATTGTATTTTAATTATATAATAATAGAAATCAGGAAATAAATATGGATATATTAGAAGACCCCAGATATATATAAAAATTCTTTTTTTTGGTTCTGGTGATTAAGCCCAGAGACATTCTACTACAGAACTATATCTTCCACCCTTTTTATTTTGAGACAGTGTCTCACTAAGTTGATGAAGTTGGCCTTGAACTTGCGATCCTCCTGTGTTAGCTTCCAGAGCAGCAGGGATTATAGGTGTGTGCCACTGCACTCAGCATAAATAAAAATCAATTGGAGAAAATTGAACAAAACATTAACAACATGCCAAGTAAGGTGGTGCATGTCTGTAATCTCAGTGACTTGGGATGCTGAGACAGGAGGATTGCAAGTGTGAGGCCACCCTGGATAACTTATGGAGAACATCTGCAATTTAACAAGATCCTGTCTCAAAATTAAAAATTTAGTGGACTGATGATATAGTATAGTTTGGTGGTAGAGTACCCCTGGGTTCAATCCTCAGTACCCCCCAAAATTCATTAACAACAGCTATTTTGAATAGAGGACTATGATTGGTTTTAATTTTCTATACTTTTCTATATTTTCCAAATTTTTCTATAATGAGCATGTAGACCTGAAATTTTATAAATACTAAATTTGAAAACAAAAACTCACATGGAAAATATCACAAATGAAGTTCCAAAGTTCCTTGCTCTTGCCAAGTCAGCACAACCCAACTACAGTGGGGTATGGATGGCTTGGCTAAGGGACAGTGTGGAAAACTACCACTTTTTCCTGTTCCCCTAAATCCAGTCCAAAAATGACAGTTGTCTAACAGCAATCCTCAAAGCAGAAATATAGTAGTAGAGTTTCTCCAAGATTTGTTCCAAATGTTATCATTTGACAGTACCCATTTCTTTATAAATCCATCAGTGAGGAATTTTCCATTCTGATCGACCGTGCTGGCAAGCTCTAAAAGAAACTCGCAATTCTGTCATGCTAATTCTCAGAGATCATTTATTTCTCCACGGGGTACACAAGACAAATAAAGATTTAAATATGATCAAAATGTGTCCAGATGCTTAAGCAGCCTGGCTATCTGTTCAGGCAGATGATCTTCAGCTGTCAGACCAGAGGAGCCAGCGGGCGGCCCTGGAATGGACGCCCACAGGGACCACTCTGCCACATTTGTCTGGCCTCCTCTGCTCTGTCACAGGGTCTCCCTTAAAGTCAGCATTGAGGCATTTACCATATGAGGACAAACATTCTCTGAAACTCAATGTCTTGCAGATAGCTTCAGGGAGAAGGGACAAAACAACACTTGGAGTCAAGAGTCCCGAGTGTCCCCCATGCCCACAGTGGTCCCTTTACAGAAAGGTGCCCACTAAGGAGGCTTCTGGTCCAAGGAAAAAAGTTTGACACTTTCTTGGAAACAGAAAAGTTTTTCAGGGGCTCTGGGCAAATCAGCAGGGATGAACAGCAGGTGAACAGCGGAGATGATGGAGTGAAACAGGACACAATAATATTGTGGGGAAAGTGGGTCTGGCAGTAGGTGGGAACACTCTTTGGGGTTCCTTGCTTCAAATGGCTGAGTGTGAGTTACTATCACTCTGGGCTTTAGTGTGAGAGTTCCTGCTGGGCAGAGAGAGACCCATGTGGGAGGTGCAGCATTATGATGTCCAAGGTCCTGAAGATTAATTGTCACTCCAGGGACTCTAATTGGTCCAATTAATACTCCTAGAAAAACAGAGGAAGATGCAAGGTCAAATGGACATACATAGGTGTAAAGGGAAACTAAACATACCAGTTATTGGAATATCTCATAGAACTGCATGGACAAATTAGTGGGTCAGAATAAAAGGCTAAGAAATATTTGTGAGTACTCATATTTAAAAAAAAATTTTTTTTTAGTCGTTGATGGATCTTTATTTTATTCGTTATTTATATGTGGTGCTGAGGATCAAACCCAGTGCCTCACGCATGCTAGGCAAACGCTCTACCACTGAGCTACACCCTCAGCCCCAGTACTCGTATTTTTTAAAAGATGACAAAAGATGTCATTTTTAAGTAACATTCCAAGGATGTATTTAGTTCTGAATAGAATGGCAAATTGGAGAACATACAAGGAGCTGTTCTAAATTAATTAAAAAAAAAACATCGATACAAAAATGGCTTTATAGTTATCCATAAGTACTTCATGGGGCCCGGATCAGAGTGGACAGGCACAGGCTGCTAGGATCCCTGAAATCCTTGTCCCCTGGCCTGCTGGTCTACACCCTTCACCAACCTTCCTCATACATGATTTTCTTTCCAAGCTTCCTTCTCTCCTGCTCGTACAGCTTCCTTTGGCAGACTCCAGTCTGTCAGTCAGATCTGTGTGTGTATCAGTCTTCAAGTTCACAGACATGGAGAAATTAGAACCCTTGTGCACTAGTGGTGGACAGCAGAATTACCCTACGATCCAGCAATTATAAGTTGGGGTATGCATGCAAAAGAATTTAAGGCAGGCCCAGGCATGGTGACACACACTTATAATCCCAGCAACTCAGGAGGTTGAAGAAAGAGGCTCACAAGTTCAAGGCCCAGCCTCAGCAACTTAGTGACACCCTGTCTCAAAATAAAAAATAAAAAGCACTGGAGATGTAGCTTGGTGGTAAAGTGCCCTTGGGTTCAATCCCCAGTACCAAAAAAAAAAAAAAAAGAGTAGAAAGCAGAAGCTTGAAGAGTTTTTTGTTTGTTTGTTTGTTTTGTGGGGTGGGTGCATCAATCCTTAAAGTACTGCTATGCCAGGGCAATGCACGGAGGGGACAGAGCAAGCTCCTATTCCATCTCCCTGCTCCAAACATCCACTTAACATCTTGTCTTTGGATACAGGATGCATCAGACACTAAATTGATAAGAACAGATACTACACTTCATCTTAGCCAAAAGGCTGAGAAGAAAGATGGAAGCAACCCAAGTATCCATTACTGGATGAATGATAAACAAAATATGGTATATACATACAAAAATATTGTTCAGCCCTGAAATGCCCTAAAAAAGCCCTAAAAAGGAAGGAAATTCTGTCACAAGCTACAACAAAGATGACCCTGGAGAACATTATGTTAGATGAAATAATTCAGTCATAAAAGGACAAATATTATATGATACCACTTACATGAGGCACCTAGAACAGTCACATTCATAGAAATAGAAAGTGGACTGGTACCTGCTAGAGAAGAGGGCTGGGGGGAGGAGAATAAGGAAATAGTATGTTGCTGTTTAATGGGCAGAGTTTCAGTTTGGGTTTTGCTGTGTGTGTGTGTGTGTGTGTGTGTGTGTGTGTGTGTGTGGTTGGTACTGGAGATTAAACCTAGGGGTGCTTTCCCACTGAGCTACACCCTAGCCCTTTCTTATTTTGAGAAAAGGTTTCCTTAAGGTGCACAGGCTGACCTTGAACTTGCAATCCTCCTGCCTCAGCCTCCCAGATTGCTGGGATTATAGGCCCTTGTACCTGGGATCAGAGTTTCAGTTTTGCAAGATGACAAGAGATGTGTGGATGGCTGGTGGTGAAGGCTACCCAATAATATTTAATACCATTGAATTGAACAAATAACATGGTACATTTTACGTTATGGATATATTTGCTACAATTAAAAAATAAATTAGCAGATCACTCGCCGATCTCTGCCGATGGCCTACTGTTTGCCTGTTTGCCTGCCCATCGCTTACCTTTCGCCAGCCCATTGCCTGCTGCCTGACGTTCACCCACAGACCACTCGCCATTCGCCCTGGATTGCCCGCTGCCCGCCGCCCTGTGGAAGTCCATAGGGTACCTGCAGGTTTGGTCAAATGCAACTGCCACCATCTTGGGATACCAGCCAGGGATTGGGAGTCCAGGGTCAAGGGGCCTACAGGTTTGCCTCCACCTCCCCCCCCCATTGCCATCTTGGGGTACAGCCGCTTCAGTCTGGGGACACCAGCCATGAAGTGGAGATCTATTGTCAGGGTACCTGCAGGTCTTCTTGCACCTGAGGGCTTCCTGCTGGATGTGCTAGTAGCCACCATCTGGGTGACTGCCTCTTTGCAGGGTCACTCCTTTGTGTGAGTGCAGCCCTGCTGGTCTCTTGGCAGGATGAAACTGCATTTAGATCTTGGGACTGCAGCAAGGCAGAGCCTGGGGAATCTGAAGCCCTGATCCATCACATTGCACCTGGATCTGGGCCTGGCAGACCTTTGGAAAGCCTGAGACTGGAGGCAGTTTCCTCAGGGGAGCACAGGTTGGAGAAACTGTAGAGAACTGGGCTCTGTGCACCTCAATAAGTCCTGAAGGGCAAGGGCCAGAAGGGGCCAGCTACAATGAGTAGGAAGACTGGAAGAGGGTGTGAGGGCATCTTGCTATAGGCTTACCCAGCCAACTAGTTGGGCACCCACTTGATTGGAGCTACCATCCAACTTTAGACAACTCTACCTAAGGCTAGCCAGGCATGGTGGTGCACACCTGTAATCCCAGCACTTTGGGAGGCTGAGACAGGAGAATCACGAGTTCAAAGCCAGCCTCAGCAACAGCGAGGCACTAAGCAACTCAGTGAGACCCTGTCTCTAAAAAACAAAACAAAACAAAAACACAAAATAGGGCTGGGGATGTGGCTCAGTGGTCTCATACCCCTGAGTTCAATTCCCAGTACCCCCCCAAAAAAAAGAATAAAAAGAATACAAGTAGTAAGTGTTGGTGAGGATATGGGAAAGAGGTACACTCATACATTGCTGGTACACTCATACATTGCTGGTGGAACTGCAAATTGGTGCAACCACTCTGGAAAGCAGTGTGGAAATTCCTCAGAAAACTTGGAATGGAACCACCATTTGACCCAGCTATCCCACTCCTTGGTCTATACCCAAAGGACTTAAAATCAGCATACTATTATGGATAGTATGAGGTGGATAATGACATATCCACCTCAGTGTTGACAGCAGCTCAATTCACAATAGCTAAACTATGGAACCAACCTAGATGCTCTTCAACAGATGAATGGATAAAGAAGATGTAGTATATATACACAATGGAATATTACTCAACCTTAAAGAAGAATGAAATTATGGCATTTCCAGGTAAATGAATGGAGCTGGAGAATATCATGCTAAGTGAAATAAGCCAAACACAAAAACCCAAAGGCCGAATATTTTATCTGATAATGGGATGCTGATCCATAATGGGGATGGTTGGGAATAATGGAAGAACTCTGGATTGGGCATAATGGAGTGAGAGGAGGGGAGGAGTTTTAGGGGTGAGAGGGATTGTGGAATAAAACAGACATTATTACTCTACATACATGTATGACTGCATGACCAGTGTGACTATATACAACCTGAAGAATGAGAAGTTATGCTCCATTTGTGTTCAATGTGTCAAAATACATTCTACTGTCATATATAACAAATTTGAACAAATTAAAGAAAAAAGAAACAGCAAAAAATGATTTAGGTGATATATTTTATATTATGAGTATTTTACAACTTAAAAAATAAGAATACCATTTTCCTGGTGTAGACAGTAGTAGCCAAGATTCTCAGCTCCCTTGATATGTATCTTGCCTAGAATGCAAGACCACTTGTAAATAGAGACAAATAATAAAAACCACAGCACACACACACACACACACACACACACACAAAATTTAAAAAGCAAGGGAGTGATAAACATCAAATTCAGAATGGTGGTTACTTTTAAATGTGGGAGGCTGGACTTGAAGAAAGTGAGGAGCCATAGATAGTTATTTGCAATGTCCTAGATGGTGGTGGTTAATAAGAGTTTTTTATGGCAATAAATATATACACAAATGTGTACATGAATGAGTCATAATAAATAAAATTATATCAATCATACAGAGATTAAACAATAATAGGGTATTCTTTTTTTTTTTTTTTTTTGGTACCAGGGATTGAACTCAGGGGCATTCAACTACTGAGCCACATCCCCAGCCCTATTTTGTGTTTTATGTAGAGACAGGGTCTCACTGAGTTGCTTAGCGCCTCGCCATTGCTGAGGCTGGCTTTGAACTCGCAATTCTCCTGTCTCAGCCTCCCTAAGTGCTGGGATTACAAGCGTGAGCCACCGTGCCTGGCTAATAGTGTATTCTTAACTAAGAATTACAATCTAAGTACAAACATTTGAGGCCCAAAAAGTAAAAATAATTTTTAAATTTGACCATAAATAAAGAGACTATACATGGCCTAGGGACTTATTAACTATTGTTAGTTTTTGCAATCTTCTTATGTGTGTGGACACATGTTAAAATTGGAATACAGAATCTTCTCCTTAGCTTTTTCATCCAAAGACAAATCAATAACAAATTTGCATGTCATTAAATATTCTTTAACAGTCTTTAAAATATAGGCATACAATTCTATTGTGTAGATTTAACTTCTTTTATTTAAATAAGTGACTCATTAGAATTTAAGCTGTTCCTATCATTTCCCTGATATCATCATACTGTACTGAATATCCTTGCAGCTTAATATTTGCACCTGTGGTTCTTTCTTGTGGTGACATTCACAGACATGGAATGATTGAAGCAAGGATCTACCAACACAGTAAAAGGCCTTTGATATCAAAATAGTCAAATGATCCTCAGGCAAGTTTTACTATTGCTGATTTCCATAAATAAGATATACAAACAGTAAAAAAAAAAAAAGTCTTTTTTTCATATCTTCATCAACTATAAGCTTTATGAGTTTTTAAATCCTTCCTAAAAATCTTATTTCCTTGATGTTTTAATTTGCATTTCTCTGATTACAACTGAGATTGAATATTAAGATGTTTCCATAGTTTAAAAAATTAACCTGTTTTTAATTGAAAAAGTAATTCAGGCACATGGTAAAAATATCAAACAGCATTAAAAAAAACTACGTCGTAAAACGTAAGTCTCTTTCCTACCCAGTCTCCCTGAGGCAGCCACCATTATCAGCCTTGTTTTTCTTTCCAAAAATATTACATACATAAACAAGCACACACGCAAGAAGAAATGCATTTGTGAGTGTGTGTGTGTGTGTGGCGCATGCGCATGTATCCCTTTTTTTGCACACTGAGAACATGTTTTTAGAACAAAATGCAAATTCCAAGCCTGCCCACCTCTCAGACAAGATCTGTACTGCTCTCCCCCACCAGTCAATCACTGACTTCAGTTTATGCTATTACTGGATACCTCAGTACTTTAAACTCTTTCCTGCCTCTGAGACCTTGTTCTTGCAGGTCCCGCTGCTTCAACTCAAATGGCACCTTAGAAAAGTGTCCCCTGACTACCTGTTCTAAAGCGGCCCCCAGTATCTAATCTCTCACAATTCTGTGCCTTAGTTGAATTTCCTTCATAGTATTGATCCCCCTATCTGAAATCATCTCATTTCTGTGTTATTCTAGTTGCTTAATCATTTTCTCCTCTACCAGATGTCAGCTTGAATCTGACCTGTTTGTTTCACCTCTGTATCTCCAGCACCTAGGACAGTTCCTGGCAAAGCAGAAGTTCTCAATATTTCAAAGCCTGACTGCTGGAAACCCTATAGTGTGCTTGCTTTTTTTTCACTTAACAATAAGAGAAATACTTTCATATTGTGCACACACACATATACACACATAAGCATTTGTTGTGTATATATCTGCTTCATTCTTTTTTTCCTTTTGGTACTGGGGATTGAACTCAGGGGCACTCAATCACTGAGCCACATCCCCAGCCCTATTTTGTGTTTTATGGAGAGACAGGGTCTCACTCAGCTGCTTAGCGCCTGGCCATTGCTGAGGCTGGCTTTGAACTCGCAATTCTCCTGTCTCAGCCTCCCAAAGTGTGCTTCATTCTTTATTATGGCTCCATAATATTTCTTTGAACTGTTATTTCATAATGTGTTTAGCTAACTTCCCATGAATGAACATTTAGGTGTTTTTAGAGTTTTGCTATTTCAAACAATGCTCACATGCATATGGTTTTGCACAGAAATATTTCTTTTGCTAGAAATAGGATTGCTGAAGCCAGGCTTAGTGGAGCATATCTCTAATCCCAGTTACTCCAGAGGTTGAGGCAGGAGAATTGCAAGTTCAAGGCTAGTCTCAACAACTTACCAAGATTCTATCTCAAAATAAAATTTTAAAAGGGATGGGTTGTAGCTCAGAGATAGAACATCCCTGGGTTCTATTCCCAGTACAAAAAAAATTCACATAGAATTGCTGGGTCAAAAGACATGTGTGTTTATGATTTTAATATAGCATCAAGCGTCCCTAAAAAAAAATCCACATCAATTCACACATGAATTTTCCCCCCAAATGTATAGAAGTGTGTATTTACTCAAGGCGTAGTAAATCTGTATTAGTAAATGATTTGATCTTTACCAAACAGGTGTGGGGAATGGGTGAAAGTCAAAATCTGCTTTCACAGAAAAACTGAATATAACTAGTTTGTTAAACATATTAAAAAATGCTCAGCCTCATTCATAATTAAAGATATACAAATTAAAATCATGGAGTGAGGTTTAGCACACTTTAGTGGGTTGACAAGCCATTTAAATCGAGAATAGTGCTTCCTCCTGCCACCACCACCCTTTTTCATGCTATTGACATGTGAGTGCAGAAGCATTAAAATTCATGGAATAAAATTTGTCAGTTTCGGGCTGGGGCTGTAGCTCAGTGGTAGAGCACTTGCCTCGCAAGTGTGAGGCACTGGGTTTGATCCTCAGCACCACATAAAAATACATAAATAAAGCTATTGTGTCATCTACAACTAAAAAAAATATTTTAAAAAAATTTGTCAGTTTTTTATGGCTGAGCTTTTTAAAAATTTTTTTTGTTTAGAAAGGCCATCCCACACTTAGATTAGTCAACTTTTCCCCATATTTTCTAGTATACTTCCAGTACTTTAACATTTTTATCTTTAAGGGAGTTCATGGTCCTGACAATTACTGGACCAACTGAGAAAGAATTGGGTCAAAACTCATTAATTTATTGAGTTCTAAAGAACTCAAGCTGCTGCTGCTTCTTCCTCTTCCTCTGCTTCTTGTTTTTGGTACTAGGAATTGAACCCAGAGATGCTCCACCACCGAGTCACATCCCCAGCTCTTTTTGTTTTATTTTGAGACAGGGTCTCCCTAGATTGCCAAGGCTGACCTCAAATTTGAGATCCTCCTGCCTCAGCCTCCTGAGTAGCTAGAATTACAGGTGTGCATCACTGTGCCTGGCTCCATTAACAGGAATACCACGATGGCATTGCCAGTCTCCTGATTGCAGCACCAGTTAAAAACCATATTTAACAATTCTGTAAGATTCTGAGTAGTCTCTTTGCCCTAGTGCACAGTTATTCAACCAAGTGGGCACTGATCCTCTGGGAGAAAGACTAGAGAACTACTTGCATACTACTTGGGATAGTGTTCCTCAACGGGTCTAGCCTCTCCTCCAGTCAATAGACTCTGTGTAGGATCATCTCCATACCTTCCCACCCCTCCCTTCTATCCTTCCCCATTCTGTGCTAATAGACTGTGCTCTTGCTAAAGTGCACCCCTTTGTTTGTGACCTTTGGACCTGATTGGTCCAAGAGTGCATATAAGCTTCTGTAGTTTCTGGAATAAACGGTGTTCTCTTCTCCTCACCCCAGTGGTGTCCGTTCTTGTCCTGGGTGTCTCTGCGTCTCTCTGGGGCAAAGCAGGTTTTTACCTACACCCCAGGGCCTGGGATATTTGGCTCCGCGGATCGCCACTGTCCAGAGGGACTCCATATCGTCTAACGGGGGATTCCTTCTTTCTCCGTCTCTCCGGACTCCAACTCCTCGAGAAGCCACGTGGCTCCCCTCTCCCCCTTTTATTAAAGCGATAACTCTGCATCCAAAAATTGAGTCAGGTCAGGGAATGAAGTAGGTACTGGAATTTTCCCTTTCAGTGAGGATCAGTCTTTTGTCCCTTAGCTCTAGATATATATTTTTTTAACCACAAATCAAGCATCACCCTTATGGGCTGTCCATTCACATTGACACTGGTCAAACCACAGAGCTTGCCAAAGCATCCCAAGTGCCTGCAGTGGCCTTGCAAACCCTTCCAGTAATTACATCTGCCTTGCCCGGCAGGGAAGGCTCCACAAGGCCTCTCCTCCAAATACCTTGTTCACTTTTACATGGGTGTCTAGTTCATTGGCAGTGTCTACTCTCATCAGCCCCATAGGGCATCTCAAAAATACTTACTTAATTTCCTCTGGGCCTGCCAGGGCAGGTCATATGGTAGGATCTTAGGTCTTACCTAGTAGATCCACTCTAATGTTCCTCTCTCCGTGAACCTTGTGACCTCTTCCTTAGAACTGGTCAAGGAAGCTCTGGCACCTCCATCCCATTGTCATGTGCAAGTTTCACACTCATGGTTTCACGTTCAAGTTTCTCAGGGTACAAGGTTTTCAGGCTCACCTACCCTATGTCCCTGACCCAAGCTCCACCCTCTTCCTGGTGGGGCCATAAATGGGACAGGACAGCTATCAGGATAGCACTTCCAGCCACTGTTGGCAGCTCTGTCACACTTAAAATCAGTTGCTGAGCCTAACTTCTGGCAGTTGACCTTGAAGCTTTAAGACCTAAGAGTCTCTTTAAAAACTGCAAAAAGGAGCCCCATGGCTTTCACATACCTGACTTTGGGTGTTAGCTACCTACCCTGAGCCTATCATTCTCTGTTTTGTTGTTAATAAAAGCTGGCCTTGGGGCTCATTGTGGCTCAGTGAGAGCGCTTGTCTAGAGTGTCTGAGGCACTGGGTGCTGTTTTCAGCATCACATAGAAATAAATAAAATAAAGGTCCATTGACAATTACAAAAATATATTTTAAAAAAGCTGACCTACTATACATTTTCTTCTAATGATTGCCCCATATCAATCAAGTGCCACAGGCATTCCATTTCCCAGCCCAATTTCACCTTCCACCTGCACCTCACCCCAACTAGCCATGGATGACAGCCTTCGTAATTTTGATTCTACTTCATGCCAAGAGTTATCACCACCCACTCACCATTAGTTATAGTGCCCCTATTCCACCAAAACAGGAAGTAATTCAGTTTCACAATCCTGTCCTAGAAGTCTTTTTTTCTTTTTTTTTTTAAATATTTTTTTAGTTGTAGATGGACACAATGTCTTTATTTTATTGCTTTGTATGTGGTGCTGAGGATCGAACCCAGGGCCTCACGCATGCGAGGCAAGCGCTCTACCGCTGAGCTACAATCCCAGCCCCTAGAAGTCTTTTTTTCATGGACACTCTTGGGACCATCTGTCTCAGGGGTAAAGAGACCAAGAAGGGAGGCATGGAGTGTTGTTTCTATGTGAAGGAGGTGGGTGCTAAAACTGCGCTGGTCACCAGAGAGAGGCCAGAACAGGCCTGGAGGAATGTGACACTTAGAGGCACAGAAGATGTCCCATTGAAAGGCATATCATAGATTTTCTTTGCAAACAAGGTTTATTCCATTTGCATTTATTGATGTAGCATGATGGATAGGTTTGGTCCTCCTTCTGGCATCTTATTTTCTGTTATGCTTTCTCTCTTGAATGCTTCCTTTGTTTTGTATCTTTTACTCTGTGGTGTGGATGTGTGTATTTTTCAGGATGTTTCACTGCATTGGTGACAATTTAGCAAGCTATTTCTTCTGGAACCACCAGACTTTGTCAAGACAAGATGTGTCAGATATGCTAAGATGTGATCTGATGCATAAAACCTATGCACCCGCACACAAATGTACTTCTTGTTTGCTTTATTGTTTTATGTGTGCCCTACACAGGAATCCTGATGAATTCTATTTTGCCCAGTGACCAGAGAAAGAGAGACAAAGAGAAAGGTTGGTGTGTTTGTAATTACATGCACCTTTTAAAGAGAACATTCTGAGAGAATTTTGATTTGAACTAGGGTTAATGAGAAACAAATCCTTCGCTTACAGTTTCACCT
Organism: Xerus rutilus; assembly: GCA_028644305.1. NCBI lineage: Eukaryota > Metazoa > Chordata > Mammalia > Rodentia > Sciuridae > Xerus > Xerus rutilus. The sequence goes on along the minus strand of CM053401.1, from coordinate 130,052,793 downwards.
GTCTGATGATTGGAATACATTTCCACACACCAGCTTCTGGCTGTTTATATTTCACACCTTGTTTCTTCTTCATTACTCACAAAGTCTCAGGGCCAGGTACTGTAGGGCACATTTCTACTGTGATGTGTCACTGTTTTGTGCCCTGTACCAGGTAAGTTAGTTCAGAGGGGGATAGTGGATCCCTACACTAAGATGGCAGGTAATAATTTAATCATAGGTGGAAGGACTACAGACCACATGAATTGATTCCATTGAACATAAACTAAACACATCCACATCAATGTCTCCTCACTTAGATCTCACTCCCCCATCAACTGACATGAGGCAAAAGAGAATTCTGGCAAAAAAAGATAGTGGCCTTAACTGATTGATGTGAAACTACTTTATATATGAAAAATTTACAGAAGCACATGTGAACATATTGTTCATCCATTGCTGTCCTCAAAAAGGGTCCATGCTGGGGACATATGCATGTAATTTCAGCAACTTGGGAGGCTGCAGCAGGTGAATTACAAGTTTAAGCCCAGTCTAACCAGTTTTGTGAGACCCTGTCTCAAAATTAAAAAATAAAAAAAAATGTAGCTCAGTGTTAAAGTGCATATAAGATATGAGTTCGATCCCCAGTACCACCAAAAAAGAAAAAGAAGAAGACCCATGGACTCAGGGACTGGAGGCTCAAGTCTTTACACTTATAAATCTGCTTCTGCTAATATAAAAAGACAAAATTGTAAAAGAAAGTTTTAAAAAATTTTTTATTAATTAATTTATTTTACAATAGAATGCATTTTGACACATAGCACACAAATGGAGTACAATTTTCATTCCTCTGGCTGGTTCAGAGTTACTATAATAGTGCAGTCATACATGAATATAGGGTGATAATGTCTGTCTCTATCGTCCTTCCCATCCCCACAGCCCCAACCCTCCCCTCATTCCCCTCTACCAAACCAAAGTTTCTTCATTATTCCCTATCCCCCTGTCCCACTATGGATCAGCATCTGATTATCAGAGAAAACATTTGACTTTTGGTTTTTGGGGTTTGCCTTATTTCACTTAGCATGATATTCTCTAGTTCCATCCATTTACCTGCAAATACCATAATTTAATTCTTCTTTAAGGCTGAGTAATATTCCATTGTGTATATGTACAATATTTTCTTTATCCATTCATATATTGAAGGGCATCTAGGTTGGGTCCATAGTTTAGCTATTGTGAATTGAGCTGCTATAAACATTGATATAGCTGTGTCACTTTAGTAGCCTGATTTGGGATATATGCCAAGGATTGGGATAGCTGGGTCAAATGGTGGTCCCATTCCAAGTTTTCTGAGGAATCTCCACACTGTTTTCCAGAGTGGTTGTATCAATTTGCAGTCCCACCAACAATGTATGAGTGTCCCTTTTCCCCCATATCCTCGCCAACACTTATAATTGCTTGTATTCTTGATAACTGTCATTCTGACTGGAGTGAGATAAAATCTTAGAGTAGTTATGATTTGCATTTCTCTAATTGCTGGAGATGTTGAACATTTTTTCATATATTTGTTGACTGATTATATTTCTGCTTCTGTGAAGTGTCTGTTCAGTTCCTTAGCCCATTTATTGATTGGGTTATTTGGTTTCTTGGTGTTAAGTTTTTTGAGTTTTTTACATATCCTGGAGATTAATACTCTGTCTGAGGTGCATGTGGTAAAGATTTTTTCCCATTCTGTAGGCTCTCTCTTCATGTTGTTGATTGTTTCTTTTGCTGAGAAGCAGCTTTTTAGGTTGAATCTGTCCTAGATTCTTGATTTTATTGATTCTTGATTTTACGTCTTGCACTTTAGGAGTCTTGTTAAGAAAGTCAGGGCCTATTCCAACATGATGCAAACTTGGGCCTACTTTTTCTTTTATTAGGCATACGGTCTCTGCTCTAGTGTCTAAGTCTTTGATCCACCTTGAGTTGAGGTTTGTTCAGGGGAAGAGATAGAGGTTCAATTTTATTCTGCTATATATGGATTTCCAGTTTTCCCAGCACCATTTGTTGAAGAAGCTATCTTTTCTCCAATGTATGTTTTTGGCACCTTTGTCTAGTATGAGATAGCTGTATTTATGTGGGTTTGTCTCTGTGTCTTCTGTTCTGTACCATTGGTCTACATGTCTATTTTGGCACCAATACCATGACGTTTTTGTTGCTAGTGCACTGCAGTGTAGTTTAAGGTCTGGCATTGTGATGTCTCCTGCTTCACTCTTCTTGCAAAGAACTGCCTTGGCTATTCTGGGTCTCCTATTTTTCCAAATGAATTTCATGACTGCTTTTTATAGTTCTATGAAGAATGTCATTGGGATTCTAATAGGAATTGCATTAAATCTGTATAACCATTTCGGTAGTATTGTCATTTTGACTCTATTGATTCTGCCTATCCAAGAGCATGGGAGACCTTTCCATCTTCTAAGGTCTTCTTCAATTACTTTCTTTAGTGTCCTGTAGTTTTCATTGTAGAGGTCTTTCACCTCTCCTGTTAGATTGATTCCCAAGTTTTGTTTTGTTTTTTTTTTTTTTTGAGGCTATTGTGAATGGGGTAGTTTTCCCAATTTCTTTTCCAGAGGATTAATCACTGATGTATAGAAATGTATTTGGTTTCTGGGTGTTGATTTTATATCCTGCTACTTTGCTGAATTAATTTATTCTAGAAGTTTTCTGGGGGATTTTTTGGATCTTCTAAATATAGACTCATGTCATTAGGAAATAGTGATATTTTGATTTCTTCTTTTC
>CM053401.1:129988068-130049939 GCA_028644305.1 Xerus rutilus | reverse complement strand
GGTACTGGGGATTGAACTCAGGGGCACTTGACCACTGAGCCACACCTCCAGCCCCATTTTGTGTTTTATGTAGAGACAGGGTCTCACTGAGTTGCTTACCGCCTCGCCATTGCTGAGGCTGGCTTTGAACTCGCGATTCTCCTGTCTCAGCCTCCCTAAGTGCTGGGATTACAGGCTTGAGCCACCGCGCCCGGCTTGATTTCTTCTTTTCCTGTGTGTATCCCTTTACTTTCTTTTGTCTGATTGCTCTAGCTAGAGTTTCAAGGACTATGTTGAATAGAAGTGGTGAAAGAGGGCATCTCTGTCTAGTTCCAGTTTTTAGAGGGAATGCTTCCAACTTTTCTCCATTTAGAATGATGTTGGCCATGGGCTTTTCATAGATAGCTTTTACAATGTTGAGATATGTTCCTACTATCTCTAGTTTTTCTAGTGTTTTGAACATGAAGAGGTGCCATACTTTGTCAAATGCTTTCTCAGCATCTATTGAGATAATCACATGATTCTTGTCTTTAAGTTTATTGATTTGATGATTACCTTTATTGATTTCTCTGTGTTGAACCAACCTTGCATCCTTGGGCTGAAACCCATTTGATCATGGTGTACTATCTTTTAAATATGTTTTTGTGTGCAATTTGCCAGAGTTTTATTGAGAATTTTGCGTCTGTTCATCAGGAATATTGGTCTGAAGTTTTCTTTCCTTGATGTGTCTTTGTCTCATTTTGGAATCAGGATGATAGTAGCCTCATAGAATGAGTTTGGAAGGGTTCCCTCCTTTTCTATTTCATGGACTAATTTAAGGAGTATTGATATTAATTCTTCTTTGAAGGTTTTGTAGAACTCGGCTAAGAATCCATCTGGTCCTGAGCTTTTCTTTGTTGGTAAGCTTTCTTTGTTGGTAACCCACATAAATACAGTTATCTCATACTAGACAAAGGCACCAAAAACATACATTGTAGAAAAGATAGCTTCTTCAACAAATGGTGCTGGGAAAACTGGAAATCCATATGAAGAAAAATGAAACTAAACCCATATCTTTCACCATGCACATAACTCATCTCAAAGTGGATCAAGGGCCTAAGAATTAGACCAGAGACCCTATACCTAATAGAGGAAAAAGTAGGCCCACAATTCATCAGGTCCGCCTAGAACCTAACTTCCTTAACAAGACTCCTAAAGTGCAAGAAATAAAAGCAAGAATCAATAAATGGGACAGATTCAAACTAAAAAACTTCTTCTCAGCAAAAGAAATAATCAATGAAGTAAAGAGAGAGCCTACATTTTGGGAGCATATTTTTGCCACACACACGTTAGATAGAGCACTGATTTTCGAGATGTATAAGGAACTCAAAAAACTTAACACCAAAAAACCAAACAACCCAATCAATAAATGGGCTAGGGCTGGGATTGTGGCTCAGTGGTAGAGTGCTTGCCTCGCATGCGTGAGGCAATGGGTTCGATCCTCAGCACCACATAAAAATAAATAAATAAAGATATTGTGTCCATCTACGACTGAAAATATATATAAAAAAAATGGGCTAAGGAGCTGAACAGGCACTTCTCAGAAGAAGAAATGCAATTGATCAACAAATATATGAAAAAATATTCAACATCTCTACCAATTAGAGAAATGCAAATCAGAGCTACTCTAAGATTTCATCTCACTCTAGTCAGAATGGGAGTTACCAAGAATGCAAGCAACAATAAGTGTTGGCAAGGTCATGGGGAAAAAGGCACACTTAAACATTGCTGGTGGGACTGCAAATTGGTGCAACCAATCAGGAAAGTAGTATGGAGATTCCTTAGAAAACTTGGAACCACTATTTGACCCAGCTATCCCACTCCTCAGTCTATACCCTGAAGACTTAAAAACAGCATACTACAGCAACGCAGCCACTTCAATGTTTATAGCAGCACAATTCACAATTGCTAAACTGTGGAAGCAACCTAGATGCCCTTCAATAGATGAACAGATGAAGAAACTGTGGAGATTGTAGTATATATACACAATAGAATATTACTCAGCATTAAAAAAGAATAAAATCATGCCATGGATGGAGTTGGAGAATATCACACTAAGTGAAGTAAGCCAATCCCAAAGAACTAAAGGTCGAATGTTTTCTCTGATTAGTGGATGCTTATCCATAATGGAGGTGGGGGTGGGGAGCATGGGAGAAATGGAGGAACTTTGGATAGGGCAAAGGGGAGGGAGGGGAAGAGAGGGGCCATGGGGATAGGAAACATGGTGGAATGAGATGGACATCACTATATGTAGTGATGGTACATGTATGAAGACACAAACGGTGTGACTCTACCTTGTTTACAAGCAGAGAAATGAAAAATTGTCCTCCATATGTGTACTGTGACTTGAGATGCGTTCTACTGTTTTGTTTTGTTTTGACATATCTTTACTTAACTATTTTTGTAGAGCTGGAGACTGAACACAGGGCCTCACACATGCTAGGCATGCACTCTAACACTGAGCTCCATTCCCAGGTATTTTTATTTTATTTTTAGACAGTGTCTTGCTAAGTTGCTTAAACTGGCCTCAGAACTTGATCCTCCTACCTCAACCTGCTCATTAGCTGGGAGGCTAATTAGAGACTTTTGAGAAGAAAAGATAGTTCTACCCAGAAGGACTTCCCAGTACGTCTTCTCTTTTTGCTTTTTTTTTTTTTTCTTTTTGATACTGAGTTTTTGAACTCAAGGGCACTCAACCACTGAGCCCCAGCCCCAGCCTTATTTTGTATTTTATTTAAAAACAGGGTCTCACTGAGTTGCTTAGCGTCTTGCCATTGCTGAGGCTGGTTTTGAACTCGCGATTCTCCTGTCTCAGCCTCCCAAAGTGCTGGTATTACAGGCGTGCGACACCGTGCCTGGCTAATAGATCTTTTCTTTATCCTTCTTTCTGGAACCTGAACAGCCAGGTAGGACAGAGGGTGCGGCTGACAAATCCATTGCGCACAATGCCTAGGTCCTATCATACTTTTAGGGACCTACAAAAATGTATTAATTTTCTTTTTCTTTCTCCCTCTCCCCTCCCCGCTCCCCGTCAGGGTCTTACTAAATTGCCCAGGCTAGCCTTAAATTTACTGTCCTCCTGCTTTGGTCTCCAAAGTAGCTGGGCCACCGTACCCATATTAATTTCTTTTGAATAAATATAGGTCGAATAAAAGTTTTAACATTTAATATTGATATATTCATGCTTATAATGACCTAGTATTATAATAATTTTATAGTAGAATTTTTAAAAGTTGTTAATGGAGGAAAGGGGCTCTTGAAAGCTAAAGAGCCTGGGACGCATGGAAGTCTTCTGTGGGGGAGGGTGCTTCTTCCAACAAGGACAGCTCATTCTCCCAGGTGTCTCCTTGGCTGCCTCTCCTTTCAGTGTTCTCCTAAAGGGCACACTTGTATTCTTCGAATGAGCCCGCTTGCTCCAGGGACCGGCACGAAGGGGCCAAACCAAAGAATCAAGGCTTCCCAACAATCCTGGGGTCAGAGGAGACCCCGGTGCCCAGAAATTGAAAATGAGCTTGCAGACTGTGAGATACTCGGGCAAAGGGGATTGGAGGCCCCGGAGGAGATCAGGAACTGGATGGGAAGGGGGCGGGGGGATTGGTGATGCTATGCTACGGAGGTGGTGAATTCATTCATTTTTACAACCCCTCTGATACTCCATTCTACAAAGAAGCGCGGGCTCAGAAAGGCTGAGGAACTTGCCCAAGCTCATACCTACAGCAAGGATTCAAACTTCCGTGTGCCTTTAGTTTGACACCCAATCCCAGACTCCTTCGTCACTGATTCCTGGGACTCCTCCTCCAGCTATTGTGGGCCTGCGGACCGGGCCTAAAGGGCTGCTTCTACGCTGACCACCCTTTCGTCTCTAAGGGTTGTTCCCTCTTCTCTATTTCTGATCCCCGGAAAAACATCCTTCCAGAGCTGATCCTAAGAAAGATCTTCTGGGATCTCTGGGACTCAGTTTCCCCTTTGTGTGTGCGCTGGGGCAGGAATTTCCTTTTTAGTAACGGGGAAGGCGAGAGAGCAAAGAGAAGGAAAGAGGAGGACTTGACTGGTGATAGCCCCTAGCCTCGGGGGCTTCCGTAAATCCCTTCCTCTCTCCATCACTGCGCACCGTGTGGCGGGCAGGAGTGGGGTTCGGCCCCTTTAAATCTCGCCCGGGAACGCCCAAGGTCGAGCTGCGCGGCCGAAACCTGCAGGCCGGGCTGTACCGATCCCGGCGCGTCCTCCAGGCGCCTCCCCGCGTTGTGCACGCCCGGTGCGCCGGAGGCTCCCGGCACCGCGCCCCGCGGCTTCGGCGGTCGGAATAATGAGCCGCATCTATAACGACAGCGCCCTCCGGAACAAGGCGGTGCAGAGCGTGCGACTGCCGGGAGCCTGGGACCCCGCCACCTACCAGGGGTAGGCAGTGCCGCGCCCGGGCCGGGACCCCGCCGCCCCCGCGGGTAGACTGTACGGCGCCCCGGGCCAGGGCGCGCGGCCTCCGCCGCCTCCCCTCTCGGGGCTCTAAACCCCGCTCCGAGGCTGGGGTGCGACGCGAGTGGGAGGAAAAGCCGGGGTTGCCAGAGCCACCTTTGGGGCCTCCAGCCCACTCTTCCCAGCGCCCCTGGTCACCGCGCACCCCTGCACCCCAGAAGATACTGATCCACTTAAAACTCCCCGCCAGTCCGCGCACCCTCGGGGGAGAATCCGGACCCCCAACCAGATCTCCAAAGGCGGTGCTTGTTGGCTATAAATTCCAGCCACTGGTCATGCTGCTGTGTTTCCAGGCCTTTGCACAGGCTTGTGCCCTGCCCCAGAAGGGACGGTGGCCATTAGTGACCGGAACAGCGGTGGGAGTCGGTATTATGGGGCTGTGCGAGCGCAGGAACAGCTCTGGAGCGGGGTGCGGAGGAACCCCGGCGGGCTGGAGGAGTAAGGCCCTGCCCGGGGTTATGAGAAGTATTGCTCATTCCATCTACAATTACAACTCTAAAGAATTATGCTAAGCGAAAGCAGCCAGACCCAGAAAGGCAGATACCTATGATCTTCTGTGTAGAATCTAAAGAAAGTGTAACTCAAGCAGAGAGAGGATTGGTGGTTTTAAGGGATGGGGGGCTGGGGTAGAGGAGAAGGAGGAAGTGAGGAGATGATCAAAGGGTACAGAGTTTGATTTATATGAGGAACAAGTTCTGGGGATCTAATGTACTGCATGGGTGGTGATTGGATGTGTTTGTTAATTTGATTGTGATTGTCATTACACGATGTTTATGTATATCAAGTTATTACCTTGTACACCTTGAATATATACAATTCTTTGTCAGTTAAATATTTGAAAAAATAAGTTGGGGGGAGGGAGGAAGGTAGTGTGAGTTTTTGCTTCTTGCCCCACCTTTTTTCACTATCATCTTTGGTGATGTCCACTCCTTTCCTTTTTATGTGATTCTAAAATAGGAATCCCCCAGATCTGCTTTTATGAAAACTAGAATCGAGAAGTGGGGAGGAGGATCTAGTTCCTCAGAGGGCAGCACCCTCTGATCTTCAGCTGGTCTCCAAACTTCTTAGTCTCAAGTTCTCCACCTCTATAGTGACAAAAGCCATTTCTTTGGGTCGATGACCACATGGGTATGAATGAGAACAAGAATATGAAAGTGTTATAAAATGGATAAAAACGGAAGATAATTTAGAGGAACTTAGTCACTTGCCCCAAATTTGCTTAAATAAAAAAATAGAATCCTTTATATTTAGTAAACAGTTAAAGTTAACACAATACTTCCTTTATTCCTTTTTTAGAAAGTTTTTATTCTTTTTTAAAAATTTGTTCTAATTAGTTATACATCACAGAAGAATGCATTTTGACACATTGTACACAAGTAGAGCACAACTTCTCTTTCTTCTAGCTGTACATGGTGCAGAGTCACACTGGTCATGTAATCATACATGTATGTAGGGTAATAATATCCATCTCATTCCACCATTCTTCCTGCCGCCACACCCCCCCCCTCCCCTCACTCCCCTCTGCACAATCCAAAGTTCCACCATTCTTCCCCACCCTCTACCCCCATTATGGATCAGCATCCACTTACCAGAGAAAACATTCAGCCTTTGGTTTTGGGGTTTGGCTTATTTTGCTTAGCATGATCTCCAGCTCCATGCGCTTACCCACAAATGTCATAATTTCATTCTTCTTTAAGGCTGAGTAATATTCCATCGTGTACATGTAACACATTTTCTTTATTCATTAATCTGTTGAAAGGCATTGAGGTTGGGTCCATAGTTTAGCTATTGCGAATTGAGTTACTATAAACATTGATGTGTCTGTGTCACTATAGTATGCTGATTTTAAGTCCTTTGGGTATAAACAGAAGAGTGGGATTGCTGGGTCAAATGGTGGTCCCATTCCAAGTTTTCTGAGGAATCTCCATACTGCTTTCCAGAGTGGTTGCACCAATTTGCAGTCTTACCACCAATTGTTTTTTTTTTTTTTTTAATTTTTATTTAGTTGTAGATGGACACAATGTCTTTATTTTATTGCTTTGTATGTGGTGCTGAGGATCGAACCCAGGGCCTCACGCATGCGAGGCAAGCGCTCTACCACTGAGCTACAATCCCAGCCCCTTACCACCAATTGTATGAGTGTACCTCTTTCCCACATCCTTGCCAACACTTTTTATTTCTTGTATTCTTGATAACTGCCATTCTGACTGGACTGAGATGAAATCTTAGAGTAGTTATGATTTGCATTTCTCTAATTGCTGGAGATGTTGAACATTTTTTTCATATATTTGTTGATTGACTGTATTTCTGCTTCTGTGAAGTGTCTGTTCAGTTCCTTAGCCCATTTATTGATTGGGTTATTTGTTTTTTTTGGTGTTAAGATTTTTGAGTTCTTTTTATATATCTTGAAGATTTAGTGCTGTCTCTGAGGTGCATATGGTAAAGATTTTTTTCCCATTCTGTAGGCTCTTTCTTCACATTATTGATTGTTTTCTTTGCTGAGAAGCTTTTTAGTTTGAATTCATTTCATTGATTGATTCTTGATTTTACTTCTTGCACTTTACGAGTCTTGTTAAGGAAGTTAGGTTCTAGGCTGACCTGATGGAGGTTTGGGCCTACTTTTTCTTTTATTAGGTATAGAGTCACTGTTCTAGTGCTAAGTCTTTGATCCACCTTGAGTTGAGTTTTGTTCAGGGTGAGAGATAGAGGTTTAATTTCATTTTGCTACATATGGATTTCCAGTTTTTCCAGCACCATTTGTTGAAGAGGCTATCTTTTCTCCAATGTATGTTTTTGGCGCCTTTGTCTAGTGTGAGATAACTATATTTATGTGGGTTTGTCTCTGTGTCTTCTATCCTGTACCATTGTTCTACATGTCTGTTTTGGCACCAATACTATGCTGTTTTTGTTACTATAGTTTTGTAGTATATTTTAAGTCTGGTACTGTGATGCCTCCTGCTTCACTCTTTTTGCTAAGGATTGCTTTGGCTATTCTGGGTCTCTTATTTTTCCAAATGAATTTCATGACTGCTTTTTATAGTTCTATGAAGAATGTCATTGGGATTCTAATAGGAATTGCATTAAATCTGTATAACACTTTTGGTAGTATGGCCATTTTGACAATGTTGATTCTGCCTATCCAAGAGCATGGGAGATCTTTCCATCTCCTAATTTCTCTCTTTAGCATCCTATAGTTTTTATTGTGGAGGTCTTTTACCTCTTTTTTTTTTTTGGTACTGGGGATTGAACTCAGGGGCACTCGACCACTGAGCCACATCCCCAGCCCTATTTTGTGTTTTATGTAGAGACAGGGTCTCACTGAGTTGCTTAGCGCCTCGCTATTGCTGAGGCTGGCTTTGAACTTGCGATTCTCCTGTCTCAGCCTCCCTAAGTGCTGGGATTACAGGCTTGAGCCACTGCGCCCGGCTTGGTCTTTTACCTCTTTTGTTAGCTTGATTTCCAAGGATTTTGTTTTATTTTTTTGAGGCTATTGTGAATGGGGTAATGTTCCTAATTTCTCTTTCAGAGGGTTCATCATTGATGTATAGAAATGCATTTGATTTATGGGTGTTGATTTATATCCTGCCACTTTGAATTCATTTATTAGTTCTGGAAATGTTCTTGTGGAATTTTTTGGATCTTCTAAATATAGAATCATATTGTCAGCAAATAGTGATAGTTTGATTTTTTCTTTTCCTATTCGTATCCCTTTAATTTCTTTTGTTTGTCTAATTGTTCTATCTGGAGTTTAAAGGACTATGTTGAATAGAAGTCGTGAGAGAAGGCATCCCTGTCTAGTTCCAGTTTTTAGCAGAAATGCTTCCAATTTTTCTCCATTTAGAATGATATTGGCCTTGGGCTTAGCATAGGTAGCTTTTACAATGTTGAGGTATGTTTCTACTTTCCCTAGTTTTTCTAGTGTTTTGAATATGAATGGGTACAGCATGTTGTTCTAATGCTTTTTCCGCATCTATTGAGCTGATCATATGATTCTTGTCTTTATTGATGTGATGAATTATGTTTATTGATTTCTGTATGTTGAACCAACCTTGAATCCCTGGGATGAACCCCACTTGATTGTGGCATGTTATCTTTTTAATATGTTTTTGTATGTGATTTGCCAGAATTTTATTATTCGTCAGAGATATTTGTGTGAAGTTTTGTTTGCTTGACGTGTTTATCTGGTTTTGATATCAGGGTGATAGTAGCCTCATAGAATGAGTTTGGAAGGATTCCCTCCTTTTCTATTTCAGGGAATAATTGGAGGAGTATTGGTGTTAATTCTTCTTTGAAGGTCCTCTAGAACTCAGCTGAGAATCTGTCTGGTCCTGTGCTTTTCTTGGTAGGCTTTGGATGGCATCTTCTATTTCCTTGCTTGAAATTGATCTGTTTAAATTGTGTATGTCCTCCTGATCCAGTTTGGGTAAATCATATGTCTCTAGGAATTTGTCAATATCTTTGAGATTTTTCTATTGTATTGGAGTATACATTTTCAAAATAGTTTTTAAGTATCTTCTGTATTTCAGTAGTGTCCATATTTCCTTTTTCATCACAAATTTTAGTAATTTGAGTTTTCTCTCTCTTTGTTAGTATAGCTAAGGGTTTATCTCAAAGAACCAACTTTTCATTTTGCCAATGTTTTGAATTGTTTCTTTTGTTTCAATTGCATTGATTTCAGCTCTGATTTTTCATTCTTTCCTGTCTTCTACTGCTTTTGGTGTTGATTTGTTCTTCTTTTTGTAGGGCTTTGAGATATAATGTTAGGTCATTTATTCGTTAACTTTTTTTTTTGTACCAGTGTTTGAACTCAGGGGCACTTAACCACTGAGCTACATCCCCAGCCCTATTTTGTATTTTTTATTTAGAGAAAGGGTCTCACTGAGTTGCTTAGCACCTCACTTTTGTGGAGGATGGCTTTGAACTCACAACCCTCCTGTCTCAAGCTCCCGAGCTGTTGGGATTACAGGCCTGTGCCACAGTGCCCAGCTCTTTGTTGACTTTTTATTCTTTTAATGAATGAGCTCAATGCAATGAACTTTCCTCTTAGCACTGCCTTTATAGTGTCCCAGAGATTTTAATATGTTGTATCAGTGTTCTCATTTACCTCTAAGTATTTTTTTATTTCCTCCCTGACTTCTGCTATCCATTCGTCATTGGATAGCATGTTATTTAGTCTCCAGGTGTTGAGATAGCTTCTATAATTTTTTTGTTCATTTATAGTTTCATTCTGTTATGATCTGATAGAATGCAGGGTAGTATTTTAACTTTTTTGTATTTGCTAAGAGTTACTTTGTGACATAAGGTATGGTCTCTTTTAGAGAAGGACCCATATGCTGCTACTCTATATGTCTGTTAAGTCTAAATTATTGATTTATTATTCAGTTTTTTTAGTTTCTTTATTCAATTTTTGTTTGGAAGGTCTATCCAGTGGTGAGAGAGGTGTGTTAACATCACTCAGTATTATTGTGTTGTTGTCTCTTTGATTTTTGATATTGAGAAGGTTTTGTTGTATGCATGTAGATACTCCATTGTTTGGGGCATAAATATTTACGATTGTTATGTCTTGTTGATGTATGATTCTTGTAAGCAGTATGAAATGTCCTTCTTTATCCCTTCTGACTAACTTTGGCTTGAACTCCACTTTATCTGAGGATGGAAACCCCTGCTTGTTTATGCCGTCCATGTGAGTGATGTGTTGTTTCCCAACCTTTCACCTTTAGTCTGTGGTTGTCTTTTCCTAGGAGATAGTCCCTTGAAGACAGCATACTGTTGGGTCTTTTTAAAAATCCAATCTGCCAGTCTATGTCTTTTGATTGATGAATTTAAGCCATTAACATTCAGGGTTATTCTTGAGATATGATTTGTATTCCCAGTCATTTTAGTTTATTTTTGGCTTTTATCTTGACTTAGTTTCTCCTTTGATTGACTTTTTTCCTTTAGTGTAATTCCTCTCTTTGCTGGTTTTTCATTCCTTCCCATGGAATATTTTGCTGGGAATGTTTTGTGGTACAGGCTTTCTAATTGTGAATTCTTTTAACTTTTGTGTTTATCATGCAAGGTTTTTATTTCATCTTCAAATCTGAAGCTTAGGTTTGCTGTATTTAAAATTATTGGTTGGCATCCATTTTCTTTCAGAGATTGATGTATGTTATTCTAGGACCTCCTGGCATTGAGGGTCTGGGTGGAGAAATCAGCTGAGATCTGTATTGGTTTCCCCATATACATAATTTGATATTTTTTCTCATAGGCTTTAATATTCTATCCTTATTCTGTATGTTGGCCAATCTCATTATAATGTGCCTTGGTGAGGGTCTGTTGTAATTTTGTACATTTGGGGTCCTGTAAGCTTCTTGTAGCTGATTTTCCATTTTATTCTTTAGATTTGGGAAATTTTCTGATATTATATCATTGAAAAGATTGTGCATTCCTTTGGTTTGTATCTTCATGCCTTTGGCTATCCTGATAAATCTTAAATTTAGTCTTTTCATATTATCCCATAATTCTTGGAAGTTCTGTTCATGGTTTCTTACCATCTTCTCTGTATAGGTGACTTTATTTTCCAGAGTATATATTTTGTCTTCATTGCCTGAGGTTCTGTCTTCTCGAGTTCTAGTCAGTTGTGATGCTTTCTGTTGAATTTTTAATTTGCTTTATTGTTTCCTTCATTTTGAGGATTTCCGCTTGGTTTCTTTTTATAATCTCTGCCTCTTTATTGAAGTGATCTTTCCCTTCCTGTATTTTCTCTCTGATATCATCTTTTATTTTGAATATCAGTTCAACTATGTACCTTCTTAATTCCTGCTCTGACATTTCTTCTACTGTGTTATCTATGGAATCTGTTGTTGAAACATCTTCGTTTGTTTGAGGCCTTTGTTCTCTTGTTTTTTCATGTTGTTTGTGTTTCTTCCCATCTATCAGTATGGATCTGAGGCAGTACAGTTTCTACTCTATAGTCTTAGAGTGTCCCTGAAGGCTTCCAGTACCTTACCTTTAAGGGAGAAGCCAATATTAACAGCACCCAATGCAAACAATATGCAGCCTTACACCAAATAGCTCCTATTAAGGTGTCTACCATTTAGTCACAATAAACAGAAATGATGCATTCAATTATTGTCTACAGTATGAACAGTAAGTTTGCTAAGTTTACCATTTCAAATAATGGACAAAGAGAGAACAGAAGTAATTAGGATGTGATGTTTATGAGAGAGGAGAGAAGATAGAAATAAAAAAAATCTAGTAAGAGTGAAGGAGGAATTAATAGAGGTTGGCTGTTAGCATGAATGAAGTGAGAAAGAATCCAGGGAGAGAGATCAGCAAGAGAAAAAACATATTCAGATTTTTTAAAAAATTAATAATATAAGAATACACAACAAATCTGTAATATACTATTCAGACATCCCATTCCTCAATAAATTGGTGCATGAAAAATATTTGGATTCAAAGATTATAGAAATGTGAGAGAGAGAGGGGTAAAAAAAAGCAAAGTCTTGATGGAAAATTGAACAATTAATTGTTTCCATTGTTGTTCAAAAGTTTCTCAGCTTTTCTTCTCTGCCAATAGGTATGGTTGTCAAAGTTTTATAGTAGGTCCAGTCTGGGGGGTGCTGGACTGGTTGGCTGGGTGAGTGAATAGCAAGATGCCCTCACACCCTCTTCTAGTCTTCCCACCTGTTATAGCTGGCCCCTTCCATCCCCTTGCATTTCAGGACTCACTGACCTAGAGAGAGCCCGGTTCTCTCCAGTTTCTCCCACCTGTGCTCCTCCTGGGGAAATGCCCCCAATCTCTGGCTTTCCACAGGCTTGCCGTGCCCTTACTGCTCCACGCAGACCCAGTCGCAATCTGATGGATCTGGGCTTCAGATTCCCCAGGCTCTGCTTTGCTCCAATCCCAAGATCTCAATGTGGTTCAAACTCTCAGAGAGACCACCAGGGATGCACTCACACAAAGGAGTGACCCTGCAAAGAGGCAGCCAGATGGTGGCCACTAGCACACCCAGCAGGAAGACCTCAGGTACAACCAGATCTGTAGGTACCCCCACAATAGAACTCCAGGCCTAGCTGGTGTCCCAGACTGAGATGCCTATGCACCAAGATGGCAGCAGTGGAAGCAGCCAACCTGCAGGCCTTTAAGCCCTGGACTCCAGGCCCTGGTCAATGGCCCAAGATGGTGGTGGCCACATGTAACCAAACCTGTGAGTACTCTGACAATAGACTTCCAGGCAGTAGTGGGCAGTGGTGATCTGCAGGTGAATTGCCAGTGGTCTACTGGCAAATGGTTGGCGATCCTAGCCGGTGGGCAAACAAGGGTGGGATTGGGGGGTGGCAAACAGTGGAGGATGGGCAGGCAGCAATGGCTATCTCACAGAGAAACAGTATTTCCTCTGCTTGAATCCTGAGTCACTGAGCAACAAGGAATGCAGCCTCTCTCTAGTCCACCATCTTGGATCTCCTCTCTTTTATTCTATACGTAGAAATTTAATATAGGTTTTGGTGTATGTAGTGAATTGTGTTACTTATCTCTGGTGATACAATTCTAAGGCATTAGTACGTATGTAAACATGTTAGACTTAAACCACACTGAATTAAAACTAAGGAGACCAATAATTTATTAAATGTGGGTTTATTCGAAAACATTTCTGACCAACAAAATACTTTCACGTACATGATCTCATGCCATCATCAGAGGAGCAGAGGGAGGTAACCTTTTCTTAGCATTTTGTAGATAAGAAGACTAATAAGACAATAACTCCCTAAAGCAGGGGTTTACAGCTTGGTATTAGGGCAGGTCGTACTTTGCAAAATGCCTCAGCATTTGGAACCTTTGGAGGGCTGGAGATTCCCAAATGGGAAGGGCAGAGAGGGACTGCTCAGGGCTAGGCTAATAGGAGATCTGGCGGGATTTGCTTCTGTTCCAGTGCAGACTCTGACATGGGCCACTGAACTTGAGTCATGGCTCTCTCCTGAGGATTGACAGAACCAACCACTCCTTCTTTTATTCTCATCCCCAGGGGAAACGGCATCCTGCTGGAGGGAGAACTGGTAGATGTATCTCGGCACAGCATCTTAGATGCCCATGGCAGGAAGGTGAGGATGTGTCCTTGGTGGCCCTCACAGGGCCACCCTTACCCTCTGAAGCATCTCAGTCCTTTCCTTTGAGGCATCTTCTTGTTGCTGGGCTCTGACTCGGGATCTAGCCCCTTTACTGATGGACTCAGAGAATAGGTAGGGAGATCAGTGACCACATGCCACCAGTGAGTAGAAAGAGGACAGTAGGGCTGTGCTGGGTAGCAGACAGCGGGGAGGACCTGGTTCTTGCCAGAAAAGCCTGGGTCACAGCTGAGAAAACAGACCAGGCCTTACACCTAATCTAGCTGGAATGTGAAGTCTATGTTGCTGTCTGGACCTTTAGTTCCCATACACATGCCCCTTTGACCTTTGTCTTTTCTGCTTAGTGGAGTCATGCTCTTCATTACGACCCAATCTCAGGTGTCCATGGATACAGCTGGCACTCACCATCCTGTACTAGCCTGTGTCTCTTCTGAGCACGAGTTCTGCATTTCTATTTCTCTCTCCTTTCCTTCTCCTTCTCCTTTTCCCCTCCCTCACTTCCTTCCTTCATTCCTTCCTTCCTTCATTCCTTCCTTCCTTCCTTCCTTCCTTCCTTCCCTCCCTTCTTTCCTTCCTTCCTTCCTTCCTTCCTTCCTTCCTTCCTTCCTTCCTTCCTTCCTTCCTTCCTTCCTTCTCTCCTTCCTTCCTTCCTTCCTGTTACTGGGGATTGAACCCAGGGGTGTTCTACCACTGAGTTACATCCCTAGCTCTTTCTATTTTTTATTTTGAGACAAGGTCTCTATAAGTTGCTGAGGTTGGCCTTGAACTTACAATCTTTCTGCCCCAACCTCCTCAGTCACTTGTATTACAGGCAAGTGCCACAGAACCTTGCTCCTCCCCTCTTTGAAACAGCCCCACCTAGATGTGCTGATCACCTTATCTGGGTCTGTAAAACTCAGCTCCTCAAAATGCCCTCTGTGTGGTCAGAGGCCTGGTGCCTACATGGAACCTGTTTCTCTCATACATCCCACAGAACAGCCTCAGCTCACTACTGTTTTCATGCCCAAAGAGGCTTTGCCATCACTCTGTGCTCCTTACTATATGTTGAGCAGGTGGCACATCAATCCAAAGCCCCAAGCCAGCCTCCCCAGGAGAGCCTGGTGTACCCTGACACTGGTGTGGGACTGGCCTGCCTTGGCGGCACTCACACAGGCAGGGCTTTTGCCCAGCCCCTCTTCAAATTTGCCTCCTCCAAGTTCCTCATTCCTGATGATAGTGTAGTAGCCTGTCCAGTCACTGGCCTGAAAACTCCCACTGTTCCCTCCTCCCTGCTCCCCAGGTAAGCAGTGCCACCTCTTGCTGCGCTCTTACCTACCATTTCTTTCCTTCTCCTCTCTTTTCCTTTCTGTGTCTTCCCTCTGATGGGTCCTTAGCTGGTTCTGACAAAACGTTACACCTGTCCTCCTGCCTTCTGGCTGCCCCCAAAGCTCAACCCTGGCCTGCTGTCAAATTGTTTCCAGAAAGACATCTCTGAGGGTCTCACTGCTGCCCCTAAGTTTTTCAGGATTCTTTCTTGTCTACTAAATAAAGTTCAAATTCCAAATGCCAACTCAAGGCTTGTCTCAAGTCAGTCCCACTTGTCTTCCCAGCCTCAGCTCCTGGGAGGCCTCCAAGTGTCCTGTGTTGCTCACACGTGCACACGGGCCTCTTGACCTTTATGCACTTGTCCCAGGCTTTTAATATCCTTTCTACACCCTTATTCCTGCCATTACAGGTTTCTCCACCTTTTGAGACTTTCCTTTCCTTCTTTCTCCCAGAAAGTGGTCTGTTTCTACAGCTTTTTTTTTCTTTTCTTTTTAATGTAATCTGTTTCTGCAGCTTTTGGGAACAGTTCTTCCACCTGTTTTTATTAGAATAGTTGGCAAACAGCGTTTGTAGGGTATCTTCCTGTTTTGTACTGTGCTTCCTTCTCCAGGATGTCACTGAGCTCATACAACACTCCTGAAAGGGGACATCATTCTGATACCGAGTGACAAGAGAAATTGAGGCTCAGGAGGCTAAGAATGATTTGCCACAGGCACTGTATCTGTTGAAAGGGGCAGAGTGGCTGTCCTCCCTTCGGGCTCCCCTTCAGTGCCCTTTTCATGATACTCCTGCTTTTTGATATTTGGGATCCCTCTTGCTTAAGTTACGATTTCCTGCATATATTTTCTGTCTTTGGCTGCTTGGAAGCCCTGGGGTCGGACCCTGTGCCTTCCCTGTCATGGACTTCCGGCATGGTGCATTAGTGCACACACGAATGCATAAATATTTGAGTGTGATGCTCAGTGTAGAGGGCGAGGACAGCGAGAGCTGCTCCCAGAGCCCAGAGTACGTGTGTTGGGGTGGGGAAGTGAAGCAGCCCTCCTCACTCTGTTTCTACCTGGCCCTAGGAACGCTACTACGTGCTGTATATTCGGCCCAGTTGTATCCACTGCCGTAAATTTGACCCCAAGGGAAATGAAATTGAGCCCAACTTCAGCGCGACCAGGAAGGTGAACACGGGCTTCCTCATGTCATCATACAGTAGGTATCCTCAGCCCTTCCTCCCTCAGGGCCCTCTGACAGTGTGACTGGTCTGTCTTCTGAACCTCTTGGCTCCTATAAAGTGGCATCTCAGTATGTTTGGCTTTGACTCCAAGTGTCTGGCCTGAGGGTCCCTGCTGGACTCATTCCTTCCCCACACTTGCTCAGAGGATCCCCATTGCCCCACCTCTGGGGCCAGGCTGGACTTTTCAGCTCCTACCATTTCTGCAGCATGGCAAAACTGTCCACAAACTTGGCTGGGGAGTCTCACTGTGTTTGCACAGAGCTCCAGAGCCCCAGCCAAGCCCCCAGGAGGTTGTTTTTCTGCCAGAATCCCCATTTTGTTCTTGGGCCCTGCTTCTGTCCTTTTGTGCTGATACAATCATGTTTTAGACTGGGTAGTTTATAAATGACAGAAATTTATTATGCACAGTACTGGAGATTGGGAAATCCAAGATCAAGGTTCCAGCAGATTCAGCATCTGGTGAGGGCTTCTCTCTGCTTCAAGGATGGTGCCTTCCTGCTGAGTCCTCACAAGCTCACAAGACAGAAGGGCCAAGTATCTCCCCTTCACTTTGCTTATTTACTTACTTATTTATTTAGATACTGAGGATTGAACCCAGGTATGCTTTACCGCTGAGCTCTCTCTCCAACCCTTTTTATTTTTTATTTTGAGACAGGGTCTCGCTAAGTTGCTGAGGCTGGCCTTGAACTTATGATCCTCCTTCTTCAGCCTCCCAAGTTGCTGAGATTACAGGCATGTGCCACTATGCCCAGCTCTTTCCACCTCTTTTATAAGGATGTCAATCCCATCCATGAGGGCTTAATCACCTCCAAAAGGCCCCATATCTTAATACTCTCACATTGGTGACCTAGTTAGCTTTTTCACTGCTGTGACTAAAAGAACTGACAAGAACAATTTTAAGAAGTAGAAGTTTATTTGGGGGCTCATGGTTTCAGAGATCTCAGTCCATAGAAAGCCGGCTTCATTCCTTGGGCCTCAAGGTGAGGCAGAACATCATGGCAGAAGAGTGTGGCAGAGGGATGCAGCTCACATGATGATCAAAAGTTAGACATAGATAAAAAATACATACCCCAAAGACATGCTCCCAATGCCCACCTCCTCTAGCCGCATCTTCCCTACCTTCAGTTACCACTCGGTTAATTCCCATCAGGAGATTAACTCACTGATTGGCTTAAGACTCTTATAACCCTCATTTCTCCTCTGAACCTTCTTGCATTGTCTCACACATGAGCTTTTGGGGGACACCTAACATCCAAACCTAACAGTGATGAACATATGGATTTTGAGGAGGCACATTAAGACCATAGTAGGTACTTCATGATTTTCTTCCATTTCCCAATTTTGACTGCAAAGGGATCTCATTGCTCTCTGCCCCTGGGTGAGAAGGTTTTGAGATTGAGTGGGACTCTCTCTCTTCATTCATTCATGTATGCAGTTGCTCATTAATTCTTTGAATATTTTATGAGAATCTATCACGTGCCAGGCCCTGGGTCACATGCTGAGACTCCAGGGATGAACAGGACTCCATCTTCCACTCAAGATAGTCTCAGTTGGTAGAGGAGATAGACAGGTCCATGATTGGAAGCTGGGAAGGGTTCTGAGCCCCAGGTGGACATAGTCAGGGGTGCTTTGGTTGAGGGAACAATAGCACTGAATCCTGATAGATAAGCAGGAATTAGCTGGGTGCTAGGGCTTGAAAGGATGTTTCAGAGAGGAGACAGTGCAGCAAAAGATAGGGACTAGCCGGGCGTGGTGGCTCACGCTTATAATTCCAGCACTTTGGGAGGCTGAGACAGGAGAATCACAAGTTCAAAGCCAGCCTCAGCAATGGCGAGGTGCTAAGCAACTCAGTGAAACCGTCTCTATATAAAACACAAAATAGGGCTGGGGATGTGGCTCAGTGGTTGAGTACCCTTGAGTTCAATCCCTGGTACCAAAAAAAAAAAAAAAAAAAGATAGAGACTGATCTGGTGACAAGAAGTTGTGCAGGCTGGGTAGCAAAAGGTACATGGGCATGAAGGGGCTAAACTTAAATGGAGGCTGCTGGGGAGCCCTTTAGTGAGTGGTATTAGGTAGGTGAGTGATGTGATTAAATTTGTTTTTATTATTTTATTTATTTTTTTGCAGCACTGTAGATCGGACCCACTGTGGATCGTAACCTGAGTTACATCCCCAGTACTTTTATTTATTTATTTTTTTGAGACAAAGTCTTGCTAAGTTGTTGAGGCTGGCCTTGAACTTGTGATCCTCCTGCCTTGGCCTCCCAAGTTACTGTGATTACAGGTGTGTGCCACCTTGCCTGGCAAGATTTGTTTTTAATTGCTCTGGGACAGTGAATCAACTGGAGACCAGGAAAGCCTGTTCACAGGCTGTTAGGGGGATCTGGGATATAGATAAGAGAACCAGATTAAAGGATATGTCATTGCAGATTGAAAGACTGGACCAATTCCATATGGAGCTGGACAGTGGCCTCAGGATTAGACTGGATATGGGGTGAGGAGGAATGGAAGGAGTCATAGGTGTTCCCAGAAGTTGGACTTGAGTGCCAGGCTTGTGGGAATGTAGGTGCAAGGGGAACAGGTTTAGAGGGAAGAGCACTGTTTGGCACACACTAGGTTAGAGTTGTCAGTGGCAGTTCTATTGGGGACTTGGAGATAAAGTCCTAGAACTCAGGGAGAGGGTGGAGCTGGCAGCACAACATGCTGGAGTGGTGCACAGTGAGAAACCATGGACGTGGATGGAGGCATTGGGGAGGAGGAAAGAACACCTTGGGAACAGCAGCAGTAAGAAGTAGATAGGGGACAGAATCCTGTAAGGAGCAGGAAACAGAACCACTGGAGAAGTCTGAAGGAAATAGGGAAGGTGTGTTGTGTCACTGATGGGCAGCAGGAGTGGGGGGCTAGCAGTGCAGCAGGTGGTATTAGGGAATGAGAAGATGGGAGCAGGGTCAGAGGGTTTCCAGTGAAGAGCTGCCCCAAGACTCTGATGGGAGTCTGGGGCAGTGGCAAAACCAGAATGCAGGAAGATGTTAAGGAACCATCAGGGGGCATAGAATGAGAGACAGGCCCTGGAGGAATTCTGGGACCTGGATGGAGGGACAGGCTCTGGGCAGGAGGAGGGATGTCTTATCCTTTGAGACAGAAGGAAATGAGGAGAGAGGTCTTGTAGTCAGAGGCAAATTGACGAGGTGTTTGATGTCAGGTAAGCAAAAGATACCACCTGATGACTTCTGCTAATCTTGAAAAGTAGGTAAGATGGTTTATTTGAGAGTTGTTGGTCAGAGGAAAAGGTTGAGGAGAATGGAATATTTTGGGTGTTCTCCATGTAAGCAAGGTTGTCTGGGGGAGTCCTGGGGTGACCCTGACTGTTTGGCCAAGGTTATGGCACCATGAATGAGTCCTGTTGGATAGGCATACTTTTATCCCTAGTTTTCAGGCACAGAAGTTGAGTCACTTGCCCAGATTTGCTCCAGGAAGCCCAGATCCAAAGTCCAGCCTATAGCTCCTCTGCTGTATAGCTCCTTGATGAATACTGACAGAAGAGTACTAAGTGGTTGTGAGCATGTAAAGCACTCAGCCAGCTGGGCATGGTGGCACATGCCTGTAATCTCAGCTACTCATGAGGATTCCAGCTAACGCAGGAGGATCTCAAGTTCAAGACCAGCCTGGGCAACTCAGCAAAGTCCTGTTTCATAGTAAAAAAAAATGAAAAGGGTTGGGGATGTAGCTCAGTGGTGGAGCATCCTTGGGCTCAGTCCTTAGTACTACAGCCATCACCTGGTCCCTAAAAGGTCCTCTGTTAGTCCTTGCCATTCCATCCATAATAACCCACCTGCTCTGTGTGCCTGCAGAAGTGGAAGCCAAGGGAGACACCGACAGGCTCACAACTGAGGAGCTAAAGGGGCTAGTAAATAAGCTTGAGCTGCTGGCCCTGACAGAGAGCCTCACCCCTGACCAGACAGTGGCGTTCTGGATGCTTGAGTCAGAGATGGAGGCGATGGAACTTGAGCTGGGGACTGGGGTACGGCTGAAAACTCGGGGTGATGGCCCCTTCATAGGTGAGCAGTATGCCCTCACACTAGCCTGATAGCCTCCTGTGGGATATGGGGGCTCGTAACATCCCTTCTGAGGCTCCCCACCCCTCCTGCTTAGGATTTATGGGGGCCAGGTCTAGCCTTCCCTGGGGACCTAACCAACCCCTTGAGATTTATTCCTTACTTCCTGGACAAGTGTCCTGGGGTCATTAACCTGGACACATAAAGTGCCACCCAATCCTTGGGTTCTTATGACTGACCCCTGCTGTCTAGTGATTTGTGAGTCCCACCCATAGCTTCACTGACCACGCCTAGACCTGGAGAGAACAATGACTTAATCCAGGTCTAGGGGACCCCACCAGAATGGGCCCAGCCCCCACTGTTCTGCCACAGAGAGATAGGACATTCAACTTGTCTTCTTTCAGATTCATTAGCCAAACTGGAGGCTGGAACAGTGACAAAGTGTAATTTTGCTGGTGATCGAAAGACAGGGGCATCCTGGACAGACAACATCATGGCCCAAAAGTCTTCAGAGGAGACTGCAGTGGAGATCCGAGAGCAAGGAGATGGGGCAGAGGACGAGGAGTGGGTAGGACAAAGAGACGGCATTGTTGTGCTTGTATCCTTTGGCAGGAATTTTGTACATACTAGTTGTGGTTGGGGCTCGGACAAGGAGATAGTAGGATAAATTGTACACCACCCTCAGCTTTTATGGTGTTCTGCAAAATTCCTCAGAGTGTGTAAGTACCAGGGAGATTCCTTTAAGGAGATTTTTCTTGTTGGAAAGGAGGCCTCTGAGCTGCCAAGTGATTTTTTTCTCCTTGGTCTGGGCTCTCTGCCTGATGTGGCTCGAAAATGGCTGACTTGGTTTTCACTAGTGTTTCTTATAGTGAATGTCAACCCTCTAGTTGATCCTCAGCTGATTCAAAGTCAATTTTCTGAAGTACATTTCACCTGAAGATTTGAATTGACATAAAAAGACCCCAAATGGAACAGTTAGAGCAAAGAAGTTAAAGAAAAATGGCATCTTACTCTCAGTAATGAAGATGAATTTGGTCAAAGAAAGCCAGGGCAGATAGTGTGGAAGGTCTGGACCCCTTTCTGTCTTAATAAAGCCAGTGGACAAACAGTGGAGTGGCTGGGTGGGCTTGGGGCCATGATATGAGGCCAAGGCAGGTGGCTGAGGGTCCTATGGGCTTCATGCAATTGAATACTTGTTTGATGACTTAAAGAAAACTTTTATGAAATATGCTCTTTTGCCTATTTTTACTTTACCTGTTTTGGATTTCTCCAGGATGACTGAGGTTCATGAAGCATGGATGCCTCTGGGGCCCATCTGCATCTTCTATGGCACTGTGGAGAATTTCCATCATTGACCTCCATCCTGAAGCTGGAGACAGCAGCTCACCAATCCTTACCCAGTTCTTCCTGCAGCTGCTGTGAACACCTTTAAAACTTGCTGAAATCAAATCCAAGACCACAATGTGGGTGAAGGGACCCCAAACTGTGGCTCATAGGAGAGTCCTTCCTTGGATGCAAGTCCAGCCTTCCTAGACATTTTCATGACACCTCCTGCCCTAGTGACAGCCTTGTTTTGGAGGCAGGTGGTGAACGAGTGTCCCAGGGCAGTTTGGGAGGAACTAGACTTGGTCTTGGTGCAACATTGGGATTATTCTCTCATCTAAAGACAGAGAAGTTAGTGGGCTCTTTTCTCTGATCTGTTTCCTGCTTCTTTCCACCTCGCCCACCTTGCTGTAGCCTCTGCTCCCCTGCTTCAAGCCTCCTTGTCCCCCATTCCCTCCCATCCCGTGCTCAAGGTGCCAGTCTTTCATTGCTCCTCTAACTCCATGTTCCCTTGGGGTTTCCTGTCTTCTCACCTCCCTGGCTGCTGTCATAGGGGTAGCTGTTCTCAGAGAGGCCAACAGCCTTCACAGGTGTGGCTGTTTAGTACTCAGCTCTCAGACTTGCTCTGCCAGGCCACATATTTTTTTGTTTTTGTGGAGCAAGGGATCAAAGCTAGGGCTTCAAGCATGCAAGGCAAGCACATTCTGCCACTGAGCTACATCCCCAGCCCTGCACTACATTTTTGAGACCTTTTTTTTTGTACTTTGAGAATTTTTCATGAATGAGTAAATTTTCCTCCATACTGACTAGGTTCCTGCTTGGTGTTAATGGTCTTGAAGCTGAGCAATGTTCCTAGAAGGAAACCATTGGTCTTGGGTCATGAACCTTGCCCAGGAAGTATTCTGTGACGGCCTTGTGACACCCAGATGTGATGAAATCTGAATGGAATCTACAAGTCCTCAGTTGAAATCTGCATGTCCATGGCATATGGATCCTTCTTGACCTGGGGAAAAGAGGGTGGTGGGAAATTAGCATTTACTGAGTCTCCCTAATGTGTCAAACACAGTGTTGGGTTCTTCCCATCATCATTATAGCCACTCACTATTGTGTTCTTCCTGGTGCTAGTACTTGTGCTAAGTACTTCCAATATCTTACCTAGTTGTCATAATCCCATGAAGTACACATGATTATTGTCTCCATTATTTCATTTAAGACTGAAGGCCTAAGGCTCCATAGATAGTATATGCTATCTGAGAGAAGAATTTAAACCCGGGCAGTTGGGCTGGGGTTGTGGCTCAGAGCACTTGCCTAGCATGTGTGAGGCACTGGGTTTGATTCTCAGCACCACATAAAAAATAAACAAATAAAATAAAGACATTGTGTCCATCTATAACTAATAAAAATATATTTTTTTAAAAACACAGGCAGTTAGGTTTCAAAGACCACATTACTGGACTATTTCATTTGCACATGCACATTACAGAGGAGAAAAGAGGGATCAGAGAAGTTAAGCAACTTGCAAGCCAAAAAATGGCAGAGTGGGATTCAAATCCAGAGCTGTCAAAGGCGAAGCTGCCATGTTTTCCACTGTGCCCTGCTTCCTCGGCCTATAGAAGAGTTTTGAATATAGAGGCCAGAGGACGTAGTAGCCACCTCACTGGTGGCCTGTATCTGAAAGGGCCTGGCTTACAGGCAACTCAAGCTGGGCCCTCAGCTTTGAGGGTGTTCTGGAAGGTGATTGAGCAGGAGGTGAACTGGGGACATTGACTGAGGGTAGAGGCACCCTGCTATCCAAAGCACTGTGGTTGATGGTAAACTCACAAGGAGGCCATCATTGCAAACAAGGAGGCCAATTGTGTCAGTGAGAAAAGTCCTAAGACAACAGTAAGGGCTCAGGGTCTTGGAGGGGCCTGAGGAAGGGAAAGGCTATTTTTGCCAGAGCTCAAAGCGTGGGAGTGGAGGTGTGTTTGAGCTGAGGCTCATAAGATGGAGCTCCGGCACACCATCATCTTCAGGTGTATTAAGGCTTTGGGGAGTTTATCCCTAGCATCCTGGACGCTAGTGATCCCGTGGAGAGGATAAGATCTGATTTGTCTGTTTCAAAGCTCACTTGACTGCAGAGAAACTGGAGGCAATGAGCTCATATGAGACCCTCACAGTTGTCTAGGTGAGAGGCTGGCAATTTGGGGTCTATAGCACTAACAGGGTGGGCAGAAGAAAATTGTTCCAGAGGCATTCAGGGGCAGAATCAGTAGGACCTGGAGAGAGGATGGGCCCAAGAATTATGTCCAGACTCTGGGCAAATAGTACTGTGGTACATGATTCTGCAGAAGCCCAGCCCATGACTAGGAAGTGTAGAGGAGGAGGGAAAACGGAAGGGGCTGAGGGTTCCAGGCTCAGTGGGTAGAGAAACTGAGGCAAAATCCTCTTCCTCAAAACTAGGGCAGGAGGATGGAAAGTGCTATGTCTCAGAAACTGTGTAGGGACCCACTGCTGATCCTGGTACCCTAGATAGGGAGTAAAATATAATTTCACTCAGACATGTTCATAATTTTTTTAGTATTTTTAAATATGCCTACACATAAAATCTGATATTACATTTCCCACTAATGTTACATAATCAGTTTCCATACTGCTACATAGTCTTTATAACCATCACTCATAACATTGACTACTGAATAGTTCTATCATGGTCCAATTTTGGGGTATTTAAGTCTATCTCCATTTAACCAATATAATTGTTTCAAAAAATGCTGAAAAGGTGATGCTCTCAACGCTCTTCTCCCTCACCACACTCTGTATTTTTTGGTTATTTAGAAACAGATTCCCAGGAATCAGATTACTGGGAATCTCAGAATCTTTTGTAAAATTCTTGTTACGTTGCCAAATTGCTTCCCCAAAGGTTTGTTCTAAACTGTAATTTCACTAGCAATGTAGGAAAGAACTATTTTCATGTTATTTTTGCCAGAATTGGATACAAAAACATTTTTAAATGATATTGATAAGGTGAAAATAACACTTTATTTTAATTTGCCTTTTGCCCATTTATAGTGAACTTAAACATTTTTTTCATTTCCTGTATCTATTTCCTCTTGTTACTCGATTCTTTACTGATTTATCTACTGTATTTTAAATATGATCATTTGCCATATTTCAACAACTATTTTTTCACTTTTAAAAATTCCCTCTTAATGCAAAATTATGCTCTTTATATAGATACAGTTGTTGACATTTTGTGATTTTTTAAAAAAATCGCTTCTACGCTAATACATACTATCTTTTCAGATATTAGATATTCAGTGGCCAGGCATTATAGTGCATGCCTGTAATCCTACCTACTCAGGAGGTTGAGGTAGGAGGATTGAAAGTTCCAGGCCAGCCTGGGCAACTTAGAGAGACCCTGTCTCAAAATAAAACTACTACTACTACTAATAATAATAATAAAGCATTGGGGATGTAGCTCAGTGGAAAACTGAAATTGAGGCAACTGCTTATTTTCAAATTGCTAATCTGGGGGCTGGGGTTATGGTGCAGTGGTAGCATGCTCGCCTAGCACGCAGGAGGCACTGGGTTCGATCCTCAGCACCACATAAAAAATAAAATAAAGATATTCTGTCCACCTATAACTAAAAAATAAATATTTAAAAAAATTGCTAATCTGTCACCTTAACAGTATTTTCTACATTCCTTCACAATGTCAAATTATTATGTCTCTTACATCACCTATTAAAAAATTATTTTATACCTAAATTATCTATTATATTTCAATAAGTCTCCCTTTAATTATAAGTCAAACCATTCTAGTAGGTTTTATTAGTTGGTAGAGTTAGTTCCTCTCGATTCTGTTTTAGAATTTTTTGGATATTCCTCCTCAACATTTGAAACATTTTGTTAAGTTTCAATGGAATTACCTTCTGGATTTTTATTTATTAAAAAACTCTGACTAAAAAGCAATATATATTTATTAGAGAAAAGGTCCATCATCCAACCACCCAAAGCTGTCTTAAAATCACTTATGTAAGCCAGGCGCGGTGGTGCAAGCCTGTAATTCCAGCTCTTAGGGAGGCTGAGACAGGAGAATCGCGAGTTCAAAGCCCGCCTCAGCAACAGCAAAGTGCTAAGCAACTCAATGAGACCCTGTCTCTACATAAAACACAAAATAGGGCCAGAGATGTGGCTCAGTGGTCGAGTGTCCCTGAGTTCAATCTCCAGTACCCCCCGCCCAAAAATCACTTATGTAATGCTCAATTATGTGGCACACACTCTTCCAAATACTAACAAATATTAATTCCTTTTGTGTTTATAACAGCTGCCTTGGGTGAGTAGAATCATTTCCCAGTTTTCCAGGTAAGGAAACTGATATGCCTGTTCTACAAATGAGGACACTTACCCAAGGTGCCAGAGCCAGAATTTGAGTCAGGACAGTATGGTTCCAAGGCCTGTGCTGAACAAAAAACCCGCTGACACTGCCATTCGACCAATAAAATTATTATTCATATTTTAGTGTATTTGCTTTGTCTTGTGCAAAGTGAATTGTCCTGTATATACTCTACGTAATCTTTTCACTTAACAGATCATGAACATTTCCCTATATCATAAATCATTCATAAAAACCACTTAGAATTTCTCATATGCACGTAGAACAATGCATTTAACCAATTTCTCATTTTGGAATAGCTTGCCTCCCATTTTCCCCTGTAATAACACTGCTGACATGTAACCTTCTTGAGGCTAAATTTTTTTCACACATTCACATTTTATTATAAATTCTGGAGCTGGAATATAGTGTTATACATAATACATAGTTTAAGGTCTTTTGATTCACATCGCCAAATGGTCCTGTTTGCAGCAGAATAGATATGCGGTCATCCGCAGTGTAAAGACATGCTCCATCTCATCCATATTAGGTCATTAAAAGAGAAAACAAGAAGAACATTATCAATTTGGGATCTCTGGTACCTTTTAAATAGAATTGCATTAAAGAGCCCGTAATTCCACCATTCACCATCTACTGTGGAGAAGCAGCCTATTTGCACGATGAGACATCTATATAAATCACTGCAGCATTGTCTGTAATACTGAAAAATAAAAATGAACCGAATGTTCTCTAGCTGAAGAATGGCTAAACTCAGTGGCTTCTCCACTCCGGGAGCGCTCTGCGAGCGTTTAGGGAAGGGCAGGACTGTGTGTTTGGTGCAGATGGCGAGAAAGGCAAGGTTCCACTGCCTCTTCTCCACGGCAGGAGCGGCTGCTTCAGGATCAGCTTTTCCGAAGTGCTCTGCTTGGCGCCGGGTCGGGATTCTGGAGTCAGCAGTCGGTCTGCGTGAGGGTGCACAGATCGGGAATCAAGTTTGGGTCAGGCTCTAACTGGCCAACCGATGCTGGCCGGGGAGACGCCAGTCCTTGGTGTCCACCCTTACCCTCCCCAGAGAAGCCGGACCCTTCGATGGCCGGGCTCCTGGACGCGGGAGCTAGTTTTCCGGGAGCGGCTCTTAGCAAGGCACCAAGCGGAAGTACCTGTGTTGTGGCGGAAGGAGGCGCTTTCTGGGAGCAGCGGGTTCCGAGGCAATCGTGCCTGGCAAAGATGATTCAGGCGATTCTCGTTTTCAACAATCACGGGAAGCCGCGGCTGGTCCGCTTCTACCAGCGTTTCGTGAGTGCGGCCGGGTTCGCTACGCCCCTTCAGAAAGCCTGCGCGTTCTTACCTCCCCCAGGCCCCTAGCCTTCAGCCGGCACTGCCTGCTGACCCCCTCGGGCTACTGCACTGTGCGTGACCCTCGCGCTACTTAGCCTCTTTTCCTGAACTGGGGCAGGTGTCAGGCCTTTGGTTTCCAGTCCCGCTGCCCCTACTCTTCTCTGATACCTTTCTAGACCCCATATTTTCTGTTATTTTCTGACACTTTCCCTTGGGTCTCGGCACCAGGTATAAGCGACGGTGGGGAGTGTGTCTCATTGAGAACTTGAATGGTTGAAGTCACTTTCTTTAATCTTTTTGGTTGTTGACCGCAGTTTCTCGAAGAAACAGACATTCAGCTTCTTATGGTTTTTGTTTTCCAGGGGATCTGGAAAAGTTCTTTCTTGGAATTATTATTTTTCGGTGGTAGCTGTGGCTGCCCAGGGACTGCTACCCTTCACTCTGTAGGGTTGAAGAAAGTCACTTTGAAAATGGAAAAATGATGAGGAATTATAAATGCTGTCACGTGAAGGCTCAATAAGCATTTCCTTTGAATTTGAATTTTCCAAAAGCATTCCTCTGGAAAAACAAATATCATCAGTTGCTGCCCTGTCCCCCGCCCCCAGCATTTTATTTCTTCGCGGTTAGGTTTCAAAATGTTGTAAAACCGGGAGACTGGTGAAACCCAAAAGGGGACAGTCAGAAAACTTACGTTCTGGCCTCAGCTCCACCATTTCTGTTCTTGTGTCTACTGGCAAGTTAACGAACCTCTTTCAGACTTTTATTTTGTCCTTTGTCAAATAGAAATGAAAAAATAATTTACTCTTTACAAGATTTTAAAAGCTAGGTTACATTTTATTGAGTAGATTGCATTGAGGTAAAACAACAACAACATGAGCATTCAGTATAACTATTCAGTTTATATTTGAGAGAAGTGTGTGTGTGTGTGTGTGTGTGTGTGTGTATCTGTGTGTGTTCGACATAAGTTATATAACATACAGTTCACCTATTTAAAGTGTACAGTGACATCCATCATAGTCAAGTTTAGAACATTTTTATCACTCTTCACCCTCAAAGTAACGCCTACCCAATAACAATTCTCTATTTCTCCTTCAACTCCCCCCCAGGCATAGGCAACCTTTTATCTACTTTGTGTCTCTCTAAATTTGCCCATTTTGGACATTGCATGTAAATGGATCCTTAACAATTTGTGGTCTTTTGTGTCTCTTTCATTTTGTAAAACGTTCTCAAAATTCCATGTTATAGCATGCATGTATCAGTGTTTCATTCCTTTTTATTGTCACAATGTTCCATTGTATGGATAATATCACATTTTGGTTGTCCGTCAGTTGATGTTTCTACTTTTTGCTCTTGTGAATAATGCTGCTATGAACATTCACAAATAAATTTTTGGATAGACATGTTTCATTCCTCTTGGCTATACACCTACAAGTAGAATTGCTGGATGGTGTGGTAACTTTATAGTGTATTTTTTCAGCAACTGCGTTTTATAAGTGGCTGAACCATTTTACATTTTTATCAGCAGTGTATTAGGTTTGCAATTTCTCTATATCCTCACAAAAAACTGTTGTTTGTTCTTTTTAATTAAAGTCATTTTAGAGGGTATAAAGTGATTTTCATTTCCAGTTCCATAATGACTAATGATAATGAGCATCTTTTCTTGTGCTTATTGGCCATTTGTATGTCTTTGGAGATCATAGGATTTTTATAAGTACTCATGAGTACCTTGAAAACTGCAGAGTACTAAAAAGATAAGAGGGTTGTCAAAATAACAAGCTTGGAGGCAATTGGTAGTTTGCCTTTTTGCTGAACTAGGAATTAGTTGGCCTCATCCTTTCATACCACTTTCCCATTGCTGCCACTTCCCCCTAGAGTTGGATGAAAGGCTTTAGTTCAAAAGATGTTTTTGTCAGTTTCAAAAAGTGCTGATGCTTGGCATGTTTTGTATTTCTGAGCACACAGAGTTAATCTTTTACAACATCCTGGCATCTGTGAGCTTTGTGTGTTCTTTAGGTAGGAATCAAGAAAATAGTGATTGATTTACTCTTATTTACAGTGACCAGAGATTAGCAAGTTAGTACTCATCTATTCAGTAAACACTGAGCCATTCTATACCTACACTGAGTCAAAGTAATTTCCTCACTATGACATTTTCCCATTTTCTTTTTTTACTTAATAACCTTTTAAAAATTACTTGATCGTATTTTCTGACTCTTAGGGCAGGTTCAAGCTGAAGTTTTGTTAATTTAAAAAAAAAAGCTCTGCTACTTTGTCATAGTCCCCAAGTCAGCAGCATTGACATCACCTGGGAGCTTGTTAGAACTACAGTCTCGGGACCTAACCCAAACCTCCTAAATCAGAATCTACATTTAAGCAGTAGTCCTAGCTGATTGCTTGCACATTAGTAGATTTGAGAACTCAGGTCTAGAGCTTTTAAGTACTTCCTGTCTTACTAGCTTCTGCCTTCTATTGCCCTTTTTATTTTACCTTACTAGTAATATTATGAAACATATATAGAAATGGAAATGAAATGTGAGTTATCAAGTATGTAGTAACTGAATGGTAAGTGCAAAAAATTTATTTGTAGCCCTATTCAACTCTGAATTCTCCTCTATACATAGAACTTGGTCTTTCTCATACTTTGTTGGTAACAGCATCTTTTTTTTTTTTCTTCTTAGCAGTACTGGGAATTGAATCCAGTAGCACTCTACCACTGAGCTACACCCCAAGCCCATTTAAAACTTTTGAGTCAGAATCTTGCTAAATTGCCCAGACTGGCCTTGGACTTGCAGTTCTCTTGCCAGCCTTCCCAGTGCCTGGGATTACAGGCATACACTGCTATACTCCTCTGGTAACATAGTATTTTATATGTAGTACCTGTATAACCAGTACAAAAGAGGGCAAATTTAGTTTCTTAAAACATGCAAATGATTACATCTTGATCTTCATGGAGTGTTAGAACCACTGAGGTTTGTTATTTACCTGTCGTAGATGTTTTCCAGAAGATGACAAAATACTTTAGGATCAGATCTTTGATTATTCTTTGACGTTGTATGAGCTTTTATTTTTATTTATTTAGCTGTGCTGTGGATTGACTTAAGGCTCTTTATATTGCTAGGCAAGCATTTTACCACTGAGCTATATCTGCAGCCCTTCATGAGAGTTGAATTCTGCCTTTCTTGTTAAATATCAGCTTACTTATAAGACAGTTAGTGACCAAGATACTTAGGTACATATACTCTGTCTTAATTCCTATACCAGATTGTTTTTCCATAGTCACTCTTTTTTCACTAATTGTTTTTATCTTTTTAGGAAACTAGTACTAAATGTTCCCAACTTTGAAGCACTTTTCCCTGGCCATACTCAATGATGGGATATAGTTTTTTAAACTTGTCCACTGATTTACCTTTTTGTTGTTGTTCCATAGCCAGAAGAAATTCAACAGCAGATTGTTCGAGAGACTTTCCATCTTGTCCTCAAGCGGGATGACAACATTTGTAACTTCTTGGAGGGTGGAAGGTAAACTGCCAGCTTCACGTTTCTCTCCATATCACCACTTTTGGGTGGCCTTCATCATTATTGCTTATTTTGTCGTACTCTAGTGTCAGGTATGTACTTGATGCAACTTGCACTGGTCTCATCATGATTTGTTTAGGAGTCCAGTTCTCTTTGAGAAGCAGTTGCATTATTGTGCTTCTTGTATTATACATGTAGATGTTTGGTACCTGGGAGGATAGGCAGGAAAAATGGTGAGGTAAGGTGGCATTAGGTATCTCTACCAAACTTTGTTGCCATTTACCTGGTAGAAATGGTCTACTTCTAGCATTTAGACTTCCCTTTTCTATTGGGCCCTTTTTTTCTTTTTAATTGTATTCTAATTAAGTTTATATGATAGCAGAATGCATTTTGATTCATTGTACACAAATGGAACACAACTTTTCATTTCTCTGGTTGTACACAATATTGAGTTACACCATATGTGCAGTCATACATGAACGTAGGGCATTGTTGTCTATCACATTCCACTATCTTTCCTGCCCCGATGTCCCACCCCTTTCCTCCCCTCCCCTTTGACCAGTTTCTCCATTCTTCCATGCCCCCTCCCACATTATGGATCAGCATCCACTTATCAGAGAGAACATTTGGCCTTTGGTTTTTTGAGATTGGCTTACTTTGCTTAGCATGATGTTCTCCAACTCCATCCATTTACCTGCAAATGCCATAATTTTATTCTCTTTTAATGCTGAGTGATATTCCATTGTGTATATATACCACAGTTTCTTTATCCAGTCATCTATTGAAGGGCATCTAGGTTGCTTCCATAGTTTAGCTATTGTGAATTGTGCTGCTGTAAACATTGAAGTGGCTGCATTACTGTAGTGTGCTGTTATTAAGTCCTTTGGGTATATGCCAAGGAGTAGTTTAGCTGGGTCAAATGGTGGTTCCATTCCAAGTTTTCTAAGGAATCTCCATACTGCTTTCCAGAGTGATTGCACCAATTTGCAGTCCCACCAGCAATGTATGAGTGTGCCTTTTCCTCCACATCCTCACCAACACTTATTGTTGTTTGTATTCTTGATAACTGCCATTCTGACTGGCGTGAGATGAAATCTTAGAGTGGTTTTGATTTGCATTTCTCTAATGGCTAGAGATGTTGAACATTTTTTCATATATTTGGTGATTGATTGTATATCTTCTGAGAAGTTTCTGTTCAGCTCCTTGGCTATTGGGCCCTTTCTTGTTCCTTGGCATAGAGTTTCCTTTGTTGTGTTTAATTAAGATATAGGCGTTTAAATATTTCCCATCTTCCACAGTTTGATTGGTGGCTCTGACTACAAACTGATATACCGGCACTATGCTACCCTCTACTTTGTATTTTGTGTGGATTCATCAGAGAGTGAACTTGGGATCTTGGACCTTATTCAGGTATGTGTAATCAGCTAATGATTTAGCGATTTTTCAGAGATTGTAGGTGTTTTAGAAAACACCAACCTGTAGTTCCTTTTGTCATTCTCTCTACTGATAGTGGTAAAAGTTGCTGGATGTCCACCAGATGGTGCTGTGGGAAAGCTCAGGAGCAACCCTCAAAGACAGCTTTGGGATTTATTCGTTTCTATCTAGCCCTTACTGCTGCCCTTGGTCTTCATGTTTTAAATTTTCTTTCATCTATTAAATTAAATGACACTTAACATTTATGCCTTTTTTTTTTTTTGTGGTGTTTGGGATTGAACCCAGGGCCTTGTGTATGTGAGGCAAGCACTCTGTCAACTGAGCTATATCCCCAACCCCACCTAGCCCTTTTTATTTTGTGAGATAGAGTCTTGCTAAGTTGCTGAGGCTGGCTTTGAACTTGAACTCCTGCCTCAACCTCCCAAGTTGCTGGGGTTATAGGTGTATGCTCCCATGCCCAGCTAACATTTATGCTATTTGTTTTTACCTATAGTGATAGCCTAAAGCAAAGAAACTTGACACTTCAGTCTGTGGAATCTTGTCAGAAATAAAAATGATTTTTGTTGTGCTTTTTGAAAATAGAAATTACTTGAAGATATTTTCATTACCTTTTTAGAAACTGAAATGTGGGGTTGGGGGAATAGCCTATGGTAATATGCATAGCATGTGCAAGATCCTGGGTTCCATCCCTAGCACCAAAAAAGGAAAAAAGAGAGAAGTGTAATTTTATAATTTAATGGACATTTGTTAAATATTTAGTGTACATTAGATTTGGGATGATCACATCAGTAAGGTGTAAAAATAATAGAAACTTAAGAGTTTTAATCTTTGAACAACAGTAAAAATCAGTAAATAGTTGACTTAATTGATAATTTATGATATAAAGAATATAAAAATCAGAATGATAAAACATTATTTTTAGGGTTGGTACACATAATTATATTATTAATATATTTGAAGTAGCTGACACAAAAAATAAATGCCCACATGAGGTCAACACAAAGGTACCTGGAATAATTCTAAATTAGGATGAAATAAGAAATGTAAAAAAAAAAAAAAAAAAAAAAAGGAAAGAAAGAAAAAAGATTTGATTCCAGAGGTTTTTTTAAACCTAGAACAACAGCAGCAGCAACAACAAACCCATACTGCTTAAAGTGTATTTTGTGGAGTAAATTGTTTATCATTCAGAAACCTTACTCCAAAAGGAAAATATTATTCAAATATTGCATATTGGTAATGGTACAAAATTAGTTAAAAAAAAAAAAAAAACTTAAACCAAATATTGAGCCAAGAGATTCTAAGTCTAGGTTTTTCTCTCCCTCCGTTAATAAACAGTGTGTCCTTGTGTCCTTAATTGGCTTTAAGTGTTTTTGTTTGCATTTTCACTGTCCTGTGTGTTTGGGTTTTTCTAATTTACAAAGATACCAGGTACTGTTTTCTAAAATTCTTAAATTCTTTCTC
This sequence comes from Xerus rutilus, assembly GCA_028644305.1. Classification (NCBI taxonomy): domain Eukaryota; kingdom Metazoa; phylum Chordata; class Mammalia; order Rodentia; family Sciuridae; genus Xerus; species Xerus rutilus. Next base: position 130,016,327 of record CM053401.1, on the reverse strand, counting down.
TGTCAAGAAAACTGCATATTAGAATTACAGATTGAGCATCCCAATCCAAAAACCTAAAATCTGATATGCTCCACAATCTACAGTTTTTGAACACCACAAGTAGAAAATTCTATACTTGACCTCATATGATTGATGGATCACAGTCAAAATGCAGGCCTACTAAAAGTATTATATAGTTACTTCGATGGTACATGTATAAGGTATATATTAAATGCAAATGAATTTTGTCTAGACTTGAGTCCAGTTCAGTATGTTTATGCTGACATTCTTAAATCTGAAAAAAATCCAAAATCTGAAGCACTTCTGGATTTGAGCATTTTAGATAATGAATACTCAATCTGTATCGATTATCAAAATTATATTTATTCTAGATGCTGATCCATAATGGGTGAGGGGGTGTGGGAAGAATGGAGGAACTTTGGTCAAAGGGGAGGGAGGAGAAGGGAAGGGCAAGAAAGATGGTGGAATGAGATGGACATCAATGCTGTAGGTACACGTATGACTGCACATATGGTGCGACTCTACATCGTGTTCAACCTGAGAAATGAAAAGTTGTGCTCCATTTGTGTACAATGAATCAGAATGCATTCTGCTGTCATGTATACCTAATTAGAATAAGTAAATTTTAAAAAAGTTCTGAAGAAAAATTACTAACATTCTGTTTTCACCATTCTGTTAATTATTAAAGCTGTTCCTTTGTCTTAAAAAAAGATATCACAGTAGAAGAATAAATTAGAAAATATGCTGGTGCCAGAATCTAACATCAGCAAAGAGAATTTAATATTATTTAATAAATATACCTACAGGGGAAAAAATTATATTTATCCTATCTGGGAAAAATTATATTTATCCCAGAGGCTCAGAAGGCCGAGGCAGGAGGATTCTAAGTTCAAAACCAGCCTTAGCCATTTAGCGAGGCCCTAAGCAACTTTGCAAGACCCTGTCTCAAGATAAAAAGGGATGGGGGTGTGGCTCAGTGGTTGAGCACCCATGGGTTCAATCTCTGGTAACAACAACAACAAAATTATATTTGTCCTAATAAAGCAAGGCAATTTAATAAAGAAAAATTCTTAAAGAGGCTATTATAGAAGTAAGAGAAACTGATGTACATATGTCAGTAGATGCTGAGAACTGATTGTATAGATTATATTCCTAAGACATATTCTAAAATCCCAATTTTAGAATATGTCTTAGACATCTAATTTTAGACATATTCTAAAATTCTAAAATTGGAATAAGAAACATTTTTATTTGATAAAAAGTGAGTATATATTTATTTGGTATAAAATCTATTTTTTAAAGAAATAATACATTTATATGCTTCAGAATTCCAAAGGTACATATAAATATACAGTGAAAAATATCCTCTTTTCCCTCTCTCCCAGCAACCTAGTTTACTTTTATAGATGCAACCAATCTTGGTTTTAAAACTAAGAGCCAGAGCCTGTGTTATATCAGGAAAAATCTATAGGTATTTATGAAAACAATGGTATCTCATACATTTACTCCAGTTTTACAAAAACAAATGAATGATAAAAGAAATAGAAAGCTGGGCATGGTGGTGTAACCCCAGCTACTTGGGAGGCTAAATGAGAAGGATGGTTTGATCCTGGAGTTTGTGACTGGCCTGGACAATGTATGGAGACCCTGCCATACACACACATACAACTGATAAAAAAGAAATCAACTAGACAAAAACAGAAGAACATAATGAATTATATGAGCAAAATGGCAGAATGTGAGATAAATCCATCATGATTGAATTTCCTATTTCTGTGAAGATGGAGAAAATTTGTAAAGAAATTTCATTGCAATAGTATTTAAGCATTTAGTATTTAGTATGACAGTAGTCTCAGAGGCAGTAATCAATATATCAGATGGGAAATCAAGTATTGTTTTATCAGGAGATCTTAACCCAGTAAAGAGAAACCTTATTAGGGAAAATGAGTGACCAAGAAATGCAAAAGAATATTTTGAGAAAAAAAGAACAGTAATGGGATAGGAATTATTAGGCTTTAGAATATGTAAGAGTTAGAGATGAATTAATTACCTAGAAAATCTAAATCAACTGGGAACAATTAGAACCATTAATAGAGTTCAGTAAGGTTGCAGGATACAAGTTAAGCTTATGGAAATTAGTAGTTTTGGGCTGGGATTGTAGCTCAGTGGTAGAGTGTTTACCTCGCATGTGGGAGGCACTGGGTTCGATCCTCAGCACCACATAAAAATGAATAAATAAAGATATTTGTGTCCATCTACAACTAAAAAAAATTTTTTTAAAAATTAGTAGTTTTCTCTTAGCAGTAGTAAATTAGAAAATGTAATATTAAAGCAGCTTATTCACAGTCGCAAAAGGTTTGATAAGATAGAAATGTAAAAAATGTGTAAGATCTAGGGCTGGGATTGTAGCTCAGCGGTAGAGCACTTGCCTCGCATGTGTGAGGCCCTGGGTTCGATCCTCAGCACCACATACAAACCAATAAAATAAAGACATGTCCATCTACAACTAAAAAAAAAAAAAAATGTGTAAGATCTAAATGAAGAAGTCTTAAAACTCAGCTAAAATATATGAAAAACAACAAAATAAATGAAAGTAAATACATTCTTTTCCTGCTGAGAAAGCTTTAAAACGTCAGTGTTTTCGGATTATAAATTAGTGAAAACCCAATCAGAATCCTAATTAAGATTGTTATTCTAGCCAGGAGTGGTGGCGCATACCTGTAATCCCAGCACTTTGGGAGGCTGAGACAGGAGAATTGTGAGTTCAAAGCCAGCCTCAGCAATAGCGAGGCACTAAGCAACTCAGTGAGACCCTGTCTCTAAATAAAACACAAAATAGGGCTGGGGATGTGGCCCAGTGGTCAAGAACCCCTGAGTTCAATCCCTGGTACCAAAATAAATAAATAAATAAAAATAAAATAAAAAGATTGTTATTCTTAAATTATTTTATTATGAGATGTATATGTAGAAAAATAAAGATATACCTGTATAGTTGTACAGTTTAAAGAATGCTGATAAAATGAACATCCATGTACCTGTCTGTGCAGAATATTACTAGTACCTTGAAACCTACGTACCCCAACTCAATCCAGTTCCCTTCCCTGATTGGATCACTCCTCATACTCTGTGTTATTGTTTACTTGCTTGCTTGTTTTGCAGTCTTGGGATTGAATCCAGGGGTGCTCTACCACTGAACTGTGGCTCAAGCCCTTTTTTATTTTGAGACAGGTCTTGCTAAGTTGCCCAGGCTGGCCTCAAACTTGCTGTCCTTCCTGACTGAGTCGCCTGAGTATCTGAGATTACAGGAGGGTACCACTATGCCTGGCTCCTTAGATTCTTTTTTCTTAAATTTTTTTTAGTTGTAGATGGACACAATATCTTTATTTTGTTTATTTCTATGTGGTGCTGAGGACCGAACCCAATACCTCACGCATGCGAGGCAAGCGCTCCACCACTGAGCCACAGTCCCAGCCCCCTTAGATTCTTGAGTTGATCATTCTTTTGCTTCTTTTTATGGTTTTATGATGTGATGAATATCCTAAGTGATATTTTGCTTGGTCTGGAAAAATCAAGTGCAAGCACAAACTTAGCTGTATGAGGAAAGGACAATTGCCTTCACAAGGTCGTGGCTGTGCTTCAGTGTCCTTTGACAGTTTATAGAGCTTCTTTAGGAAAAGTCAGAGGGCAAGGTCATGTAAGTGAACCCAGGAAAACCTACTGCATACTACAGGCTCTGGTGTTTAGCAGAAACATGGGCTTCACATTTTCTTCTTCTCAGTTTGTCATGACTTATCTCTGTATTTTAAGAGTAGCTTAAAGCATTTTATTCACATTGTGGTGGGAATAAAATGAATGTTCTCAGCTGAGCCAATCAGCAGAACACTTGGGGAAACAGACACTACATACTTTGATTGTTTCCTTTTTTTTTTCAGAATTAGGGATGGAACCCAGGGCCTCACACATCCTAGGCAAGCGCTCTACTACCGAGTGCTTTTTAGCATGTTTTTTTAAAAGTAACATTTTAAAAAAATGTTGTTTTGATATAGGGTCTTGCTGTTACCCAGGCTGGCCTAGATCTTGTAATCCTTCTGCTTCAACTTCCCAAGTAGCTGGGATTACAAGCATGGACCACTATGCCTGGCTTGATTGATTCCATTTTACTATTTCTTTAAATAATATAAATTAAAACTTCTCTAATTCTTTATGCAAATTCTTATGCCTATTCACACCTCCTAAGAACAGAATGCCAGGATCAAAGAGAATTAATATTTCTAATTATAATACATGTTGCTAGGTAGCTATTCAGAAACACTATTAATCTATAATACCTCCAGCACTATATAAGTTTGTGTTTCTTCCTAGCTCTAACAGACAAATATGTCACTTTAAATGTCTACTCAAAGATAGAGGTACCTCACAAATAGTTGAATTTTTATTAGTCATGCCTAGTTTTTCCATGTGTAGACTTACATTGTTCTTTTCATGTCAGCGTTCTGTAATATAATTTAATCACTTGTCCACTGAAGTGTAGATCTTTGTTTGTAATATTGCATTTCATTTATTCTAGGATGAACATTTTATCACACTTCAATAACTCTGAAATCAGGATGTGTATTACCGTAGATGACATCTTTTTTTTTTTTTTGTACTGGGGATTGAACTCAGGGGCACTTGACCACTGAGCCACATCCCCAGCCCTATTTTGTGTTTTATGTAGAGACAGGGTCTCACTGAGTTGCTTAGCGCCTCACCCTGCTGAGGCTGGCTTTGAACTCACGATTCTCCTGTCTCAGCCTCCCAAAGTTCTGGGATTACAGGTGTCTGCCACCGCACCCAGCTTGTAGATGACATCTTTTTTTTTTTTTTTTTTTTTTTGAATGTTCACAGTGGTTTTATTAATAATGGCCCCAAAACTTATAATAATACAAAACCATCACCAGGAGAATGAATAAATAAACACTGGTGTATTTACACATGAAATATCACTCAGCAACAAAAAACAAACTTCTTGCTTATTCTTCCTGTTTTAGCTCCAACATGTAAAGAGAGAGTATTTGCTGTGGTTTGAACATGAGGTGTCCCCCAATAGTTCCTGTATTAATACAGGAATATTCAAGGGTGAAATAAGTAGGTTATGAAAGCTTAACCTAATCAGTCTATCCAAGTTTGAATGGCCTAACTGGTGATACAATAGGCAGGTAGGGTGTGACTGGAGGAGGTAGATCACATAAAGCATGCTCTCAAAGGGTTCATGTAGATGACATCTTATTACTATAATTGACAGCAGTTTTTCTGTTATCACATAAAACAGTAGTTTGCCTAATAATCAATGAAAAAGTAATTCTTTTTGCATTTTGGTTTAACACTAAGTTGGATATGATAGCTCAATGATAGAGTGTGCATGAGGCTCTCAGTTTGATCTTCAGCTACCCACAAAAAACACAAACTTATTTAAAATTTTTTTTCAAATTAATTTTCTGAACTGTTACAGTAAATGTAAATAGTCCATTTTTATCTCCCCTTGTTGAAGAAACTTTAGTATATAATTTATTAAGTTGAGAGTGAAATCCAGACTCTATCACAGCCTATAAAGTCTGACATGGTCTGGTTCCTTTGTCCTCTGACCTCACCATATACATTCTGTCCATTCCTGTACTCTAGCCTCATGCTCTTCTTCAAACTCAAGTACTTTTTTTGCCTCAGGGTCTTTGTATTCCTTCTGTCCGCTGGAATTCTCTTGTCTAGGTTTTTTAATTGTTGCTCTTTGAATGACTGCTTTTTTATTTATCATGTCCTGGTTCCAATGTTAATTACAGAGAATTTCCTGCACTCTGTCTGAAAGTGTAACTCCAATCCCATGACATTCTATTTACTTTCTTCAAAGACTTTTGTTTTGGTAGCAGGGATTGAACCCAGAGACTCTTAACCATATCTCGAGCCCTTTTTATATTTTATTTTGAGACAGAGTCTCACTGAGTTGCTTAGGGCCTTACTAAGTTGCTGAAGCTGGCTTTGAACTTGTGATCCTCTTGCCTCAGCCTCCCGAGTCACTGGGATTACAGGTGTGTGCCACCACACCTGGCTTTCAAAGCACTTTTGACAATAGAAAAGATCTTATTTCTTTGTCTCCTGTTCTTCCATACCCAGAATATAAGCTAGATGAAAACATGACTTGTTCATTGTGGTTTCCCCAGAGTAGAATGTGATGTGCCCAGAATGTGTAATCATTGCCTAAATAGTGCTTGACAGACTTTGAATATATAGTCAGATAAAGTTTTTACTGTTAGCTTTGTTCTACTGAGTTATGTTTTTCTTTCTACATTAATTTCACATTGTTTTATTTAGTATTGTAAATATAGGTTCACATACTTAGTAAGATAATTTATTCCTCTTGGATACAGTTCTTTATTAATTTATTCCCTGGCATTTCATCTATATACATTCTTAAATCATTTGTAAAGGTATCAAAAGTCCCTGTTGGATTTGTAATTAGAAGTGAATTAAAAGCGGCATTTCTCTCATTTCTTCTTTTGAATCTTGGATTGAAGCTTCATTGTTTTTATTCAGAACAGGTCCTAATATATCATAGTTATTCTGAAGTTTTAGGATATTAAGCTTTTATTATTATTTTCACAGACTTTTTTTTTTACCATCACATAACTTTTCTTTTAATTCACAATTAGTTACTATACATTATTTACATCTCAGTATAGTTGAAATTTTCTACTTTACACTTACATCCTCTACTTCTTCAATAGTTAATCAATCTTCCTGTCACAATTTTTTTTTTGGTACGAGGGATTGAACCCAGAAGTGTTTAATCACTGAGCCATACCCCCATTTTTATATTTTATTTTGAGACTAGGTCTTACTAAGTTGTTTAGGGCCTCACTAAATTGCTGAGGCTGGCTTTGAACTTGGAATCCTCCTGCTTCAGCCTCTTGAGCCACTGAGATTACAGGTGTACACCATGCCCAGTTTCCTGTCACAATTGGGACAAAATTCTAGACATTTATTTCCAATTTTTAAAATATTCATTATTAATCTGTTCAACACAAATCAGATTTCTTTTGATATATGCTGAGATTTGGAACTAATTTACTTTTTGTCCATGCCTTTATCCAGTTTCTCCAGTAATCACTGTAAATTATTCAATCTCCCATTGTTTTGCTACTCCTAATTAAGTAAATTTCTATGTAAAATTGCCTGTTTCTTGGATTTCAAGCATATTTTTTAATACCTTTTTTTACTTATGTATTTATATGTGGTGCTGAGGATCAAACCTAGTGCCTCACACGTGCTAGGTAAACGCTCTACCAGTGAGCTACAACTTCAGCCCTCTAGTATATTATTTTGTTTTTATTTTGAGTTTTTAAAGTTACACAAGTAGTATATGAATAATTCTTGCTGTAAAGATTCAAACAGCTAAGCTTATTAAGTAGAATGGAAAAGTCCTCGCCTTAGTATTCATTCCTCTCTGTCTTGTACACCATTCCCCTTTGTAGAGGTGATCACTGCTAAGTTTTTTGATGCATGTATACACATGTACTCCATATATATAACATTTTTTAAATAAAAAGTAATCATACTGTATGCATAGTTCTATAGCTTGCTTTTTATCACATTAATAAGTCTTGGAGCTTTTTCCACATTCATAAATTCTTTCTAATATGCATGATTTCCCATAATATAGATATATCATCATCTTTTATTTAGTACCCTACTGTGGGCATTTAGGATTTTCCCAGTTTCTTGCTATTGCAAGTGATACTGCAGTGACATCCTACACATACATCTCTGAGCACATATATTAATTTCCTTAGATAGATTCCTAAAATTATAATCATTTTTAATAAGGGTGTGATTTTTATTTTTTAACTTTTAATTTTTTTTTAAATATTTATTTTTTAGTTGTAGGTGGACAGAATATCTTTATTTTTATTTGTATGTGGTGCTGAGGATCGAACCCAGTGCCTCCTGCGTGCTAGGCGAGCACGCTACCACTGCGCCATAACCCCAGCCCTAACTTTTAATTTTTTAATTTTTATTTTTTGCAGTTCTGAGATTCAGACCCAGGGCTTAGATGCATTTTGGGTAAGATTTCTACTGCTGAGCCACAACCCAGATGTGCTTTCCAAATTGACAAATATTGCCACATTGCCTCCTAAAAGAGTATTTGCCTTTGATATTCTTACTAATGGATTATAATGTGCTTGTTTTTCCATAACCTCACTGACTTTTTTTAATATTAAGAATATTTTCAAATATTTGCCAATCTAATGGGTAAAAAAAGTGGCAATTCCTTGTTTTTTCTAAAACTTTCCCGAATACTAGTGAGGCTGTGTATCTTTTGTGTTTACTGGTCATTGGTGTTTGGGAATGTCTAACTGCAGCATTTATCCACTTGTCTTATGGCTCATTAGTTTTATTCATTTGTGCATATTGGGTTTTTTTCCTAACTTCGTGGATATAAATAATTTTTTTGTTACATTTATTGTACATATTTTCTCCAGTCTGTTGGTTTTTTAACTTTATGGAGTTAAGTCTGTTGATCTTTTTACTTATAGCTCCTAGATTATAAAAATGTTCTCCAATAGTTCTGCTATTGCTTTTTTTTTTTTTTTTTTTTTTAATGTTTTTATCATCATTCCCACTCAGCTTATTTGTGCTGGGTTATGTGCCAAAGGCAAGGTCTTCTAAAGAGTATCTACATAACATTTCTTTCTTGTTCAGGAGATGGAAATAACTGTACAAGCCAGCAGACACAAAAAATCCTACATACAGTAGTTGTCCCTTCTTCAGGGGATTGGTTCTGCTTATAAAGTGGCACAACATTTGCATTTAACCAACCCACATCCTTCCATATATTTTAAATAACTTCTAGATTACTTACAATACCTAACAGAAGGTAATGCTGTGTAAATAGTTGTTATGATATATTATTGAGGGAATAACAATAAGAAAAGGCCTGAACATGTTAAGTACACAGTTTCGTTTTGTTTTTATATATTTTTCCATCCACAGTTAGTTGAATCTGTTCATGGGGAACCTGTGAATATGGAAGGCTGACTATATGAGAGTTTATTTTTCTTGTAGCTTTTATATATTTGCAAAGTAGATTACCCCAAGGTAGGAGCAGAGGGCTTCTGAGCCCAAGGAAGCAGCAGTAGGGAAAGCCGACAGCCTACATATTACAGAGTCCTGAAAAGACAGAGCTGGCAGCATAGTCTCAACAGGGGTGTGGGTGTGGAGTAAATAGTGAAAGCTGTCTGGGAACCAGTTAGATCCCTAAGTCCTATATACATTTCTAGTTATCTGGACAATTGCCTTGCCCCAAGTATGAGACGAAAGGTTTATTTCCTGCAGAGGGTTAAACAAAGTGTCTCTAGTTTGGCGGATGCCAGGTATGATCAATGATGCAAATCAGAGGGATTAAATGAATGTATGCCTTCTGATACTAACTTGCCAGACTTTTCCCCCTATTGGCTTCCAAATTTCTGGCAGCCAGTCCTTTACTCTCCAAGCAGAATATAGAAAAAATTCACCGGAAAATTTGACCAATATAAGCAGAAAGAAATTTTTAAAGTTTGGGAAATGGTCAACAAGAAGAATGATTGTAGAGCTTTTCCAGTCAGCCTTTTATTTTTATAAATGGAAAAAAAGGATTAGAAGAAGATGTGATACGGAAGAAAGAGACAAAATGAATAAATGGTAAAAAAGCAACTTAGAAAAAGTGGACACCATACAAAGAAAGGAAAGTGAAGTGGTAAAATGAACAAAACCCCCAAACAACCCTACAGAGAATTAAGACAGACAAAAATGGATGCTAAGTAAATGAAAACACAACAAAATGATCTCTTAGAAATTAGAAACCTGGGGCTGGGGTTGTGGCGCAGTGGTAGCGTGCTCGCCTAGCACGCGGGAGGTACTGGGTTCGATCCTCAGCGCCACATAAAAATAAAATAAAGATATTGTGTCCACCTACAACTAAAAAATAAATATTTAAAAAAAAAAAAAAAAAAGAAATTAGAAACCTAAGAGGAAATGGAAAAGAAACAAGAACCTATCTCAGTTGTGTTCGAAAATCAAATTAAATAACTCTCAGAATGGACAAAGAGAAAATGGAGGTGGAAAGATAAACAAAACAAAACAAACAAAACCAGAATACTGAGCACTGGTTAGCAATCCCAGGACAGGACTTCAAAAGCTCTGTCCCCTGCATGTTGATAACAGTCACCAAGGAAAATGCAACTGTCGAGCACTGAATGTAACCATCCCTTACATGGAGAAGAGACAGAGCAAAATCAAGTCAAATAGTGTGCATTATGCCTAGTAGATTTCCCCAATAGCCACCACAGGACTGTTTGCCTATGTCACCTACCTTCGGCCACAGCAGAAGGACATTCCTGATTTGAGTCAGTTGGAGGCCTCAAGTAATACCTGCTTTCATGCAGCACTGAACAACTAATGACATTGCTGACTACAAGGCTTTTGAAATGAGATCATTCTCTGCAAGAGAAATCAAAGTTAAGGAAGAGCTGAGAATGTAGCTTAGTGGTAGCCTATCATGTGCAAGTCCTATGTTTGTTCCCCAGCACCACAACCAAAAAAAAAAAAGTTATCTGGATAGTAGTTACATGGTTACATTCATTCTGAAAATTAATTAAGATGTACCTTTTCATTTGTATACTTTTATGTCATATTAAAAGGTCAAATTAAAAAATAAAAAATACCCAAGTACAGTGGTGCATGCCTGTCATCCCAGCAGCTTGGGAGACTAAAGCAGGAGAATCACAAGTTCAAAGCCAGCCTCCACAACTTAGTGAGGCCATCTCAAAAAATAGAAAGGACTGGAGATATGGCTCGGTGGTTGAGCACCCCTGAGTTCAGTCCCTGGTAACAACAACAAAGTGAAAAATAGTGTAAAAGTTAAATGTGTAAATTGTTGATTCATGGAAAGATGTTTTAAAGTTAACGTTAATTAAAAGAAACAGACAACTATTGTTAACATTGCAATAATGAAAATTTTTTTGTAGATGTGTACACTGAGGCTTAGGAAAAGGACATGGAATTATAAATAGTTGATTTTTTTTTTTTTTTTGGTACTGGGGATTGAACTCAGGGGCACTCGACCACTGAGCCACATCCCCAGCCCTATTTTGTGTTTTATGTAGAGACAGGGTCTCACTGAGTTGCTTAGCGCCTCGCCATTGCTGAGGCTGGCTTTGAACTCACGATTCTCCTGTCTCAGCCTCCTTAAGTGCTGGGATTACAAGCGTGAGCCACCGCGCCCGGCTGATATTTTAATTTGTTATTCTTTTATGCAATTAGCATCTTATAAAAAAAGGAAAGAAAGCCACATGTGTCTGTTTGGTTGGATTTGCTATATCAAAAATAAGGTTTTCTTGTCTTAGGTTGTTCCCCTAAATTGGGATAAGTAGGGCTAATGGTGAAAACAAAAGGGAGGATGTTTTTGTTTTTGAGATTCATCATGACTGCTTCTTTTACTTTCAAATGTAACATTAGTGAAGCTGTGAATATGTTCTCATTTCTGTTCTTTATTTCTTCTTGTTTCCTAGGTTTTTGTAGAGACTCTGGATAAGTGTTTTGAAAATGTATGTGAATTGGATTTGATCTTCCATATGGATAAGGTATATTCTCCTCCAAATCAGGATTACTGAAAAACTGTGAGCCTATGGCATCTCTAGCCACCTCTACATCTTCATGTTCTTTCTCCTGGTTTTTACTCTGACATAGTCCTAGAACCCATTTATATTTAATCACTTCAGTTTAATAGTTTGGGGCTTTTTTTTTTTTTTTTTTTTTGCTAGGATATATTAATAGTTTTAACATCTAAAAGATTATCACTGGGCCTATATTGTGGTTCATCTGCTTATAGACTTCTTGGTATAGGGCAATGATGACGCTAGAGTAAGTGGCCACCTGGCCAAAAGGTGAAGATACATAGTTTTGTATTGCTTATAAGATAAGTTTTATAGGCATAGGCCAGTGATAGTGAATCTTTAGAATAATCATAATACAGGGGCTTTGACTTAGTAAAATTATGTCTCTCCTAAGGAGTTATATAGTGACTAATATACCTGTGATGTAATTTGAGGTCAGGTGATATTCTGTAGGAAAGCACACTCAGAGGCAGAATTAAGAACAAGTAGTGTTCTCAGATTTGTTTTGCTAGCATAACTGGGACATGGCCTGTGTCCTTGGGTGCCAAATTAAACATAGGTGATAGCCAGCAAGAGAATAGAAACATGATTTTATCCAACTGGGCACATGTTGTCTCCAGTGCTGTTTGCTGGTAAATCAGCTAATTGTTGTCACTATAGTTCATGGCCCTTGGAGCAAGATAGAATTTTGGGAAACTACTGCTCATTGGCCACGATCTTTTATTAATCTGTTTTTATCATGACAGAGCAGTTTCGAGATCCATCTTTAGTAGCAGTTGCCATCTAGAGGAATCTCTTGTTTTCCAGTAGGATCCTTTTAGTCTCAGTTGACTCTCCCTGGCTTTGCAGATGCCACTTTCTGGTCTGTTGCACTCAGTGCATTCTTGTTTGGATGTTGGAAAGGAGTGAAGTTTTCTTTGAACATCCAGTTTGGCTCTGGCTTTGGCTTCATCAGCAGCTTGGTGTAGGAGAATAATGGAACCCTGTTCCTTAGATATCTCACTTGGGACTCTCAGAGCTTGCAAGGTGTCCAGAGCTCACTGATGCTTTTGAAGTGGTCACTCTCCTTTTCATTTGAAAGGATCTTAGAAATTTCAGAAATGTCTTGGCCCTTTCTCTTTGCAAATACTAGAGTTATTTTGTACTTGTCAGTTATTGAATGTGCCGTTATGTGGTAATTTCTGTTAAGGAGAGTGATAGTCCAAATCTAGTTCTCTTCTATACAGTAGTGAAAAAAAAGGGTTAATATTAAGAAATTTGAGAATATGCGGGGAATGGAGCAGTGTCCTCTATATGCCTTGTTATTATTTTAAAACACTGTTAAAATTATAAAATATGAGGCTGGGGTTGTAGGTCAGTGGTAGAGCACTTGCCTAGCATGCATGAGGCACTGGATTTGATTGTCAGTACCACATATAAACAAATAAAATAAAGGTTCACTGACAACTAAAAAAAATTTTTTTTTTGGTAAAATATGAGGTGTTTTAACTACCTTGGTAGTTACCACCTGATGTGCAAAGTGAGTTCCTTTGTGGATGAGTGAGGTCCTGTTGTTTACTAAGCCAGAGATGAATTTCTTCAATATCTTGGGCATAGATTAAAGGATAGATTTTAGCAGGGCGTGGTGGCGCATGCCTGTAATCCCTGCACTTTGGGAGGCTGAGACAGGAGAATCGTGAGTTCAAAGCCAGCCTCAGCAACAGCGAGGCGCTAAGCAACTCAGTGAGACCCTGTCTCTACGTAAAACACAAAATAGAGCTGGGGATGTGGCCCAGTGGTTGAGTGTCCCTGAGTTCAATCCCAGTACCAAAAAAAAAAAAGGATAGGTTTTACTGGGTGAAGGGGAATTTTCCAAGCAAGCAAAGAGAAGGCATAGATCCCTCATTGTCTCCCTAGAAGTGTGTTGGGGTTAGTTTCTCCTGGAGTGGCTCCTCCTTGCCCACTCCCCCAATGCTCTCTGTCAGGAACTGTGGGAGTACAGCGATACACAAAGTTCTTGGACACCAGACAGTCTGCATTTGTATATCAGCTGTTTATAGAAATTTGAGTTTCTAGGTACCTGAAAACTTGGGGACCTTGAGGAGACAGTGGTAGGTATTATAGAAAGTTGAACTTGAGTGGAACCCCTGTCACTGGGAAGAGAGAGAGCCTCCCCATTTCAACCTAGTTCATGAGAGTGCTTCCAAGGAGACTTTCAGAATTACAAAGTATTGTTTTCTGTCTTACTCCTTTGCTTAGTGTTGGTTATAAGAATCCAGTTGGAGCCAGGCGTGGTGGCACAAGCCTGTAATCCCAGCACTTAGGGAGGCTGAGACAGGAGAATCGCGAGTTCAAAGCCAGCCTCAGCAACGGCAAGGCACTAAGCAACTCAGTGAGAACCTTTCTCTACATAAAACACAAAATAGGGCTGGGGATGTGGCTCAGTGGTCGAGTGCCCCTGAGTTCAATCTCCAGTACCTCCCAAAGAAAAAAGAAAAAATCCAGTTCATTGCGAGTAGCCTTAGAAGGTTTCATTTCATTCTGAATAGGATTCCATTATATGAATAAACTGTAATTTATTTGTCCAGTCTATGATTTAGATTGTGTATGAAATATTCTGGCATGAATATTATTAAAAGTGTATGTTGCCATACATTTTACTTGTAACAGTTATAACTTGATAGTGGAATGGCTAGGTCATAGGTGGGGCCCCTAAGGAGAAGAAGGGGAAGCACAAAGTCCCCAGTGGGCAGCAGCACTGGCAAACAAGTCTGAGGCCCAAGATCTGGTAAGCCTCACTGTAAGCCACAGTACCTGTCCCTTTATTAAGTATTTCCACACTTTTCCTGAGTGCTTTTATTAATTCATATTCCCACTAGTGGGCTGAGTGTTCCCGTGCCTCCGTATTGTTGCCAGAAATTTATATTCTCTGTGTTCATCCTCAGAACCATTAATCAGATATTTCCAGGTCTTTCTCCTGCAGGACATATGGTAGAATTATAATTCTGTGCCCTCTTAAATTAAGTATAGCTGTGTGACTTGTTTCAGCCAACAAAATGTGAATTTAGCTAATGAAATGTAAGTGAAAGTGATGCATGTTATTTCTAAGAAAAACTTTTAAGAGCCATACACAAGTCTACCTTGTATTTCTGCGTTGGCAGTCATGGATGAAGTATGGACACAAGCTTCCTCTGCCTAGGTCCTGTGAGGATAGGATGAAGGAGAGTGCCCTCAAGTGGACAATTTTGATCAGTTTAGTAGATGTGTAGTGGCATTGCATTGACATGCCTGGAATTTCTCCGATGATTCATGAAGATGAGCATTGTTTCTTATGTTTGTTGACCATTGATAGATCCTTTTTGGTGAAGTACTTATTGCCTTGGTCTTTGTTCATTTTTCTGTTAGGTTGTCTGTTTTAAAATTCTATTTGTAGAAGTTCTTTTTTTTTCATTTATTTATTTTTAATTTTAATTTTAATCACCAGGGATCGAACCCAGGGTGCTTAAACACTGCGCTACATTTCCCTTTTTATTTTTTATTTTGAGACAGGGTCACTAAATTGTTTAGGGCCTCACTAAATTGCTGAGGCTGGCTTTGAGCTTGCTATCCTCCTGTCTTAGCTTCCTAGGTTGATGGGATAATATACGCCACTCTGTCCAGTCATAGAAGTTCTTTTTATTTTGGTATCAGAGATCAAACCCAGGGGCACTTAACCACAGAGCCACATCCTTTACCCTTCTTAATTAAAAAAAATTTTTTTTTTGAGACTGGGTCTTGCCAAGTTGCTTTTAAGGCCTTGCTAAGTTATTTAGGCTGGCTTTGAACTTATGATTCCCTGCTTTAGCCTCTCTGTAGTTGGGATTGCAGGCATGTGCCACCATGCTTAACTCTTCTCTTATGTTTATAGTATCATTCCCCTTTTGATGAACAGAGGTTCTTAATTTGAATTTGGGAAGAATTTATCAGTCTTGTTCATGGATTTCATGTCCTATTCAGAAAATCTTCTCTTTCCTTTGGGTTGTAAAAGTATCTTTTGGTGTGGGGGATATAACTCAGTGGTAGAGCGCTCACCTAACATGTGTAAGACCCGGGGTTTGAGCCCCAGTTGTGCAAAAACAAAACAACAACAATAAAAACTTCTATAAAAGCTTTAAAATTGCAGTTTACCTGGATAATACGGTAAGAATGACACTTTCTTCCCTAATATAGACATCTGAGGATTCTAGCACCACTTTTTGAAAAGATCTTCCTTTCTCTCCAGTGCCACCTCTATGACTAAGTAAGAATCTATATCCATGTGGATCTGTTTCTGTATTCTACCCTATTTTTCTAATTCTGTCTCATATCACACGATCTTACTGTATTTTTTAAAAACTGTTAAGAAAGGAAAATATGCCCATTTTCTTCTTTATTACATCAAATCAATGGAATGTTTAAGGAGAATTTACATTTTTACAGTATTAGATTTTATCCATAGTATGGTATATATCCTTCCATTTCTTTAGGTCTTTGAAGTTTCTCAGGGAACATTTAGAATTTCGTCCCCATAGAATTTTTACATATGTTTCAATAAATTTTACCCTAGATAAATGTGGGATTTATGTTATGTTTTTCTTTTTGTTTGTGTGGTGCTTATGATTAAGGCCTCACACATGCTAGGCAAGTGCTCTACCAATGAACCACACTTCCAACCCTAGATAGCTGTTTTTATGTATATGGTACTTGGAATATTCATTATTTATTTATTGGTGCTAGCATAGAAAATAACTTTGTTTTTATTTGTTGATATAAAAAAGAGGTCATATTCAACATGTACTGCTCCTGATACTTTATCTGTAAACATTTTGCTTATTTCTTTCCAGCCTTGTACCTTTTCATCATCTTTTTTTTTTTTCTTTCCTTCCTTACTCTGTTGACTAGGATCTCCAGCACTATACTGAGTAGAAGTGAGGATGGTAGACATCATGTCTTATTCCTATTCAAAAGTATCTTTCTTGTCACTGTGAAACATAGTATTTACTATAGGGTTTTTGTAAATATTCTTTATCAGGTTAAGAAAAAATTTTCCCTTTTCTTCTTAGTAGGTTTTTAATCTTTTTTTTTTTTTAATTATTTTTAGTTGTAGATGGACACAACATCTTTATTTATTTATTTATTTTTATATGGTGCTGAGGATCGAACCCAGTGCCTCACACACACTAGGTGAGCACTCCACCACTGAGCCACAACCCCAGCCCCAGTTTTTAATCTTGAAAGGATGTTAATTTTTTTATTTTTATTTATTTATTTTAGTGCTGGGGATTGAACCCAGGGCCTTGTGCATGCAAGGCAAGCACTCTACCAACTGAGCTATATCCCCAGCCCAGGATGTTAAATTTTATCAAAAGCTTTTTTCCATCTCCTGAGGTAATCATGATTTTTTAAAAAATATTTTATTAGTTGTTGATGGATCTTTATTTTATTTATTTATTTATATGTGGTGCTGAGGATCGAACCCAGTGCCTCACACATGCAAGGCAAGTGCTCTGCCACTGAGCTACAACCCCAGCCTAATCATGATTTTTTGCCTTACTATTCTAATGCTACTTTTTAAACATCTGTGAGGATATCTGCTAAGACATAAAGTAATTCCAGTCCTATTTTTATTGGACGTGGCTTTTAAAAGGAAATAAAAGGCCATAAAAATGTTGCTCGTTCTCATGTCTTATCTTCAAATAAGTTCCATAAAGTATTTTGCTGCTGGTGCAAATTTAGCTTACTGTTTATAAAACTGTTTATTTTTAGCTTATGTGGCACTGGGAAATGACTGTTCATATCTTCTGGGATTTTTGAAAAATGATGGTGCAAGGAGTTATAATCTTCTCTTAATCAGCTTTAGAATGTCCGAAGGTGTTTTTCAGTAGGTGACTTCCTTTTTATGAAATTTCCAGCTTATCTTTGCCCTCATACAAAAGCAGTTGCTAATTCAGGTAGGTATGCTTTCTGTTGATAATAGAACCTGTGTGTTACATGTGCACAAGCATGTATGGTTTTTAAATTTTTACTTATATATGCAAAAGTCCTGTCATAAGATAATAGGAGTATCACTGTGAGCTCCATCTTTCTTTCTTATTTATTTATTTATTTTTTGGTACTAGGGATTGAACTCAGGGGCACTCAACCACTGAGTCACATCCCCAGCCCTATTTTGTGTTTTATGTAGAGACAGATTCTCACTGAGTTGCTTAGGGCCTTGCTGTTGCTGAGGCTGGCTTTGAACTCATGATTCTCCTGTCTCAACCTCTCAAAGTGCAGAGATTACAGGTGTGCACCACCACACCCAGCTTCCATCTTTCTTAATTGAAGACTCTCCCTACTTTGGGGTTGGAAGCTCCATCAGGTCCTAGCTATAGGAGATCTGCATTAACTAGTCCTGGGTAGCTGCCCATCACCTTATGTGGACGTGGCTACAGTAGCAGGCCTATGTAAAGATCAAATAGGACCAAATTCTTTCTGCTACGGCAGGTTGCTTATTTCTCATCTTGTGATTTGTCAGTTTCCTAAATTGTTTTTGTTAATATTCTTTTTTCGCTGCTTTTCTCTCCTTTTCTAATTGTCTTCTTCCAACATATATTATAATCTTGCTTTTTAACTGTTTTTTTTTTGAAGTGTTTTTGTTCTTCTGTTTCTACAAATCCCTAGATCACTCTGACCTCTCATAGACTACAGCTCTCCTTGTGCATATGTTGCTCCCTCCTAACTGTGGTTTAATTTCCATATTTCATTCAAGATAAATTTCTTGACTGAGTGAATGGTTTACATCTAATCTTTTGATTCTCCTTCATCTGTTCAATTTCTAGAACTGGACAGTAGATTCTTTCTATAGCCTGTTTTCACTCCTGCCCCAAATTCTTGGATAATTTCCTAATCATCAAATCCTGTAGCTGTTTCCTGATCATCATAATATGTTGTGTATAATTATGCACAATTAATATACTTGGGAAATTTAACATTAATAAAACCTATTTTTCAATATTAGTTTATATTAAAACTTCCCCAATTTTCCCCGGTAGTGTCCTTTATATACCATATTTTTTAAATCCCTATTTTGATTATGATTCAAATATTGCCTGCGGTTTTCATGTCTCTTGATTTCACTTGTGTCTATCAGATTTTTTAACCTTACCTCCCCCCTCTTTTTTTTGACTCTACATTACTAGAATTAGATTCGTTTTCCTGAACTACTCCTTGTACTACCTTTGACCCCTTGGCCAGATATACAAGGTTCTCCAGTTTGTTCCTATCCTGTCCTGGCTTTATGTAGCACTGCTTTTTGCCAGATACTCTGCTTCTGCCAGCTCTTAAATCACTTTTGTAATTCCTACCTCAGTACTCTCTCTAAATTGACTTCACATCATTTCATATGCTGAATCCTGCCTGTCATTAAAGTTCAGCTCAAATCCTACCACCCTACAGCTTGTCCTCATCACCTAGTGATTGTGATCTTTTTGGACCCTGGTAGAGTAAAATTTCTATCCCTTTGGGACCCTAATTTACATGTTTGGATGTTTTCCCTGCTTGATCACACTGTCCTTTTTGTTTTACCCTCGAATCCCCCACCAAATCTAGCTTGCTATCTTTTACTGAGTGGGGATATTCTTCAGGGGAGTGTTACCGAAGAATTCCCAGGATTCTAGCCCTGTATACTTATTTGTGATTTAAACTGTCAGAGGTTAGAGTAAGGTCTGATTTCAATCTTCAGGGTAGCCATCAACTCTTGACTATGCTCTTTGGAATTTATATTGCCCAGGGCAATTGATTCTGCTTTGTTTTCAGAATTCCCTAAACATATCTCAGCATCATGATTGAATTGGGTGTTGGTGTTAATTATGGTAAATTGAGTTTTGTTTGAAGAAAACTATGTAGATGACCTAACATTCTAATTTACCCTTGTCTCAGCAGCAAAGTGGGACTTGGAGTTAAGTTGGCCTTTCAAGATTTAGTCATCAAAAGTCACAATTTAGTGGCCGTGTGGAGGAGTTAGACACTATTGTCCTCTTTACAGATTTCAGTCTGCAGTGGGCTCTCTCAGGAGAGTAGAACCTATGCTTCTGGGTAGGCTTGTCCAATATAACCTTGTAGTATAGGATTAAAACCTCTGCTAAGTATTTTGCTGAAATGGGAAAATCCCAAGTGTTCCAAACTAAACTTGTGAGTGCTGAGATGAAAGGATCGTAAGCAGTAATAATGGATTGTATTCATAAGATGTCCCTTCTAGAAACAGATCTAGTGATAACAAGGCTCATTAATGCTCTCCACACCCTAGTGATTTTGAAGCAGGTGACTTGATCTCTGGTCTCCAGAAATGGAAGAGTGAAGGACACATATTTTCTAGGGTTTTTTTTTTGGGGTACTGGGGATTGAACTCAGGGGTACTCGACCACTGAGCCACATCCCCAGCCCTATTTAGTGTTTTATGTAGAGACAGGGTCTCACTGAGTTGCTTAGCACCTCGCTGTTGCTGAGGCTGGCTTTGAACTCGTGATTCTCCTGTTTCAGCCTCCCTAAGTGCTGGGATTACAGGCTTGAGCCACCGCGCCTGGCTCATATTTTCTGTTTTGATGAAGGAGGAGGATTTGTTTTGGCCTAGAAGAAGAACAAGACATTCTCTTTGAGTTTTAGTTCTTGTAAAAGTTGTTGGTTGGCATGTCTGATCGTCCCTGACCACCTGTTTCTCTAATCCGAGAGAGAAGAGGAGAGCTGAAGCCAGCCTTCTTGTGTTCTGTGACATCTCCAGCCCTTCTCTGCTGATACCTGATAGATAAAAATTTTGTGTCAGGATTGGAGTTTTTTGCTTAAGCAGTAAGGAAATTTATTATCTCATATCCCCAAAGGCCAGCTGGAGGGCAGAGTTAAAGGATGATTGAGACAACAGTTTAATACTGTTGTCAAAGACCCAGATAGTATCCATCCATCTATTATAGCTTTAGTCCTTAATGTTAGCTACAGATGTGTACATTTCAGAAGCCAGTGTCTTATTCACTCAGGACAATAGACAGAAATTAGAAATAATGATTTCTTCAATTTCCAAGATTTCTATAGTTTATTTAAAAAGAGAAGATTACTTCAAACTACACCTAATATCTCCCCAGTACACACTGTTCTTATTTCAGCTTTACGTTGCCTCCATACAAATTCTCATTGGTTGTCTGCTACTTGAAATAACAGAGAGCCTCTTTGGTTTGCTTAGTCATTCTTTATTACTGGTTAAGAGCAGTAGGATACTACTAGTGTACACAGAACAGCAAAATTTGACTTATAGAGCTATATAAGTCAGCCAGCCTTTTCAATAAAATCTGGTGTTTGTCAAACCAGTCAAGAGCAAAGCTAATTGCCAGCAATATTACTTCATGAGTTACATATGAAATAAATTATATGCTATGTTGGCTGCTGCTTTGTAAATATCCTTTAAGGCTAGAATTGAAATTCAGTTCTGCTGTTCTTGTTCTTACTCCTTACATCACAGAAGAGGATGAGCCGACTCTGAGACAAGGAGTAGAACTTCTTGATCCCTAGTGAAGAACCCTATGCTGGGCTTGATTTTCTCTCATTCAGCCTAGACTCAGTAATATATAACTCTAAAATCTCAAAAGCTGATAACAGGATTTATGTCTCATGTATTGTGGCCACTGTGCTGTGTCTATTCACTATAGCACCTGGGAGTTCAGGGTGATGAAAGTCCTCATCTTGTGATCTACCTGGGTACTTGTATGTTGGCTCTTATAGTGATATAGCCCATCACACTCATATTTCAGTAGTCAGTTTAAGACAGATGCCTATGCCCAAGGTTCTAGGGAAGCACAGTCCTACCATGTGCCCAGGAGGGAGGAGAACCTGGAATAGTTAGGTTGTGTGTGGAGGGTTTTTTGTTGTTGTTGTTGTTCTTTTTAGTTATACATGACAGTAGATTGTATTTTGACATATTATACATATATGGAGCATAACTTCCCATTCTTGTGGTTCTACATGATGTGGAGTTACATTGGTCATGTATTCACATATGAACATAAGAAAGTTATGTCCAATTCATTCTACTGTCTTTCCTATTCCTATCCCCCTCCCTTCCATTTATTTCCCCTTTGTCTAATCCAATGAACTTCTAGAGTTCACAATGGCTCCCCCTCCATTGTGTGTTAGCATCTGTATATCAGAGAGAACATTAGGCCTTTGTTTTTTGGCCTAATGCCTTATTTCACTTAGCATGATAGTCTCTAGTTCCATCCCTTTACTGGGAAATGCCACAATTTTATTCTTCTTTATGGCTGAGAAATATTCCATTGTGTATATACACCACATTTTCTTTATTCATTCAACTATTGAAAGGCACTTAGGTTGGTTTTATAATTTAGCTATTTTGAATTGAACTGCTGTAAACATTGATGCAGACATGTCACTATAGTATGCTGCTGATTTTAAATCCTTTGGGTATATGCAGAGGAATGGGATAACTGTGTCAAATGGTAGTTCCACTGGAATAGTTTTGAATATTACTAATGACTACCTCAGTTTTTTCATGTGTTCTTTCAGAGGGAAAGCTGATGTTTGATTCAGTAACACTTTATAGATGAGAACCTAGAAATTGTAATATTAATAAAAATAGAGGAATGCCCTTATAAGAAGGAAATGTGGTTGAATCTTAAAGAAAGATATGGTTGCCTAGCATGTGTAGGAATCTTAAGGAAAGGCATCTCTAACAGAATATTTGGTATTTATTTCTTACATACTTCCCACATGAATTTAAGATGACTCAAAAAATTAAAATTCCCTGACAGAATAAATTTGTTTCCCTGAGGAAAGAGCCTCCCTCTTTGTGCGGGCTTTGTATAAACCATCTCCTCTCACCTTGGCTCTCTGACCTTGGTGAAGTACTGACAGCTCTTGAAAGTGTTTTTGTCTTTTTCTCTCTGATTGTCAGATAAACAACAAACATTTATTAAGCATTCACTGCAAGAAGGGCATTGCTAAATATGGAGATACAAAAATAGTGAAGAAAAAGATAAAATTATCCTTTTAGACAGATTCCTTACCTGCAAGAAGCTCATAGTCCGACTAGAAAGATAGGTCATTTGGACCTCCCTTGGTCTCAGAGTAGACAACACCTTTCCACAAAACCTTTGGGAAAGATGCTGCAAACTGTGTTATATGAGGGAGCCCTCATCATACACTGCTTTTATAGGAGTGTTCACAAGCACTGCCTTAGTCACATATATAAAGAATATCTGAATATTGCATTTTATACAGCCAAAGGGCGTATGTTATTTTTACAGAATGATATAGTACCTAACCACAAGCTCTTTTATTTATTGCTGTTGATCAGAAGTAAACAAATTAAAATGGAACTTTGAAGAAATAGATATTTCTGAGGCCAGGCTCTGAAATGGAGGATGGCAGGGTAGATGATAGCCCACCTGCAGCTTTTTGCTGAGGATTTGGGGCCCTAGATAGGGGAATATGTCAGGCAGACCCCTGGCTGAGTGCCTAGCCCCCCAGGTGTGACTTGACACAGATAGCTGGGGAGAAAATGCTGGCAATATGAGGTAGAAAATCAGTGCCAATTTAGAAGAATAATGAGGGCCTTATAAATTCTAGGAGAAAATAAATCATTAAGGGACCAGCTGGGGATGCCACTCGGTGGAAGAGCAGTTGCCTAGCATGTATAGGACCCTGCATTTGATCCTTTATATGGCAGAAAGTGGGGGAAGGGAGTCATAGAAAGGCAAATTAATGTTGATTGGGCAGCTGCCAAGTGCCAGGCACTATGCTGGGTACTTTGTTCTTAGTTATCTTTTATAAGATAGATGATAGTACTCCTGTGTAACAGATGAGGAAATAGACTTGGCTAAAGTACCTGAAACTTTAAACCCATATTCTAAGCCACAGATTTGAGAATTTTAAAGCGTGACTGTTAAGATAGATATATGTATAAAAATGTATATGATTTGTCAATTTCTTTTTCCAAAACCAAAATCTTAGGAGACAAAACAGTAGGAACAAAGGTTCAAGGTGTGACAGAAGGTGGGAAGGATATGTGTGTGATGGGGATGAGGGTCACAGAGATTTGAAGCTATGCATAAAACCTGGCTAGATAATGGGTCTCCTGGCAGAGACACTTTTGGCATTTTGGGTAGTATGATTTCACTGAATTGCGGGTCGGTGTTGAGTGTCCCTGGCCCCTCCTCCTGAATACCAGTGAGGCCCCACCTGATCCATATCCAAAGACCCTTTGGGGTGGGAGTGGTACTCTCTTAGATTAAGAGCAGTGGGTTGGAACACTGAGCATGGGAGTTTGAAGAAGTAGACAACAGTGTGATTGTGGAGAGCCTTGTCCTCTGTGTCACTGGACACTTTCCAGGGCCCATTTTCACAGAGCATTTTTGACACTTCCTCATTCTTCAAACATTCTTTGTTCTTAGTTTTCATGACATACATTCACTTGATATTTTTTCTATTTCTGACCATTCTTTCTGGCCTTCTGGGTTTCTTACCTCCTAAAGAGTCCTTCTCCTCTTTTTTTTAGACACTTTCTTCTCAGGAAATCTACAATCCCACGATGTCACTTATCCATCTGCTGGTTAACTCCTTGGTTGCCATCTGAACTCACTGCACTTTATATTCCAAAATAGGACCTCCAGCCCCCTATATCGTTAGACAAACAGTTCTGGCTCACTCTTCAAGGAAGATTCATCCTTAGAAAGTGATTCGTGGCACTCACCTTCCGTATATAGATGGAAGTAGGCAGACTTATCTGGTTTCCCCAGCACCCTTAACTGTTTTGCTGTGGCATCTATGGGATTGTGTTTTTGTTCATTTGCATGGTTAAAAGCACAGACTCCAGAGCCTTTGTGGCCAGGCTCAAATCCTGGCTCTGCCACCTGCAAACTATGACTTGTATCTTAGAAACTTGTGTGTGATGGCACCTGGCTCATATGGTGGTTGAGAGAGTTAAATCTGTGTAAAGTGCTTAGAATGGTGCCTACACATAATATTTCATTATTGTGTTAGTTTTCCCCACTAGATAGTACTGTGAAGGTAGGGATTGGACTGTCTTGTTCACCACCACATTTCCAGTTACACACACTAGTTGGCACATACTGATTACTTAATTACTGTTGAATTCATGTACCCATCCACTATTCTAGTTGCTAGGGAAATAGTTAATAAAACATCTTGTCTTCATGATTCTTACATCTAGTATGGGAGAGAAAATAAACATGTTAAGTAGTGATAACATAGGGCAGAAAGCACAGTAAGGTAAGGGTTGGGTAGATATGCCTTAATGATTTATATAAGGTAATCAGGGAAGGTGTTTGATTAGATAGCATTTGAGCAGAAACCTAAACATAGAGAAGTAAGAGATATATGGCTCTCCAGAGAACATTCCAGGCAGACAGAACAGCAAGTACTAAGACCTTGAGAGGCAAGGAGTGTTTGAAAGACAGCAAGCAAGCCATTATGGCTGGATCTCAGTGAGCAGTGTAGGAAGGAATAGGAGATGAGGGAGAGTGAGGGAGGTCACTATAGGTTATGGTTATAGAAGAAACTGGTAAGGGTCATTGACTGTAGAGGCAAACTAGAGAAGTGTAGGGACTAATTTTCAAAAATGTAACATGCACATGTTGTGTCCTCTTGGGTTTTTTAGGCCCAGTACACTGAAGAGTATAAGCATACCTCTTCCCCCATCCTCATCCCTTCTTTTCTCTCTCTCTCTCTTTCAGCTTTATTGCCTGGCATAGTAAACAGTTGAATCACTCTCTGCTGCTGTAAAGCAAAGTCTGAGCTTGGGGCCAATAAAATGATTGTCTACAGATTGTCCCTTCCCTGGTCTAGGACCTGTAATAAACTCCCAGAGCACAAGTGGGGAGAGCCAAGGGAGTGTGCACATAGCGAAAGTAATGGCCCAGAGTCTGCCTCAGGATACATTTAAAAAAAAAAATTTTTTTTTTAGTTGTAGATGGACACAATGTCTTTATTTTATTGCTTTGTATGTGGTGCTGAGGATCGAACCCAGGGCCTCATGCATGTGAGGTGAGCGCTCTGCTGCTGAGCTACAATCCCAGCCCCAGGATACATTTTTGAGTCTGAAAATTGATAGATTTGCATACTTGGTGAAAACAATATACTACATTTACATCTTGGTCACTGTAAAATCTTTATCACTGAATCTTATCACTTCAAGAATTAAGGTTCACATTCTGTACAGAGTAAGTTGTTGAACCTGGTTTTGAAGTCAGCCAGGGCTGACAGGGATGCCAGACTGTCCTCCCTTGCATAAGTCCTGATAGCAATGAAGGGGAATCATCCTGGCAAACTCTAAAGCTACATATTTCCTGGGTTTTGGAAGGTCACTACATAAATGTGCTCCTTTGGTTTTCAGAAGGCACATGCTTGAATTTACCCTATTAGTATTGTTTATTGTTGATTATAGAAGTGACAAGGACTGTTCACTAGTTCTTGGGCTTTTCCTACATATAGAACAAATGGGAAAACAGGCATATTCCCCACAGCTGCTAGCCCTTCTTTTTAGATAGTCACCCTTGAGTACTCATCCACTTTGACTTAAGACCACAAATTCACATCTGATTCCGACTCAGCCTAAAGACTGGAGCTTCTAAGAGTATGCAGCACTTCTGCATCTGAATGACCCGCTACTGCTTCACACTGCTATCCACCAAATCACTCGTTTCCTCCTGCTCCACCTCATTTCCTACTTGTCCCTTTGCCTACTTAACCCCCTCATCTATCTTCTTTTCTTAACTTCCTTAGTTCTCAGAGATGTCATCTTTCTTCAAGACATGAATTGTCAGGGAGGCCTGATTTGCCTTCTACTTCCAAGCAGTCACCAGACAACATTGCTGCTTTCAGTATTTTCTTCAGTTCCACTCCTTTTCCTTTCTTCTGGGTACCTGAATCCAGGCATCTAACCTATGTACAGGATCTATGGAATGTGGACCCTCTAGGCACTCGAGTGCTCTGCTCTGGGACACAGCCCTCAGGCCCTCAGGCCCATCAGCTTTTTCCCTCTGCTTTCCATATATCATGCCACTTCTCACCCTGAAACATCCTCTCTCCCCCATCAAGTTTTCCACCTTCAAGACTCAGCTCAGGTTCCACCTTTGGCAAAGCCTTCTCTGAATTCCACTATTGTCGTTCTCCAAATTATTTGTCTTCTTGCTCATAGTCTAATCTTTTTAATCCTAATTCTTCCCAGTGGATTGTAAACTCCTTTGGAGCAGCGTCTGTATGTAACACATTAAGTAACTAAACATTACAGGGCACTTTTCACATAGTTGATTGGGTGACTCATAATAGATGTGTTTCCTAATTCTGTGAGTTTATTTTCAAAGTATTTTGGGGGTATAATCTTTGATTGACATAGCTAGAGGCCTATTTGTAAAAACTGGATTCTAGTTAGACCTTGACTTTCAAGGTTATAACCTGCGCATACTCATAGTTTCAGAGTAGGACTTGCTCTTTGCCTTTGTTCCCTTGAGAGATGACCTGTGAGTAGACAAAAGAGGAGCTGTGTGTTCCTTGCATGAAGTAGCTTTGTGGACTTCCAGCTTCACCAGATTCTTAACTGAATAATTTAGGCCACCTTTGGAAATACCTTTTGGTTCCTCAGTTTTCTTCAGTTATAAAATAGGGATATCATATTTCATCAATTCTTAGACTTGTTTTGGGGGTAACATTTATAATTTTAACATCTCAAATTAAGAGTTGGCTTATAATCAGTGGCATATCATAATTTAATTGGCAAAATTTTCCTTTTATAGTCATACATAATGATGTGTTTTACATAAATCAATGAAGTCTTGGATTTGATGAAATACAGTAACATACATCATTTTCAGTTATTTTAAGAGTTGGCCTTCGTAAGTAATTGCTTAGGTCAATAAATGGTGAATTTGTCTTTATTTTTTTAATTTTTTTTTCCACCCATGGTGTTTGTGTTCTGGTCAGGGCAGAGGGAGAGTATGCGTAAAGTGTGGGTGGGACAGCAAGGGATGAATTAGCATGTGTGTGATTTTCAGATTCACCCAAAGGTGAATCTGATGTGAATTGGAGAAGAGAGTGCTGAAGTGGCAAGGTTTCATTATTATTTACCTGGGACACCTTAAAGGGCCAGTCTTTTTATCTATGAAACACCTGGGCAGATTTCATAATGCTTCATATGTAGTTTATCAAAAATATATGTGGTTTGGGGATGGGATTGTGACTCAGGGGTAGAACACCTACTTGGCACATGTGAGGCACTGGGTTCAATCCTCAGCACCACATAAAAAAATAAAATAAAAATAAAACAAAGGTATTGTGTCCCTCTACAACTAAAAAATATATACATGTGGTTTATTAATAAAAAACAAAGATTTTTAAATGAGAAAAACATAGAAATAAATATGTGTGAATGTGTATGTGTGTATAGCTTTATATTAAATTTATATAATGAAAATGGAATCATGCCTAAACTACCCTTCTGCAACTTCCTGCTTTTTCTTTATTTTTTTTTTTCATATTTAATTTATTTATTTGTTCTACTTAGGCTTACATGATAACAGA
>CM053401.1:129908895-129987568 GCA_028644305.1 Xerus rutilus | reverse complement strand
AGCCTTTAAAATTCTATCCTTATTCTGTATGTTTGGCATTTTCATTATAATGTGCCTTGGTGTAGATCTGTTGAAATTTTGTACGTTTGTTGTCCTGTAAGCCTCTTGTATTTGATTTTCCATTTTATTTTTCATATTTGGGAAATTTTCTGATATTATTTCATTGAAGAGATTGTGCATTCCTTTGGTTTGAAATTCTGCGCCTTCTTCTATCCCAATAAATCTTAGATTTGGTCTTTTGATGCTGTCCCATATTTTTTGTTTATTCTGTTCATGATTTTTTACCATCTTCATTGTATGGTCAAGTTTATTTTCAAGACTGTATATCTTGTCTTCATTATCCGAGGTTCTGTCTTCCAGGTGATCTAGTCTGCTGGTGATGCTTTCTATTGAGCTTTTTATTTGGTTTATTGTTTCCTTCATTTCAAGAATTTCTGATTGGTTTTTTTTCACAATCTCTAGCTCTTTCTTAAGGTAATCTTTTGCTACTTATAATTGCTCTCTTATCTCTTTGTTAGAATGATCGATGATTGCCCTTATTTGCTCTCCCATTTCTTTGTTGGATTGATCAATTTTTGCCTGTAATTGTTCACTTATGTCATTCTTCAGTTCACTGATCATTTTAATTATGTACATTCTGAATTCTTTCTCTGACATTTCATCAACTGTGCTGTCAATGGATTCTGTTACAGTGGTATCCAGGTTTATTTGGGGCACTTTCTTCCCTTGTTTTTTCATGTTGATTGTGTATCTTCCTTTCTTGAAATACCAATCTGAGGTATTGCGGCTTCTATCCTATAATGTTGTATTGACACTCCAGATTACCTGTATCTCCCCTTGGAGCTACATCCTTTCCCCTAGTGTCCCCAGATGGGCACTACTGCCACTAAAGTTGGTGGTGGAGGTAGTGGATGTACTTCTAGAGGGCAGTGGGAGTGGCCTTGGCTGGGCTTCTGAGGCTGCCCCGGAGGGCTGTTTTGCCCCTCTCTTCCACTCTTGCTGGTGAACAGGAACTCTGGAGTGGAACTGGAGGCGGGCCCAGGTCTCACTTAGGCAGGATCACAAGCAGGAGAGTCTGTATATGACCCTTACAGTGAGTGTGAGCTCCCCTGGGGTTAGAGGCTAGCAGGCTCTGGTCTGCCTTCAACTGGGCACCCCTGGCATTCTTTAAGGGCGGTTTTGGGCCTTCTGTCTCGCCTGACCACAGGAACTCTGGAACT
This sequence comes from Xerus rutilus, assembly GCA_028644305.1. NCBI lineage: Eukaryota > Metazoa > Chordata > Mammalia > Rodentia > Sciuridae > Xerus > Xerus rutilus. The sequence goes on along the minus strand of CM053401.1, from coordinate 129,986,348 downwards.
GAGGCGGGCCCAGAGCACACTTGGGTGGGGCCTCTTCACACTGGGATCTCTTGAGGCCACTCTTACCCTGGGTGTGCCTTCCTCTGTGGCTGGTAGCTATCAGTCTCTGGTCAACCCTTAGTTGGACACCCGTGGAGTTTCCTGAGGGTGGATTTGGGCCCTCTGAGGCTTCTGCTGGTCTGCAGGAACTCTGGAGCGGAATTGAGGCGGGCTCAGGTCGTCCTTGGGCGGGGCTGCCTCGCACTGGTGTCTCTGGAGCGACTCTTTCCCTGAATTTGGGCTCCCCAGTGGCTAGAGGTAGCAGTCCCTGGTCTCCCTTTGGCTGGACAACCGTGGAGGTTCCTGAGGGCGACTCTGGGCCCTCTGTGGCTCCTGCTGGTCCATAGGAACTCTGGAGCGGAACTAGGGTGGGCCCAGGCTGCCCTTGGGCGGGGCTGCCTTGCACTAGGGTCTCTGCGGGGACTCTTACCCTGAATTTGGGCTCCCCAGTGGCTAGCGGCTAGCAGTCCCTGGTATCCCGTTGGCTGGACACCCGTGGAGTTTCCTGAGGGCGGATCTGGGCTTGTCTTTATTTTTTACTTTTTTCCTACCAGTTTGTGTCCACAATTGACCCCTTAAATCTATCCTTTACACACAATGACATATTTTAACACGTCATCTTGATTGTCTGCATCTCTTGTTTAAATGAGGCTCTATGCCTCTGCCTGCAGTGATCCTAAGGAGAAGAGGAAGATGCATCACTCCTTTTTTCTTCCCCGACTTCCTTAACAAACTCTTAACAAATGTTAAATGACACCAAATGGTTCAGTGATTTGTATTATTTAAATGAATTTCCATGAGTATAGAGAAAAAGTGTTGGGACCACCACCAGAAGGATGAAGCTGAGGCCCTCAACATCATATATTACAAGACCTTGATGTGCTCTCCCAGCCTGCCTCTCTAGCCTCATCTTTTGCCATTTCCTGCTGTAAACTTTATGTTTCAGCAACATTAAACTATTTGTATGACTTGTCATTAGGGAAGTTATAGCTTTGTAAGTTTTTGACCCAGTTTAAGCAGATAGAGGGAGGCCTACGGCTGTTCCATGGGCAGTGATATAGAAGGAACAGAAATTGTGGAGATAAAGGGCATTGCAGGAAAGGTTTGTGGATCCAGGCATTGCATTTGGGATTTTTTTTTTATGGTCAAATAAATTGTAATTTACTTATCTGCCTATCATTTGTTCAGATTGGGCAGAATGATAGAATCCCAGGGTAGAGGACAGGGACATTGCCTCAAAGGACACAGGTACGTCCAAGGGATGGGAATGATTTGATGTACATTGTAGTTCAGTATAGTTATGAATTTTCTGACAGTTATTGCTGCTCAACAGTAAACAGGGAGCTCAGAAACAGTAATGACCTCTCTTCACCAAGATGAATGATCTAGGGCTGGGGTTGTGGCTCAGTGGTAGAGCGCTTGCCTAGCATGTGTGGGGCACTGGGTTCGATCTTCAGCACCACGTAAAAACAAACAAATGAAGTCAAAATTTTTTAAAAAAAAGATGAATAATCTATCACATTAGTGAAGGATTTATACCATCTCAAGTGTCACAGAATAGTTTTTAGCATTGAGAAGGAGGTTAGACAAGATGGTTTTGAGTATGACTTTCAAATTCACTAGCAGCCATCCAGTTCTTCCTATGTATCAGGCATGTAGTAGCTAAGTGCATTATATACAGTATAGTTTATTTCCTGCATCATCTTTTTTAATCCTTAGAATAGGCCTTGTAATTAAAAACTCTGGTTCTCCACATTTTACAGATGAAAATAACTGAGATTTAAAGATAGGAAGCCTCACTTTCTCCAAGATCATACAGCTAATAAGTGACAGAGCCAGAATTCCAAGCCTGGACTGTGATTTGGGGCCAACACCTTTTCTACATCATGCCACACCATCTACAGTGGCCCCTCCTGCTTTAGCACTTAAAACATGGAAAAAGACCTACTTGGGGCCATGTTTTGTTAGCAGATAATCAATCAAGTCAAGGATAAAATTCAAGAGGACAAAGTCCGGATTGTTTTCTAAACTCAGTAGTGTTTGGCATTTGAGTCTAGTTGTGCAAACAGGCAGGAAATGAGGGGAGATGAAATGATAGAGTAGAAAGAAAAAGTCCTGCTAGAACATTTTTAAAAAATAAAAATTAGAGAATATAGCTCAGCAGAAGAGCACTTAAAAATGCCTAGCATGGGTTTGATCTATAGCCTTAAAGAAGAAAAATAAAATCACAGAGAACCTTAACTAATAATAGTTAATAGTTTCTCAGTTGGTTTGAAAAACACAATAACACACAGTGAGCATACTTTGCTGTAGTCAGCTGTATATACTTAGTACTCAGAGAGCATGAAACATGAAACCACTGAGTGGTGATCCTTTGTTAAAGAAGAATTCCTAAAACATGAAAAATAAAGCTACTAGGTGATTTACTAATCACTCTGCCTGGACGACTTCTCCATTTGCTAGTTAATTCAGCCACTCCCATCCTGTCCCTGAGCTAATATAGCATATTATACTTGGGTCATGGTATTTTTCATAGTCTTCCTTTTATTATAGTTGAATCTGTACATGTTATATTTTCCTTTTGTAATTCCAAGCCCTTTGAGAACAGGTCCACATGTTATCTTTATTTTCTCCTCCCAGCTCTTAACACTGATACTAAACATATTTGAAAATGGATGTTGTTACAGATAATATTCTTTTGGTGAAAATGAATGAATGCTTTGAACATATTACCTTGCACAGTACATACAGTAGGATTACATATCCAATTTAACTAATTCAGTTCTACCTATTTGTTAAAAGAGTAGTGGGGCGGGGGAGAAAATCTAAACATAGGATCATTTTTCTCCTCAAGTTACTCAATGAGTGTATTCTGGAATGAGTGTGAGATGGAAGATTTGAGTCTACTCTGCCTATGCTCTCATGTGCCTCACATAAGCATGTTTAGAACAATTGCTCAGGAGACTGAGGATTGTGAGTTCAAAGTCAGTCTCAGCAACTTAGTGAGCCCCTAAGCAACTCAGTGAAACCTTCTCTTTAAATAAAATATAAAAAAGGGCGGGGGATGTGGCTCCATGGTAAAGTGCCCCTGGGTTCAATCCTTGGTACCAAAGAAAAGAGAACAATTCCATTGCTTAAAACAAATTCAATCTGTGTTTAAACAAGCTGGCCAGTTCATCTGGTACCCAATTGAAAAGCACAGACAAAAAAATTAAAGCCATAATCACTTCTGTTGATTGAGGAAAAATAGCTATGTGGCATTACATAGGTAATTTAAAGGATTTGGGACTAGGTACAATTTCTATCTTACTTTGTGACTTCAGAACTAATACCTTCTGTAAGGTGACATCCACTGGATTCATTCATTGCTCATAGAATGTATGATTTTGTGACTGAGAAAGAGAAATCAAGGGCTAGGGATTGAGTCTTATGGAATTTTATTACAAGAAGAAGACATCTGGAAAAAACTCAATATCTGATAAGAAGACCAGGAAAGATCAGATATGTAGTTCAGGAGACACTAAGAGCAGGTGAACCCTTGTAATCCCAGTGTTAGTCACTGAGACTGAGGCAGGAGGATCACGAGTTTAAGGACAACCTCAGCAAATTAGCACAACCCTGTCTCAAAATAAAAAATAAAAAGGGCTGGAGATGTAGCTCAGTGGTAAAGCACCCCAGGATTCAATCCCTTGTACCTCAAAATGAATGAATGGATGAATGAATGAATTAAAAAGCAGAACTTAGCCGGGCACATGCCTGTGATCCTAGGGGCTTGGGAGGCTGAGACAGGAGGATCACAAGCTCAAAGCCAGCCTTGGCAAAAGAGAGGCACTAAGCAACTCGGTGAGACCCTATCTATAAATAAAATACAAAATAGGGCTGAGGATGTGGCTCAGTAGTTGAGTGCCCCTGAGTTCAATCCCCGGTACCCCCCGCATCCCCCCCCCCCCGCCCCAAAAGCAGAACTTTACAAAGCAAGTTTGCCTTCTTAGCCTGCTTTCTACACTTCAGCTGGGCTGCTTAGACTTAAAACCCCTCAAAACACTCAAGAGTAGGTGTGATCTCTATTCAAATGTCAACTCCTCTGATGACACACCAACCTATTCTCACATCTCTGTGCTCTCCTCCCCACACACCTGGACATCTGCAACCTTTCGGTTTTCTTCTGGGAAGCTGTCACATCGAAAGGAAGAACATGTCTGGTGTAGGCTGAGGATTCAGCAGTGCTTATGGGCAACTTGGGGCTCCTAGAAGGCGTGAATCTCCTGAAAAGCTTAAATCAGAGCTGCTGCTTCTTTAAAACAAAGACCTGATGAACAGGAAAACGCACAGAAACAGGAAAATAAGACTGGAATTCATCAGAAGAGAGCTAAAAATCTGTCTAGGGCTGAGGGTGTACTTCAGCAGTAGAGCATGTGCTTAGCATGTGCAAGGAGAAGAGACAGATAAATGAAATGGTATGGCAGTATGCTGAATTAATTAAGTGCCTCAGTAGGCACCAATACTAGACACAGCAGTGTCGTTGAGAGAAAGGTGATTAACTGAACTTAAAGAGGGCCTTATCCTTTCTTGAGTTTAGTTGGCCCAACTTTTGAGTCTTAGCCTCTTAAACCTGAAAAAATGTTAGCATGAAGTACAGTAAAAGGTAGTGAAGATTAGGATTAGCAAATAGCAGCAAGCTGGCAGCACTATAACTTTTGTTATAGTTCAGAAAAGTACTTTCTTCCCACCAGGATGTCCCAGCAAGTTATACAGGTTTAGTTTAGTTCAGTTTACTTTTACTTTATGATGCAGTGTACAAATTAGAAATCTTTTCTGGGGGCCCAGGGATACCAGGGATTGAACTCAGGGGCACTCAACCACTGAGCTGCATCTCCAGCCTTATTTTGTATTTTGCTTAGCACCTTGCTGTTGCTGAGGCTGGCTTGGAACTCACAATCCTCCTGCCACAGCCTCCCAGCCTCCCGAGCTGCCAGGATTATAGGCATGTGCCACCACACCTGGCATAATTTGCCTTTTTGTCCTTAGCAATTTATTGTGAGCATTTTTATGATTAGATGATCTTCAACAGCATGTAAGGTTTTTTAAAATTTTTTTTGTTATATTTGGAGGGTTTTGTTTGTTGGTGCTGGAGATTGAACCCAGTCCTTATACATACTAGGCAAGAGCAACACTCTTTTTTTTTTTTTTTTGTACTAAAGATTAAACCCAGGAGCACTTTACCATTGAGCTACATCCCTAACCCTTTTTGTTTGTGCATTCTTATTTTGAGACAGTCTCGCTAAGTTGCTGAGGCTGGCTTTCAGTCTGTGATCCTCTTGGCTCAGCTCCTGAGTTGCTAGGATTACAGTTGTGCACTACTGCACCCAGCTCATCCCCAGGGCCTTTTAGAAACTTTAAGACAGAGTCTCACTAAGTCGCCCAGGCTGGCCTTGTGATCTTCCTGCCTCAGTCTCTTGAGTAGCTGGGATTATAGGCACCACCACTGCTCCCAAGTTAGAGAAGTGTTTTAAGATAACAAGTCTCTCTGCTCTTAGGAGCTGAAGATGAAGTAGTTAAGTCTTGCTGCTTTTCTGGGAATGCTCTTGCTTTAGTAAATTTATTGGAAGAATTGTCAAGTGAAAATAGTAACTGAGTTTGCCCCATACTAAGCAGCTCCATTCTCCCTCAGTGCCAGTGAGGCCAAGGTTGAACTCCTCTGTCAGCTGGCTTTGCTGTGTGGCATCAGGCGAACTAGGCGGGGGAGCTGCAGCAATCTCATCCATTCAGGAATCTACTGCTTAGCCACACACATGCATTGGGAAGCTTCCATTTGGATGCAGGCTTTCTAACATAGGCAGAGATTCTCCCATTCCTTTTTTGATTTTTTTAGGTACTAGAGATTTAACCTAGGAATGCTTTACCACTGTGCTACATCCCCAACCTTTTTTGTATTTTATTTTGAGACAGGGTTTCCCTAGGTTGCTTAGGGCCTTGCTAAGTTGCTGAGGCTGGCTTTGGACTTGCAATTTTCCTGTCTCTGCTTCCAGAGACGCTGGGATTACAGGTGTATGCTACCACACCTTGCTCTCCCATTTTATAGATCTGAAAGTTTGGGTACTTTGTTCAGGATCAAACAGCAAAAGTGACTAAGATTGAAACCCAGTCTTCTCTCTTAATGTCAGAATTCGTTCATTTCTTTAATTAAAAATGTTTTGGTCCCAATCCCAAAAAAACCAAAGACCAAATGTTCTCTCTGAAATGCAGATGCTAACACAGAATAAGGGGTAGGGGAGGGAAGAATAGAAGTTCACTGGATTAGACAAAGGGGAATGAAGGGAAGGGGGGATGGGAATAGGGAAGACAGTAGAACGAATCAGCCATAACTTTTCTATGTTCATATATAAATACACGACCAGTGTACAATCAGAAGAATGGGAAGTTACACTCCATGTATGTATAATATGTCAAATTACACTCTACTGTCAGGTATATCTAAAAAGAACAAATAAAAAATAAAAACAAGACAAAAAAATGTGCAAGTGTACAGATGCAGACATCTCTCTTTTCTCAACTCATTGCCTAGAAAGTAACTTGGCACTCGACTAAAAACTAGACCAATGGTATTTAGCTGGGATGAACGTGCCCCCTGGGAGATATGTGGCAATGGTTGGAGATATATTAGGTTGTCATAGCTGGAGGCTGCTATTGGCGTCTACTGGGCAGAGACCAGGACATGCTACAATGCATAGGACGGCCCAACAGAGAATTATGGAACCCAAAATATCACTAGTGCCCAGGGTAGGAAACCCTGCTACAGATGGAAACTACCTTGTCAGCCTTGATTTCACCTTCCCTGTTACATGAAACTGCCATCCCAGCCAGATCCAGCAGCTCCCACACCTATCCATATACCAGCTAAAGTACTTCTTCCAGGATCTTCCACCGGAAATTCTATTCTCCACTTCTCTGATATCAGAGCCACCTGTGCATCTCACACTGTCTCTCCAGCCATTGTTGTCTTCCTTCACTTGCCTCCTGTGGACTATCCTAATAATTTGGCACTTAGCTGACAATATAAGGTAGTGCTTGCTGTCTTCCCAACTTGACTGAAAGTACTATAAATTCTATGTTGATATGATTTGATTTGAAATATGAACTGCTACCCAGTTGGGCTCCTTTGACTTGACCCACACAGGACTTTGCATGGCAGCTTTCCTGACATCCTGGGCTATAGTGACTGAGTTAGCTCTGTTCTGTCACAGCAATTGAGTACCGTGGGATTCAACTTTGTTTAGAGAATAACTAGCTGGATGGAACCTGAGCACAGATAGGAGTGCCATGATTAGAAAAGTATTTATGCAGAACCTGCTTTCTTATTTAAGTTGTAAGATGTAGGGTGGGTAATTCAGGAATGGGGTATAGTTTGATCACTTCTTTCCAACAGAGTACAGGCTGGAGGATCCTTCTGAAGGCACCTGGGAGATAATTCCATTTCAGCTGTTTGGATAGTGACCAATCCTTGTAGCTGGACCTGGTGACTGCAGTTGGTGTTAATGAAGATAATATTAGTAGTGAAAACTATCACTATGTATGTAGAACCTAGTGTGTGCCAGGCATCAGCTGAGATGCTTTATACACTAGTTATTTCATCCAGCCTTCACTGCAGTCCTGGAGGGAAGCTGAAGCTCTGAAAGGATAATTTGCTTAAGGCACCTGGCTAAGAGATAGCAAGCTGGAATTTAAACAAGATGTATCTGACTCCAAAGTGTCAGCTACCGCCTCACTGTGTTCAGTGTAGCCAGGCACCTTTGCTGCTGCTGATAAAAGATATTTATGCTGTATGATATACCAAGATGGGAAGAAATCCCTGTGGTCTCCCTGGAGAGGTGGCTGTGCCAGAGGGTTTAGGAGTCTTGAGTTGTGAATCAGGACCAGGTGTCCCATTTGACCACTCTGCTGCTGAAGGAAAAAGAAACCTCATGCGTTTCTGACCACTGACCACTGCAGTGTGTGTTGACCTTCTGATTTTTGCTTCCCTTCTAGGTGCATTACATCCTCCAGGAGGTGGTGATGGGTGGGATGGTGTTGGAAACAAACATGAATGAAATCGTGGCTCAGATTGAAGCTCAAAACAGGCTGGAAAAATCAGAGGTGAGCTGTGCATTTGCCTGGGCAGAGTGAGGATAGTGTGCAAGTGCTAGTTTACGTTGTTGTGAAACCTTTGGAAATGGTTTATCCTCATCTTCTCACTCCCTTGAATCCATCAAAACTTATTAAGTCAATTAACTTATTATTGTCCTAAAAATTGAGCAGGTCAAGAGGGTTGAAATCTTAGACTTTCAGGCTGGGAGTGTGAATGGAAAAGGAAGATGGCAGAGGAATAGCTTCTGGCTTGGGGGGTGATGGCCTATTTGTGGTCTATAATTCCTTCTCTCAAAGCCACATGCTCCCTGGAGAGATCCAGAATCCCCTTCTCCAGTGTGGTTTCCTAGTTTGTGTGCTATGAGTCTGATCTCCCAGCAGCCATTTATCATGGTGTCTTTAACCCTCAGAGTTGCCAATGTCCTTGTTTCCATTTAGCCTGTTACAGGGCCACAGCAGAATCGGGGCCAGGTTTGAAAATACCATTCCCAATCCATCCTTACATGGTGCTGAGCTTGATAAGAAGTTCTCAGAGCCGGGCGTGGTGGCGCCTACCTGTAATCCCAGCACTTTAGGAGGCTGAGACAGGAGAATCACGAGTTCAAGGCCAGCCTCAGCAACAGCAAGGCGCTAAGCAACTCAGTGAGACCCTGTCTCTAAATAAAACGCAAAATAGGGCTAGGAATGTGGCTCAGTGGTCAAGTACCCCTGGGTTCAATCCCCCATACCAAAAAAAAACTTTTCAGTAAAGTCAGTCCTATCCCCTTGACATCTTTCTGTCCCCTTCCTCAGCCTTACCAGAGACAAGCAGTTATAGGCATACATCTTTAAATGTGCAGAAATAGCAGAACAAATGACCTCTTAAATTATCTGAGTGTCTTAAAGGGTTTCTTTGCTTTGTATAATGGAACCTGATCTTGCGAAACCAGGAATTCTTTACGTGAAAACTGGCAGTGCTGCTGAAGAAGCTTTTCCAGACCGCAGCTCTTGTGGTAGCTTTAGTTCTTTGAGAAAGTCAGGCTGGGAAACTTCCAGAAATAGTGAGTGAGTCAGAGGCAAGGGATTTAGAAACCAGAAGAAACAGAGATTTGCTGGGTGAGGGTGGAATTGGAGTCAGTATCCTGAAAGCAGTCAAAAAGGGAAAATGATTTTTAGAGAGCGTATGTTAGCTGTTCCCCTCCCCATACTGGGAGTAAGCCTGTTGCAGATGTCTCTGTTCTTTGTGTTTGTTACCCGTCTTCTGTATCTGCTATACTCTACATCCTGCATGTCCATGTGTCCCGGCTTATTGCCACATGACATTTCCAAAGCCAGCCCTTTTCCATATCACATTCTTAGTTGGCGAGCAGTTGTCCTAAAGCTGTGACATTCCTTTTCCTTTTAAGAATATCCCTGTGGCTTTGCTCTTATCTATAAGATTGTCTCTTGAGGAAAGGATTTTGTTTTGTAACCAGAAAAGCACTACCTGTAAAGCTCCTTACAACTTGGATATACCTTCAAGTTATCTCAGACAGCATCTGAGCACCCACCATGGACTAGATGCTCTTAGCTGCTAGGGCTCTGGAATGGCATAAGACACAGCCCTACCTTTGAGGAGCTTGCAGTGTGATAGTAGTACAGGCTTTCGGTCCCCATACCAAGCCCCAGCTACCTTAAAGATTGTTTTGTTGGCTACCTTTGAGGAATAGAGGTGAAAATTTAAAACTTCAGTTGTGTTTGCTCAGTTTGGAATTTTTCTAGGTCTCCTTCATCTGTGTTTTGTTTTGTTTTGTTTTTAAAGATTTAAGGGGATGACACTGAGAATGGTCTTACACTCACTTCTCGTTTCTCCTCAGAGTGGCCTTTCAGCAGCACCCGCACGGGCTGTGTCTGCTGTGAAGAACATCAACCTGCCTGAAATCCCCCGGAACATCAACATTGGTGATCTCAACATCAAAGTCCCCAACCTGTCCCAGTTTGTTTGAGGATGGATTGGGCTGAATTGGAGTCCTTAAGACAAGCAAAGCCAGTCAAGTCCGGAAACAACCCATTTTGAGCCTTAGAAGAGTCAAGCCTCAGGACCTTGAACCTTTCTGTCTGGGAAGATCATTTGGCCTGGAGTGGGAAAGGGATTCAGATGCCACTATGTGGTGTGCTCAGTTCTCACACATGCAGTCATGCCACTGTATACATGGCTACTGGAGATGTGAGCAGGGAGTCAGCATGGCCAGGCCACTTGCACATTTACCTCCTGCACGCAGCTGCTCCCAGGGACTGAGGACTGTGTGACTTGAGCCCACCTGTATCTCTGATCTAAATCATAAGCCTGGTGCATTTCACCATACTGGTGAGAGGTACCTCACACCACAGTCAGAGCAGTCCTCCAAGAGAAAGAGGCCCTATGTCTATTGGAGGTGAAAGCTGCCAATGTGTGGAATGTCCCAGAATTATGACTCTTCCCAAGTTTAAAACACATCCCCTTCCTGAGCGCAATTGCTGTGTTGTAAATGATGAGTCCCTCCATCAGTAGGAGATCCAGCTTCTGGAACATGAGAGCTGAGGCCTTTTGCAGGGTCCAGACCAGGAGCACACTGGAGCAGTGCTATTTCTTCTCCCTCCCTGAGCTTGACTTTGGACAATCCCAGTTCCCTCAGGTGACAGTCTCCCAGGGCTTTGGAGACCTGTAAATGTTTACATGTGATTAGGGTCTTTCTTCCTATGGCTAATTTGAAGCTAAAACTACTGTTCATAGTAGGACCTCTTACTCCACACTGTCCCACCAGCCAGGTCTCAGGAATGCTGGGAGCTGCCTTGAGATTAGGGAGCTGACTACTTTCACAGAAGTCTCCCAACCTGGGGACCCAAACTGCTTCCTCAGGCCTCCTGAAGCTGTTGGAGAGCAGGCCTGAGATAGTGCCCAGTAGAACCCTGTGTCAGGGCTATATCATTTTTCTTTTTTGAACAGCATTTCCCATGGTTTGTACCCATTGCTCCCTGCAGTCTCCTGTTGTCACTCCTTAAGTACCTCTCGGCAACCCCAGAGATGAGCAGTTGACCAGAAAGTGGGCCTCACATATGGGAAAAGGGAAGAGTAGGTGAATTAATCTGATGCCAAACTCCTTATACCACTCCTTTAAAGGGTTTGATTTTTTGTTTGTTTGTTTTTTAGACATGTCAGCACATTGATATTCCTTTGATGTTTGCCGAGTGTGAAGTAGGAATAAAGGAAGGCAACTGATGCCAGGTGTGGTGGCGCATGCCTGTAATCCTAGCAGCTCTGGAGGCTGAGGCAGGAGGATTGCAAGTTCAGAGCCAGCCTCAGCAACAGCAAGGCACTAAGCAACTCAGTGAGATCCTGTCTCTAAATAAAATACAAACAATAAGGCTGGCTATGTAGCTCAGTGGCTGAGTGCCCCTGAGTTTAATCCCTGGTACCAAAAAAAAAAAAAAGTCAACTGATATTTACTGTGCACCTACTATAAGGTGGAATGAACAAGATTCTTCAACAATTCTTTTCTTTATTGTTTTTTTTTTAATATATTTATTCTACTTAGGTATACATGATAGCAGAATGCATTTAGATTCATTGTACATAGATGGAGCATAACTTTTCATTTCTGTGGTTGTGCGTGATGTAGAATCACATTGTATATGCACACATACATGAAGCTAGGGCTATGATGTCCATCTCATTCCACCATCTTTACTCTTCAACAGTTCTTATAACAGACTTTCTTATCCTCATTTTGCAGATGAAGAAAGTAGACTCAGATCCAGTAACCTGCTTTTGGTCACAGGGGGCTAAGGTTTGACACCATCTGCCTGCCTGACTCCACAGTCCTTTTTTGCCCCTCACTGCTAAAGGTAGCTTCCCCCAATTTTATCATGTTTATAGATAAGGAAGCTGAGTCTCAAAGGGATTAAGCAACTTCTCACAAACTGATAAAAACAGTCCTGGTTTCCTAAAGTAGTCAGTGACCACATCATAGACTAAGAGCTGAAAGGGTCTCTTGTCTCCCTGTTTAACTGCGGAAGCCCAGAGTGTTACGTTTCAGATTGAGGGTCACAAAGTTAGAACCAAGTCACTGTTCTTGAGTTCATTTGTTATGTGACTAAATACATTACTGCAAGACAGTCACATGAACTGAATTTTCTGGGATAATCTTGGTTTCAAATGTTTTGCCTACCAGAAGCAATGGTTCCCCAAAACCATTGACTAGCCATGTGGATTGCAAAGATGAGCATCCGGGCAACCTCCCTCACACCACCTCTTAAAATGCATAAAACTTCTGCTTGATTTTTTACTTGGAAAACTCAATCCCTCTAGACCAGCCACAGTATTGTTCATTAACTACTTGAGGTTGCCTTTAAATCCAACTAGCTTTCTTTCCTGGTATCAGCAAAGCCATAAACATCTTTTTTTCTTCTTTAGTAGTTGAAGAGAAAATCTTCCTTGGCCTTTTTTTAAAGAAGCAAACAGATTTTGCTGCTAGGAGATGTCAGTTATAAAAATAGGGGCTAAGTTGGGTGCTGTAGTGCATGCCTATAATCCTAGCTACTCTGCAAGCTGAGAGTAGGAAAATCACAAGTTTGAGGCCAGCCCAAGCAACTTATTGAGACCTTTTCTCAAAATTAAAAACAAAAAAAAAATTAACCTTTTTAAAAAAGGACTGGGCATGTAGCTCAGTAGTAGAGTATCCTTGGGTTCTATGCGCAGTATCAAAAGAAAGCGGGGTTGGGGGGTGGATCTAGTTTGGGTTTACTTTAGGAGTCCTTGGCTCTTTTTTATTTTATTTTATTTTTTTTTAATTTTTTTTTTTTTAGTTGTAGATGGACACAATGTCTTTATTTTATTGCTTTGTATGTGGTGCTGAGGATCGAACCCAGGGCCTCACGCATGCGAGGCAAGCGCTGTACCGCTGAGCCACCACCCCAGCCCTTTTTTTTTTTTTAAATATTTATTTTTTAGTTGTAGGCAGACAGAATATCTTTATTTCATTTTTATGTGGTGCTGAGGATCGAACCCAGTGCCTCACGCATGCTAGGCGAGCACACTACCACTGCGCCATAACCCCAGCCCCAGTCCTTGGCTCTTGATGGTTTAGAATACTGGATTTTTAATGTTCACTGACACTAACTGAAATCTGAAATTCTTCCATTATGTAGTTTCTAGTTGCCTGTTGAACTTGGTTCCTGGAGCTGTGGAGACTGGAAATCAGTGATTGTGATAATGTGGGATGTTTAAATGACTAACCCATTTCCAACCCCTGGCTGGTCATACGTTGGCTGAGCCATTCCCAGAACAGCCTCACTTCTGGGCCTGGCCATGGCCCTGTGAGTGCCACACCCAGGATATCTTGAGTTCCGGAAAGTTCCTGTTTATTCAGGCCTTTGCCACTTGCAGAGCCAACCCTCCCTCTACACCACTTCTACCCAACAGAGCCACCCTGGGGATGTTCTCTCTAGCCCCCTGGCTTAACTGGTGAGGGCAGGGATTGGGCATGAGAATGTGGCTAAAACCAGGTTGCTGGATAAATCTTAATCTGTGGCCCAGTGTTTAGTTGAGGATTTCTTCAGTATGGCAGTATGTCCATGGCTTTCCAGATAAGATGCAGCATTGAGTGGTACATGAAAATAGAGAGAGGAGTGGGCCTAGTCCAGGTTTAGCAATAACCAAGATGGAGAGCCATGGAAGTATGGGAGAGACCCAGAGGGGCATGGCTCTTAACAAACACCATGATTTTTCCACCTCCCAAGTATGCTTTATCGCCAAGAAGGAGTCCATCTCTGTGGTGACTGCTGGCCTAGCGTCCACCCACACTTGAACACCAGCACATGGCTGGTGCTCACAGATGCTTGAATGGCTGTCCTCAAGGTTAAGGCTCAAAGCTCTGCATGGTCAGCATTCCCACAGAAGCTGCAAATAAGAAAATGGGGGGGCTGGGACTGTAGCTCAGTGGCAGAGCGCTTGCCTAGCATGCATGAAGCACTGGGTTCGATCCTCAGCACCACATATAAATAATAAATGAATAAAATATAGATCCATCAACATCTAAAAAAAAAATTAAAAAAAAAAAAAAAGAAAATGGGCCCCTCAAGGGAGGTAGTTTCATGAAAATGATTAATTCTTTCCAAAACACTTAAAATTCTTTCCTTATTTTGGTTTTTCCCTTTATAAAAGGAAATGACAGTTCAAATTTTAAGAAAAGATTTGTCAAGCAAAAGACAACCTGTTACTCTACCACTAAGCCCCATCCCTGGAAGCAACAAGTATTTCCAAAGTACAAAGAAACAAAGTCCCTGGATCTTTATTACCAAAACTGAGGGCATAGTGTAAAACACCACCCCCACTTCAGCACTGACTGTCACTACTTGACACTACTCGACCTTACCTTTTCCAGGGCACTCCTGACATGTTTGGTTTTCAGTTATTGTCTGCTAGGATTAAGTTTCGGGGGCGGGGGGGGACACGGACAGACAAGGTTTGTCTTATTTGTCCCAGCTGCTACAAATGGTGCCTGGTCCCTACTGCTCAATAAATAACTGTTGAATGAGTAAATGGTTGAGGCAGATGGTGATTAGTATTTACAATCTCAGCTTATGCTCTCTTACAGGGTCCAGTGCACAGTGAGGAGAACTCGGGTGATAGCATTGGGAGCAGGAAGTAGGGGGTGGGGCAGGTGATGGCTGTGGAGGATGAAGGAGGGAGAAGGGTGAACTTGATTGATGTTGGCAGATGGAAGAGTGGCAGGGATGGTGCCTCAGAGGAGGATGTAGTGGGGGTGGAGGATTGGTGATCAGGGGTTTGGATGTGGACATGTTAGGTTGCAGTAGCCTAGGGGCAGATGTCCACCAGCAACTTAGTGGACAGGAGAGGAAATGAGCATTCATCCTTTCATGAGGGTGAGTGATGTGACAAGGGATGAGAGGGTTGGGGACAGCCCATGAGCAGGGGAAGAAAGCAATGTCTAGTCATTGGAATGACTTCCAGTCAAGGGAGCACTCTCAGTGAGAAGAGGGACTAAAAAGAGATGACCTCCTGGGCCTGTAGCTGTTCAGCCAAGCCCCACTAAGTGATACAGCAAAATTGGAGAATGTCGTAGAGGTGGCTCTAGCTGGTGGTGGAAATGGTCCAAATGATAAGGTGGTTATATGGGTCACCATCTAGCTCTGTAACACAGCCAGAACCTTCCAAAGATTAGTTTCCTCATCCATCAAGAGGGGGAAACAGCCGGGCGCGGTGGCTCAAGCCTGTAATCCCAGCACTTAGGGAGGCTGAGACAGGAGAATCGCGAGTTCAAAGCCAGCCTCGGCAATGGCGAGGCGCTAAGCAACTCAGTGAGACCCTGTCTACATAAAACACAAAATGGTGCTGGGGATGAGGCTCAGTGGTCGAGTACCCCTGAGTTCAATCCCCAGTACCAAAAAAAAAAAAAAAGAGGGGGAAACAGGCACAGTGACACACCTATAATCCCAGAAGCTTGGGAGGCTGAGGCAGGATCATGAGTTCAAAAACAGCCTCAGCAACTTAGCAAGGCCCTAAGCAGCTTAGTGAGACCCTGTCTCTAAATAAAAAACAAAAGAGGCTGGGGATGTGGCTCAGTGGTTAAGCTCCCCTGGGTTTAATCTCTGGTACAAAGTGGAGGGCGGGGGGACAGTAATCACTGCTTCAGGGTTGTTATAAGGATTCACAGATCATTGATGTAGACCACAAAGGAGTCTACAAACAGGCTGCTGCCTTCGTTGGGGTTTTTGCAGAGGGATTGGAAGTTGAGGTAGATGAATATGTCAGAAGTTACTGGTGCCAAGAAGAGAGACACAGTATCTGGTACTCAAGCCCTGGCAGAAGCAGGAGGGGACAAAAGGGTAGTAACAACCAAGGGGCCTTCAGAGGGAAGACAGTAACAGTGGCCACTGGCCTGGCCATCTCAGTGGGGTTCCAAGTCCATGTCCAGTGGAGCTGCTGGATAAAGCTGTAGAGATGGCAGGCCTGGGAAAATGAAATTTCCCTTAATCCATTGGATCCCATCATCCTACGTATAGGACACCTATAAAAGCTTTTAAAATTTCACAGAACACCTATAAAATTACTCAATTTAAGTTTTTATAGCTATTTTGTATATGGAATGATTGGACAAAGTAGGTTAAAATGAGAGGAGTTAAAGACACACAAGAGGGGCTGGGGTTGTGGCTCAGTGGTAGAGTGCTTGCCTAGCATGTGCGAGGCACTGGGTTCGATTCTCAGCACCACATATAAATAAATAAATAAAGATCCATCGGGCTGGGATTATGGCGCAGTGGTAGCGTGTTCGCCTAGCACGCATAAGGCACTGGGTTCGATCCTCAGCACCACGTAAAAATAAAATAAAGATATTCTGTCACCTACAACTAAAAAATAAACATTTAAAAAAAAAAAAAGATCCATCAACAACTAATAAAAAAAATTTAAAAAAAAACACAGAAGAACAAACCATACTTGATAGGACCAGCATCGTGGGGGCAAGAGGGAAGAAGGTCCTGGAACTTACTTCCTGTGGTGTCAGGAGGGAAACCAGGAGGTCCCAGTAGATGCAGTGAAAGGAACCAGCATATGTTGAGGACTCAAGTGACAACTTGGCCAGGCAGATCTGGATGAGAGTGGGGAGCTCTGTAGTGACTCCACAATTCCCTTAAGAAATAAGACCTTTAGGCCTTCTCAAGGGAAACCTTATGTTTTGGTCCAGCTCTGAAATCAACTTGGCCTGGGAGCACTTGGAAACAGGTGTTTCCACTCAGCTTCCCAAGAGTGGGCCACAATTTGGAGAGGGGCAAGCTACAGGTCGTCTTCTGCATTGCTAAGGATGCATACCCTTTGCAAACCCACAAGATAAAAATACAGCTTAAATGATAGAAAGGAATTCCAAGTAGTTGTCAAAGATGGGTCTGTTGCTTCCCCAAACTGAAATATATTCAAAATACAGGTGCTTCTCAACTTACGATGGGGCTACATCTCAATGAATCATCATAAATTGCCTCCTACCTAGGTGCTGTGATGAAGGGGGACAGGTGCCTTCCTACCCCACACACTGGACCTTCATAGGCTGGAGGTAAAATGGGGCCAAGAGACAGCCATAAGCTAAGGTATTGCTCATTGTCAAAGGTCACCCTTTGCCCTGAGCAGTGCCAAGGTGAAGATGTTTCCCAATCTCAGGTATAGGGCTCCAGGTGCCTGACACCCTTCCAGCCTTCCAAATGGCTTCCGGCTAGATTCAGGCAACAAGGGCCACAAGTCTTGCTCATTAAAGCAAGGTAGGATTTGAACTGCCAACTGCTAAACCAACTTTTCTGGAATTTGCATGTGTGGGAAGTGTAGCTGACTCCCCCACTTGGCCAGCCCCCTTGTGTTGGACTCAGCCCTTTGGGGACAGGAGTTTTCTGCTGAGAACCCATCCCAGGCTTCCGAGCCTGCCTCTTTGCACTGGTTGCACCTGCGTTGGCCCAAGCTGCTACCCAGCTCAGCAGCTGTTTAAAATGTGTGGTGACATTACAGAGTTGGAAGGAAATCTCAGGGGTCCAAACTGTGCCAAACAGACAGATTCTTGTGACATTGCCTGGCATCACAGCCTGAGCCTGGCACAGGTAGACACCTGAGATGGGCCATCTCTGTCAGGTCCCACTCTGAGCCACTGAGCTTGGAGTTACAACCTGTTCCTTTTTTTTTTGTGGACACTATACCTTTATTTTATTTATTTATTTTTACGTGGTGCAGAGGATTGAACCCAGTGCCTCGTGCTTGCTAGGCAAGTGCTCTACCACTGAGCTACAACCCCAGCCTCTACAACCTGTTCTTGACAAGTCACCCCACTCCCAGCCCAGCCCTGCAGAGCTACTGTGGACTCCCTTAGCCCCAGAGAGGCCACAGGCTCCAGGCCAGGTCCTGTCTTCCACAGGTCCTCACAGGTGGCCCTGTTGCTCTGGGCCCACAGTCCCTAGCTTTGTCCCTCATTGGGGTCCAGGTATCCCAGTCTCTATCTTCTCATCCCTTCATAGCCCCAAGCCTAAGCCCTCTCTCCCTGGGAACTCACCACCAGCCCCAGATGCTGTTCAGTATCAGTGTCCTGGAACCCATATCTCACCACTAGTCCCTCCAGCCCATGTCCTGCCTAGATACTACCACAGCCCCCTGCTATTTCTCTGCCTCCCCCTTAGACTCCTGCCCCCCACCATCTCATTGCTTAACAGCCAGCATGAACCTTCTAATGCACTGATCAACCACCTATGACCTGGCAGCATCTAGAGCCTTTCTGCAGGCATCCTGCCAGCCTCAAAACAAAATTTAACGCTTCGCATGGCTGCCCCCACTGCCATTCTGTCCTCACTTTGTATCACGCTGTGCCTCACTGTCTCCCTCCAGCCTCACCTTTCCTTAAGCGTGCCAGGCTCACCTCACTGCTGGGCCTTGGCCCTTGCTCTCTGCCCATCTTCAGCTCTCCCTCTCTCCACCCTTCATTTAGTGCCTGCCCAAGTGTCACTGCAGAGGTCTTTACAGTCCAGCCTGGCTGAAATGCCACCTGTTACTATTTGGATTTGAAGTATCCCCCCAAAGCTCCTGCACTGATGAAGCAGTGTTCAGAGGTGAAGTAGGTAGATCGTGAGAGCTGGAACCTCGTCAGTCCATCCTATTTTGAATGGACCACCTGGGCAGTAACCATAGGTGGGTGGGGTGCGGTTGGAGAAGGTGGGTCACTGGGGGTGTGCCCTGGAAGGGTGCATCTTCTGCAGCCCCTTCCCCTCTCTTCTCTTTGCTTCCTGGGCCACCATGTATAGAGCAATTCTCCTCCAGGCCCTTCGGCCATGATGTTCTGCCTCACTTTGGGCCCAGAGCACTGGACTTGGCTACCCATGGGCCAAGCCTCTGGAATGATGAGCCAAAATAAACCTTTTCTAAGTTGTTTGTGTCAGGTATTTAGGTCACAGTGACAAAAATCTGACTAACACACCACCCTTCCCTAGGCACTCCCTGTCCGGTGCCCCACTTGATCCTTTGACGCCCTTATTGCCTGACATTATAGGCAATACCAGATGTTTTTTTCCCTTTTTCTGTTCTTTTTTTGCCACTGTGTTGCTGGTCTCTAATATAGTGTCTGACCCCTGTTGTCAGTAAATAAGTAATTGTTCAACAAATATATGAAAGAATGCAACTCCTACTACTCTCAAGGCACCTTGAAGCTCCACAATCACCCTCCAGGGCAAGAACTTCTGGAGGGTGGGGAGTCATGGGGCCTGACTTCTTTTATTGTTGTTTTTCAGTACTGGGGATGGAACCCAGGGCCTTGCACGTGCTAGGCAAGCCCTCTACCAATGAGCATTATCCCCAGCCTGGGCCTGGCTTCTTGATTCACTGTGTGACTGGGAGCAAGTCATTTAGCTACGTACTTCTAATTATTGGGGGAAATTATGAGAAAGCACTTTATAGACACAAGGCTCTGAATGAGATGCAAATTTAGTATGAATCCTAGCTCTGTTACTTCCCGCTGTGTGACCTTGAACAATAGACCTAACTTTCTGTGCTTCTGTTTCCTCATGGTAACAAAATAGCTCCCTTGTATGAGTTGCAAACCATTGACCCAACCCAGAAATGACATTAAAAGGAAGCTCTCATAAACTCAAAGGGAAAGTAGGAAGCCTATAACAAAACTAGCCAGGTCACAGGCAAAAAATCCTCTGCTGGCACTGCCTACACTGAACTTTGGGGCCACAAACCTGCCAAGAGGCAAACTCCTAGCAGATACCTCTGACTGGTAAAGCTGAGGTCATGGACAAAACCTTATGGTGAGAAAGGAAAGAGAAGCTCAGCCCCCGGATCACACAGTGGGGAAGAGACAGGACAGCTGTCCCTGACACTGCATGCAGAGGGTGGTTGTAAGAATTAAGATCAAGAACTCTCATGCACAGCTGGTAGAAAACCTGGGAAGTTGTTTTAATGGAACCTACTAGAATTAACATGTGCTGACCCTGTGACTCAGTGAGACCAAAGGAATGCATGTGTCCATATCTTTTGTCCACCAAAATATGTGGACAAAGTGTGAACAATACTATGCATACTCACCCAAACCTAGAAACTACCAAAGTGCCACCATCAATGGAATACTACACATCCAGGGCTACATGCAGCAATTTGAATAAATCAACAACCTTGAGCATAAAAAGCAGGTGCACAGGAAAGGGATTGTATGATTTCATTTATTTGAACCTCAAAGACAAGCAAAATGATTCTATGGCATTAGCTGCCAGGGTAGTGGTGCCCCCTTAGAAGGGTAAAGACAGAAGGGGATGCAAGCAGGATTCCTGGGG
Organism: Xerus rutilus; assembly: GCA_028644305.1. Taxonomy (NCBI): domain Eukaryota; kingdom Metazoa; phylum Chordata; class Mammalia; order Rodentia; family Sciuridae; genus Xerus; species Xerus rutilus. Next base: position 129,965,873 of record CM053401.1, on the reverse strand, counting down.
TGCTGGAGGGCTCACTTTCTTCACCTGCATGCTGGTTTCCCTTGTGTGTGTGTGTGTGTGTGTGTGTGTGTGTTTTAATTTTTAGATGTTGATGGACCTTTATTTTATTCATTTATTGATATGTGGTGCTGAGAATCAAGCCCAGTGCCTCACACATGCTAGGCAAGTGCTCTACTACTGAGCCACAACTCCAGCCCCTTGTGTGTTCATTGTGTGAAGCTTCATTGAGTTCTCCACTTAGCATTTGTTTTTTTCTCTAGGCATGCTATACGTCATTAAAGCAAATAACATGCAGGTTTACAGGAAAAATTAGTGCATGAGAAGCACCCAGGGTAGTGGTATGAGCTGGATAAACATTAGGTCTTCATGCCAGACGGGAATGGCACATGCCTATAATCCCAGCAACTGGGGAGGCTAAGGCAGGAGAATTGAGAGTTCCAAGCCAGCCTGAGCAGCTTCAAGAGACCCTATCTCAAAATAAAAAAATAAAAAAAAATAGGGCTGGGAGTGTAGCTGAGTGGTAGAGAAACCCTGGGTTCAATCCGCAGCATCCCCCAAAAAAAGTTTGGTTATCATTATTATTATCACCATTTTCTTTGTCCTGTTTGTTCTCTCCCCACCCACCACTCCCTCTCCATCATTCTCGCAAGGCTGAAAAGACCAATATGTTCTCTGTTCTCCAACTCTTACAGCAGAAAGAGTGGATGCTCTAAGTACAAGTGGCTCTGAGCTTGTGTGTGGGATCCCTACTTTTACTTTTCCCATGGAGATGGGGAAAGACCTTCTGGAGAAAGTACATCTCTGGATCCATGGAGGAGTTTCGCCAGTCCGACAGGGTGTGCATGTGATGTAGGGTGCGAGAGGACAGTGCGGCAGACTGTCCTGCCTGTTTGTTCTGTAAGGGACTGCCACAGACTGTGATTTATAGAGAACATAAATTTATTTCCCATGGTTCTGGAGGCAGAGAAGTCCTTCATGCTCCATAAATCCATGAAGGAAGATGGAAAGGCACACTGATTCTTATAACAAACCCATTTTGATAAGATTTTATCTATCCAGAAGGCAAAGTTCTTGTGACCATGTCACCTCTTAAAGGTCCTGCCTCCCAACACTGTTCACCTGAGGGTTTAAGTTTCCAACTCACAGACTTTGGGAGACACAGTCAACCATAGCACAGACTAAGGGTCCCCAAAGAGCCATGAGCAAGTGTGGTGACTTTGAGTTTGGAGGAGGTGAGGAAAAGCTGAGCCTAGGGGCAAGGGATGGATTTGGAGCTCACCTTGAGGGCAGCAGTGGGCCCTGGAGAGGTTTGTCTGTGTTTGTTGGGGTTGGGAGAATATTATGTTTTCATTTTGGCATCTGGTTTCAGTGTGAAGAACGGATGAAAAGAGAAATAAAAAATTCTCAGAGCTGGGCCTGGTGGTGTGCACCTGTAATCCCAGCGGCTCAGGAGGCTGAGGCAGGAGAATTCCAAGTTCAAAGCCAGCCTCAGCAATGGCGAGGCGCTAAGCAATTCAGTAAGACTTTGTCTGTAAATAAAATACAAAATAGAGCCAGGGATGTGGCTCAGTGGTCGAGTGCCCCTGAGTTCAATCCTGGTACCCCCAAAAAACAAAATAAGTTCTCAGAACCCTATTAGTAGACCCTCCATGGTGGCCATCCCTCCATGGTGACCCATCCATGTCAGGATGAGACATGGGGATGGAGAGAAAGCGAGTTTGTCAGGACCTTCCAGGGTTTAGATTGGCAGAGCTTGGGGACTGTCACTGGGCATGAAGGGAGGTGCAGAAGGGAGAGGCAGGAGAAACTTTGGTGGCTGCATGGGTCATGGGCCCCTGCACTGAGTTGGTCACTAGGGGGAGCAGGTTAGGGGATACCCTGAGTTGGGGTGCACAGTAAGAAGGGACTGAAACACATTGGCCACCACAGCCATGGGGAAGCCTGTGGAAGGTGGGGTCTGGGAAGGGGAGGTCACATGAGATTGGAGAGGCCAGGGAAGCCAAGTCTGTGGAGAATGCTGGGGGAGCTGCCCGGTTTAGGCAGCATGCTCAGAGAGGCTCAGTGAGAGAGTGTGGGACCATGGAATGAGGGTGCTGGGCTCAGTGGAAAGGGTGAGGGGAGGGAATGTCAGGGAGCAGGTGCGCAGAGTGCGCCATGGTCAAGAGTGACAGAGAGAAGCTAGGTGCGTTGGCGCACGCCTGTAATCCCTGCACTTTGGGAGGCTGAGACAGGAGAATCGCGAGTTCAAAGCCAGCCTCAGCAAAGATGAGGCGTTAAGCAACTCACTAAGACCTTGTCTCTACATAAAACACAAAATAGGGCTGGGGATGTGGTTCAGTGGTCGAGTGCCCCTGAGTTCAATCCCTGGTACCAAAAAAAAAAAAAAAGTGACAGAGACTTAGGCCCAGTAGATTTAGCTAATCTTTAAATGTCTAAAACATTAACCATCCCTATCACAAGGTGCTGGCAGAGGACTCTGTCCTTGGGGAGGAGCCAGCCCTCCCTGGGGTGATAGTGCCTTGGACAACAGGCTGGGACAACTTTAGGAGCCCCTTGCAGATCTCCAACTCATAGAAGGTATGAGTAATAACAATGATAATAGCGAAGGCAGCTAGGGTAGATGTTATCACTGTTCAGCATTATTATTGCCCCTCTGGGGGAGGGTTGCACGCCCCACACCTTTGACATCAGGCTCAGCTCACTTGCTTTGGTCAGTGACATGTGAGCGTAAATGAGACATGCAGCTTCTAAAAGACTCCTTAGGGGTCATAGAATGATACTGCAGGGTTCCCATCATCTCTGCCTGGAGCTGGGCGGTACACCAAATAAGGACTGTTCCTTCAACCCGGATCTTGGCTGGAGCTGTGGCCAACCCATTACAGATAGGTAGTGTGCAAGAAATAATCCACTAAGACTAAGGACTCTGTTACTGCTGAACAACATATCCTCAACTGATAGAGCAGCTTGTGGATTTGGAGCGTTTACTGGGCACAATGCACTATGCAAAGAATTTTACACGGATTCCCTCTGGTAATTTTAAAACAACTCCATGAGTGAAAGCAGCCAGACACAAAGAAGCACACACCGTGTGATTCCATTTATAGAAAATGCAAACTAATCTCTAATGACAGAAAGGAAATCAATGACTCCCTGGAGATGGTGTAGGGAAGGGAGGGACAAGAAAGAAAGATTACAAAGTGGCATAAGGAAACTTTTGAGGTGATCAACATGTTCCTTATCTTAATGTAAAGATGATTTTGTGAATACAAACATGTTAGAACTTGTAAACTTTAATTCTGTGCACTTTAAATATGCAAGCACACCTCAATATAGTTGTGTAAAAAAAAAACAACGAATTCTACTATAAACTACTATAAAAAACAATGAATTCTACTGGAATATAATTCTAATGGAATTCTTTTTTATTTTTTTATGGTGCCCAGGATAAAACCCAGGCCTTTGCACATGCTAGGCAAGTGCTCTACCCCTGAGCCACACCTCTGTCCTCTAATAGAATTCTTATCACTATTTTACAGATGAGGCAAATTAGGCTTTGGGGGATGAAAATCCTTGCTGATGGTCACACAGCTTTTATAGGGCAGGTTCAGAATGGGAGCCAGGTGTGCCTGAATCCAAACTCCATGTTTTCTCACCTGGAATGGAGTTTGATTGGCAAATCAGGGTTCCAAAGGCTACATAAGGAAACAGGAAGAAAGCTCCTGTGTAAATGTGGCAGCCCCAAAGAGTCACTTGGGGTGAAGAGAAGGTGGGCAGAGGTCAGCAGCTCCTGATCTCCCAAAGGGAGGGTACAGTATGGCCCAGAGACCCGAGTGTTAAAATTTCAGGAATTTGTCGGGCAAGGTGGCACACACCTGTAATCCCAGCTACTCAGGTGGCTCAGGCAGAAGGATTGCAAATTCTAGGCTGTCCTTGGCAACTTAGTGAGACTCTGTCTCAAAATTAAACATAAAAAGAGCTAGGGTTGTGGCTCAGTGGTAGAGTGCCCCAGGTTCAGTCCCTAGTACTGAAAGAAAAAAAAAATCAGCAATTTCACCAGTTATTAAACATAGCCATTGTCAAAAATTACATATATTCATAACTGAAGTATATTAAAAGTAAAGATGGGCCTGTCATGATGGCACACACCTGTAATCCCAGAAGCTCCAAAGGTTGAGGCAGGAGGATTGCCAGTGTGAGGTCAGCCTCAGCAGTTTAGTGGGGCCCTAAGCAACTTACTGGGACCCTGTCTCAAAATAAAAAGGGTTTGGAGTGTAGCTCAGTGGTTAAGCACCCTTGGGTTCAATCTGTAGTACCAAAAATAGTAAAGGTGGAGCCGTGGAGTAGCTCAGTGGTATATGTGCTTAGCATGTTGGAGGTCCTGGGTTCAACCTAGCACCTCCACCCCCAAGAAAGGCAAAAGTAACATTCAAAAGTCATCACCTCCTAATTATTTTGCCACGTTTGACACTGATGCCTTTGAGAGTATTAACCTGTTACTTCTGTCCAGTGGAGACTCCACACAACGGCGTGCTATCGGGCAGCCCTTTTCAACTCCGCTTCCTGCAGTAGCTTGAAATTGGACAGGGGGGTTTACTTACACCATGGCAATGGGCAAATGCTAATGGAAATAACCCCTCACAACACGCCCTACTAGTTAAACATTTTTGCCATCTCATCGCTGAGCCCTAAGGTCTTGAGCCACCTGCCTGGGCAGGGGCAGGATGGGGAAACAGGAAGCTCAGGTCTGGAGCTGAGAGGAAGGACAGATAGAGGCAGTGGCCGGGTCGTCCAGGGTTGCCTGTAACTATGATGAGAAAATGGCTGGTGCACACTGAGCTCTAGTCCTGACAAGTTCTTTTTGTAGTCACTCCACACTGTGGGGCAAAGCACTGTTATTGTCTGCAGATGAGGAGACTGAGACACAGATGTCATTTACCCAGGGTCATCCACTAGGCCCCACAGCCACCTGAGTGCTCTGAAGAGGAGAAATTGGTGAAACACGGCAGCCTGAGGGAACTCTCAGTGCGGGAACCCTCCAAGCACCGCCAGCCCCCTCCCAGCCCCTCTAGCCTGACAGCGGGCATGTGCCAGGCTCTTTGCTGAGCAGGTTCTCTGTTCCCACCCCAAGGAGGGACTAGATGCAGTGTGTGGTGCCTGCCCACTAGCCCCCTTTCAGGGAAGCACTCATGGTCCAGAAAGTGGCAGGTGCACAGAAGGTGGGACAAGAAGCAGTAGCATTCTTTGCCTCGGGTTCTCCCTGGCAAGGTCCAACTAGGGGAGGGAGAGACAGAGACACCTCTAAAAGGCCCACCCAACTAGCACTGGGCAAAGGTGGTGATGAGGACAGGGGCCACCATGGAGGCTGAAAGGGCTGAGGGGCTGCCAAGGCCTCCCCTAAGGTAGGGTTCAGGGCATGGGGTAGCTGGTGCTGAATTGAGCAGGTCAGGGGTTGCTTGAACAGAGAACAGGGAATGGAAGGCCTTGAAGCTGGTGGCACCACTGGCCAAGGATGAGGATTGATGACAGCCAGCTTAGGGGCAGAACATGACAAGATTTGTTTGGACATGTACTTACCAGAGCCTCTGGGGTGGGGCTGGGCAGGATGTGCCAGGTCATAAGTGGAGATGAGGGATGGTGTCTCAGGGGCCAGGGAGCCCTTGGGAGAGGTTGGGACATCCCTGATGGAAAGAGAGGGGACCCGACCCAAACAAGATTGAAAGGGTGCTCTGGTGGGCATGACAGAGAGATAGCAGTGAGTGGGAAGGGTGGGGTCGTGGGAGCTGGTGGGGGAAAGAATTCAAGGAGTGGCCAGCGAAGCAGATGTTCCAGGGGAGGCCAGAGAACCAAGCCCCAGGGCGGCTCACGAGGTGGAGAGGACTGTGGGCTGAGGAGGGAGTTCTAGAAAAGGTCTCAGACTGCCAGAGGTAGAGGAGGAAGCACAGAGGGCAGCAGGTCTCCCAGGTACCCAAGGAAGAATGCCTGGTGGTTTTCTCTCTTGTCCTGGAGGCTGGGAGGCTGCAGTGGGGTGGGGGGATGGGCGAGCAGCAGTGGGAATGGGCAAAGACTGAGCGGGGCGGAGGAAGGCCACAGGACCCCTCCTGGGGATAGTGGGCTGAATGGTGGCCGCCAAAAGATACGTCTGCTTCCTGATCTTATTTCACTTGGCAAAAGTGCTGGCAGAATTAAGGATCTGGAGATAAGGTCATTTTGGATTATCTGAGTGAATCCTAAATGCAATGGCAAGTGTCTTTACAATAGATATAGAGAAGGCCTCATGACCACAGGTAGGCAGAGATTGGGGCCAAGGAATGCTGGAGCCACCAGGAACTGGAAGATTAACTTCGCCAAAGATCCTCCCTTGAGCCCCCAGAGGGGAGGGAGCGCAGCCCTGCAGACAGTTGGATTCCAGATTTCTGGCCTCCCGGACGGTGGGAGGCTAAATTCCTGTTGTTTTAAACCCCATCAATTTGTGGTCATTTGTTCCTAAAGACCCAGGAAACCAAAACAACAGGGATGAAAATGAGTATATTACAGAGATTCCTCCAGCAGCCCTGGGTAGCCAGGGCAGAAAGGAAGAGGGCACAGACCGGCCCAGGTGGGTGGATGCAGGGAGAGCCAGGGGCAGGCTGCTGGATGGGCAGAAGGAAAGCCTCAGAGAGGAAAGAGGAAAAGACTGCTGTAGGAGTTGAGCCAAGGGCTGGGTGGGGCCTTGGGGAAAGGCAGCGTCAGAGCTGGGGAAGTTGCAAGAGAGGGCAGGTCCCTGGGAGGGGCTGTGGGCTGCAGGAAGAGGCATGTAGGGAACCTTGCAGCACTGTGGATTTATGGGGAGTGAGGCTGTCATGCCCAGGGACAAGTGTATTTGAAGGGTTCCAGGCCAGTTCCATTCCTTCCTGGGACAGACTCGTCTGAGGTTTACAGAGACTGGGCTCTGCTCTGTTCACTGGGTCACTTGGGGCATGTCTCATGCCCCTATGCTAGAGCTCTGGGTCTTCCCTTCTGGGGAATTTAACCTTCCTCTGTTTGCCTTTAGTATGGCTCAAGTGGACTTAAATGCCTGGGGAGATGCTCTTCATCTCAAGGCTACCTACATAATTTGCAGGGCCCAGTGTAAAATGCAAATATGAGGCTCCTTGTTCAAAAAATATGAAGGATTTCAAGTGCACAGTGCACAGTGTTAAAGCACACTCGGGCCCTTGGTCGGGAGGCAAGTGTGAGTGGTCAGTCCTGCTTTGGTTTCCTCCCCCAACACTCAAGAGGCTTTGCTGCCCTGGCCCTGCAGCAGTGCCAGGAGAGATCAAGATCATGCATGCAGAGCATAGCATGTGCCAGAGTGTCATAAGGGTCTGGTGAGTGTGAGTTATTAGAATTATCATTGTGATTGTGAGGTCAGCATCCTGGCCCTACCCCAGTGACCTCAGGCAAATCACTTGATCTCTGTAGGCTTAATTTTCTCTGTGCGATGGATGATCTCCAAGCTTGGACAGCCTAGTGGGCCTGCCATTTGGCCTCAGTGTGGGAGACACAAGACAGTGAGAAATAGCTGCTGTAGATTCTTCCCCACAATTGTCACTCCAATTTGGAGGTCACTGTCAAGCACTGGTCCTTCTGTGACTGTCTTATGAGTCTTCCATCTAATGCTAACACCTTAACCCTGGAAGGTCACTGCAGGTAACCCTGCCACAGAGGTTTGACCCTGGCTCCAGCTGGAGCCCCCTGCCTAGCCCCCTGCCTAGAGGAGACAGATGCCTTGGAGGTATGGGCCATGCCAGGCTGGTCAAAGACAGACTCTTCCCTTGAGATGAGATCCAGAGTGGATCACTGAGTTCTTCTAATGAACACTACACAATCTATCTCATTTGATTCTCAAAGCAGTCGAGTGAAGGATTGTTCCATTTCACGGAGGAGGAAGCTAAAGCCCGAGGGAGAGGAATGTTAGTAACCACTCAAGACATGTTGCCCAGCTTCTAAGTGTCACAAGCCATATCTATACTGGGCATGGGGGAGCACTCCTGTAATTCTCAGCTGCTCTGGAGGCAGGAGGATCACAAGTTTGATGCCAGCCTGAGCAACCTAGTGAGATCTTGTCTCAAAAAAAAAAAAAAAAAAAATGAAAGAGCTAGAGATGTGGCTCAGTGGCAGCACCTCTGGTTCAATCCCCAGTTACACACACACACACACACACACACACACACACACACACAGCCTCAACTGTGTTCCTGCAAAACTGGCCTCATACTGAGCCAGTATGACCTGCCACTGGAGCCCTGGGAGAGCCATAGTCTGTGGGAGCCTGTGCCCAGGGCAGTGGTGGTGTCCTGAGCGTTCTGTAGGAAGGGAGCCCACGGTGGGCTGCCAGGCTCAGTTTTGCCTTCTTGTCCCTCCTATCCTGTCGCGCCAGCCTCAGGGACCGTCCCTCCTGCTGAGCTCCAGGTCCATTCTGTCCCCTCCACAGCCCAGGACAGCAGCCCCCTTTCCCACTTCCTGCCTCTCTGAGAACGTGTGCTCTAAAAGCTGCTCTTTGTCCTACTTTTGTTTTTTTCCAAAAAATGTGTTTTTAATCAATTTTATAATAAAATCCAAATGGAGTTCTTGAAAACAACAATGAAAAATAATGTAAAAAAAAAAAAAAAAAAAAACTTAGCTCAGAAAACACTGACTCTCCAGTCTTCCCCTCCTAACCCAAAAGTAGCCCTGGGGACCTCTCTGCTCCTCCCCTAGTTCCTGGTCACTGGCCTTCTTGTCTCCTAAATACCCCAAACTGTACCTTCCTAAAGACCCCTTCCATGGCCTGGCCTGCCCACTGAGGCTTTTTTCTCTGGAGAGGACCCGCCTGACTGCTCCTCTGTCTGCCTCCTATCGGGCTTCCTTGTAAGCTGGTCCCACACTCTCCCCAGGGGGCTCTCTCTAAAAGACAAATCTGAGATGTAAGGGTTTTTCTCAAAATCCACCAGGGACTCAGTATCTTCCAGGGATAGAGCCTGTATTCCCTAGGCCAGCATTCAAGGCTGCAACATCTAGCCCCTGACCACCTCAGCCTCGCCTCCTACCACAGAGCTGACCCCCTGGCCTTTGCACATGTTGGTTGCTTTGCTCCAGACACTGCTTCAGAAAAGGCTGGTATATGAGAACTGGCCACTAAAGGCAGAAGGTGCAGAAACATTGAAGTAACACGTGGACAAATCCAGGATTGCAGAGTGCAATGTATTAGGGGCTTATGGATGGAAGTGTATCTTGGGCAAAGGAGGACACTTGTACCCCAGGGCAGGAGAAAAGAGTTTATATGCTAAGCTAGTAAAAGGCGGGCTATGGCCAACTGGAACATACCTGGATTTTCTCAAAAACTAACATGTCCAACATCAGTGTCAGAGTCCCGCTGACATGCTCTGCCAACTATCTTTTTTTTTTTGGTACCAGGGATTGAACTCAGGGGCACTTGACCACTGAGCCACATCCCCAGCCCTATTTTGTGTTTTATGTAGAGACAGAGTCTCACTGGGTTGCTTAGCACCTCGCCATTGCTGAGGCTGGCTTTGAACTCGCGATTCTCCTGTCTCAGCCTCCCAAAGTGCTGGGATTACAAGCTTGTGCCACCACACCCGGCCTCTACCAACTATCTTAACACCTTTGTTTATCCTATAGGGTTTGGGGTCATGTCAGGGTCCCCTAGTGGGCAAGATGGCTGTAGCAGGTCAAGCTAGAGCTGTCCTTTCTGTTCATCTGCTCAATGCAACTCATTCTTCAAAACTCAAACCAACTAGGACTCCCATCTGTTACCTTCTGCTCCCCACTCAGGCACAATGAGGGGTCTCTTCTGCTGTCATGACTATTGTGTGGAATTGGTTCATTCATCTGATGTGTGTTGAAGTCTGGGGGACACAGAACAGACAGGGTCCCTGAGCTGTCTAGGTTTATTATCCCTACTCTTGTTGCTCAGGTAGATCTGGATCCCCTGAGGACAGCTAACACCTGCATCTACAGAGCCCAGCACAGTGCCTGCCATGGCTAGTGCTTCTTAAATGCTCAGTGATCGACTGACTACCACCAAGAAGCTTTCATTAACCCTCTTCTTCCTCACTGTCTCTGGTCCTGGGCAGGGGCAGTGGCAGGCCTGAATTTAATCACCAGCATGAGGGAGGTGCTTAGTTGTAGGAGAGGAACTCCTGACCCTGTGGAGAGGGAGGTATGGGTAGGCAAGGGATAGTGATGAAAGAGAAATTGAGGGTCCTTAAGGCTGGGGATGCCCAGGACAGAAGACCCCTCTCCTGCCCTCACCATGCTCCTTATTGACTCATAAAGGAGGAGGTCCCTGTCTCCACTACGGGGCTCCAGCCTGGACTTTGAGGAAAGCTCCCTCATGAGCTCCTCTCAGAGCTGGTCCCTGCCACACACTGACATCTGGCACCCCTCCCTGAGGTTCCACTACACTTACCTCAGGGCACTGTGGCCAAGATCAAGTGGCACTGAGCGGGCCCCGTGTAGAATGAGCAGGGTATCATTTCCGGCCTCATCCTGGACTCATCCTGCCCTTCCCCAACACCTTGTCCTTCCTTCCTTTCACTTTGGTGCTGGGGATTAGACCCAGGGCCTCATGCATGCTAAGTACATGCTGCTCCACAACCCAGCTGCACCCCAAGCCCTGCCTTTTCTAAGTAGTATTGTCATGGTTTGGGCAGTGTACCTGGTTGATATGAAAGAGCATATTTGTTTTAACAATTCAAAGAATACACAAGTATAAGAGGAAACCACTGGTAGTCTCTCCTCTCTCTCCTTCCCCTAATCTGCCCCCTACATCAAACCGACAAAAGGGAGGGTTCACGGTTTGGCATGTTTCCATTCTGTACCAGCATCCACAAGAACAATGCCCAGGACGGAGTCCTTTCTTATGAGAATGGGGTAATAGGAAATGTACGACATCAGAATATGCTTTTGTTTTTGTTTTTGTTTTTGGTTTTTGGGTTGAACTTTGATTTTTAACCTTAAATATATACTATGGATATCATTCCAGGTTGATCAATACAGCATTAGCTCATTCTCTAATTGCTGTAGGTTCCCTGTGGACTACCAATAGCTTAGGAGCACTCTCTGGACACTTTGGCCTTTTTATCTTTTGTAACAAAGAATGCTGCAATAAACCTACTCCTACACCGGTCTGTAAGGAGTGGCTTCCTTCTACCAGGGTCTAGGACAAATTCTTCAAAATACGGGCATATATTCAAATATCTAAGGGCATCTGCCTTTAGATGTTTGAATAGGTCTTGCCATTTTGCCTTCTCAAACAAGTCCTCCCGTGGTGTAGGAAAATGTTCCTCACACCTGGCTCAAATCTAGATGTTGTCAATCTGTCTAAACTTTTGCCAGGGTTGTGGGCAAAACTTCGTTGTTTCTTTTTTTAATATTTATTTTTTAGTTGTAGGTGGACAGAATATCTTTATGTTATTTTTATGTGGTCCCAAGGATCGAACCCAGTGCCTCACGCGCGCTAGGCGAGCACGCTACCACTGTGCCATAACCCCAGCCCATGGTTGTTTTTTTGTTTTGTTTTGGTACCAGGTATTAAACTCAGGGGTACTCAACCACTGAGCCACATCCCCAGACCTGTTATGTGTTTTGTTTTTTAGAGACAGGGTCTCCCTGAGTTGCTTATTGCCTCGCCATTGCTGAGGCTGGCTTTGAACTCACGAGCAATTCTCCTGTCTCAGCCTCCCAAAGTGCTGGGATTACAGGTATGCGCTACTGTGGCTGGTGCTTGTGACAATTTTTGCAGTGAAGAGATTTTATCTTTTACGTATGTACATTTATCAGTATTTCTTTAGCAGCTTCTGGGTTTTGCATCATACTTAGAAGGATTACTCCAGGACTGATAACAAAGCAAAACAAAAAATATTCTTCGAGTACTTTTAAAACATGCTCTATGCTGGGTGTGGTGTTGCATGCCTGTAATCTCAGTGTCTGGGGAGGCTGAGGCAGGAGGATCATGAGTTCAAAGCCAACCTCAGCAACTTAGTAAGGCCCTAAGCAACTCAGCAAGACCCTGTCTCTCCATAAAAAAAGCATATATAAAAGGGCTGGGAATATGGCTCAGTGGTTAAGCCCCTGGGTTCAATCCCTGGTACAAAAAAAAAGACAGCATAGTATTTTTTCATATTGAGGATCATAATTTATTTAACCAAATTCCCAAATACTGGTTGTTTCCTATTTAAAGTCATGCCATATTGAGCATCCCTGACTTCTCTAACCTGTTTGGACTATGTCAAAGTAAAACTCAGGCATCAAATCATGTCATAAATATAAAAGCCCTAAAATTTTATACTATAAAATCTGTTAATCTTATGTTTTTTAAATTTATCTTGACATTTTATTTACATTTTGACTAGACAGGGTATTCACATGGTACAACACTCAAAAGAATAAAAGGAGGGCTGAGGTTGTGGCTCAGTGGTAGAGCGCTTGCCTCGCATGTGTGAGGCCCTGGGTTCGATCCTCAGCACCACATAAAAATAAACAAAACAAAATGAAGACATTGTGTCCATGTATAATTAAAAAATGTTAAAAAAAAGAATAAAAGGATATATTGGGAAATCTCTTTCTCCTCCTGCCCTCTCGGAAACAACTCATGGTATCAGTTTCTTGTGTATCATTGGAGTCCTTATACGTATATACAAAAGCAAATTATGTGCCTGTATGCTTTGTCCCTTTTAATGTACAATTGATAATCCGCCTGAGCGCTGCTCTGCATCCAGCTTTTGTTACTTAACGATGGGTCTTGGAGATTGTTCCATAAAGTGCATCATGATATATACAGATATATCATCGAAAGGGCAAACAATAATTATTCATCCATCTTTTCTCTACTGGTAATTTAGGTTACTTCCAGCTACAAACAATATTGTAGTGAAAAGCAATTCCTCCTTTCACTTATGTGTGAATATTCTGTAGGATAAATTTCTAGAAGTGCTGAATCAAAGGGAAGATTTGTTTAAACTTGTGTAAGTATTGCCAAACTGCCTCCACTGAGGTCTAATCTGTTGACCAACCACCAACCGCAATGCGGAAGGGGCTGTCTTCCTGTAGCCTCTGAAAACAGCATATTATCAAATGACTTTGCTGATCTGATACGTGCTGATCTGATAGTATCTTTTGTAGTTATAATTTTCACTTACTTGATTATAAGTTATTGAACATATTTTCACATCTTTGTGGGCTCATTTGAATTTCCCCATTAACTGTGTCTCTATACCCTTGCCCTTTTCTTCCCCAATTTGAGTTGTTGGTTCACTTTTTACTGATCCATGGAAACTCTTTATATATTAGAGAAATCAGCCTTTTGCTTACATTAAGGACTTTAGCTTCTCCTAACCCCCGCCAAATTAGAGTTTGTCTTTTGACTTTAGTTGTAGCAGTGCAGAATTTTATTTGATTTTATTTTTGAGGCAGTCCACTAAGTTTCCCAGGCTGGTCTTGAACTCCTGATCCCCTTGCCTCAGCTTCCTGAGTAGCTGGGATTATCAGCATGAGCCACAGTGCATGATGATTTAAATTTTTTATATGGTCTAATTTCTCAATTTTTTCTTTGGAGGCTTCAGGTTTTCTATAATATTTAGAAAGACCTTCCCACTGGGTTGTTCTTTTTAATTCTCCCATTAAGTAGCTACAGAACTCCACTCCTCCCCTTTTTTTTCCTGTCCTGGGAATTGAACCCAGGGCCTTATGCATGCTAGGCAAGTGCTCTACCATTTGAGCTACATCCTTTGTTTTGAGATAGGGTCTCATTAAGTTGCTGAGGCTGGCCTCAAACTTGTGGTCAGTCCTCCTATCTTAGCTTCTTCTTCTTCTTCTTCTTTTTTTTTTTTTTTGATACTGGAGATTGAACTCAGGGGCACTCGACCACTGAGCCACTTCCCCAGCCCTATTTTGTGTTTTATTCAGAGACAGGGTCTCACTGAGTTGCTTAGCGCCTCACCATTGCTGAGGCTGGCCTTGAACTTGCGATTCTCCTGTCTCAGCCTCCCTAAGTGCTGGGACTATAGGCTTGCGCCACCACACCCAGCTCTATCTTAGCTTCTTGAGTTGCTGAAATTATAGGTGTGTGCCACCACACTAGGCCACTTTTGTTTTGTTTTTGTTGTTGTTGTTTGTTTGGTACTGAGGATTAAACCCATGGGCCCTTTACCACTAAGCCACATCATGAGCCTTTTCTTTCTTTCTTTCTTTCTTTCTTTATTTTTTTTGGTACCAGGGATTGAACTCAGGGGTACTCAACCACTGAGCCATCCCCAGCCCTATTTTGTGTTTTATGTAGAGACAGGGTCTCACTGAGTTGCTTAGTGCCTCACCATTGCTGAGGCTGGCTTTGAACTTGCGATTCTCCTGTCTCAGCCTCCCAAAGTGCTGGGATTACAGGCATGCACCACCACACCGGGCGCGAGCCTTTTCTACTTTGAGACTGGATATTGTTAAATTGCTGAGGCTGGTCTTGAACTTGTGATCCACTTGGCCACTAATTTTTTTGAATACCAGGGACAGAAACAGGAGCACTTAACTATCGAGAGCCCTCCATGGACTATGTGTGGACCAAATCAGCATGGAATCCCATTGAATAGGAATATCTGGTATTTGGGAACTTCCAGCGGCAATCCAGCTGGGAAGATCGCCCAGATACATGTGAGTCCTATTCAGCTCTGCCAGGTCCCACACAGCACTGGAGATGGGGTGACCTGCTGTAGCCACACAGCCTCTCAGAGATGGGTGTAGCCTGCCAAGATGCCAATCAACCTGTTGACTGCAAGACATCAGGAAGCAAGACTCCACCCCTGAAACTTATCCCTGCCTTTGATGTATCCCCTTAAATAAAACCGCTGGAACCATTTTCTAATTGTTCTGTTCCAGCTCCTACCAAGACTAGAAGAATCTATCAGGAGCTCCCTTAAAAGTATAATTCTGACTTTGTCTTTTATTTCGTCGCTATCTGAGACTTTTATTTCCTCAGGTGGCTTATCCCCTCCTGTGCAGGAAAAAATTACCCTAGCGAGGCGCTAGTCACCTCACGATACTTAACCATTGAGCCACATCCCCAGGCTTTTTATATTTTATTTTGAGGCAGGGTTTCACTAAATTGCTTAGGGCCGTGCTAAGTTGCTGTGGCTGGTCTTGAACTTGTGATCCTCCTGCCTCAGCCTCCTGAACCACTGGGTTTACAGACATGTCCACTGAGTCTGGCTGGCCACTTTAAATATACTTCAATTGTGAACATATATAATTTAATTTTTGTACCACTGTGCCTAGTTATAGAACATATATGCATGCACACACACAAACACACTTTTTTCCTTTTCCTCTTTTTGGTGCTAAGGATTGAACCCAGGGCCTTGTGAATGCTAGACACAGCTGAGCTGCACTCCCATCCAAAACATGATCTATTTTTAATGGTGGCATAGTGTTTCATCATATAGGAGAAGTATAATTTACCTAGCCAGTCCCCTACTGCTGGAACACAAGCGATTTCTTTCTTTTTTTTTTTTGGTACCGGGGATTGAACTCAGGGGCGCTCGACCACTGAGCCACATCCCCAGCCCTATTTTGTGTTTTATGTAGAGACAGGGTCTCACTGAGTTGCTTAGCGCCTCGCCGTTGCTGAGGCTGGCTTTGAACTCGTGATTCTCCTGTCTCAGCCTCCTAAGTGCTGGGATTACAGGCTTGAGCCACCGCGCCCGGCTACACAAGCGATTTCTGATTTTCCAGTATTACAAAAAAATGCTGCAGAAAAGAAGCCCTTGTACATAAAAAAAACTCAGGCTAAGGTCCTGAAAGTGACCTTCATTCCTATCCCCAGACTGCCCTCCAAAAAGCTTGGATGCATGTCTGCCATAGCAGGATGTTTATTCCTCTCAATATCCCAAAAATGCTGAGGTGAGAGAGGTGGAGACCTAGGGTAGAAGGCCTGACTTAGCCTTTTCTTTGCTGGCCAGCACAGGTGAGATTATGCCACTTCAGATGGAGTAGGTAGGCAGGCCTGAGACTAGAAGAGAGAAAGCCCAAACTACTTGGGCTTCAATCAGAGCCCACTTACTCTCACTTGGCACACAATTCTATATGCCACTCAATTTGACCTGGTTTTTAAGTCCACAGCATCACATTAGGAAAGGGAAGGAGGGCTGTGTCTCTGCAGTGCATGGCCCACAGCAGTTTTCAAGGAAGAGCAAGTACAAGTGTGACCATAAACACAGTCAGAACAAAATTAATCTCGACTGGCACGGCAGGGCTAAAAGTCTCATAGGTTCCAGCAAAGAATGAGGAAGAGCTGATTCAATCGAGTAATCTCTACATTGCTTCTGAATCTGAGATTCTGGGAGTTGTCTTGAATATTTTGTTACGCCAAATGTCTCCAAAGGTGCACTTGTCCTAAAGCCCAGAATCCATGACAGTGTTGTGCTACATGGCAAAGGGGAATTAGAGTTGTACATGGAATTAAAGTTGCTAATCAGTTTATTTAAAATAGGAAGATCAGCCTGAATTATCTGGGTAGACCCAACGTGATCACATGGGTGCTTAACAATGAAAGGAGAGACAGAATAGTCAATGTGAGGGAGATACAATGCCAGAGACTGGACCGTCCACTCCTGGCTTGAAGATGGAAGCAGGGCATGGGCTGCAGAGTGCAGGCAGCCTCTAGAAGCTGGAAAAAGCAAAGAAAAATCATGCTTCCTTAGAGCCTCCAGAAGGAGGACAACCCATCACCACTCAACATTTTAGTCCAGTGAGACCCATTTTGGACTTCCGATATATAGAACTGCCAGTAATAAATCTGTGTCGCTTAAAGTTTGTGTTAATTCATTACAGCAGTCATGGGAAATGAACACAAATGTCATTTGGTACTGCTTAATAAAAAGATACCCAGAGAGGGGCAATTCCCTGTCAGAGGCCGCACAGTGCCTGGAAGTAGAATCAGGATGAGAAGCTGAGTATACTCCAGACTGTGGTCATCCTCCCACCCCCCTCTGCAACCGTGACTTCTTAAGGACGGGGCCCAGGTAATAAGACAGTTAAAGGATGTCCTGGTGAGCTTCAGTTATCTGAAACGCCATCTCCAAAAGATGCGCTGGCTCTTTTTCTGGAAGAGCGAGACCCTGTGCCCCTCCCCCAGTGGCAGTTGCCTTCCAGATGTGGAGGGGAGGGGTGCTGGGACTGCGATGACAGGGGTCAGGGTCGGAGGAAAGGAGGAGGTCGGAAGCCCTATAGCGATCCCAGTCCCTGCTGGACAGCCGTCGGAGTAGTAGCCTCCCTTGCCTTCACCCCGGGGGCCCGGGAGGAGTCTGGGCGGAGCCGCGGGTGGGCGGACGGCCTGCTAGGGGTTAGCGCGGGCGGAGTAGTGGTCGGGTCAGGTTACTTCCCTTTAAAAGGACTGAAAAGGAAGAGTCCCGTCCTGGCGGGGCAGTGACAGTGTAGCTCGGCGTCGGCCCGCGCTCAGTGCCTGGGGAGGAGGCTCGGAGCCGCGAGTCGGGCGCGCGGCGGCCCCAGGCAAGTGGGGCGCGGTGGGAGAGGGCCGCGGGGCCGGGAGCTGCGGGCCGTTGGCGGGCGGGAACCCGAGGGGGCGAGCGGGCGAGTTCGAGACGCCGCGCGCGCAGAGCGGGACAGCTGCTGCGGACGACCCCTTCTCAGATGGGTAAACTGAGGGCCAGGGAGCGCCAAGGATTCTTTTGGCCAAGTTCCCACCAAGATCTCATGGCCAAGTGGGTCCCCCAGCGGGCTCTCAGCGGCTCAGAGCCCCTTTCCCTGGAGGGTTTCCAGGGTGGGGGGACAGCCAATGTCTGGGTGGGAGCTGAGGGAGAGCGGGCAGTGCAGGGCAGGGTGGAGACGCAAGGTGCGCGCTGGGCGGCCGGCGAGGCGCAGCTGGGAGGTCCAGCCCGCGGTGGGTGGGCGGAGCCAAAAGCGAAGGGAAACCCCAGCTGGCGCTTGGGGTCTCCCAGCGGCCCCCCAGCGGTTGGTGGCTCCCGGGCAGGGCTTGAGGGAGGCCTCTGAGCCAACCTTTGACTTCCCGAGTCCGTCCGAAGCCCTCCGCCCCAGCCCTCGGCCAAGAGGAAGGGAACTCAGTTTTAAATGCCGATTTTACAACCTTGGTGCTTCTGTCACAACCCCATGGAGATGCCGGGTTTGCGGAACTGAATATTAGGGACTGTGGCGACTTCCCTGGGCAGCCGAGACAGGTGAAGGCTGTCGCTTGTTCTAGGGAGGGGTCCCCCGAATAGGACTAATGGGATTCTAACGCAGTCACCTCCAAACCCCCAGGTGTGCTTAAACCCCTTCTCCCACCCCAGCTTCTTAGGACCCAAAGGAAGCCATGAGGTTGGGTGCCATTTGCGGCTGACACTAGGACCTGCGGTCTGATGGTGTCATACCACAGTCACAAAGTGCCCCAGGCCTCCCTGGGCCTCATTTGATTTTCCTGTGAAAGAGGAAGCTTGAATTGGTGGTTCCTCAGGTCATGTTTTGAAGAGGGGAGGTAGACATGTAAGGTGGGGGTATCCAGGAAGACGTGGGCTGGACTTCATTCTACAGGAAGAATGGCCCTGCCCCGTTACCCAGTGTGAGAGGAGCTGGGGAGGAGAGGAGAGAGCTGACTTCTCTCGCTCTCCCAGTTGCCTGGTGTCCTGGACCCAGGCCCAGCCCTCATCCTCTCTAGCTGGCCTCCCTACCAGCCGGGGAGTCTGAGGCTAGACCCTGACTTGTTTTGAGTGCAGGAAAGCTACCCAGAACTGAAAAAACAGGCTACACTCCTTGAGCAGCCCAGTCCCCTGCCCTCATATTCCCCTAGATCCTTCTGGGCGGTTGGGCCAGTTCCTTACCATCCATACAACATTTAAGCCAAGTCCTCCAACATGTACGGCAGGCTAGCTACTCACCGAGGCCCCTGGTGTCCTCATCCACACTGGCCAGCAACCATCTACCCCCAGCCTGAGCCCAATCCTGGGTGTCTGCTGCCAAAGGCCCTACAGTGGCCCCAGCCATAGCTCTAGAGGCAAGGCCAGGGTCCTCCACAGATCTGTGTGTGAGCCCCTGCTTACAAGAAGTTTCACTTCTCAGAACTATGTCCTGCTCATGGTCCTGGCCTGACTGAAAGAATGTGTCTTCTATTAAGGTCTTTAACTCTTCTGGGCTCTGCCACTGTAGAAAATGCAGGGGCCATATGGGAGAATACTTTTAGTATGTAACTGGGTTTCTAGAATCTGCTGCTAACTAGCTGTGTGGCCTTGGGCAAGTCACTTAACCTCTCCGGCCTCCATTTGCTTATCTGTAAAAAGGGTTGATTATCCCAGTGGGGTACCTAGTAGATGCTTTTATATTGACAAGAGCTGCCAGAAAGGATCTGCAGCCCAGCATGGTCTCTCCATGGCTTCTGTACTTCCCACAGCTCACAAGGACCCCTCTGCTCTCTCCCTCCTGAATGCCCTGCATGGGCTGCAGAGGCTCCATGGGGCCTGATGGGGTTCTCACAGGATGGACAATGTCTAAGGTTCTCAGAGGAAGCACCCTGGGGTCTGGCCCAGGCCCAGCTAATGCAGCTGTGGTAGAGGCTGGAGCAGGCTGGGAGAAGGCCACGGTCAGATTGTGTCCTGTGCTGGGGCCCAGCCTTGTGCTTGCCCCACTGACCGCTTCTTCAGGACTTTAGGTTGTCCCCTCATTCCCAGCCTGCCCAGCTCCACATTCCACAGGTGGAGGCACTAAGCAAGAGTGGGCAGGGACCTTCCCAAAGAGACAGTGGTCTAGGATGTAGCTTGGGTCACACAACGGTGACTGACTACTGATCCTCCACTTTCTGGACACAGCCCTTCCCAGTTCCTGGGTCTTTGTGCATCTTTACCCTCACATCTGAGACAAGGCAGCCTTCTCCCTTTCAGATGACGTCTTCTACACATGTGGCCATGTCTACATCTTCTGTAGCACAGTTTTTGGCAATATGAATTTTTTTTTTATTTTTTAATTTAGAAGAACTTTTGTTTTCTGATCTCTAACATCAGTAAGCCAGATATGTAAGCCTAGAGAGAGGCTGTCTTGATTGAGATGGGCTAGGGTCTCGGCTTTACCCCCAGCAAGAGATGAACAATTTGGAAAGGAAGGCGAGCGTTTTACTCACCTGCAGAAAGATTCCATGCCAAAGACAGCCCTCAGGCAACAGCACTCCCAAATCATACAGGGCACAGCAGTGCCTCCCGAGTGGGTATAGCTATAGAAGACGACTTTAGGTGAACAGGTTTTTGTTGTTGTTGTTGTTTTGCTGTACTAGGAATTTAACTCAGGGGTGTTCCGGTGAGCTACACCCCCAGCTCTTTTTCAAAATTTTTATTTTGAGACTAGCTCTCACTAAATGGCCCAGGCTGCCCTCGAACTTGTGATCCTTCTGCCTCAGCCTCCCAGACCCTCCTGCCTGACACTCCCTTGTCAGTGGGGCAAGCACAAGGCTGGGCCCCAGGCTGGGATGACAGGCATGCACCATCATGTTCGACTAAGATGAACAGTTTTTAAACTAATAGTCATGAGTTGAAATGTGTATCGGAAAAAAAATAATTTAACACATCCAACCATGATTCCATTGTCACTGTTACTCAGAAGGAAACTAAGAAAGGAAAAAAAAAAGTGAATTGATTTAAAGAAAAATATTAAGTAAATAATGTGCAGTCAGATCATAGGAAGTAGTTCACATGCACAATCTAGGAGTTCAGGGAGAATGGAGACAGGACCTGCCCTAGGCTTCAGCTCCACCTTTAGCTGCTGTCTCTTATTTTCCTATTGATGCCTTTATTTTACAAGCCCATCTGCTGCTGCTAGGTGCTGTGCCTGGGTGGAGGCTTGGGTGCACACTGTGCTATCCCTGTGGGGGCATGAGGAGGGCTGCCCTGGACAGCACCACTGAAGTGAGACTCCAGGACACGTAGGCAGGCGATGTGGGAAAAGCTGGAAGCTTTCCAGGCCCTGAGGGCTGCAGCTTGTGTGCACATTGGTTGAAGGAGGGAAGAACTTGGTGGGTTTGAGGAACCCCAAGAGGCCAGTAGAATGGAGATGGGGGTGAGGGCTCGAAATGAGCTGAGAGAATCATTGGTGATGGATCACTGGACCCGTAGGCCATGGGGAAGATTACGGGTATTGTTGTTCATTTAGCCACCATTTACGGGGCTCCTGCCCTGTGCTGGGCAAGGAGGTGGTACAAAGCCAGAGACCTTCCCTCATGGTGCTTAGGTCTTGTGGCAGGCTTCTGAATACAATGGTGGCCTTTGTGTAAGTGCTATGATAGAGATGTAAACTGGAGGCCAGAGAAGTACAGATGGGAGAGGGGCTACCATGCATGACAAGATAGTGACATTTAGCCAGGCGCGGTGGCACAAGCCTGTAATCCCAGCACTTATGGAGGCTGAGACAGGAGAATCGCAAGTTCAAAGCCAGCCTCAGCAACGGCGAGGCGCTAAGCAACTCAGTGAGACCCTGTCTCTACATAAAACACAAAATAGGGCTGGGGACGTGGCTCAGTGGTCGAGTGTCCCTGAATTCAATCCCCAGTACTAAAAAAAAAAGATAGTGACATTTGAACTGGGTTTTGAAGGATAAATAGGAGTTTGACAGGAAGAAAAAGAAAGACATTCCTGGCAGAGGAAACTCAGGAGGAGCAAAGGCACGGAGGTATAAAAAAGCCCAGAGGATTTGGGGTAATGCTGGCTGCTGCAGCCACAGTGGGAAATGGAAAGAGAGGCAGGAGGGTCAAGCTCACAGAAGGTCATGAGGCCCAAGCCAGAGTGAGATTTCATTCCGAAGGCAGTGAGGAGCTTGGGACACAGTTTGAGTGGGAGAGTCACCCGCAGAATCTCAAGAAGTTCCCTCGACTGAGTGTGCTAGCAGGGTTGAGTGACAGGGAGAGGCAGCAGGGCCACCTCTGCTTGATGGGGTGTGGAGGTGGCCAGGCCTGGGCCCAGGCGGGGCTGGAGGAAGGGCTGCAAAGCCTGCCCTCCCTCCCTGTGCCCCTAGCCTGGGCTGGCATGGTGCCCAGAGCAGGGACCTCTCACAAGGGGGCCAGCTCAAGGCTGCCTGCTGTGCCAGATTGGAAGACCAGAGGCCCTTTCCAAGAGAGAAGATTGCAGCCAGCTGGGCCCGTGGTCTGTGTCCAAAGCAAACAGGAAGAGACCACAGTGGGCCAGGCAGGGCCTCCTTCTTTGTTTGGAGAAGGGATTAAGCGGAATGGATTTGTGGGTCTTTCTACGACAAAAGTGGGAGGGGGCTGCAGGCCCCTGGGAGACACAGTGAAGTGAGGGGCAGGGAGATATGTGGCCCCTCAGCGGCCAGCCTGTAGACACTGTAAAGATGGCCTCCCCTGGGCAAATTCCACCCTGATAGAGGGAGTCTGGGACACTGAGTCACCCCAGGGGCCACTATGCCCTGTCACTCTGCCCACACCAGAGCCCTGCCCCAGCTGCTTAGCTTCCCCTTAGTGCCCTTTGGCCAGCATCCCAGACTCCATGGGAGTGGCTACTGATCCCTGCAGTGGGAAGCCCACTTTAGTCCCACACCAAGGCCCCAGGGACTGGTCTCTGGAGGAAAAGGGAAATTCCAAATGTTCAGAGCACCCTC
The DNA here is from genome assembly GCA_028644305.1 of Xerus rutilus. Classification (NCBI taxonomy): domain Eukaryota; kingdom Metazoa; phylum Chordata; class Mammalia; order Rodentia; family Sciuridae; genus Xerus; species Xerus rutilus. The sequence goes on along the minus strand of CM053401.1, from coordinate 129,943,265 downwards.
AGTCTGAAAGGTGAACACTCAGGATTTCCCCCCAAAATGCCTGTGCTCAGATCCCAGCCTCCATGGGCCAGATGAGATGAATGGTCATTCACCATTCACTCCACATTTGTGCCTGAATGAAAATTAATTTATTCAGCCTTTCAATGAATGCATATGTTTATTTAATAAGACTTTGTGCGGGCGTTGGAGTGGCAGGAGATGGGAATGAATGGGACCCTGAGGAGCAGACAGACCCGTGAGCCCTGGGGTGCTTGGGCCTGCCCAGAGTCCTGAAGGTCTCCTGAGGCTGGAGGAAGGCTCAGAGGGTGAACAGTTCTCCTGGAGCCTGTGTGGGACAGGGACAGGGTGGAGATGAAGACTACCAAAACTTCAGTAAGGAATTTCCCCTGGATGAAGTCATTCATTCACCCATTCGTCCATCCATCCATCCATCCATCCATCCATCCACCAATCTACTCATTCATCCACCCACCCATTCACACACCCACTTCTCCACATGTGCATTCTCAGTAAATGTACCCTGGGCACCCACCACATGCTAGGTACCATGCCAAGTGCTGGTAGCAGAAATAGCCAAGGTCCTGCTCTTGCAGGGCCTGTAGGCCGTGACGCAAGTCATCACCACACAAATCAAGTGGAAACCTGTGCTGAGTTTTAGGGCTTTGAAAAAGAAATTTATTATGGTAATGGAGATAATACAGACTTGGCCTTGTCAGGGAGGTCGGCATGGCTTCTCTAAGGAAGACTTGAAGGATGAATAGGGATTAACTAGGGCAAAAGGGAAGAAAATTCAATCCAGGCAGCAGAACAGAATGTGCAAAGGCCCTGTGGTGGAGGGGCTGGATGAAAGCTGGAATGGCTAGAATACTATTAGAGGGCAGAGAGGTGGGAATGAGATTGGGAAGTGGTCTGGCTGTTTCTGGACTTGTGAGTCCCTTGGGAAGACGTGGTCTGTGTTCTATACAGCAAAAGGAAGATTTTTAAGCAGTGGCAGAAAATGATCCAGTGTGTGTGGTGAACATGTTTGAAGGCCCTGGAGGACGCAGGGAGTCCATGAAAGCATAGCAGGGTGGACATAAAGGACGTGGTGAGTTGGGGGTGAAGTGGACGTGGGGAGAATGTCAGGCTGTGTTGAGACCTGGTTGGTGGATGGGAAGGATGATTAGTGAGCATAGTTTTCCTGTGTGGGCATATTTGATTAAGTATAAGTAGTCTTTTTATTTTTACCAAGGATAGAAAAAGAGGCAGCACTGAGCTCAGGGTGAGACTGCTAGGTTCTACCGTGGGGGTTAATGTTTTCTGCTTAAATCTGTTGTACAAACCTGAGATGTAGTTACTGTTATTTATGAGGGGAGCAGTTCAGAAAGGTAGTTACCTGCTCAAGGTCACAGCTGGAAAAAACTTCAGTCTCCAACTTCCTCACCTTAAAAAAAACAAAAAACAAAAAAAACTCCCCCCAAACAGCAAAACAACTCATTGCACTTTATTCAGGGAGCTAATTGAGGGGAAGGTTTTTGACAGGAAAGAAAAGGGAAGGGAATCTGGAAGAACTCCCTGCTCTGGAAGAAGGGAAAGGAGGCTGGGACCTTGTCGCTAAGGAGCCTCTGGCATCCTTCCAGGGATCCAACCTAAAGGGTGATTTCTGAGTGTTTTTGACAGGGAACTGGGAATGGACTTCATTCTTTTCTGTGTGTGTGCCCAATCTTGCTCCTGGGAAGTCCTTCCCTGACTCTAACTTCAATCCTGATGCTGTGCCCACCATCTCTGTTCACAGGCAGATCAGTGCCACCTGGCGGCTCCCTCTTCCTGTTGGGCCCACAGCCTACCGCCTGCCCTTCAGTCCTCCAGCCGGGCTCCCAGCTGCTTCCAGCCTGTAACCAAACACCCTTTGCCTCAGACAGGCACCCTTGAGCTGAGCTCCGCACACAGTTCCTGGATCTCCTCTCTGGAGCCCTGGGCACAGTGTGCCGTTGCCCAGGCCAGTGACCTTCGCCTGTCTGAGCCTTGGTTAATCTTTGCCCAGTCCAACGGCTGTGGGGCTCCTCCCTCTCCAGGATATAAGTCTGGCCCAAGGCTGCTCCATTCTCTGCCAGGCCTGAGCCACCCTGAGTGCCCTCCCCACCTTCACCATGGCCAAGGGCTTCTACATCTCCAAGTCCCTAGGCATCCTGGGCATCCTTCTGGGCGTGGCGGCTCTGTGTACCATCATCGCTCTGTCTGTGGTGTATGCACAGGAGAAGAACCGGAATGCGGAGAGCTTCACCCAAGCCCCCGAAGCCCCTGTGCTCTCCACCGCCATCTTGGCCACCACTGTGGACCAAAGCCAGCTGTGGAACCAGTACCGCCTGCCCAAGTCTCTGATACCCGACTCCTACCGGGTAAAACTGAGGCCCTACTTCACCCCCAATAAGGAGGGCCTGTACATCTTTGAGGGCACCAGCACCGTCCGCTTCATCTGCAAGGAGGCCACCAACGTCATCATCATCCACAGCAAAAAGCTCAACTACACCAAGACACAGGAGCACATGGTGGTCCTGCGGGCTGTGAGTGGCTCCCAGCCCCCTGCCATTGACAGGACCGAGCTGGTGGAGCGTACTGAGTACCTGGTGGTACACCTCAGGGACTACCTGCAGGTAAACCACCAGTATGAGATGGACACTGAGTTTCAGGGGGAGCTGGCCGATGATCTGGCAGGCTTCTACCGCAGCGAATACATGGATGGCAATGTCAAAAAGTAAGTTCCCTGGGCTGGGGCTGCTGCTTGGGGCAGGGCCTAGATGCTGAGGCAGAGTTGGATCCGGAGGGCCACCAAAGGGTTTGTGTTCAAGGCCCTGGAAACTTCTGAAGCCTTGGGCTAGCCCAACGTTCATCTCTAGCTATATGGAGTAGACAGACACCATGTGACAGACTGAGAGGGCTTGCCTACCCCAATTCACGGAGCCAGGGATGAAGGACAGAGGGGTCCCTTGGACAGACAGGAAAACTGAGGCGCAGAGGAGAGAAACTTGCTGCAGTCTCCCAGCTAATACAGGGGTGGAAACTGCTGGGACTTAGACTGAGTTCAGGAACCTTGATCTCAGTCGGCTGGCCTGCCGGGGCCCCTGAGCACCTGGGGGAGGGCGAAGGGCAGGAGCTAGGCTGGAACAGCAGCCACGCACCCCTTCCCTGGCGTGTCCTGGAGCACCCTAAAAGCACCAACACTGCCTCAGCACACCCTCTAACACTCTGGTTTGGGCAGAGTGGTGGCCACGACACAGATGCAGGCAGCAGATGCCCGGAAATCCTTCCCATGCTTTGATGAACCGGCCATGAAGGCCAGGTTTAACATCACGCTCATCCACCCCAAGAACCTTGTGGCTCTGTCTAACATGCTTCCTAAAGGTGAGCAGATTCATCCTGGGAGCTGGCACCCTGGGGCTGGGGTGCAGTGCAGAGGGTCCCCATCCCACACTCATGTGACCCACACACAGGTCCCAGTACCCCACTGGATGGAGAGCCTGAATGGCTTATCACCGAGTTTCACCCGACACCCAAGATGTCCACATACCTGTTGGCCTACATTGTCAGCGAGTTCAAGAGTATACAGACGCGTTCACCCAACGATGTCCTGGTAGGAAGCTGTGCTCTCGTGTCCTGGGCCCATACTGACCCTGGCTGGAGGGATATTCCTATATCCTCATCCCTCTGCCAGCTTCTGGACTGTTAGGCCACTGTTCAAGTCCCAGCTCCTAGTGATCCCAGATAAGTGTCTTAAGTTCTTTGAACCTTGGTCTCTGCATCTGAAAAATGGGAACAATGATTCCTCCTCATAAAGGAAGTTCCCGGTCACAAGTGCCAGATAGATGATGGCTATGGCTGTTATTATCCCCCAAAGACCTCTCCCTAGGACCTAGGGCCCCTCGGAGCCACCTAATTGTCCCTCTGCTGACCAGGCCTCTCAGTTTACTCTAGGCCTGGCCTCCGGAGACCCTGCAGCCCACTGGGTCTTGGAACTCTGCCGCCTGCACCAAGATCCAAGAGAGGCTTTAGCCTCCCCCTTCCCATCCTCTCATTCTGCAGATCCGGATCTGGGCTCGACCCAGTGCCATCGATGAAGGCCATGGTGATTATGCCCTGAACGTGACAGGCCCTATCCTAAACTTCTTTGCTGGACATTATAACACATCCTACCCACTTGAAAAATCTGGTGAGTCAGGGGCTTTGCGGTGGGAGGTAGTGGGCATAGCTCCCCACCCAGAGGCCACCCCACCAACTGCCTCTCCTCTGCAGACCAGATAGGCCTTCCTGACTTCAACGCCGGGGCCATGGAGAACTGGGGGCTGGTGACCTACCGGGAGAACTCCCTGTTGTTTGACCATCTGTCCTCCTCCAGCAGCAACAAGGAGCGGGTGGTCACTGTGATTGCTCACGAGCTGGCCCACCAGGTAGCCCCCAGTGCAGAGAGGGCTGAGAAAGAATGGGAGGGGGGGGCTTTGGAAGGAGATGGCAGTTCTGACTCTGCCCTGAGTAGCTGAGAGGGAAAGAGGGTACCACCTGGCAGAGTAGCAGGAAGGGCTCACCATGTTGTCAGTAGAGTGCCCAGCCTGAGCCTAGCAGCTGCCTGGAGCTTGGGAAAGTGCTGCTTGTGACGGCAAAGCCAGTGACTTGCCGGTGAACCCCCTCTCCCTCCCTGACGCAGTGGTTTGGGAACCTGGTAACTGTGGAGTGGTGGAATGACCTGTGGCTGAACGAGGGTTTTGCCTCCTATGTGGAGTACCTGGGTGCTGACTATGCAGAGCCCACCTGGAATCTGGTGAGCCAGCCACCCTGGGGGCTGAGACGGGAGGTGGAGGAATACCTGGGTCACCTCCTCCTAGGCCAGCCTCTTGATGGCCATCGGCCATTTGCAGAAAGACCTCATAGTGCTGAATGACGTGTACCGCGTGATGGCTGTGGATGCCCTGGCCTCATCCCACCCGCTGTCCACCCCTGCCGAGGAGATCAACACACCTTCCCAGATTAGTGAGCTGTTTGATGCCATCTCCTACAGCAAGGTGCTGCCCACCTCCCTGTGGGTCCTGGGGAGGGACATAGGGATTCATTCTGGACAGGGCCTTACCACACCTGAGGGCCTGGGGTTACCTGTCCCACACCCTGGGGGCACAGGGTCCTGGTAGTCCACAGCCTTCTGATTGCCCCTGTCGCCCCTACCCCAGGGTGCCTCAGTCCTCAGGATGCTCTCCAGCTTCCTGACAGAGAACCTGTTCAAGAAGGGCCTGGCCGTAAGTACAGCACCCCTTGGCCAGCCCTGGGGGTGGGATTCCATCAGCCCCAGCCTCTTGCCCTGGTGGCCCAGCCAACGGAAGGTGGAGGCTGGGGGCACCAGTTCAGCCCTCACTGTGGCCCCTCTCCACAGTCCTACCTCCATACGTTTGCATACCAGAACACTGTCTACAAGGACCTGTGGGAACACCTGCAGGAGGTGGGTAACTGCCAGCCCTCCCAGACCTTTCTTTTTGCCCAAAGTCCCTGGGGGCAGCACATGCCTGAGAGAGTGTGCCCAGCTTCCCTGCTTACCAGCCCAGGCAGGTCACAGGGAGCCTCGGTCGCTCATCTAGGAAATGAGTACATTGATGGCTTCTTGAGGAGGTGTGTGATGTCGCTGGTCATGGGCCTGCTGTAGCTATGGAGCTCCATGGTGGGAGCCATCGAGTTCCCCTATCCTTAGTGGTGAGGACTTGGGCTCTCGGGGTTCCCAAGTCTGAACCCTCCTCCCCATTCAACCAACTCAGCACTGCCTGCTGCCCTGTGCCCTACCTGCCCTTCCTGGGTGTATCTTTTCACACACCAGCACCAGCACAAACTCTGACTCTGGGTTTCTATCCCACCTCGCTTTCCAGACCTGAGCAGCCCCTGTCTGTGGGGTAGACTCTCTGACCACCACGCCCTCTTGCCTTCTCAGAAGCCACTGCTTTCTATCCTGCCTCTCCTAGTGCTGTGGTCCCCTCCTCCATTGACCCATCATTTCCTCTCCCTTACCACTGCCCCCATCCCTTCTCTGCAGTCTTTACCCACCATCAGCCTCCTTAACCCCGGGACGAGGCCTCTCTCCACACCGACATCCCCTCCAGAACCCCAGACCCAGCCTTCCTCCAGCTGCTCCCTCATGGTTGCTGCTGTCCTTCCAGCCCCACTAGTCAATCTCACCAGGGTCGGAAGACCCAGGGTCTTGTCACAGAGTCACAGCTTGGTTCACCCTGGCGAGTCTACGACCCCATAGAAATTGGCCCCAGCCTGGTCCCCCTCCCTCATCCCCAGACTCTGATGACAAGATGGTGCCACCATTAGTTGCAGGGTCCTCCTTCCACCTCCACCTCCATTTGCCTTCCTCCCCTCCAGAGCACATCTCCACGCCTGGCCCTGCCCAGACCCTCCCTCTGGCTCCCTTTCTCCCTGGGCCTATTTCTTTCTTTCTCTTTCTTTCTTTCTTTCTTTCTTTCTTTCTTTCTTTCTTTCTTTCTTTCTTTCTTTCTTTCTTTCTTTCTTTCTTCCTTCCTTCCTTCCTTCCTTCCTTCCTTTCTTCCTTCCTTCCTTCCTTTCTTTCTGTTCTTTCCTTTCTTTCCTTTCCTTCCTTCCTTTCTTTCTTTTTCGGTACCGAGGATTAAACTCAGGGGCATGCGGCCACTGAGCCACATCCCCAGCCCTATTTTTGTGTTTTATGTAGAGACAGGGTCTCACTGAGTTGCGTGGTGCCTCGCCATTGCTGAAGCTGGCTTTGAACTCGCGATTCTCCTGTCTCAGTCTCCTAAAGTGCTGGGATTACAGGCGTGCGCCACTGCGCCCGGCTTCCCTGGGCCACTTCCTGCAGGCTCTGAGCATCTTCTTCCCTCTCAGCCTTCCTCTTTCTGAAAAGCTCTTCTGCCTTAGGTGCTTTTGATTATTAACAGATATTGCCACTTTTTGTTGTGGTTGTGAGGGCAATACATGAACATGGAAAGAGATCTGGAAAAAAGACCCAAGAAGACAATACCCCAGTGGCCCCTAACCTCCTCCCATTCCCTGCTGTTGGCATGCATGTCCTTCACACCCAACCCACCATGGCTCTGTACTTCACCCCTGCCTGGGTACTGGTTTTGCTCCATCTCTGTCTCCTCTTCCTTCTCAGCCTCTCCATGTTGTTCAGAAGAAGCCATGGGCATCCCGGCATCCTTCCCTGACACACACACTTGCCTTAGTGTGGGCCCGCAGTGGGGGCCTTGTAGATGTGCTGGGTTGATGTGAAATGAACCAGAGTTAGGGAGGTTCTCCAGCTTACCAGCACTGGGCAGCCATGGAGAGGCAGAACCAAATGGGGACTCAAGCTCCTACCTCCCACACAGGTGGCGCCATGGAGTGGAGGCTAGAATCTGCAGGGGCTACCCTGGGTGAGTGCGGATCGGAGAATGGCAGTCCACTGATGGCCACACTCTCACCCTCTGCCCACAGGCAGTGGAGAATCAGACAGAAATCACTCTCCCTGAACGTGTGAGCACCATCATGGACCGATGGATCCTGCAGATGGGCTTTCCAGTCATCACCGTGGATACAAGCACAGGGGAAATCTTTCAGGAGCACTTCCTTCTTGACCCTGAGTCCAATGTCACCCGCCCCTCCCAGTTCAAGTGAGCACTGAGGCCCAGGGCCCAGTGAGGAGTGAGGTGGGCAGGGTAGAGGGAGGTTGCTACGGGGCCTCCTGACCATGGTAGGACTTGGCCGATTGTGCTCCCAGCCCTGGTAGCTATAGACAGGCTCTCTCTCTAGGACCAGGAGGATGGAAACACTGTGTCAGAGTCGGGCAGAAACTGGAAGCCTGGGCAGGACTATTGTTTGTTAGCAGTGGTCAAGTGCTGCTGCCTCTAACCCCCAGCCTCTGATTCTCTTGCTGCAGCTACCTGTGGATTGTGCCCATCTCATCTATCAAAAATGGCATAGAGCAGGACACATACTGGCTACAGAGTGTCAAGAACGGTAATCCAGCCCTTCCCTAGTGGGAGGAGCCCACCCCATACTCCTAGCTCCTGGCTCACATTCTAGGGATTGTTGTGGGACTATAGTAGTTTCCATCATTATTTCAACATATGGAGCCGACTTCTTTGGTTCCAATATCTACTTTGCTGCTGCCTGGATGTGTAACCTTGGGCAAGTTACCATCCCTCGCTAGTCTTCATTACCTTGTCTATAAAGTGGAGCTAAGAGTAGTACCTATTCCTTTAGATCATGTGAAGATTAAATGAGAATTCAGGACTGAAGATGTAGCTTAGCAATAGAGTACTTTGCCCACTACTGCGGGGGCGGGGGGGGGATTCACATAAAATGCATAAACAACACTGTGGAATGAGCAGCCCTACTTGGCCAGGCACTGAGGAAGTAAAGGTCAAAGCATGTCATTTTTAGTCTTAGCCAACTATAGGTAAAGGGAAGGCAGACCGAGTTAAAGACATACCCTGGAGATGTGCTCAGTGATTTGCAGAGATGTCGTCAGGAATAGGGCAGGGAGATAAGGCAGGAAGATTCAGTTTCCTGAGGTCAAGGAAGGCTTCCTGGAAGAGGTGAGCTGTGTTGTAGAGGAAGAAGAAGAGTTAGCCAGGTTCAGGAGTCAGACCCTGCCAGCTCTGCTCCCTCCATACAGACCAGGACCAGCTGTTCAAAACAACAGACAATGAGTGGGTCCTGCTAAACCTCAACGTGACCGGCTATTACCAGGTGAACTACGACGAAAACAACTGGAAGAAGATTCAGAATCAATTGCAGACAGATCTGTCAGTGGGTATCTATCACCCCCTGCCCCAGGATGGACTGCCAGGCCTGCCCCCACAGTTGGCAGTGCACACTGAGGTGCACACTGTTTCCCCTCTAGGTCATCCCTGTCATCAACCGGGCGCAGATAATCCATGACGCCTTCAACTTGGCCAGGTAGGTGTCCTCCTTGGCTCCGCTGGGCTGAGGCCCAGTAACTGACTACAGGATGGAACCCTGCTCCTTTCACTGCCCTGGACACATGCCAGGCACTGTGCAGAGGGCTCTCTGCACATCCCTCCCTCTGTCCCCACATGTCCATTTCACAGATGAGGGATCTGACACTCAGAGTCTCACCACCTGGCTCCAGGTCCCATGGTAGCCCAGGATGGCCAGACTCAGGCCTGTGCAGTGCTGCTCATGTCCTATTCCATGACACCCAGCTTTTCCTAGGCACTGACTGTATGCCAGACCACTAGCTACATGCTGAGAAAACCTGGGATGGGCAGGACAGGAGGGATACAGCACAGATAAACAAGTACTCACTGAGCACATACTCTGTTTGCAGCGGGTTGCTAATTCTTTGACATGAGCCACCCATAGACATGGACATTTGCAGATCAATGTACCCAGAGGTGGGCAGAATGGAGAGCACTGGCTTTTGGTCCTTTTTATTTTTTTTCTTTTTGGTACTAGGGATTGAACCCAGGGATGCTTTACCACTGAGCTACATCCCCAGCCCTTTTTATTTTTAATTTTCAAACAGGATCTTGCTAAATTGGTTAGGACCTCACTAAATTGCTGAGGCTGGCCTCAAAATTGTGACCCTCCTGTCTCAGCTTCCCCAGTTTCTGGGATTACAAACATGCACCACCATGCCTGGTGCTTTTTGTCCTTTTGAATCTCGGCTCTGTCTTTTATGAGCAGTGTGGCCTTGGGCAAGTCAGTTTATTTCTGAGCCTCAGGCTCTTCATTTATAAAATGGGGATAATAAGCAAGGGAATGTGAATGGCACTGGGTTAATGCCAGGGTCTGGCTTATATTACCACCCAGCACCCATGTCACTCCTTCCCTCTTGGCAAATGCTTGAGCTGGCTTAGCTGGGACACCGGGACCTCAGGCTACAGGGAGGGGACAGGGACCCAGGATCAAGGTGCATCTGAGAGTATGGGCTTTGATTTCCAAGGTGTGCTGGGCTGGGTAGGGGTGCTTACTTGGGCCCTTCTCTTTGTCCACAGTGCCGGAAAAATCCCTGTCACTCTAGCGCTGGACAACACTCTCTTCCTGATCCAAGAGAGAGAGTACATGCCCTGGGAGGCCGCCCTGAGCAGCCTGAACTACTTCAAGCTCATGTTTGACCGTTTTGAGGTCTACGGTCCCATGAAGGTACAGAGTCGTATGGCAGGGTTCAAGAGCCAGTTCACCCCAGTGCCCGAAATCGCACCATCAGGAAGTTCCTAGAAGTATTGCCTGGTCAAGTCCTTTCCTGAGAGCAGGCTTGGCCACAAGGTGAAGGAGCAGCCCCTGAGTGGTGAAGAATGTGGGTGGGGCACAGGAAGGACATGAACTCCAAAATTTCTGATGCTCTCTCTGGTTCCAGTGTCCTATGCAATGCCTTCTGTTCATTCTTGGAGAATATTTATTGCAGTCTCTTTGAAGTTTTCTTTTTTTCCTTCTCTTATTTCTTCTGAGTTTTCTGTTTGTTTTGGTCTCTTTTCAAGTTGGAGGCTGAGCTTCCCTTTGGATTTCAGAGTGAGGCAATAAAAACTGATTGGAAGCCATGCTTGCTTTGGCAGTGCAAATATTAAAATTGGAACAATATAAAGGTTCATGTGGCCCCTGCACAAGGTTGACATGCAAAATCATTAAGTGTTCCTTTTTTAATTTTGGTTCTAGGGATTAACCCCAGGGATGCTTTACCACTGAGCTACATCCTCAGTTCTTTTTATTTTCTTATTTTGAGGTAGGGTCTCTGATGGGGTTGCTGAGGGTCTTGCTAAGTTGCTGAAGCTGCCCTGGAATTTGCAATCCTCCTGCTGCAGCCTCCTAAATCTCTGGGATTACATGCATGTGCCACCATGCCCAGCAAGCATTCTATGTTTTTAAAAATTGAAAGAAGATTGGAAGCTCCATGGAGAAGTGGGGTTCGTTATCTGGGCAGGTTCTTATTGCAGGGTGACCTGGTGGCATTGGGGACCCTCAAAAACTAAGGACTGGGACTTACCCTAGAGAAGGAGCATGTGCTTAATGTGTGCAAGACTCTGGGTTCAATCCTCAGTACCAAAAAGAGAGAGAGGGAGAAGGAGATAGAGATAGAGAGAGAGAGAGAGAGAGAGAGAGAGAGAGAGAGAGAGAGAGAACAATCCCCAGTACCAAAAAGAAGGAGAGGGAGAAGGAGATAGAGAGAGAAAGGGTAAGAAACTCTCTTGCTTAGACAAAGAGGGTTAGAACTAAGACTTGGAGAGGAAAGAACATCAGTGGCGTCATCTAAACCTAGTTGTGTGCCTGCCCAGTGGCAGCTGTCCAGATGTGGGCAAGATCCTGACCTCTCTCCTCACCAGCCTCTCCTCTACCTCTGCTCACCTGAACTGAGGTTCTCGGGCCCTGACTAGTCAGCGCTGTTCTTCAGAGCTCTTCATGTGTTCTTTTTCTCAGAACTACCTGAAGAAGCAAGTGTCCCCCCTCTTCACTTACTACCAAACTATCACCAACGACTGGAAAAATCGGCCACCAACCCTGATGGAACAGTGAGTGTGATTCGTGGGTTTAGAAGTCAGGTCTGACCTGGGGAGTCGAAAGCCACACCTGGCAGTGTTCTCTCCTGGACCTCTGAACACCTGGCCCAGGCAAGGCCACCAGGCAGGGAGAGTAACCCACCCAGGAGCAGGGCTCCTTGTGGCCTGTGGGCCCATCCAGCTTGGTTATACAAAGGCTTGAGCTAAACCTCTGAGGTCACCCCACCAGCTTGAAGTCACCAGCTTCCATGTGTTGAAACTGGGACTGGAGCCTGTGCCTACCCCTGTGGTTTCCCAGGCTGCTTGGAGAAACAAGGAAGCTGAGGGCCAAGGCAGAAGAAAATAGGGAGAGCCCCAGAAAGTCGGGTGGGCTGGGAGGTATGTCAGGAGGTATCTTGGCTGCAGTCTGGGCCAGGTGTGCTAATCATGTAACCCTGGGGCAGATACAACGAGATCAATGCCATCACCACTGCCTGCTCCAATGGGGTCCCAGAATGTGAGATACTGGTCACCAGGCTTTTCAAGGAGTGGATGGCAGACCCCAACAATAACACGTGAGTGTCTCCCCTGCATGTCTTCGGCCAGCCCTTACCTGTCTCAAGTGGATTGGGAGCCCACAGCCCTGTCCTTAGCTGCCCCTCATTCCATGCTCCCTGCTGCTGCTCCCTCCCCACCCCACAATAGGATCCACCCCAACCTGCGGTCCACCGTCTACTGCAATGCCATCTCCCAGGGTGGTGAGGAGGAGTGGGAATTCGCCTGGCAGCAGTTCCAAAGAGCCACCCTGGTAAATGAGGCTGACAAACTCCGAGCAGCTCTGGCCTGCACCAACCAGGTGTGGCTCCTGAACAGGTGAGCCAGAAAGGGGGGGCTGCTCCCCACCTGGAGAACCTTCCAGGTCTCTGCTTTCCTCACATGGCCCTCACACCGGCATCACAATCTTGTGCAGTATTTCCCCCATTTTACAGATGAGGACACTGAGGCTCAAAGAAGCAAAGCAACTTGCCCAGAGACCACAGCTTTAATGAATGATAAAGCCAAGATTCAAACCTAGGTCTGGGCTCGTGTCCTGTGCTTTTAACAGCTGCAGCCTTTTAGTCCTTACCTGACAACATATCTCCCTCTCTGTCAAGGGTTCTGGCATGGCTGGTCCTGTCCTGGACATCCAGCCAGGCACCCCTTCAAGCCCTTCCATGATGCTCCTCACACCCTCTGTGTGCCTCATCTGAGCCATCCTCAATGTCAAAGATAGGAACATTCACCCTACCTGGTGCCAGGGCTCAGGACTGTAACACTCCTTCCTTCATTTATTCATTTTCAAAAAATATTGCAAGCTGGCACAGTGGTGGGCACCTGTAATCCCAGTGGCTTGAGAGGCTGAGGCAGGAGGATTCCAAGTTTGAGACCAACCTGGGCATCTTAGTGAGACCCAGTCTCAAAAAATAAAAAGGGTTGGGGATGTGGCTCCATGGTAAAGTGCCCCTGGGTTCAGCCACCAGTACCCCCATCAGGTATACCTTTAGCATAGCCAATGACCCTGTGACCCTGCTTAGGTGACTCAGTTTCCCATTTACAGAGAGAGGTAGGACCAAGGGATCCGTCAGCCTTTGATACAACAAGGGGACGTTCAGAGGATGCAGGAGGGGGTGGTGGGTGTGAGAGTAGGGTACTTTGCAGTTGGGGTTCTCTCTGCATCATCTGACTGCAGATGTGGTCATTACCCTGGCATCCTGCCTTCCCAGATACCTGGGCTACACTCTCAACCCTGACTACATCCGGAAGCAGGATGTTGTCTCCACCATCGTCAGTATCACCAGCAATGTCGTAGGGCATACTCTGGTCTGGGACTTCGTCCGGAGCAACTGGAAGAAGCTCTTTGAGGAGTGAGTCTGCGGCGAGGGTGTCAGGGTAGCGAGTACTAAGGCTGGGGTGCCCTGGGGTGTCCTGTGTGCACAGGATGCCCCGGGATGAGGGGGCGGTGCATAGGAGTGGTCTGACATGAACCCAGCTTGGGGCCTGGGGTGGGAGCCAGGTGTGGAAAGACAGTGAGGTATGGGTTGTTCATTTTCCCACTTGGAAAGAAAGAAAATGTGACTGGTAGGAGAATTCTGTAGCAAGAGGGGAGTCAGGGACACTGCAGACAGACCTGCGTTCAAGTCCCAACTCGCCCACGTCCTGGTGGTACCTCCTCGGGCATATCACTTAATTTCAGCCATGCTCAAAGATGCCCAGAGCAGTCTTGAGGATCCAGTGCTGTCTGCCAGGCAATGCGCCCTTGTCCTGGGCCCCCCTCACTGCATCTCTCTCTCTACCCTGCAGTTATGGTGGTGGCTCCTTCTCTTTCTCCAACCTCATCCAGGCGGTGACCAGGCGGTTCTCCACTGAGTTTGAGCTGCAGCAGGTAAGGAGCTGTCCCCCAGCCCTGGATTCAGCCTAAGCACTTCCCAGCCTAAAGTGGCAGCGGCCACTCAGCCTCACTGAGTGTCTGTCACAGGGAGCACGGGCTGAGCGGCCAGACACTGGAAATTCTGTCAAAAAAAAAAAAGTATATTGGAATTTTTACAATATATTTACTGACTGATTGAGATGAGGTCTCATAAAGTAACCCAGACCAGCCTGAAACTCGTAGGTTCAAGTGATCCTCCTGCCTCAGCCTTCTGAGAAGCCAGGACTATGTATCCAGCTACCTTTTTTCAAAAAAGTGAAATATAATTCATATACCATAACACCACTTTAAGAACTTTTTAGTATATATATTTGCAAGATTTATATAGCCATTGCTGCCAACTTCAGAACATTTTTATCATTCCCTCCCCCAAGAAACCTTGTTCTCATTAACGCTGGCTCCCCCTTCCTATCCCATCTGCCAGCTTGTGGCAGCCACTAATCTACTTTATGTCTCTATGGTGGATTTGTCTTTTCTGGACATTCCGTAAAATGGAATCATATGATACATGACCTTTCTGTGCCTGGCTTCTGTCACTTGGACACTGGGTGGTTTCCACTTTGGGGGTTATCGTGAACAGCACTGCTGTAAACATTCATGGGCAAATTTTTGTGCAAACACATGTTGTTCTCATTTCTCTTGGGTATACACCTAGCAGTGGGGTTTCTGGTCATGTGATTACTCCATGCTTAACTTTTTTTTTTTTTTAAATATTTATTTATTTTTTTAGTTGTAGGTGGACAGAATATCTTTATTTTATTTTTATGTGGTGCTGAGGATCGAACCCAGTGCCTCACGCATGCCAGGCGGGCACGCTACCACTGCGCCATAACCCCAGCCCCCATGCTTAACTTTTTGAGAAACTGTCAAAATGTTTTTCAAAGCAACTGTAACATTCTCACCAGTGCATGGGGGTTACAGTTTCTGTCTGTCCTTGGTATCATTATGCCTTTGAGTTGCATTTCCCTAGTGACTAACCACATAGTGTGGAGCACCTTTCTGTGGGGTTATTGACCATTTGTGTATCTTTGCAGCAATGCCTATTTAAATCCTTTGCCCATTTTAAAATTGGGTTATTTAGCATAGGCCTGTGATCCCATTGACTCTAGAGGCTGAGGCAGAAGGATCAGAAGTTCAAGGCCAGTCTCAGCAACTTAGTGAGAACCTGTCTCAAAATAAAATAAAAAGGGATGGGAGTGTAGCTAATTGGTAGAGAGCCCCTGGGTTCGATTCTTGGTGCCACACACACACACACACACACACACACACATACACACGTATATGTACATACACAAAATTGGGTTTTTTTTTTTTTTTTTGGTCTTTTTATTGTTGAGTTGTAAGAGCTCTTTATATATCTTGAATACTAAATTCTTTTACCTGACACATGAGTTGCAGAGACTTTCTCCCATTTTGTGGATTGTCTTTTCCCTCTTTTGATAGTGTCTTTTGATATACAGGTTTTTAATTTTCAGGAAATTCAATTAATCAGTTTTTTCTTTGGTTGGTTGTACTCTAGGTGTCGTATCTAAGAAACCGTTGCCCAACCCAAAGTCACAAACTTTTATACCTGTGGGGTTTTTAAAGAGTTTTATTGCTTTTACTTTTTTTTTTTAAATATTTATTTTTTAGTTGTAGGTGAACACAATAGCTTTATTTTATTTTTATGTGGTGCTGAGGATCGAACCCAGTGCCTCCCGCGTGCTAGGCGAGCACGCTACCACTGCGCCATAACCCCAGCTCCTTGCTTTTACTCTTATATGTAGACATTGGATCATTTTGACTCAGTTTTTGTGTATGGTGCAAGGTGGGCTCAGTTTCATTCTTTTGCATGAATGTGGCTATGCCTTGTCCCAATCCCGTTTGTTAGAAAGACTGCTCCCCACTCAATGCTCTTAGCAACCTTGTTTGAAATCATTTGACTATAAATGTAAGAGTTTACTGCTGGAGTCTCCATTCCATTTCATTGATATGTATTCCTTTCTTTCTTGGTGTTTTTTTTGTTTTTGTAATGGGGGATTGGACCCAGGGGTGCATCCCAGCCTTTTTGTATTTTCTTTAGAGACAGGGTCTCCATGAGTTGCTAAGTCCCTTGCTAAATTGCTGAGATCTCCTGTCTCAGTCTTCAGAGCTGCTGGGACTACAGGTGTGCACCACCACACCGGCTTTGACACGCGTCTCTGTCCTACTGCCAGCACCACACTGTCTTGGTCACTGTAGGTCTGTAGTCAGTTTGACATTGGTGTGAGCCCTCCAACTTTGTTCATTTTCAAATTGTTTTGGTTATTCTGGGACCCTTGCTTTACCTTCTGAATTTTAAAATCGGCTTGTCAATTTCTGCCAAAGGAAAAAAAAAACAGTTGGAATTTTGATGGGGATTGTATTGAATCTCTTTATCAATTTGGAGATTATTGACTTTTTAAAAATTTTTCACTTCAATTTTTAATTTTTTAAAAAAATTTTTAGACATTGATGGCCCTTTATTTTATTCATTTATTTATATGCAGTGCTGAGGATCAAACCCAGTGCCTCACACTTGCTAGGCAAGCACTCCACCACTGAGCCACAACCCCAGCCCTTAATTTTTATTTGTTTGATTTTAATTTTTGCCTAGCACATGCTAGGCAAGCACCCTACCACTGAACTACCTCCCCAGCCCCTTATAGACATCTTAATAATATTGAATCTTCCAGTCCATGAACACAGATTTTATTTTCTGGTCCTTTTTTCCTTTTATTTAGGTGTTCTTTAGTTACTGTCACCAGTATTTTGTAGTTTTAAGCATACCAGTCTTGTACTGCTTCTGTCAAATTGATTCCCAAGTATTTTATTTTTTGATGCTATTATAAATGGAATTTTTCTTACTTTCATTTTCAGACTTTTCATTGCTAGTGTGTAGGAGTACAGTTAATTTTTATACATTGTTCTTGTATTTTACAATTTTGCTAAGTTGATTGATTCTAGTAGCTCAACTAGAATTTCAGGGGGCGGTGCTGGGGATTGAACCTAGGACCTCAGTCATACTAGGAAAGCACTCTATCACTGAGCTATATCTCAACCTACTAATTCTTTTATGCATTTTATACACACAAAATCATATCATATATTATCTGTGAACAGAGATAGTTTTACTTTTTCCTTTTCAGATATCTTATATTCCATTTTCTTGCCTAATTGACCTGGCTAGAATCTCCAGTACAGATACCTCTTTTAATCTGTAGCAGTTTGTTTGTTTTGTTTTTGGAAGGTTCTGGGGATTGAATCCAGGGCTTCACAAGTGCTAGGCAAGTGTTCTACTACTGACTGACATCCCCACCCCACCCTTTTTAAAAAAATATTTTAATGTTATTGCATCTTTTATGCCTTTATTTTATTTGTTTTTATATTTGTGTGGTGCTGAGGATTGCACCCAGTGCCTCACGCATGCGAGGCAAGCGCTCCTACCACTGAGCTACAGCCCCAGCCTCACCCCTACCCTTTTTTAAAGCTACTTATTTATTGAAGCACCTGGAGTATTTGTGGTTTCGAAATTTCCCCATGTTTGAATTGGCTGTTGCTTCCATGTGGCTTTTTTTTTTTTTTTTTTTTTTGGTACTGGGTATTGAACTCAGGGGCACTCAACCACTGAGCCACATCCCCAGACCTATTTTGTGTTTTACGTAGAGACAGGATCTCACTGAGGTGCTTAGTGCCTTGCCATTGCTGAGGCTGGCTTTGAACTCGCAATTCTCCTTTCTCAGCCTCCCTAAGTGCTGGGATTACAGGCTTGAGCCACCGTGCCCGGCTTCCATGTGGCATTTTTAATTTGACCCTTTCTCCCTTCTTTTTTTTGGTACCAGGGATTGAACTCAGAGGTACTCAACCACTGAGCCACATCCCCAGACCTATTTTGTGTTTTATGTAGAGACAGGGTCTCACTGAGTTGCTTAGCGCCTCGCCGTTGCTGAGGCTGGCTTTGAACTTGCGATTCTCCTGTCTCAGCCTCCCTAAGTGCTGGGATTACAGGCGTGTGCCACCGCGCCCGGCTCCTTTCTCCTTTCTTGATTGGATTGAGATTATACTTCAATTAAATATCAGGGTCAACTCAATGAAATATTGCACAGTTAAGGCCAGATACCTTCCTGAGCCAAGCTCTGCCTGAAGCTGTCATTTTGCTACCTCTGGGTAGATAAGGACTTTGTCCCAAGAGAGGTGAAGGACTGGCCCTCCCTATCCAGGGAACTGGGTGTGGTCTCCAGCCCTGGCTGCCTCCAAGTGGTAGTGAGAGGCCAGAGCACAGGGAGACCCTCTCCTATCCTCAAGGTTGTGTTAGAGACCTATCTTGGAGCCCAGTATAGTGGCACATCCTTGTAATCACAGGTCCTCAGGAGGCTGAGGCAGGAGGATTGCAAGTTTGAGGATGTCTCAAAATAAAAAATAAAAAGGGCTGAGGATGTAGCTCAGTGGTAAGCATCCCAGAGTTCAATCCCGAGTCCTCCCCAACCCCTCAAAATAAAGATCCAGCTTGGAACTGAGAATCTTTGTTTTCCTGGCAGCTGGAGCAGTTCAAGATGGAGAACATGCAGACAGGCTTTGGCTCGGGCACTCGGGCTCTGGAGCAAGCCCTAGAGAAGACGAAAGCCAATATCAAGTGGGTGAAGGAAAACAAGGAGACAGTGTTCAATTGGTTCACAGAAAAAAGCCAATAACTGTTCCTGGTCCTCAAGCCACCTGACCCCTTCTGATGTGCCCGTGACTCTGTCCCACCAGTCTGTGGCAGGGCCTTCAATCTCAGAGCCCGAGACACCAGTGTCCTCCCCTCAACAACAAAGTCTCTGGCCCGTGGGGCCTCTAGTTTCTAATGGTCATGTTGTCCGAGCACCTCCCAGCCCTGCCCCTTGTGCCAATCTCGCCCCAGGCCTGGCATGGCACCTGTCACCCAGGGCCCTGGGGCTGATCTCAGGGAAGCCCAGCTCTAGGGCCAGATGAGCAGAAGCCCTTGATGGACAATGGACGGTCTTGAGGGGGTCGCCCTGAACATTCTCTCACCTTCCCCACAAGACCCCAAACCTGAGGAATCAACAGGGCACCAGATCTGTATATTTTTTTCTAAGTGAAAATGTAAATAAAGGATTTCTAGATGAGTTTCCAGACATTACTAAGGTGGAGCAGGTGTGGGTTAGCTGGGAGGCAGAACGCTGGGGTGCATGGGATGCACTGTGGAGCTGGGACCCCAGAGAGCAAAGGAGGGGAGAGATGCCCAGCCTGCCAACCCTTCCCGCACCTGCGCAATGGTGTCTGCCTGCAGGGTGCATTTCTTCCCAACTCTGCTGGCAGGTTTGAGGTGCTGGGTGCTAGGAAGTGTTCCAGAGGTGGAGGGTGGACAACTGTGGACACAGTGGCTCCTACAAGGGTGGTGGGCGCTGGGGCTGCTGTGGTGCCAGGCACAGAGCAAGAAGCTGACTACAGCCCTTTTCCTGCACTACCGGAACACAAGGGACCCTGGGAGAGTGGGGAGAAGGGTCAATGCAGTGAAGGCAGAAAACCCAGGGTCCTAAGCCTGCAGCCGTCACTCACTGGTCAAGGGCATGTTCTACCACCTCTCTAGGCTCCATGGGAGGTAGGATATCCATTTGTCAACAGGTTGTTTTATAGAGTGGCACTCAGTAAAGGGTTGAGAGTAGAGGCAGGCAAGCCACCCAGAGAGGCCATACCTCACCTGGAGTGGGGGCCGCAACCTGCAGATCTCCTCAGGTAGCTGGTGGTCCATGCTGAGAAGGTCTGAGGCTCCACGGTCACACTGGCCCTGTCAGGTAGTTCTTGGCAAAGAGAGCCAGGTTGTAGGGAGTTCACTCTAGCCTCCACCAGGTCCTGATGAACATCAAGGATGGTGGGAAGGAAAAAAGGAAGTAACAGACAGCTGTGGGAGTTCCTTGGGGGTCACCTCCACTGACACTCGCATGCTCCCCAGTCTGGCCTCAGATGGTGGCCCAGACGCTTTTGGAGCAAGGAATCTAAACTCCTGAGCCTGAGTTTCCTCCTCCACACAATGAAGACAATAAAGGGGCCTGTTGTGGATTTAGGGAGCACTTGGCTTGACACATCAGGGGGAGTGTAACATCCTTGGCCATCTCCTGGCCGGAGGCCCCAACAGCTGCCCTCCCACTCTCTCCTCCTGGGTGTGAGAAGCAAGCCGGCTGAGACTAGGAAGGCTCCCAGACTCTCTACTGCCATTTGCACATCAAACGGTAGGGCGGGCCAAGGGGCAGAGGCCAGGCTGGGTGATGGGGGACTGTGCAGGAGGCTCCCTGGGCTGCTACAGATTAAATCTTCTGGCCCCTCTGCTCTGGGCCAGCCCTTCCTGTCGCCAGTACCCAGCAGTCATGGCTGGCACTTGACCTTCTAAGGACCAACCGGGGAGAGGGCCGGCCTCACCATCTTGGATCCCTAGTGAGCTCTGTGCTCAGGGACCTTGCAGAGGAGAGTTGGTCTGCAGAGAGAGAAGAGTCAGCTTGATCCTATTATTCTCTGTGCCTCGCTCTGGCTGAGCTTTTCACACATATTATCTGTCACTAAGTGAAGACTGTCTTTATCTCAGCTTTTATTTATTTATTTATTTATTTATTTATTGGTACCAGGGATCGAACTTAGGGGCACTCAACCACTGAGCCACATCTCCAGCCCTTTTTAATATTTTATTTAGAGACAGGGTCTCACTGAGTTGCTTAGGGCCTCACTAGGTTGCTGAGGCTGGCTTTGGACTCTCAATCCTCCTGCCTCAGCCTCCTGAGCCACTGAGATTACAGGTATGTGCTACTGCGGCTGGCTTATTCATTTATTTTTTGTGGTTCTGAGATGGAACCCAGGGCTTGCATGCTGGGCAAGCACTCTAGCCTTGCCCTACATGCCCAGTCCTGACTGTTTTACTGATAAGGAAACTGAGGCACAGAGAGCTTAAATCATAAGGCAGTAGCACTGGAACTAGCACCCAGCACTTGGCTCTGATCTTGCAAATCCTCCATTCAGAGCTGCAGCAGGATCTGTGTTAGCTACACTGATGTGATTGTGTCACTGGTCATCTTACAAAGCTGGCAGTCAAAAGGCTCTGCATGGCTAGAGGAAACCAGTTCCCTGGCATACAGTGAGGACACCCGAAGCCAAAGACCTGCTTGCAGAGCCTTGGTCAAGGTCACAGAGTAGAAACTAACTAGAACTCAGGCTGCTGGCTCCTTGTCCGACACTCTGCCTACCCAAGGCTGGCAGGAATGAAAGGTGCTGGGGAATGGCAATTGGCAGCCCAGTGGCCCTGCAGACCTGGCACTGGAGACTGATGACATTTCAGCAGAGTCCTGGACCTGAGATAAGCATTTCACGGCCCCCAGCCTTGGCTGCCCATGTGCAAAACTGTTGTGTCTGCTATACTGCAGGGTCGTTGAAAGTCCTGAGGGAGGTACTCAGACAATGTGCAGTCTCTTATGATTGGGGACTGGGGTTCCCAGGAAGGTATAGATCAGTCAAACTGTGCAGGGCACAGGTGTCAGCCCCTCTCTCTTCCCTGCTATCACTTAGCAGACAGGTGCAGCCCAGGGCAACCTACCTGGGACATAGCCATAGACAAGGGACTGGATGGGGGTCAGGGGCAATGAGAATTGCCACTTTGATAGGAAGGACTGAGCCTTTCCTTCCAGAAGGGGAGCACGAGGTGAGGAATTAGCCTAAACTTTCCTGGGCCCGGCTTCCCTCAATCCAGCAGCATCTTGGATGTCTCCCAGGCAACTCCAGCTGGTGCGAGTTCCTGCTTGGGTGGCGTGGGCCCCTCTCCTCTGCCTCTGAATGCCTTAGAGGAACAAGGCTGCCAAATTCCAGAAGATGCTCATATCCGGCTGCAACTGGTGGGGCTGGTCCTCTCTTGGACTCCACTCAGGCCTACACACAGCCTGGGAGCTGGGAAACATGGTCAGGGAGGACCTCCCCTGCCTCTGCAAGACTAACCCCAGGTAGGTGAGAGCCCCAGGAAGGAGGCAGGGCAGCTGTCTGATTCTGCCTGTGGTGCAGATGTTGTGAGACTGTGAAGCCAAGATCCTGGGTCTTTTGGGGAAGGAGAGAGCACTGGACTAGGAGTTAGGGGTCTGAGGTCCATACCTAGCTGGGGGATTATGGGAAGTTGCTCCTTTCCCTGGTCCTCAGTTTCCTCTGCTGTAAAATTAAGAGGTGTAGAATTTTCATTGCTTCCAAAACTGGCTGGTCCTCAGAATCCCCTGGAAAGGATCTTGGGAACCTGATATGCTGAATCATGCTCCCAGAGGTGGACCCTAGACCCAGATGGCTCAATATGCAGCCACGTTTGGGAGCCGCTGGTCATCTCTTAGGTCACGTGACTCTGCTCAGCTACTCATTTTACTGAGTACTTACTATGTGCCAAGTATAAGAACTCTGAGAGGTAAGGTCTCTTAACTCCATTGCACAGTTGGACAAAATGAGGCTCAGGGAGGTTTCAAAGCTTGCTAACGGTAACACATCAAGTAGCAGCAGCCTAATGGAACATCCACTGAGGTCCACAGGGCCTGTCTCTGTCTTTCTGCTATAACCTTGATTAGGGTTTTTTCATGCTTTGAGGATGATTTGAGGACTAGAGGGACCTGGGCCAGGAACCAGGTGCCTTCAAAGGTTTGAGGAAGAAGGTACCTCACTGTTCACCTAAGCCAGCTCTTCCTTTATAAAGGAGAGGGGAAAACAGGCTCAGAGAGGACGTGACATGCCTAATGTCCCAGGGCACCTCAGCCAGTAATGGGCTGCCACATGAGAAGGTGCAAGGCCCTACATGTGGCCAAGAACTCAGGTTGAGGAAATCAGGCAGCTTCTTCCCTTTCCTTCTCTCAGCCTGGACTGTTAACAGTGGCCTCCCTGCCTGCTCATTTGCTGTGAAGTAGGCAACAGAGCCAAGTGTACTCCTGGCCAGCTCACCCCTACTCCAAACCATCAGTGCCTCCTGCCACCGAGGAAAGAGGCCAAATTCCTCATAATGCCCCCACAGAGCTCTACACACTTTGGGCTCCTTCTCCAACTCAATTTGTTACTTTCCCCATCCACTGGAGACACCAGCAGCCTCTGTTCTGTCTTGGCTCATGCTGTACCCTTCCCAAGCCTCTCTTCCCTCACTTGGCAAACTCCTACACATCCTCCAACACCTAGTCCCAAGGTACCCTCTTCTTCAATACTCCTTGCCTTAGTCAGCAGATACAGAAGGAAGTTACCATCCATCTCTGCTGGTTCCCAAGTCCATGAGAACTTTCACTAGTGGATCATGACATCCTTTCTTTAAGATTCTCACAGTGCCTCTTCTTAGGTAAGACAGCCCAAATCAAGGCAGCAAGACAAAGGGATCAGGTAAGTCAAGAATGAAAAGGTACTGCCAGCTGTCTTCCACTGGCCTGTCATTTCTCTCTGGTCCCAATGCCTTTTGTATAAACTCTCATCCTTGCCTTCAGGACCTGAGTTCTGATCACTTATGTCCCTGCAATTTACCTCATTAGTTGGGGAGTAATTTCTGACATTTCTCATTAAATGTTATGAGCTGAACAGTGTCCCCCTAAAATTCATGTTTAAGCCTTGCTATTATTTGGATTTTAAATGTCTCCCAAAAGTTGAATGTTAAAGGCTTTGTCCCCAGGTTGTACTCTTGGGAGGTGGGGCCTTATGGGAGGTCTTTAGGCCTTTGGGGGTGTGGTCCCAAAGGGGATTGTGGGACACCATCCCCTTCCTTTTTTTACTTCTTGGCTCCTGATGTGAGCAGCTTGCTCTGCACATTCATGCCATAATGTGCTCTGCTCCCCAGAGATCCAAAAGCAATGGACTGGAAACTCCAGAACCATGAACTAAAATAAACTTTGTCTCTTTATAGTTAACAGAAAGTTAACTATAAACTAGCCCCCAGTACCCCAGAATGTGAATGAATTTTGAGATAAATCCTTTAAAGAGGTAATTAAGATTAAACAGGGCACTGGTACATACCAGTAATCCCAGTGACTTAGTAGGTTGAGGCAGGATTGCAAGTTCCAGGCCAGCCTCAGCAATTTAGCAAGACACTGTACCAGAACAAAAAAATAAAAAGGATGTGGATAAGCTGCTGGGTTCAATCCCCAGTACCCTAATCTACTATGACTGATATCCTTATAAAAAGAGATTTAGGACACAGATAACATAGTGAGAAGGCCATCTGCAAGCCAAGAAGTAACCAAACCTGCCTACACTTTGGTCTTGGTCTTCTAGCCTCCAGAACTGAAAAATGCATTTCTGTTGCTTAAGCCACCCAGTCGGTGGTATTTTGCTATAGTAGCCCTAGACACTACCACACTGAGCCTAGCACATAGGAGCCACTCACAGCATCCTTTGGAAAAACTTTATATCATTGTGAAAGAACCCTAAATCACAGGTCTCTGTATCCCAGGCATCCTCATTTGGAGGCCCTGTTTGTCCATAACTGCATATGCTTACCCCATGGGTCAGTAGGATTGCACCCAGAAGGAGGCAAATGAGCCATGGTGATGTGTCTGAGGTAAGTGAGCAGGCCCTAGTCTTGGCCAACCTGTGTCACCTTGCACAGCAGTCCAGGTAGATAGAACTCTCAGCCCTGGAGCCAGGATACAATAAATACCATCAAGCTAATAAGCGAGAGCCCACATCTACCTTGGCAGGCCTGGATTCAAGGACTGGAAGGGCAGCAGGCCTTGTTCCCCAAGAATGGGAATACCTCCCCCCCCAAGAGGCAAGAAAAACCTACCTTGATAGAAAAACAACCCAAATCAAAATTTTATTGGTATTTTTTATCTTTAAAAGTTACAAAACATCATAAGCATATCGGATTCTGGACAACTGTCACCAAGAAGCAGAGCAAAGTATGAGCCTGGTCCCCACGCCCACTCCCCTACCAGTCCCAGCCTGGCCTCCTTTGGAGTCAAGCAGTCCCCCTTTTCAGAGAAGCTCAGATTGTGCTCTGCAAAGCATAGGGCATTTGGGGGTGGGGGTGCCTAGCAATAGAGGGCACTGTCACAGCCCCCAGTCTAGCCAGGGAGGATACCCATTATCTCTGTTCCAGATACTGCTTTCATGATAGGAATCACTTGCCTAGAAGGCTTTAAAAAAACATCAAAGAAGCAGAACAGGAGGGTGCCACATTATGAGCCTGAATCTGGATATAAAAAGGCCAGGCAGGGCCATTAGAAGATGCCCAGGTGGGTCCCCTCCAAATCTTCTTGCCAAAGTTCAGGGCAGTTACTGAGCCGCAGGCCTGAACTCTGGGTGAGGCTCACTTCACTGAGTTGGAAGACAGGGCCAGGTCCTTGGTCCTCTGAGCTGGGCAGCGCCTCTGCACTGCGGCTCCAACACCCCCACTGCATCTGAGGCTGGGGTCTCTGGCATGAAGGGCGAGGCAGAAGGGGTGGACTTCCCAGAGACAGACAGGATTCTGGAGACTCCGAGATACCCTGCAAAAGAGACAAGAACAGCTTGTTGCCTGGAAATCTAAAACCTGGATGCTCCCCAGGGCATGGCTGATGATGTCCTGGTGCCATGGATGCAGTGGAGCAAAGCGGTTAAGAGCACTAGTTCCGCAGACACACTGCTGACCTTTAAATCCCAGCTCTGCTACACACTATGGGAACTCAGCTAATCTCTTTTTTGTCTGTTTACTCATCTTTAAAATGGGGATGCTAATACCTATTTCATAGGATTGTTTGAAGGGCAGAATGAATACATGTAAAGTGGCCTGAATACTGTAGGGAAGACAGTAAGAATTTAATAAATTTTGTTTACTAATACAATTGTTCACGAACCAGGATTCATTCATTGGCCTCATAAATGAGTGAAACTTGGGGAAAAAAAATATGAAGGTCTCTAACTCCAAGTCCATCTATTCAGGAGGTGGTACCCTTTACCCTGGGCTTCCTTCCCTCTCCTGAACCCTTAATGAAGATGCACTTGGCAGCCGGGCGCCATTGCGCAGGCCTGTAATCCCAGCACTTTGGGAGGCTGAGATAGGAGAATCATGAGTTCAAAGCCAGCCTCAGCATGGGTGAGGCGTTAAGCAACTCAGTGAGACCCTGTCTCTACATAAAACACAAAATAGGGCTGGGGATGTGGCTCAGTGGCGGAGTACCTCTGAGTTCAATCCCCAATACAAAAAAAAGAAGAAGAAGAAGAAGAAGAAGAAGAAGCACTTGGCATTTCCTAAGAGTGCAGTCTCCCACCTTCCACCCTGGCTTCTGAGCAAGCTCGAGGCTATCCTCTCTTCTCCACCGTTGTGAAGATTGCTGGGTGGCAGTGGTTGTGGCATTCACTTCCCAGGGCCTCATCTCTTTCCCTATGGAGGTGAGCTAAGGTTCTTTCCATCCTTCCCTCCATTAGATAACCTGGGATCTAAAAACATGAGATCCTCTGCAGACTAGAAACTACCCACTCACTCCATTCCCAAATTAAACATGGGGATCAAACCAGGGAGAGGGCAAGAACCTCCATAGGGTACCTCGTACACTGCAGCCAGCTCCGCTGGTGGCATCCAGGGTGCAGTGGAGTTTTGAGGCTCTGGGGACGTCTGCTTCCCGGGACAGACTTGGGGTGGCGTCCAAGGAACTGCGTCAGGGACTCTTCCTAGGGGTTGGTGCGGGGGTGACTGTACCTTGGGGCAGTAAGGGGGTGTTACCCAGGGATCCCTGTTGGAAACCCTGTTCCTCGGGCTCTCGGCTCCGGCTCCGCATGCTGGATAGGAGGGCGGGGACCCCCAGTATGACCCGGCACAGGAAGCAGTGCTCAGGCCGGGGCCAGGAGCCCGGGTCTGCAACTGCCCGGGATCGCCTTCGGGGCAGAGCGCGCAGCCCTGGGGAGACACCGCGTCCGCGCGCCACCGGCGCCGGCGCTGCAGGCTGTCTTCGCTGAGGCCCAGCACCGCCGACAGGTGGCCAATGTAACGAATGGCCAGGCGCAGCGTCTCGATCTTGGTCAAGCTCTGGCCCGCCGGCGCGACGGACGCCGGCAGAAAGCGGCGGAGCTCGTGCATGGCGCGGGCGAGGGTGCGCATGCGCAGCTTCTCGCGCTCGCTGGCGCTCCGCCGCTGTCCACCCGCTGGTCCTGTCCGTGCACGTCGGGGCACCGTCGAGGCCCCCTCTGCGGCTCGGGCGCTGCGGGCTGGGAGCGCGGTCTGAGAGAGGCCGCGGGCGCCGTCGCAGGGACACGAGCTTGAGGAATCTGAGGAAGAGGCTGGGGATGTGGAGTCGGAGTGGCCCTCCCAGCCCCAACCCTGGGAGAAGATCCAGTGGTCCAGGCCAAGGAAGTTCTGCGGAGGAGGCGACTGGGCCATGCCTAGGCTGTGGGCTCTGGGAGGCTGGACCTGCCACTTCAGGGCCTCAGCTTTTATCTGAACCAAAGGTGTGAGGTGGACCCCCACCAGGTTGCAGAAAGGTGTCAAAACCCACAGAGCCCAGGGAAGGTCTGGGCAGGGGGGCCCTGGGAAAGCGGGCCCATTTGCAGAGGTGTGGATTCTGACTCCTCAGGGGCTCTAACGGAGGCCCCCCGCAGCCCGGGAAGTGTGGGAGGAACAATTCTCATCTGGATGGAGCTGCTAAGCTTCTCACCCCACACCCCCGCCCCATCCACTGCACAGGGCCCAGGAGTCCCTATTAGAGAGAAGTGCCATGGCCGCGGACTGCCAGGCTGCCCCTCAAGTGCTTCATGAACCCCTTGAGGATTGGCCACCTCTCCTCCTTATCAGCCTGGGGAGGGTAGCTGTGCCCAATAACTTCTACCCAGTGTCTCCTGTGTGCTGGACAAGATAGGAGGACAGGCCCAAAGCACCTGCCCACAGTGATGGGGATAGGGGTGTACATAGGTGAACCTTTCTTGGACCCTAGAATCTGCACTTGCTGATTTGCTGAGTGACACTGAGAAGATCATTTTTCTGCTCAGGATCTGTCTTTACTACCTAGAAATGGAACCAAGCAGCCTGGAGAAGGATGGGGTACAGTAAGCGATGAAGGTCAGCCACCAAGCCCACCTTTTTATTTTTTGAGTGATCTTGGGCAAGTCACTTTACTTTTTGGAGCCTCAGTT
This sequence comes from Xerus rutilus, assembly GCA_028644305.1. Taxonomy (NCBI): domain Eukaryota; kingdom Metazoa; phylum Chordata; class Mammalia; order Rodentia; family Sciuridae; genus Xerus; species Xerus rutilus. Next base: position 129,915,251 of record CM053401.1, on the reverse strand, counting down.
TTTCTCCCCATAATTCCAGTAATAATACAAGATACCTCCCACCTGGGATGGTTGCTGGTACCAGTGCTACCATCCCTGTGAAGAATTTAGAAAGGGCCTGGCAAGTGGGCTAAATGTTTGCTACTACTATTACTTTATAAAGAAGGTACTAATATTTCAAAGTACTAAGGAACGTTATTCATTTAATTCATATTTATGTAGCAACTGGTAAATGTCAGGCACACCAAGGTGAACCACCTCATCACCATCTCTGGTCTCATGAGATTCAATCTTATGGGAAAGACATGAGGACACGTCATTATATAACTAGTAGCTCCACCACTAACTAGCTGGGGGCCTTTGGGCATGGTTCTTAATCTGTCTGAGCTTGACCTTCTGCTTAACAAAACAGAAACAATAATTATAGTATTTACTTACAGGACTGTTGTAAGGAATAATTTTGAGATAGTAAGATTTACAAAGTCAGTGTTCTCAGCAGCAATTACAGTTTAAAGGAGGTATTGATGTCCTGTGTGATTTCCAGAGAAAAGGCTGAGCCTGGAGGAAGAGCCAAATGAAGGCCAGGGACAGTTGGGCTTAGCCATAGAGGTGGGGAGGTCACAATTGGCCCTTGAACTGTGAGTAGAAAGAGAGGAGTGTGGAGAGCATTACAGAAGGGAATCGCATAAGCAAAGGCCTGGCAGCAGGACCCCTCCAAGGTGCTTCAGGAGCAGGATTCTGCTAGAGGACTAGTGTAGAGGGCTATGGCACACCCTAGCTGGGACCAGCCTGAAGGAGTTGGATTTTATTCTCAAGGTCATGGGGAGCCGTAGAGACTTTTGAGCAAAAGGGTGACATAGTTAAAAAACCAACAATCAATAACTAAAGGTCAACATGATGACAGTGTTCAAGAATAGATTAGCCTGCATCAGCCTGGAATAGTAAATGGCCCTGTAAATTTTTTATGACTGTTTTTAAAAATTAACTTTGAATTACACACAATATGTAACCTGTAGGTTTCACAGTGAGAAATGGAAATCTGACAGATAAAATTGGAGTCCCTTTAAACACCCCTGTAACTCTCCCCAAAGGTAACAGCAGTTGTGACTAGCAGGGCTAGTTCCTTCTAGCCCTGTTGGTAAATTTACATAAAAATGTATTCTTAGAAACCACACAGTACTTACTATGGTGTGGGTATGTCTCCCTGCAATTCTTCCCAATGCAGTAATATTCAGAGTGGGAACTTGGGTGTGGGTGGGTTGATTCTTGGATTAATGGGGTATCAGGTGGTAGTTCTGTTATGAAAGGAGGTCTCTCTAACATGCTGCTTGCTCCATCTTACCTTGTGATGTCCTTGGCCATATGATGTTGCTGATGCTATGCTCTTGGACTTCTAGCCTCCTGAACTGTAAAGAAGTAAATTCCTTTATAAATTACCCAGTCAGCTGGGTGTGGTGCTGCACATGTGTAATCCCAGCAATGTGGCAAGCTAAGGCAGGAAAATCACAAGTTTAAGGTCAGCCAGGGCAACATAGCATATTTGAAACTGTCTCAAAATAAATATAGCTGTGGTAGAGGAACCCTAGGCTCAAGCCCCAGTACAAAAAGAGAAAAGAAAAGAAATTTACCCAGTCTGTGGTATTCAGGTATAGCAACAGAAGAATGGATTAAGTACTGACGAGGTTAAATTTTGCACATTGTACATTGTATATATCAGCTTGAAACTTGCTTGTCTGTTTTTTGGGGGGGGTTGTTTGTTTCATTAAACAGCATGTCTTTGATCATTCCATGTCAGGACATACTTAGCTGACTCTTTTTTTAAAAATGATGGATTAAATTTGTGCTGCTTATGAATGCAGATTTAAACTATTGATTACATACTAAACAAATCCCTGGTCATAACTGACTTAAATGTTGATCCATTTAAAAAATGTCAACTTGGGAGAAATGGTAAAAGGGTAGGACAGAGAGCTAAACCTTCAGTGATGAAATGATATCACTTTCTCTTTCACAGAGAAATATTTTTAAAGTATATTGGGGGGAAATATGGCTGAATTTCTGCTTGGTTTTGATGAAGTAATAGTTGATGCTAAATCACACTGGTGGCAGGGGGTATAACTAAGTACTAGAGTATGTGCTTAACATGCACATCAAAAGTCTCTATGGCTCCCCATGACCTTGAGAATAAAATCCAACTCCTTCAGGCTGGTCAATCTCCAGTGCCAAAAGGAAAAAAAAATGGTTCAGGCATCTCATTTGTTGTTTATTTTATTCTAGCTGATATGAATAAAAAGCATAATTTTTCAATTTGTTCATAACTTGAAAGATGGACTCAATTTCAAACAGGGTTGTTTTTTACTGCGGGGCGTAGAATAGGGGAGAAGCAGCCAGTTAGGCAGCATTTTATGACTGCTATGGTATGGATGTGGTTTGAGTGCCCCTCAAGGGTTCTGGTCCTCCATGTGGCAATGTTGAGAAGTCATGAGACCTTTAAGAGGTGAGGCTTAATGGGAGGTGGATAGGTTATTGGGAGGCATTCCCTCAGAAGGGACTAATGCAGCTTTCATAAGGCCCTGGTTATTTCCTGCCAGGATGAGTTGTTATAAAAAAGGAAGATTGGCTGCTCCTCAAGCCTCTTGCTTCCTGTCTCAGCATGTGATCTCTTCCATACATGCTCCTGCCGCTGTGATATCATCTGCCATGAAACCCTTACCAGAGCCAAGAAGAAGCTGGTGCCATGCTCTTGGACTGTTAACACTGTGAGCTAAGTATAGTAATGGAAAACAGACTAATACAATGATGTAAAAAGATTTAAACCAAGATTTTAAAATTGCCAGCGATTTGGGAGGCTGATGCAGGAGGATTGCAAGTTCAAGGCCAGCCTGGGCAACATAGTGAGACTGTGTCTCAAAATTTAAAAAAGGCAGGAAGCTAGTGGAATAGCTCAGTGGTAGAGTGCTTGCCTACCATGTTCAAGACCCTGGGTTCATACACCATTACCACACACAAATACCATTTCCTAATGGAAGTGGAGACTTAGAAAACATTAAATCCTAGACTTTTTAGGTTGAAAAAATGGCAAATGTAGTATAAGTACATCTTCATTCATCCAAGACCACATAGCACTATAAAACTGTCGACATATTGTCCAATGAGGACATTACATACATGTACTTGACAGCTATAAACAAAATTCATCTGGTTTCATAGACATGGCTTTAAATTTTTTAAATCAATCTATGATTGTATATACGTATGGGGTACAGTGTGATATTTCAATACACAGTACAATGTGTAATGATCATATCAGGGCAATTGGTGTATCCATCACCCTAAAAATCATTTCTTTGTGTTGGGAACGTTGAAAATCCTCTCTTAACTATTTGAAAACAAAGTTGTCATCAACCATAGATACCTACTGTGTTATAGACCATTAGAAGTTATTTTTATTATCCAGCTGTACCTGTACATAGATATCTTGATCTGCCTTCAGATATTTTAGATCTATGTATTTTATTGATGTTTCTGACTCACACCTTTGAACTGCTGTATGATATTCCACTCAGTCCCTTATTGAGGCCCTTCAGTGTGTTTTTAGTTTTTGCCAATAGTGCTGTCTTGTGTGTGAACAGTTAAATGTGCAGTGGTGGAATGACTTTGTAATTTCCAGGAAGGTTCTGAATTTCCAGAATCATTTCTCTGCCCAGCCCCACCCCCAACCTATAGAACCAGCCTGAAGGGGCTTCCTGGGGAGGGATTTAGTGAGGAGTGAGACTCCACCTCCAGCACAGGGCCTTGCACATGGCACATACTACCCTTTGTAGTATCCTGGCCCACTTACCTTGGTTTGAGGGAGCCCTAAAGCCCAGGTCCTAGGCTATCTGTGGGATGTCTGAGTGTAAGTTCTGGAAGGTGGGGGCCCTGGTTTGCTGTGGCCTCTGGTCGGCCTCTCAGCCAGGCTCTTGAAGCATAGAGAACACTGTCTGCAAACCTCATTCCACCCCCTGGGACTCCACTTGGCATAGGGAGGCAGTGTAGCTAAGTGGCTAGTGCTGGTCTGTGGCATCAGACGGCCTGGTTTAGAGTTCCAGCTCCACCCCTGAACAGCTCCTGGAACTTGGATAACTTATCCTAAACTTGGATAACCTTAGTTTCCTCATCTATAAAGTAGAGATTCTGATCACAGGATAATATGAGATGCTGTGTGACAGTATCTAGCACAGAGCTGATGTTTTGCTTATAGCAAATTCAGGGGCAGAATGAGGTGGGTAAAGGAATGGATTGGATTGTAAGGGGGCTGATACCTTCAGCATTGTTCCTAGCAGAAGGAAAGTGATCCACTTCTCTCTGTGACTGTCCAGCACCAGACCTTGGGCATCCCACCCTACCCCCTCCTCCACCTCCAGCCTTGGACTCAGCATGGGGCCATTCTCTACAGGTGCTTCCTCCTGTTTTATGGCAAGAGTCACCAGACCTGCAGTGCAGAAGCAGCAGAACTCAGGTACCTGGAGCTGGTTTGGCCAACTAGCATGAGAAGACTAGAAATGGAGGTTGGAAACCAGCTCCTCCTGGTGGGCAGGGACCTGGCCCAGCCGACTTACCCACCTGCCTGCATCCCTGCAAGCTATTCCTCTGGCTGATGGGTGGGGAGCCTGGAACCTGCTACAGGTGCAGGACGGCTAGTTAGGCTTGAGTCCTGCCCTCCAGCCTTCATGGAGAGGAAGGGGCATAGCTGTGCTACTGAGTAGGGTGACTGAATTCTAGGCCTTAGCCTGCTGGTAATACCAGGTTTACCTATTCCTTCCTGTGACAGGAGGAGGTAGTGGCTAGGTCAGGAAAACATGGTTGTGAAATGTGTGGATTTCACAAGTATGACTGACACAGCTAGTTTACCCATACTGCATCTATTACAATCTCTAATTGCCTTTTTTCCTTAAAATAACAGGCCTCTGTTTTGTTGAGGGTGCTGATATGCACTGCCAAAAACCTACATTTCCCAGTGTCTCTTGGAATAACATCAATGAGATGTTAGGAGGTGTCATTGTTTGGGATTTCTTTGAGAACAATTTTAGTAGTATTATTATTACTATTATTATTATTATTATTATCTTGAGATGGGGTCTCACACTAAGTTGCCCAGGCTGGCCTCAAATACCCAATCCTCCTACCTTAGCCTCCCAAGTAGCTGGGATTATAGGCATCTGCCACCAACACCTAGCTTGGGAGAGTTTTTTAAAATTGAAAGGTACAGTCCTGTGGCTCTGTGCCTTATGTTTTCTTCCTACCTGGAAAACATGTGATGGGTGGAAATTCAGCTACCCTACTGTCACTCTGAGGAAATCCTGAGGACAGAAACCACACACTAAGGATGGTGAAGCAGAAAGAAGCCCTGAGGCGTTGATAACAACAACATGGAAGTATCCTATGGGCTCTGGATTCTCCATCCCTGAATTTCTTTAATGTGGAAGAAAAATCACATCTCATTTGTCATCATGAGTATATGCTATGAGCAACCAAACCCAATTTCTGTTCATATCATAAGGAAATTCCGAGGATTTCCTTGTCAACAAAAAACACTCAAGTGAGCTGGGTGATAGTTCATGAACTATTGTGTGAGTTCACAAGAGTCAGTTTCCAAAAGATGCTTGGACAGATGTTCACCTGCAAGATGGTCTTTGTAGGGAGTTGCCTGTTTATGGGCAATGTGATCTTGAATGAAGATGGGAACTGATCTAATTTTGGGTAAGACCTGAACCCAGGAAGTGAATTGGGCAACAGCCAGAATCTAAAGAGACTCTGATGTGCTGGAACAAACCCATCAGATGTAACAAGATGGAATCCACAAAACCATATGTACCCCTCCTGTAAATTAGGATCTGGAGGCCTCAGGTAACAGCAGCACAGGTGGGAAGGGTGTGGTGGTCATTGCCTTCCAGGTGTCAAGGGCAGGGAAGGCAAAGTGATCCCAAACTACATCCCCCATGGCAAGACATAGCAAGTCTTCAACCAGGACTGTGATGGTTCCCATTCCCAGGCAGGGTGGATGCCTAGAGTCAGCAGTAGAACTTGGAAGCCACAGTGAGTGGGGCTTGGGAACAAACTCTAGCTCAGGGGAGGGAAGCTTGAAGCCAGGTCACCAGAGAAATATCTCAAGGACTTGGTGGGTGTTTAGTTCAAAACAAGCTTAAGCCAGGCACAGTGGCGCAAGCCTGTAATCCCAGCACTTAGGGAGGCTGAGACAGGAGAATCGCGAGTTCAAAGCCAGCCTCAGCAATGGCGAGGCGCTAAGCACTTCAGTGAGACCCTGTCTCTACATAAAACACAAAATAGGTCTGGGGATGTGGCTCAGTGGTTGAGTGCCCCTGAGTTCAATCCCC